>OY856410.1:1027379334-1028579334 GCA_963693085.1 Alisma plantago-aquatica | reverse complement strand
TATATCCTGCTGTTGTCCGGATGTGGGCCTTTATGTATATATGAACAGGTGGTGAACTCATGTGATGGATGGACAGCTGTTCCTGAGCTGTGGACACGTGTCAGATCTTGTGTATGTACATATTTATATGACATGTTTCTGTGCAGGATGAGGACTAGAAAGTAATAGTTTCACAGTTTATCAGTTTTCCGCAATCGGTTTTAATTAACCCGTGTTTTTGATAATCTGTGGTTATGGTGTTTTCCACACATTTTCGCGTAACACCTTGTTATCTGTGTGATAATGGGATGTGTTGCCACAAGCTTGGTATCAGAGCTCTAGGTTCGCTGAGTCTACAGGGATCTAGGACTAGGTTGAGTCTGTTCTTATGAGTTTTCCAGGTTATCTTACAAAAATCTTCTGCCCTTAGAAGAAGAAAAGCCAAGATGTCTAGAAACCACGAAGAACATGCTCCTGAGCATAGTGATGCTGCATCGGTTGATGGAGCAGATGGACGGGCACATGAAGATAGGGTGCCTGAGGTCCCCCAACCTGACCCAGCCATACTTGAACACCCTGCCTACCAAAAGCTTATGGGGCAGTTAATGGCTATGATGAATCTCATGGTTGAGCGATTACCAGTGCCTCCTCCACGAGCACAGGTTCCCCATGGAGAAGCCTCGGGTATTGGGAAGACCTTTGAGCGGCTTCGCCGAGTCGGAGCTTCGGATTATGCTGGAACGGCTGATCCAACGGATGCAGATCTGTGGCTGACGAGTCTTGAAAAGGCTTTCTGGATCCTCGACATCCCCGAAGCAGACAAAGTAAAGCATGCTGTCTATCTTTTGAAGGGTAGTGCTGGTCACTGGTAGACCATCGAGGAAGAGAAGCGGCCTGGTGAGGTGATCTGTTGGGAAGTGTTTCAGCGCGAGTTCGTCACCAGATACTTTCTGAAGACGTACCTGGATGAGAAGATCAGTCAGTTTGAGAAGTTGCGGCAAGGAACGATGAACATCACCGAGTATGAAGCTAAGTTTATGGATCTGTTGAGGTTCTGTCCTCACATGGCGGCGACAAATGATGAACGGATCAGACGTTTCGAGAAGGGTTTGAGTGCTGAGTTGACAGCCCCTGTGTCTGCGCTGGAAAACCGAGAGCGGTTTGATACGTTTGTGGAATCAGTTCGACGGATCGAGAGGACAGTAAGGGAGAAAAGAGAGTCGGTGTCTCTTAAAAGACCTGCTCAGTTTCAAGGACAAAGGTTTGGTGGCTTCAAGAAACCCAGGTTTTCAGCACCGTCAGTGATGAGAAGCGCTGGTGTACCATCTCAATGGTCTCCGAGTAAGGGAAAAGGTTATGTTTCTTCACCATCTAAGGCGCACAGCTCAGCTTCAGTGGCAGTGACAGGGCCATCTAGGCCACGAGTTGACAATAGAGCATGTCATCTCTGTGGACAAGTCGGGCATTGGAAGTTCAATTGCCCGAATAGAGATGTTGAAGTGACGCAGCAACCGAGGCAGAGTTTCCAGAAGTCTGAGAGACCACAGCCCAGTGGTAGCAGAGGACGAGGACACGGTCAAGCGTCTCAAGCTGGATCGTCTGCTCAAGGGAGCAGAGGTCGTGGACAGCAAGCTACGGCTCGATTCTATGCCATGAATCAGCCGGAGGCGATAGTCAACCCGCGAGTGGTGGCAGGTCAGATGGAGTTATTTCATTCTGATATGTCTTCTTCTTGCTTTATATCTGTTCTGGTTGACCCGGGTGCTACACACTCTTTTATCGCCTATAGTATGCTTGAAAACTGTCATCTACCTGTTAGTTGTAAGAAGGATAGCTTGTTGCTAGAAACCCCTCTTGATGGTTCCTCTTTGCTTCAAGAAGAGTGTCCATCTTGTGTTTTGTCTTTTTCGGGACACAACATTTAGGTGGATCTCATACCACTTGATATGCATGGTTTCGATGTTATCCTTGGGATGGATACCTTAGAGAAGTATAAGGTTGTCTTGGACTATGGTTCCAAGCAGGCGGTGTTTGATGTTGCTGGAGAGAAGTGGATCTTCCAGGGAGATAGGAAGATTCTTCCGACGTGTCTGGTGTCATCTATGGTGGCAGATAGGTTGTTGCGACAAGGATGTGAGGCGTTCTTAGCTCACGTTGTGGATACCGTTGTGGATACCAAGGCGAAAGGCCTTAACCTTGAAGAAGTGTCAGTGGTCTGAGAGTTTGCAGATGTGTTTCCCGAGGAGTTTCCTGGTGTTCCTCCACCCCAAGAGATCGATTTTGAGATCAATCTAGTTCCGGGAACGCAGCCGATTGCACAGACACCTTATAGGATGGCTCCAGCAGAGATGGTAGAGTTGAAGAAGCAGTTACAAGAGTTGTTGGAGAAAGGTTTCATCAGACCGAGCACGTCACCTTGGGGTGCTCCCGTGTTGTTCGTTAAAAAGAAGGATGGTTCGATGCGGTTGTGTATAGACTACCGACAGTTGAACAAGGTCACGATCAAGAATAAGTACTCGTTGCCGAGGATAGACGACCTATTCGATCAGTTGCGTGGTGCTACAGTGTTTTCGAAGATCGATCTACGGTCTGGATATCATCAGTTGAGGATAAAGGCGGATGACATACCAAAGTCAGCTTTTAGGACGAGGTATGGTCATTTTGAGTTTGTGGTTATGCCGTTTGGGCTAACCAATGCACCTGCTGCTTTCATGGACCTGATGAACAGAGTGTTTCGTCCGTTCTTAGATCAGTTTGTTGTAGTTTTTATAGACGACATCTTGATCTATAGTCAGAACCGGCTAGAGCATGAGCAACATCTTCGTCAAGCGTTGACTCTCCTTCGTCAACATCAGTTGTATGCTAAGTTTAGTAAGTGTGAGTTCTGGTTGGATGAAGTGACTTTCTTAGGTCATGTGATATCTGCTGAAGGAGTCAAAGTAGATCCGAAGAAAGTGGAATCCGTTGCGGATTGGGAACAGCCGAAGACGCCGACGGAAGTTCATAGTTTCCTTGGTCTAGCAGGATACTACCGGAGGTTTATCAAGGACTTCAGTTTGATAGCTCTACCGATGACAAAGTTGACTAGGAAGGATGTACCTTTTGTTTGGAATGATCGATGTCAGCAAGCTTTCCAAAGTTTGAAGGAAAAGCTAACCAGTGCTCCAGTGTTGATCTTGCCAGAATCTGGAAAAGGCTATGTTGTTTTCTGTGATGCGTCCAAGAAAGGTTTGGGTTGTGTGCTGATGCAGGAAGATCATGTGGTTTCTTTTGCTTCGCGACAGCTTAAGAAACATGAGTAGAACTATCCGACCCATGACTTGGAGCTGGCAGCAGTGGTTCATGCGTTAAAGATTTGGAGACACTATCTTTATGGGGAAGTGTGTCAGATCTTTACAGATCACAAGAATCTGAAGTACATTTTCCCACAGCAAGAGTTGAACATGAGACAGCGTCGGTGGATGGATTTGATCAATGATTATGATTGCACTATCGAGTATCATCCTGGTAAGGTGAATGTGGTAGCAGACGCGCTTAGCAGAAAGTCTTCTACTCCCAAGAAGGCATAGATGAGTTCTTTGGTATGCCATAGGCGGGACATGTTAGTCTCCTTACGGCAGATGAACGTACAGATGGAGGTTTCCTCGTTAGCTGGACTTTTAGCACAAATGCAAATCAAGCCCACGTTGAGATAGCAGATCAAGGATGCACAGCAAACGGATGATACAGTACAGCTAATCAGATCAGAGTTTGGCAGCGAAAAGCGTGATGGGTTCCTTGAGTCCGAGGATGGAGTGGTTTGCTACCATAATAGGATGGTGGTTCCAGATGCTGATAATCTGAGGAAGTTGGTCCTCGAGGAAGCACACACGTCGATGTATGCTATGCATCCAGGTGTCACCAAAATGTATCATAGTCTGAAGGACTTGTATTGGTGGCCTGGCCTGAAGAAAGATGTAGCTGAGTTTGTGGCTAGGTGTGCGGTGTGTCAGAAAGTCAAGGTTGAGCATCAAAAGCCGGCAGGTACGTTGCAACCTTTGCCTATACCACAGTGGAAATGGGATCATATAACCATGGATTTCGTAGTTGGTCTACCCAGGACAACTAGGAATCATGATTCCATTTGGGTGATAGTGGACAGATTAACGAAGTCTGCCCATTTCATACCTGTGAAGACCACGTATACAGCTGAAAAGCTCGCTCGACTATATGTGGATGAGATAGTTCGTTTGCATGGTGTGCCAGCAACGATAGTTTCTGATAGAGGTCCTCAGTTTACAAGTCGTTTTTGGGAACAGTTGCACAGGGCGATGGGAACGCAGTTGAAGTTCAGTACCACTTTCCACCCGCAGACAGATGGACAGTCTGAGAGGACTATTCAGACTTTGGAGGATCTTCTTCGTGCTTGTGTTTTGCAATTCCTAGGCAGTTGGGACGTACATCTCAGTTTGATAGAGTTTGCCTACAACAATAGCTATCAGCGGAGCATTGGATTGGCTCCCTATGAGGCTTTGTATGGGAGGAAGTGCAGATCTCCTTTGTGTTGGTATGAATCAGGTGAATATCAGCTCTTGGGCCCTGAGTTAGTACAGCAAACGACAGAAAAGATCAAGGTGATACAACAACAGTTGAAAGTGGCACAAGACAGGCAGAAGTCTTATGCAGACAATCGCCGACGACCCTTGGAGTTCCAGGTGGGAGACAAGGTGTATCTTAAAGTTTCTCCGTGGAAAGGTGTGCTGAGGTTTGTATGGAAAGGTAAGTTAGCTCCCAGATATATGGGGCCTTACTCAGTCTTAGCACGTGTTGGCAAGGTGGCTTATGAGTTAGAATTGCCTCCAGAGTTGCACATGTTACATCCAGTGTTCCATGTCAGTATGCTGAAGAAAAGTCATCCGGATACAGGAACAGTGATACAACCAGTTGAAGTTGAACTTGACAAAGATGTGACTTATGAAGAGGGTCCAATGATGATTCTTGACAGAAGAGTCAAGAAGCTGAAGAGAAAGGATCTGGTTCTTGTGAAGGTCCTTTGGCATCACCGTGGCGTTGAGGAAGCCACGTGGGAGCTTGAGGAAGAGATGAGGAGGAAGTATCCCTCGCTTTTCTCTTCGGATTTCGGGGACGAAATCCTTTTGTAGAGGTTTATGGCTGTAAGGACCCTGCCCTGCATTTAGGGTTTACCCTGTTTGTTTTGCTTGATCTTGGTGCTTTTGTGCTTGCTAATCACCTTAAGTGGTGATTAGGGTTTTGTTGAGATTTGTTGAGAGTTCAAGGGGCTACTTGCAAATAACCCAAGTCTAGGGTTTTGTGTGCAAGTTTGCCATCTTGTGAGATATTTTCCCTCTTTGCTTCCTCTAGGGTTGAGAGGAAGGTTTGGGCTTGTTGTTTGAGTTGTTTGGGCCTGAGTTGAGCTTGTTTGGGCCTTGGAGTTCCTTGTTTGGGCTTGCTTGAGCCTTGTGTCGCCCAGGGCAGGTGGTGTGTCGCCCAGTTGCTTGGTGTGTCGCCCAGTAGCTCTTGTTGTGTCGCCCAGATGGCTTGGCTTGGTTGGTGGACACATGGTGCACATCTTGGACAAGTGCCTTATGGCTTGCATGAGAGGTGGCTTGAGTTGGTGGATATGTGTCCCTTGGGTGGACGACACATAGCATGGTTGTACCTTGGTTTCTCCTCCCCTTCTTCCTATATAGATAGCTCTTCTCCTTGCCTTAGTCTCCTTTGGTCCTTTGGTCTCCCCTTCACCCTTGGTGCACGATACCCCTCTCCATCTAGCTTGTGTTGGCCGATACACTTCCTTGGAGCTGAAGTGGTGGCCGATACACCTTCCTGGAGCAGCCTGGTGGACGATAGCTTTGGACCTTGGAGTGCTTTGGAGCTTTGGTGGCCGACAACCTTGAAGCTCAAAGTGCATCTCCTTCCTTGGAGCTTAAGGCAGGTTGCATAGTTTCTAACCCTAACTCTCTTACCTCTAGCTTTAACCTTGTTACATGTTAGTAGACTAGCTTAGTCCTTTGTTGTGCATCTTGCTTATATACCTTAGTGGCCGATATCCCTCTCTTGGGTTTAGGGTTCCTTGTATACCTTGCTTTTTAGGGTTTGTGCTCCCTTGTGTTGGAGGTTGAAGATGACCTAGGGTTGGGCGATATCCCTTCCTTGTGGGTGTGTTGGGCGACACCCTTGTCCTTGAGTTGAACGATATCAGTGTTCTTGGTGTTGGGCAACACCCTTCCTCTTGGGTTGGACGATAGGTTGACCTAGTATGGATGTTGGCCGACATGGTGACCATGTTGGGCGATATGGTTCCTTGGGTTGAGCAACACCTTTGGTTTTGATTTGGACGACATGGTGTTCCCCTTGGTGGACGATATGGTAGCTGGTGTTGGGCGACATGATGAGTCCTTTAGGTTGGCCGATACCCTTGCCCTTGAGTTGGGCGATAGGGTGAGCTAGGGTTTGTTGGCCGATATGGTGAGTACCCTTGGAGATGGGCGATACTCTCTCTCTCTCCCTCTCTCTCTCTTTTGTTGGGCGATATGGTCTGATGGTGTTGAGTGACATGGATGTCCTTGAGTTGGACGATAGAATGGGTGCTCTTGTGTTGAGTTATCTCCTTGTCCATGTGGTGGATGATAGGGCCAAGTAGTGCCATGTTGGACGATAGGCTATGTGCCCTGATGGCCGACACCATGTTGGTCGATACCCTTGTGGCCGATAGCCATGTTGGACGATACCCTTGTGGCCGATAGCCATGTTGGGCGATACCCTACCCTATGTGCATGAGTGTGATGGTCGATAGGGTTGTAGAGTGTGTTGGCCGATAGGGTAGTAGTGGGTGATGTTCGATAGGGTTAAGTGAGGTTGGCCGATACCCATGTTGGATGATAGGTTTTAGATGAGGGTTGTGAGGCTATAGTGAGGGTATGAGTTTCTTTGATGACGGTCCCTAATGTGATAGAAGTGGATGCTTATTCATAAACCAATAAACGATGGTGGTGTTTGTGATACTATCAATATGTAATACGATGCCTTACATATAATAAGGATGCTAATGATAGTAATGTATATGATGATAGCCCTCATGTAATAGATGCATGATGTGACATGTTATGATTAATTGTTAATGATAATGAGAATGATGATAACTACTCTAGTAGTTTGTTTAATGATCATAATGTTGGTAATAATGATGCTAAGTGACAGTTACATTAAAGGTTGCTTCATGATAAAGATGACAATAGTTGATGACATAGTAATGACCTTGTTAATAATAGTGTTGGTTCTGTAAACACAACATGATCTCTATATACCTTGATTGTTTGTACAATCTCGATATAAGGGTAAGTATCAGTATGGTTGTTTAATGATGTACTTAACATACTTGATTACCAAATAACTGTCATATTGATAAGTAGATTATCTTGAATGATATTCCATGATAGTGAGCATATTCTTTATGTTGAATCTATGATTATTGTGTACCCTAACCATGCAGGTGATGACTTAGCCATGAAAGGGCTATGTGACATATGTAATGAGTAACATTATTTTGATAATTGCTCTATAAGATTATGTATGTGATGTGTTGGTCCCATGATGATGATGTGGGCCTTAAGAGGCAGTGACAGTACATGATGAAGGATTGAGACCCCGTGGTATGTGATGATCCTTGAGATGGATCTGGATGGTTGGCAAGAGGCCAAGTGGTAACATGTGATGTTGGACCCTTGAGATGGGTCAGGTTGATGTGATCAGATTATAATATATGTTCTTTACTTTCTGTTATATCTTGCATGTTATACACCTTGGTTGAATCCTGCAATCCATCTAAAAGATACTAATTAATTACAGTGGAATTTCATCATGTAGTTTGCCCTGGCCATAGATCCATCATCGTCAGGACTTGGTGATGGTGAAACAGGTTTTCCTACGGGTTAACCTGGAAGCGCATATTGTTGAATATGTGTAGGTTGCTCCTAGCCTAAAAATGAGGAGGTAAGAGTGTAACTTCGGTTGCAGACTCAGATATGTGTGTAGAGCATGGTGAACAGGCCCATGGCTCAGGATATGTGATGTATGGAGCATGAATGCGTTCATGGCTCAGAGCACGGTGATCAGGCCCGTGGCTCAGTTTTACTAGCGCCGTGACCTGTACCAAGGCGGGCTAGAGAATGGGTAGCCTATGGAGCTAACCCTGTGGCTTAGACCACTTCAGCATGTGACTGCGGTCCTACTTGTGTTGTACTCATGTACTGACCATGAGGTGGGAGGTCGTGGAGTCCGGCTCTTCCATTGACCTTGTATGGCACCGTCTTGGGTTTCGTAACTGAAGGTTGGATTTGAACGGTACAGTTCAAGTCCTCAGGGCATAAAAAAATGTAATACAGCCGTTTAGTATTTACTAGTCATATCAAATATGAAACATTGGTTGAGGCCTTGTTCGTGTAATATTCCGTTATACCTTGCAAGTCATGTGGTAATCTACCTTATCTTGATAATCAGGTTATATGGCATTATACCCTGTTCTAATAATCCTGTTACATGTTGATATATCTCGTCTTGATAGTCATGTTCCTTTGAAAGACATCTGGTTTTACGCTTTAGTACAGCTGGTATGCTTGCCGGTAAGAATGATCTTGCTATATATATAACTGCTTCTGATATATCTGCTCATGTTATAATTGTTGTTATAGTTTCTCTTGCTGAGGTTCTATGGTTGCGGTGGGGAGCTATGTTTCCCGCTGGGACAATTGTTCAATTGTCTCACTCCGCTGGTTTACACCCTTTTTAGGTGGTCGAGGTAGACGTGGTCGTGGTAGTGGTGTTGCGGATGAGCAGCTTGAGGAGTAGTAGAAGGCAAGCGTTGGACATGCTGCTGTTTTGGATGTTTTGTAGTAGAGTCTAGAGTCATCCCTGTACTCTCAGGTCCTTGGCAGTGTTTTGACGATGTTTCACGAAGATCGTTCGATGATATCTGTATATCCTGCTGTTGGCCGGATGTGGGCCTTTATGTATATATGAACAGGTGGTGAACTCATGTGATGGATGGACAGCTGTTCCTGAGCTGTGGACACGTGTCAGATCTTGTGTATGTACATATTTATATGACATGTTTTTGTGCAGGATGAGGACTGGAAAGTAATAGTTTCACAGTTTATCAGTTTTCCGCAATCGGTTTTAATTAACCCGTATTTTTGATAATCGGTGGTTATGGTGTTTTCCGCACGTTTTCGCGTAACACCTCGTTATCTGTGTGATAATGGGATGTGTTGCCACAATGAGGATATAGTGATAGAATAGGAGTGTCTTGGTGGGGTGTCATTATCCACCTTAGTTTAATTTTATGTGTTAAGATATAGTTGTTTATTCTTAGGTTTATTTATTAACCATGGGATGCGCACGGTTCTGCGTGGACATCTCCGGGGAAGTGAAGTGTTATGACCTCACCTTCCAGTAACCCCCAATTAAGGGAGACCAAGAGGTTGAAGCCGCACCCATTAATCCCGGATCAAAGGTTCGACATATAACCATAAACGATTATTAAATTCTAACAAACTATACTGAAAATGGTAATAAAATTTTTCTTTGCATACCTTGAAAAGTTGGGAACAACTAACTTCTAACCTCAGTTGAATTATTCTATCTAATTCCTCCTTGTTCTTTAATTCTTGAATTCACAAGGTGTCGCTTTACTATTTGTACTTTTCATTGTACCTAAAATGCCGACAAACAAAACATCGATCAGTCGAAGCTGGTATGTGGAGGAAACAGATAATGTTCAACTATGGTAACAATATAATCATTCAATTAATCATTTAACAATCAAGATTACATTTTAAGCCATACAACTCAATCCATACATATTCTCGAACTCTGGGCTGTCTCTACAGTGGACATGAATATCACCTCTCTTTTAGGTAATAGAGTCGCATGGCACTATCCGAAGATAGCCCAATATCTAACTCATTATGACTTGATGGTCCTACCTCCATGGTAGCCATGTACTAAGTCAACCATAGACCTGATGGACCTATCCAATAGGTAGCCATGTACTAGGTCATCCATAGACCTGATGGACCTACCCAATAGGTAGCCATGTACTAGGCCTTTCTCTAACATGATGGACCTACCCATAGGCAGCCATGTACTAGGTTAGCTATTATGCCACAGAGAGAACCAGGATCTGAGTTTATAGGCATATACATTAAGTGATAGTCATAGTCACTTTATATTTGCAATATGAACATCCAAACAGTTTAGTTGCATTCAATGCGATTAATCGTCTGAGAAACCATCGGAAAACTAAGCGGTTATTCATAAGTAACCACATACCTGTCTTGGAGATCTCAAGCAACAATTTATCCAAATCCAACTAGATGTCCAATCAAGCAAGCCAATCCATCAAGCAAACATTGATCCTGAAAACATGTATAATGTCTAATTATCACAAGCATATCCCAAACAACTCCTTATTGACTTGGGACACCTTTCTAAGGTTTCTAAGTCTCATTAGGATACATGAGGGTTTCTTAGATCAATTTCTCAAACTTTATCCATTTTAGGTCAACAAACCCTAAAATATCCTTTTCCATATTTATGAACCTTAATTGCTCAACTATTCATTTTAATAGTCTTTTATACTCAATTTGACTTAGGATCATCACATCCCTATTTATTCATGGATTTGAACAATTAAAAGACATATTCTCCTCAATTAGGGTTTATAAGCCCATTAATGCAAACTTAGGTATACGAAACCCTATTTTAAGCCAATAATGTACAAATATCATCCTTTTATTATCAACAGGTTAATATTCGTTCTAAACATTCAGAGAACACCACTATATTCAACTATCATCAATTCCAAGGGTTTTTCATTAATTAAACCAGTAAATATGACAATTTTATACACTTTTTGAATTGCAAACAGAATCAGGCTTGAATCATATTTTTAATGGATTCCTCATTTTCTCCTGATCAATTTTCATATATAAAGTTTCTTCATTAGACATTCCTAGCAGTTTCTATCAATTTTGCAAGGAAAAGCAATTTTGTGGATTATTCGATTAGAGAGGGGATTTTACCAAATTTCTATGATCGTTGGATTGGTGCACCTGATGGACCATGTCTCCATCTGACGCTCCATGTCACTGGTCTCCACTAACTCAGTGGCAAGCGCGTCCCTTAGCTGTTGTTCGTCGGATGCTGATGAGTCCATGGTGGATTTTGATCTAACGCTCCTCTCCAACCGGCTCCACTCATCACTCTAACTAAACGTGCAGTGGCCGCGACCATCGGATTCTCCTATGGGTTCATCGTGGACCATGATCCCAGGTCCCTCGCTCGTCATCCTCCTCCCTGTCTTAACCTGATCTCGCAGCGGTGCCGCTACAGGTTCTCGCCGGAGCTGGTTCAATAGATCGGGAGGGATGACGTAAGAACTCATGGAGTGGTCGTTTGAAATCGCTAGCAAGTGGGAACTTCTGTGAGGGTCCTTATATAGGACTAGGAGGGGCTCCCCTAGGTTTTTCTCAACCCTCCTCCAACTGTTCCCTAGCCCAATTGGGCGATTCGCGAAGGTTGAATAAAAACCCAACAAATTAGGGTCTAGAATCTTCCCTGCTTCCTCCCGAACTCAATGGGACTCTTCCCATGAGTTCATATGCATCATGTCGATCGGAAATAGAGGGAGAAATTTCCCTTGTTATGTCAGGAGTCCTTGTCCCACTGGGACCTGGACGATGAGCAGTACCCGTTGGATTTCAATCCAACGGCTCTCATCACAGGCGCTAGATCAAAAAGGAAAGTAATTTCCTATAATTCGAATTATATTCCTAATTCAAAGATAACTTGGAAAATTCATAACTCCCAACTCGTAATTCCTTTTCAATCCAAATTTTAAGAGAACCTTGTTTATGATTTTATATTTCATCCCAAAAAATTTGGGATTATTATCTAAAGGAAACGATCCCTTTTATTTGATTTCAAAATATTATCTAATTATTCATATTTTCCACATCTTTTCTATTTCTTTTATCATTATTTTATGATCCTGAGTTCCTTGAACCCCAAGGAACCTTTGTAACTCGAAATCCTATTTTGGGAAAATATATTTTAGCCTTTTAATCCATTTGCCATGAAATTTCTATTTTCTTTCAATAGAAACAATACTTCTTTTTATCACAAAATTCATTTAGGTATTTTCTCTTTCTTTCCTTTTTATTTTTGTCATTGGAATTCCTTTTAAAATTAGCAACCTCATGGATACGAAATTTCACCAAGAAATCTCATTTATGTCTCTTTCCACTCATTTTCCACATTTTATCATTATTTTCCAATTTCTTTCTTCATAAAGAAATACTTAATTCATCTTTTCTTTTCTCATTTCTTTCTTTTTGCAACCTTGGACTCCTTGGTACCCAAGGAACCCAAGAGGCACGAAATCCTCTTTGGATTTGCCTTCTAGAGGTTTCCACATATTACCTTTCTCAAATTCTCAATTATTCGTTAATCAATTGAAATTCCTTTTTATTGGGCCCAATAGCCAATAAAGCCCACAAAGCAACCAATCAAGGCTATTGTGAATGTAATCCATTTATTCAAAACAAATCATATCATTATTTGTTCAATTATCTTTAATATGAGAAATTACATTTCTCACTAATTGAACCCAAAAATTGGGGTTGTAACATCCTTCCCCTCTTATAGGAATTTTGTCCTCAAAATTCAAACAAGCAAACAAACAACTCAGGATAAGACTTTTCCATGTCCATCATTGGCCCCTATGTGGCTTTGCCGTACTCATGGCATTTCCAAAGAACCTTTATCATCACATATTCTTTTCTTTGAGTTCTTTCATCCTGACGTCTATAAACTACACAGGTGACTCATGCCATTTCAGCCTCCCTTGGGGCTCACTAGGTTCATTGCTCAGCACATGGTCGGCGTACCTCACATAGTGCTCTAAATTGGACACATGGATCTCGTCACATATTACTTTATCCCAAGGGGTAAGGCCAATCTTATCCTTCTCCACCCATCCATTTCTAATGGACCCTTGTATCGGGGACTCAACTCTCTTAGCTATAACTTAGAGGGGTCGGATTTTCATGTCACATTTTCTCCCACAGTAACTTGTATGTCAGTCTACTTTGCATCTGCTCACAACTCTCATCGTCTCTAGGCTCCTTTCAGCCCTTGCACAATCAAAGTGACTTCATCTACACGCACTGGGGTCCCTTTTTCTAACCATCATGTGGTACTTTTCTAACCATCATGTTGTCCTTTCACCAACATCACCTTACTGAAGTGGTGACTGACACAACCTCCCTTATAGAGCTTCATATAAAACCCGATACTGGCTATGGTGGTCATTGTCACATCTTTCATAGGACAAGAACTATCTCTAGATATCACCCTGAACGAGCACACATGCCCTCATCAGACCCTTTAATCTGGATCATACTAACCATAGTTAGGGGTGATAAACTATACTAACATTGAGTTCTTCATGCACCTACTTCCATCTTTTGGAAGGAAACCTTTAGGTCAAACTCAGAACCTTTGAACTCGCTTCCTGGTGTAGTTGAACCATCTCTCTCATGGGTAGTTCAACTAGATCTGTCCCTTGACAGAACTCTTTCTTTCTTATGTCATCTAGGTAAGGCGATCTACCATAACCCATATTGTATCCCGACCTTCTTTGACCCAGGTAAGACCTATCACAACATCCATAGTGTTGAGCTCTCATTCCCTCTCAAGGATTCTTTTGTCCTCTATATCAATACACTAGGTTACTGAGGTTCGTCCTTTACCTCCTGGCTTGCATGGTCTTAAACCACATGCAACTTCATCTTAACCATCTAAAGTTCTATTGCCACTTTCCATGGTGTATCATGATTTCCTGTATGTCATGATTCTTTCAAGATCGATTCCTTCAAAACCCTAAACCACTCTTGTCAGGATTTCATCACCTTCTTTTCCAAAGAAGTGCACTTGAGGTTCTACCACCATCCTTTCATTGTATCAAGAACTAGGCTGGCTAACCAAACAACCCTTAACCTTTCAACGCATCTTGTTACATCTGAGTGTTATCCAAACACCTCTCCTTTTCAAACTTAGGGTTAGCCAAACAACCTCTTCTATCTTCTAATCATACAAGTCAGATGTGTGTCAACCAGAGCATCCATTACCACCTCACATCCTTAGGTATTAGGTAACATTGAAGACATACACTTCCATGTATTTCACTTATCATATTACCTCAAACTCCATGTCTATCTCCATTAAGAACACTCTCTTATTTCCTCATCATGGTGACCAAACTCAACCTGGTATAACTTGTAAGCTCCACTTAGCTCATGCTAGAAACATCCTCATAAGGTGACTACCTCATCCGTCTTAGTGTTAGTAAACCTTCCATGTATCATTCACTTTACCAGGGTAGGTTATTTTCTCTATCCCCATTTCTCATGGCAACGTTCCAACCTACATCATCTCTTATCCTTGGTGTATGGAATGCGTAATATCCTATCTCTCACCCCCATAACAAGAGGAAATAAGCATTTGGCTGTAGTCCAAATACAGAGTTTTTCCTGTTCCAAGAGTAGAGATGGTACATCCCACCTCACCAGTACACCTTTAAATCTACGTTGCAACGTGCCCCATATGTCTCTTCATCACAAACATCATGATATCCAACTAGACTTGAACCTACTGGGGTTTATATCCTTGGTCATCTCCTCTAGGTCTATAGGGTACCGACTCTTTTGGGGTCCTCCCTCTTCCCTCATGTATCAAGAGAGTGCCCTACTCATCTGCCCTTTGGGTCCCATGAGTTCATGAAGGTGATCAATCTCCTAACCCATGGCCCTCAGACAATGATAGTTGTTACCTCCCGACCCTATGGTCATGTGCAACTGGGGAATTAGGCAACTCCTACTTTCATCGATCTTATCCCTACCTGACCCTAGGATAGACTTCGGATTCACCATTATAGTACATGTTTACTAAGAACCTTACCCAAGTATTCTTCATCTCTCTTTCTGCATTCATGGGCTGGCTTTCATCCTTTCATAGGGATCATGGCAACCTACCTACCTTGGTCAAGCCCCACACCGGTTACCTCCATGGTAACACATCCATATGCACTTAGAGATGGATATCTATGGGTCTACAGGTTCATTCTCTTACCATGTACTTTTCACTTAGCTTCTCAAGATCATGTGAGACCTCTTTAGGTTACCTTGAACCAAAAAAACTGATATACACCCTTCCAAAGGGGCCCCTCTCCCAGGATGGGAGGAAAACTATCTCTAAGGTCACAAAAGCTCTTAGGTCTAGGGTTTACATCCACACGAGCCTACTTAACCCTAGCAAGCCATTAAGGCACAAGTAGATCACTTACCGTACCATGCTAGGTCATACTTGTCCTCTTTTCTCAATGTTGGATCAAGATCATACCTTTCTTTATCATCAACCTAGCTGTGAGGGGTTCATCAAAGACACCTTAAACTTAAGGGGCTTCTCTTTTCCTCTATTCATGAGGATTACTATGCTCGCTTCTATAGGAACTCAACTTCTCATCATGAGCCTTAGGTACACCACTTCCCCTCTTAGGCCTAGGAACCCTAGGTTCACTGCATGCTCCTTCTCTTAACTACAAACCAAGCATGAAAAAGGCATGACATGCACTCATTGTCATCCTTCAACTCAAGAAACACTTAGAGTTGGGTCCTCCTTAAGGACAACCAACAAGGTACAGGGCCTCATAACCTGCTACTAAACCTTTCTAAGTCTAAGGAACTCTTCTTCCTACCTCAGAAGGTAAACATCTCTACCATAGGCACGTAGGCACCAGAAGCTTCATCTTTTCTCAAGGGTTTGGTCCCTCTAAAGACAACCAAGGTATCAATAACTTTCAGGGATTGATCATGAGGCAACCACTATCATCCATTGTTCAGAGTTTTAGGCTTCCAATCTTCTTGCTGGGTTTCCTACTCTCTCTAGAGCTAGCCCCTCACCATTAGAGGTCCTTTCTTCATGGAGGATCAACCTCAAAGGCATACTCTACATGGGTGAAGTCTATGTTTGAACTTATAGTTGCTCAAGGTCATCCATAACCCTTAATGCTCCATCATAATTCCTTATTCAGGGTTTCATCCTACTGCCAGCATTATGACGTGCCCTAGGTGTCAATTATGCCCTACTTGTACAAGCCCATAGGGTTTCTATGGTCATTCACTAACATCATCATCTAAGGAACTATCCTTTACCCTAACATGCACGACCCTTCCCAGGGTTGGGTTGCCAAAGGTGCTAGGTCTCCCATGGATCATATGGCATCCCAAAGGCATGTCCTTTCAAACACCTGGTCCAACTCATCTCTCTCTAACCTTTACTTAGGGTTAGGGTTAGCATTATCCTCAGAGGATGTGCCAGGTCTCTACTTGCAATGGAGATCTCTATCTCCATGACTAACTTATCCTCCTGACAAGAAGGTCTAGCCTCAGGTCTCTTCTGAGGACATGACATCTTATGTCATACGTCCTAAGCATGTATCTATTATTTATTTTGCACTTAATCTATTAAGCTTATGTCCATGACATCTTATTTACATGCCTTTCATTAATTTAGTGGAGGATTCCTTAAACCTTATTAGCCTTACCCATACCTCAAGAGGGTGAGGAGAAGAAAGAAAACCCTAATCCTTTAGGTCCTTATCAGAATTTTTGTGATGAGAAGGGATGAATAAGATGAGAAGTCCTAAAGGTATCTTATTTTGATTCATACCCTAAGACTTTGGCCAGGCGGTCACACGGGTCCGGGAGTCCTCATATTCTGACTAGCGGTGCGGAGGAAAATCTTGCTAGCCCCCGATCGTGATCCCTTTCTAGACACCTCCATCTTTCGGATACTCCTCAAATAACTCTCTTGGGTTCTATGGAGTTTGTAAAATTTAATAATTATTAATGGTTAACTGAGGAACCTAAGCTCTGATACCAAATGTTACGACCTCACCTTTCAGTAACCCCCAATTAAGGGAGATCAAGAGGTTGAAGTCGCACCCATTAATCCCGGATCAAAGGTTCGACATATAACCATAAACAATTATTAAATTCTAACAGACTATACTGAAAATGGTAATAAAAGTTTTCTTTGCATACCTTGAAAAGTTGGGAACAACTAACTTCTAACCTCAGTTGAACTATTCTATCTAATTCCTCCTTGTTCTTTAATTCTTGAATTCACAAGGTGTCGCTTTACTGTTTGTACTTTTCATTGTACCTAAAACGCCGACAAACAAAACATCAGTCAGCTGAAGCTGGTATGTGGAGGAAACGGATAATGTTCAACTATGGTAACAATATAATCATTCAATTAATCATTTAACAATCAAGATTACATTTTAAGCCATACAACTCAATCCATACATATTCTCGAACTCTGGACTGTCCCTACAGTGGAAATGAATATCATCTCTCTTTTAGGTAATAGAGTCGCATGGCACTATCCGAAGATAGCCCAATATCTAACTCATTATGACTTGATGGTCCTACCTCCATGGTAGCCATGTACTAAGTCAACCATAGACCTGATGGACCTACCCAATAGGTAGCCATGTACTAGGTCATCCATAGACCTGATGGACCTACCCAATAGGTAGCCATGTACTAGGCCTTTCTCTAACCTGATGGACCTACCCATAGGCAGCCATGTACTAGGTTAGCTATTATGCCACAGAGAGAACCAGGATCCGAGTTTATAGGCATATACATTAAGTGATAGTCATAGTCACTTTATATTTGCAATATGAACATCCAAACAGTTTAGTTGCATTCAATGCGATTAATCGTCCGAGAAACCATCAGAAAACTAAGCGGTTATTCATAAGTAACCACATACCTGTCTTAGAGATCTCAAGCAACAATTTATCCAAATCCAACTAGATGTCCAATCAAGCAAGCCAATCAATCAATCAAGCAAACATTGATCCTGAAAACATGTATAATGTCTAATTATCACAAGCATATCCCAAACAACTCCTTATTGACTTGGGACACCTTTCTAAGGTTTCTAAGTCTCATTAGGATGCATTAGGGTTTCTTAGATCAATTTCTCAAACTTTATCCATTTTAGGTCAACAAACCCTAAAATATCCTTTTCCATATTTATGGTTCACGATTGAAAGAAGAAGGTCAAAGCAACTTATCAACATCTGATCGGGCGCTCTGCTAGGGTTTCCGTCTGGTGGCAGCGCCGCCTCTCCCTCACCTCGGCTAGGCACCCCGCCTACCGGGGGCCACCCTCCTCGGTTCCACCATGCTGCCATCCCCGTTCTCTAGGAGGATCACGCGGCAGAGTGCTCAGGCTATGAGGGCCCAGCAAGCGGTCCAAGACAGACGCCAAGGTTTTGCGGCCCTCACCACACCGCTTGACGAGATTATCCAAGATGTTAGGACCGTCGTAGGATCACCGACGCTTCGCCTGGATGATCGTGATCTGCAGCCTGGATCGACTAGTCCCGTAGACGAGCCGCTCAACCCTGATGCACCCCAGTTGACGAACGCTGAACAAAACCAAACTGGAGATCCGGAGACCTTAGTGGTTGCTCACCGTGCTGATGCTACCCCTTCATCGACCCATGATAGGGCACCGCCGTCTGCTGTGATTTCTTTGATCCACAAAGTGATACCTGCTGCTCTTCTTGAAGGCTCCCCGACGGCGGAGAAGAACCCTAGTAATCATGAGCATGGAGATGTACGGCAGGGTCCGAGGGATCAGCCTGCAAGATCCCCTTCTCGCCGGCCATGGATGATGGACGTCCCTAATGACACTTGTTATCGATGTCTTAGCAAAGGACATTGGCAATATCAGTGTCGACGTGCCGTCGTCTGCTACAAGTGCCATGCACCAGGCCACGTAGCGAGGAGATGCAATGTTAGGCCGAGTGCTCCCCCGCCAAATATTCGATCCTTTACTGAATTCCCGGTGATGAGACCTGCAGTTCCTGCTCGCGGAGGTCAGACGCATACCCCCAAACGCATAGCTGTTGATTTGGGTCCTGACACGGAGGAAAGAAGAAGCAAGGCACAGGCGCTAGCAAGAGTGGTGGAGGTTTCTTGGCCGTCGCGAATGGCTTGGGACGAGCTTTGCCCTGAGCTCAAAAGAAGGTGGCCGCATGCTACTGATATATATCGACACTCCAAGAGGAAAGCGGTCGCTTTCTTTGCTGATAAAGAGGATGCACGCCAGGCCATTGTTGATCCGTCTTTTGTGTTTAGAGACTCGATCATTAGCCTCTCCTCCTTGGAGGAAGGTGAGTCCTGCTCCCGCAAACAAGCGGTTTGGTTCTGGATAGCGGACCTCCCGATTGTTTGCCGTGATGATGATGCTATAGACAGCTTAGTTAATAGCTTTGGGAAGCTTATCGTTGTATCTGGTTGGATACGCAACCCCGATGATATCTCAGGAATACTTGTGCTTGTGGAGACGTTTAATGAGGATATCCCACAGTTTATCTCTCTGACGTATGGGGACAGAAGATCTGATGTGCACTTGCACATTGTTGCCCGAGGGAAACCAGAATCTCATCTTTTCTCTCGTACGGAGATTGGTGAAGAGCTACGTATTCCGATGGAAGCCTTTGCCACTCACTGTTCTGCTGTTGATGACTTGCCTTTGAAGGATTTCCACGGAAAAGCTTCATCTGCTGATCTGATAGTGGAGGATAATCACATTCATGATGTTTTAGAGTTTCATCCTGACATAGATACACAGTTGAAAGATGACAATAGATCTCATAGGGTTGTCTTTGATGAAGAAGGTAACAGAAGACCGCTGCACCGACATTGCCTTAATGACTTTATCCCATCAGCAGAGCAGCTGTACAACTCGCGCCGCAAGAGAAATGATCTCTATCCATCATCCAGAAGACAACACGTAGACGGTTCTTCTTTCACCCAGACTACTTCTCAGCTCGTGGATCACAGAAGATATGGTCATAGAAGGAGGCATTCGGATGGACAAAATCCTTTTTCTGACGATGAATGGGACTATGGAGGTCATGAGCGATTCTAGCTGGAGCCGCTGGCTTTGAGAGATCTGTCCCTTACCTAATGGATTCCAACTTTCTTTTCTGGAATATTAGGGGAGCGGCAAATAATAAAACCAGAAGAGTGCTTGGTCGTTTATGTCGTAAGCATAAACCCTTAGTTGTATGCCTTTTCGAGCCTCTCCTGCATGCTGTTTCAGCTAATGAGTTACTGGACATTGTCAGATTAGACTGGTATATTACTAATAATGAGGAGGCTGGGAAGATTTGGCTATATGCAGATGTCTCGCTTCATCCGTCTGTGATGAGGATTCACAATCAACATATCACGATTAAGCTCAGGGAAGCTGATGGCATGGTTTTCTACATCACCGCGGTCTATGCGAGCTATAGTGCTTCTCAGAGAAGATTACTATGGGAGGATGTTGCTGACTTATCCGCTCAGATTGGCGATGATTGCTGGCTCGTAGCAGGAGACTTCAACACCATTAGGCTTCATTCTGAGAAGAGAGGTGGACTCGACAGACCTTACCAAGACATCCTGGACTTCAACTCCTTCATTCATGATGTTAACATGAGAGAGGCCCATTTTCTTGGCAGCAAGTACACTTGGGTTGACAAGCAGTACAATACTCCCACCATTTGGGAGAGGCTTGATAGGATTCTTCTTAGTGATTCATGGGGTCGGAAGAGACCCAATGCGTTTGCCTCACACCTCACGAGATATCGGTTTTCTGATCACTGCCCGATCTTATATACTCCTGGCTGCTTGAGAATGTTCAATAAAAGGAGGCCCTTTTCTTTCTCACAGGTCTGGCTTGAATACGAGGAATGTCGGAATATCGTTGATGACATTTGGGCGCAGGATTTCTCTGGCTCTCCATCTTTTATTTTCTACTCCAAGTTGAAGAGGGTTAGAGATACTCTGAAGTCTTGGAGCAGAGATACTTTTGGTGACACTAGCCAGTGTATTAAAGACCTTGAGGATGTGATTTATACGACACAGATGGCATATGATGAAAATCCTACCATGGCCAATGAGATGAACCTCAAGTCTGCTGAGTCTGAACTCCAACAGATTCTTGATATTGAAGAGAAGGTATGGAGAGAACGATCACGCATAGATTGGCTTCAGGATGGTGAGAGGAATACAAGATTTTACCATGCGGTGGTGAGATCAAGAAGAAAGGTCAACCGTGTTGCTTATCTTCAGCTGGATGATGGAACGAAGATTGAGGATCCGATGGCCATTGCTAATCATGCTGCTTCTCACTACGCAAATTTCTACAAGGAGAATCCTGGATATGATAACGGCCTGTTAGATGATATGCTGATGTCTATTCCTGACCTGGTTACCCCTGATGATGATGCTTCTTTGATAGCCATCCCCAATGAAGAGGAAGTGCGCATGGCTCTAGATCAGATGGATAAACATTCTGCACCTGGACCGGATGGGTTCACAGTACACTTCTTCTGTTATCTCTGGAATACAATAAAGGATGATTTCATGAAGATGACGAGTTCCTTTTTCAGTGGACAACCTTGCCACCGTAGTCTGTTTTGTTGTAACATTCTTCTTATCCCCAAGGTTGATAATCCCTCTAATATTAGTAAAGATTTCAGACCTATCTCTATTGAGAATGTGGCCCTGCGTATCTTGGCTAGAGTCATGAGTAACCGTATGAAGTATCTTATGCCTAGGCTCATTTCTGATAATCAGGCAGCCTACGTTCA
Source organism: Alisma plantago-aquatica (assembly GCA_963693085.1). Classification (NCBI taxonomy): domain Eukaryota; kingdom Viridiplantae; phylum Streptophyta; class Magnoliopsida; order Alismatales; family Alismataceae; genus Alisma; species Alisma plantago-aquatica. The sequence goes on along the minus strand of OY856410.1, from coordinate 1,028,557,571 downwards.
AGGAAGAGATATTACACATCACATTAGATTGGTCAAAGAGCTAGTTCATGATCTCTATCAAGGAGTCGAATATCCGAATCTGATGGTAAAGATTGATATGTCAAAGGCGTTTGATCGTATTAATTAGGAGGTCCTCAAGAAGATCATGCTCGGCTTTGGTTTCTCGGAGAGCTTCATCTTTACTGTGATGCGTTTTTTCGTTGATACCTGGGCTACGGTCTCTATTGGAGATGCTTCTGATGGTTTCTTTCCTATGAAACGGGGCCTCAAGCAGGGTAATGCCATCTCGCCCCTCTTATTCATCATTTTCGAAGAGTTGCTGTCCAGACACATTCTTAGAGTGGACCTTCAGATGAACCTTGCGAGATTTCATACTCGTGGTCATGGTATCGCTCCCTTACATCTGTTATATGCGGATGATATTATGCTCTTCCTCAATGCCAATCCGTCCACGCTGGCTTTTGTTAAGCAGATCCTCATGAATTACGAGTGTGCAACGGCACAGATGATCAATCACAACAAGTCTATGTGTGTCGTAGGTAGTAGATGCGCTGCGACCTCAAGTGATGTTGCTGCGGCCCTTGATATTGATAGCACTGCAGAGACGATCATTTACCTTGGTGTTCCGATTAAGTTTGGTAGGAGCACGCTGAATGACTTTGATTACTTGGTTCAGAAGATTAACCAGAAGATTGCCGCCTGGAAGTCGAGGTTGCTTTCCTTCGCAGGCCGCAAGATGTTAATTGCTCATGTCCTCTCGTCCACTACTGTGTACACTGCTGCGGCCATTGGTATTCCTCATGGGACGATTGATCGTATTGATTGTATGCTCAAGAAGTTTCTCTGGGCAGATCGGGACAATAATCATAGAAGAGCTTGGGTGAGCTGGTCCAAGGTGGCCAAGCCGATCGAGCATGGAGGCCTGAATCTGCCGAATATCCATGTTACTACTGATGCCTTTGTGGCTAAAGCCTATTGGGATCTTGTTGCTATGGATTCGTTGTGGTCCAGGTTCTGTAATGCTAAATATTCTGTTCGGGTGCCTAGTAGAGCAGCCAATTATCCTAATCATGTTCAGTTTAGATCTACGGCCTCACCATACTGGAAGCAGATGTGGGACAAATTTCCATCCGTGGTTCCGTGGTGTAGATGGATCCTTGGCAGAGGTTTGATCCCTTTCTGGGACGCCATTTGGTGTGAGTTTAGGCTGTTTGATTATGCGAGGCTTCACAGTGACAGGAATCATGCCTTCCTTGTCCGAGACTTCTGGATTGACGATGAAGGGTGGGACTGGATGGCTCTCCGGCAGGTCCTTACCGACGATGGAGTCGAGCTGGTCAAGCAAGCAAGGCAAAGGATTAATGATGATGATGACAAGATTGTGTGGAGTCCTGAGCGGATGGGTGTTTTCACTATCAGATCGATCAAGAAGATCCTCACTACTGCTAATGAGCCTTCTGGTTGTGCTTATAGCAAGATTTGGCAAATAGATGCCCCAAAGGAGTGTACCTTTATCTGGAAGATGATGAATAATGCGGTCCCGACCGATGACAATGTCCGTAAGTGCCATGTTCAGCTGGCATCTAGATGTGAATGCTGTGTTGAAAGCTGTACGGAAGACACAGATCATGTTATTTTCTTTGGTCAGATGGCGTCTAGATTCTGGGAGATGTTTGAATCGGTTACTGGCATGACGAGGCCGATGAGTAAAGCCGAGCTGATATCCCTTTGCACCTATGGCAAGTCTGCCGACGTGCTCCCTTGGACGACGGCTTGTCTAGCCACCCTCATCCCTTATCATTTGTGGAAATGGAGATGTAGAGCTAGATTTGATGGTACAGCTAGACCTTTTGAGAATGTTGTTCGTTTGTTGACTGACCAGCTAAATCTCATGATCAAGAAGAAGACCTTTCGTGCCTTTACTGACCCTGAGGTTCATCTTAGATTTCATGAACACGGTGTGACCGATCCTACATATGTGTTCAAGGAGTTTGCTCTTATCAGATGGAACATACCTGACATTCACAGCCTTAAGCTCAATTTAACAGTCGGGAAAGACAAAGATCCGATTGGTAATAAAAGATGGTGGATGGCCAGTGTTATTAGAAATCATCATGCGAAGGTCTGTCATGTTGCTAGGTCCTGGCTCACGGCTGATGACCTTGACATTGCTTTGCTTCAAGCTATTGTGGTTAGTCTCAGATTCGCTGAATCTCAGAATTTGAGGATTACAACTATTGAGGTTGACAATACTCTTCTCTATGATCTCGTCTGGGGCACACATCCCATCCCTTGGAGGTTGGCTACTATGCTTGAGGAAATCAAAAGTTACATTGAGGAGGAAGGCATCCTGGGTTCCCTTGTGCACAGATCCCTGAACTCGATACCTAGAGCTATTGGAAAGTGGGGTAATCGTCTCCATGAACCGATTGTCATCTCTGATCCGAGAAGATTGTCTCCTAGGATTAGGGGTATGCTTTACCTTGAGAAGCATGAGACTCCCTATGTGGTGTTGAGATATGCCTCCTGATTGGTCCTTCTCGTTTCTTTTGGGTGTGTTTTGTTTGCTTTGGGGGAGTTTATAAGTTCGTTTGGGTCATCACCTGCATCTTATAAGCAGGAGCTGTACTTTGTTCTTTTAGCTCACACGAGGAGGGTGAGATGAATAGATGACCTCCTGGCTTGCATAAAAAAAATCCTTTTCCATATTTATGAACCTTAATTGCTCAACTATTCATTTTAATAGTCTTTTATACTCAATTTGACTTAGGATCATCACATCCCTATTTATTCATGGATTTGAACAATTAAAAGACATATTCTCCTAAATTAGGGTTTATAAGCCCATTAATGCAAACTTAGGTATATGAAACCCTATTTTAAGCCAATAATGTACAAATATCATCCTTTTATTATCAACAGGTTAATATTCATTCTAAACATTCAGAGAACACCACTATATTCAACTATCATCAATTCCAAGGGTGTTTCATTAATTAAACCAGTAAATATGACAATTTTATACACTTTTTGAATTGCAAACAGAATCAGGCTTAAATCATATTTTTAATGGATTCCTCATTTTCTCCTGATCAATTTTCATATATAAAGTTTCTTCATTAGACATTCCTAGCAGTTTCTATCAATTTTGCAAGGAAAAGCAATTTTGTGGATTATTCGATTAGAGAGGGGATTTTACCAAATTTCTGTGATCGTTGGATTGGTGCACCTGATGGACCATGTCTCCATCTGACGCTCCGTGTCACTGGTCTCCAATAACACAGTGGCAAGCACGTCCCTTAGCTGTCGTTCGTCGGATGCTGATGAGTCCATGGTGGATTTTGATCTAACACTCCTCTCCAACCGGCTCCACTCATCACTCTAACTAAACGTGCAATGGCCGCGACCATCGGATTCTCCTGTGGGTTCATCGTGGACCATGATCCCAGGGCCCTCGCTCATCGTCCTCCTCCCTGTCTTAACCTGATCTCGCAGCGGTGCCGCTACAGGTTCTCACCGGAGCTGGTTCAATAAATCGGGAGGGATGACGCAAGAACTCATGGAGTGGTCGTTTGAAACCGCTAGCAAGTGGGAACTTCTGCGAGGGTCCTTATATAGGACTAGGGGGGCTCCCCTAAGGTTTTCTCAACCCGCCGCCAACTGTTCCCTAGCCCAATTGGGCAATTCACGAAGGTTGAATAAAAACCCAACAAATCAGGGTCTAGAATCTTCCCTGCTTCCTCCCGAACTCAATGGGACTCTTCCCATGAGTTCATATGCATCATGTCGATCGGAAACAGAGGGAGAAATTTCCCTTGTTATGTCAGGAGTCCTTGTCCCACTGGGACCTGGACGATGAGCAGTACCCGTTGGATTTCAATCCAACGGCTCTCATCACAGGCGCTAGATCAAAAAGGAAAGTAATTTCCTATAATTCGAATTATATTCCTAATTCAAAGATAACTTGGAAAATTCATAACTCCCAACTCGTAATTCCTTTTCAATCCAAATTTTAAGAGAACCTTGCTTATTCTTTTATATTTCATCCCACAAAATTTGGGATTATTATCTAAAGGAAACGATCCCTTTTCTTTGATTTCAAACTATTATCTAATTATTCATATTTTCCACATCTTTTCTATTTCTTTTATCATTATTTTATGATCCTGAGTTCCTTGAACCCCAAGGAACCTTTATAACTCGAAATCCTATTTTGGGAAAATATATTTTAGCCTTTTAATCCATTTGCCATGAAATTTCTATTTTCTTTCAATAGAAACAATACTTCTTTTTATCACAAAATTCATTTAGGTATTTTCTCTTTCTTTCCTTTTTATTTTTGTCATTGGCATTCCTTTTAAAATTTGCAACCTCATGGATACGAAATTTCACCAAGAAATCTCATTTATGTCTCTTTCCACTCATTTTCCACATTTTATCATTATTTTCCAATTTCTTTCTTCATAAAGAAATACTTAATTCATCTTTTCTTTTCTCATTGCTTTCTTTTTGCAACCTTGGACTCCTTGGTACCCAAGGAACCCAAGAGGCACGAAATCCTCTTTGTATTTGCCTTCTAGAGGTTTCCACATATTTCCTTTCTCAAATTCTCAATTATTCCTTAATCAATTGAAATTCCTTTTTATTGGGCCCAATAGCCAATAAAGCCCACAAAGCAACCAATCAAGGCTATCGTGAATGGAATCCATTTATTCAAAACAAATCATATCATTATTTGTTCAATTATCTTTAATATGAGAAATTACATTTCTCACTAATTGAACCCAAAAATTGGGGTTGTAACATGAAGCCACCGTCTGAAATTATGGTGGAACTTCCTAATGGTGAGGAATGGGAGGTCATGGTGAGGTACGAAGCCCTGCCGGACCGCTACGTCGAATGCAAAGTTTTTGGACACGTCTTGGGTCAGTGTCTGGGGGAGCGTCGCCCTGCTAACCCGGATCCTCCCATCGTGCCCGAACCACCCAGGGGAAGGAAGAGAAGGAATGGAAAATCTAGGCCTCCACCGCAACAGAGGAAAGGGAAAGAGAAGGTGACTGAAGATGAAGGCACCACCAGTGGAGCTGTTGCTGAAACCAGAAGGATCTTGACGGAAGAGGAGCGGGGGGAGGCCAGCACCTCTGATGTTGTCACTATTGCTGTTGGGAATGGTGATACCGATGCAGAGGAGATGGTTGTGGTAATGCCTGAAGGAGACAAAGGTGGTCCTCGGAACGTTGACGTCGCAGGTGTACCTGGTGAGGAGGAAGAAGGAAGAGGAAATGTTCATAATTCCTTTGCTGCTCTTGTGGAGATAGGTGATGAAGATGGGGAAGAGGTACCATCTAGACGTAGAAGCCCACGATGCACCAGGAGCACCAAGAAGCAGAAAAAGAAGAACAAAGGTTGCTCCAGGGAAGGGAGCAACCCCAAAGGACAGTAGTATGTCTGCCCTTACATGGAATGTGCGGGGCGCCTCTTTAGCTGAGAAATAGAGAAGGCTAAGAGGTATTATAGAAGAAGAGAAGGTTACTCTAGTGTTTTGCTTGGAAACCAGAATAAGAAAGAATGTGGGGGAGAGAATCTTTTCCCAATAGGGTGGATGTCGGTGTCCAATCTTTAATACAGAGATGGTGCTTGAATTGCAGTTGGGTGGCACCCAGGAGTTTGGGATGTGGATCTCATTGCGATAGATGATCAGGCTATTACTGTTAGTTGTTGTAACAGGGGTGGTATGGACTTTATAGTGTCGGGGGTGTATGGAAAAAACCTCGAAGGTGATAGAATGAGACTTTGGGATAACATAAGGAACTCGGCCCAAGAAGAGATATCATGGCTAGCATGGGGGGATTTCAATAACATCAGGAGGTCTAAGGAAAAACATGGCGGTCTTCCTGTTCCAGAAAGGATAATGGAAGATTTCAATAATACTATGGAGGAAGCAGGGTTGATAGAGCTTAATTCGATTGGAGGTGGAGTCTCGTGGTCTAGCAAATAAGGAAGAGGTAGAAGGATTTCTAGCGTCCTAGATAGAGGACTCGTTAATGAAGTGTGGCTGAAGGTTTGGCCTTACACGGTCATCAAACATGGGATGGACCCTCTCAGTGATCACAGCTGGATGAAAATTGATTTTACAAACAAACCTGAAGTGGTGAGGCCGTTCAGATTCAACAATTGGTGGTGTGATTGGAATGGATTTAAGCAAATTACACAGGATGCCTGGGATACTGAAGTGATAGGGAACCCTCTATATGTGGTAATCAAGAAACTTCAAGTTGCAAAGAAGGCTATCAGGAAGTGGTCCAAAGAGGTGGTTAATCTAAAGAATATGGTGATCTTGAATAAGAAACTGTACAATGAAGCTGCTGGCAAAGCTAGGGAAAACCCGGATGATGATGACTTAGCCGAGGGGTGGCTGAAAGCTGAGGATAAACTTGTCAAAGTTCTCAAAGCTGAGGAAGTGTTCATGTGGCAGAGAAGTCGTCTAAAGTGATAAAAGATGGTGACCTTAATACAAAAATGTACCACACAGCTATAAGGAAGAAAGAGATGAAGGAAACAATTCATCAGCTCATTAATGACAAAGGGGAGATTGATGAGTACAGAGCTGACCAAACAGATACCATTGTACAGTATTTTCAGCATTTGTACAACCAACGCTGGGATGCTAGCACCTGCATTGATGGTTCCATCGACCCAGAGCATAAGATTATTGATGAAATGAATGCAGACCTGTGTAGAGACACTAATGAGGAGGAAGTTAAAGCTGCAGTTTTCTCCATTAATCCGTCCAAGGCTCCCGGGCCAGATGGGTTTAACAACAAGTTCTTCCAATTCATGTGGAATCATATCAAGAAGGACATAATAAAAGCGATAATATGGCTGATACAGGGGGGTAATATGGTGTGGGCTGCTAATCACACCTTCATAAAGCTTATTCCCAAAAAGAAGGACATGAGATCCATGGAGGACTATAGACCTATCTCATGTTGCTCTACCATTTACAAAGTGTGGGCTAAGATCCTGGCCGAGAGACTTAAGATATGGATTCCTAAAGTGATCTCAGAAGAACAATGTGCTTTTGTCAAAGGACACAAGATTGTCGACTGTGCCCTTCTAGCCGCAGAATTCCTCACTGGTTTTAACACCAAAAGCTCCAATTCTAAGGCGTGCATCAAATCGATCTTACTAAGGCATACAATCACATTCAGTGGGAGATGATGTGGGAAATTATGCTTGCTATGGGTTTCTCTTGTAGGTGGATCAATCTTATTAAGCAGTGCGTCACCACGACGTCCTTTTCAGTTTTACTGAATGGGGGGCCGATGGGCTTGTTTAGAGCTGCTAACGGGCTCAGGCAAGGGGACCCCCTCTCCCCCTCATCTTCACCTTCGTGATGGAGGGGCTGACCTCCATGATCAGGATAGCGGAGCAAAGAAACATCATTAAACCTTTCAAGATCAGAAGCATACAAGTCAAAATCCATCTTATCTTCTCAGATGACATAATGATCTGTTCTATAGGTCATATGAATAGGCTAGCTGAGTTCAAGAGGTTACTCAAACGCTTCGGCAGAGCTACAGGTCTTTACATCAGTGATATTAAGTCACGTGTGTATCTATCGAAGTCGTGCGACAATAGAAGAGACAGACTCAGAAGAGCAATTGGGCTGCGGAGGGGTAGGCTTCCCACCAGGTACATGGGTGTCCCGATTGCTGGTGGTAGGGGCTTCTCTAATGACTACACCATGTGCTTGGACAGGGTTAGGCTCAAAATCGATGGGTGGAATGGAATTCATATGTCTTTGGCAGGGAGGCTAATGGTCACCAGATCGGTTATCCAGATGATGATAAGCTTTTGGAGTGAGATGTGTATTCTCCCTAATCCCACCATCAATAGGCTCACTAGGCTGATAACAAACTTTATATGGGGTGGCAAGACCCATTGTGTCGCCTGGGATATAGTGGCCAGAGGTTATGAAGAAGGTGGTCTCAACGTCTACAAAGTTGAGGATATCGTCAGAAAAGGCAACCTTCACAGGATGGATCGCTTCCTTACTGAAAAGGAAGGTGTATGGGTCAAGTGGATGCGCAGCAGGTATGGGTGCACACCCCTGGCTAGTTCCTCGGCTTCCAGAATATGGGTTAACATCTGATCGGACTGGGGGCAACATGGACACCTATACTCTGCTAATGGTGATGGTCTTTTCAAGTTCTCAGGACAAAATAAACCTTGGTTACGTAGTGATGCAGGGGAGCATGTTCCGTGGTCTAAGCTTCTTTGGGGTAGAGGCTTTGTTCCTAAATGGAGCACGACCACCTTCATAGCTATATAGGGCAAGTTGCTTACCAAGGACAGATTGATCCGTTGGGGCATTAGTGTTAACCCCAGCTATTGTTTCTGTGTTGTGGATGAGTGTCATGACCACGTGTTCCTGGAATGCAACAAAGTTAAATATGTTTGGTCGCTTGTGTGGCTTAAGAATGGTTGGGGCCCCTACACATCCAGTAGCTTGTCTGATACTGTCAAGCAAATTAAAAGTAATTGTCATAGTCCTATGGAACTGGCTTTTGGCGGTCTGTGCCTAACAAGTATATGCTATAATGTGTGGAAGATCAGAAATATGGTGGTGCATGGGGGGTCTCAGGACCTTCATATTTTCCATCTTGTAGCTAGGGATATAGGTGTTGTACTAAAGGCCAAAAAAGGCCTGGACAAAGGGGTCAACCCTATAGTTAGGTTACACTGGGGCTTTTTGTAGAGTCAACCTGTGTTTACTTTTGCTTTTGTTGTACAGTATAGCTCATCTATACCCCCCTTTTTGGCAATATATTTACCTATTTCCAAAAAAAATAAGAACTAATGTTAAATTTGGATTTCTCATGTATTTTTTGGTGAAGTAAGACCTATATTGCCTTTTTTGTAAATTTTAAACAAAATAGCAGGAAAGAAATACTTGTGAGACTAAAAAATCTCACCAAGTTGACTATACATTGCCTAAAAATGACAATAAAGAAACAAAAGCCAAAAAAAATTGTTCTTCTATGAATATGAACAGAGAAAATCAACACCAGAACACTGGCAAAGACATACGACCATCATCCAATAAGTTAATCAAGGAGATGCTTGACAATAGTCTTCACTAAGTGGCAGAGCAAAGAAACCTCCATAGACTTGTTTTCATACACTCTGAGATTCCTTTCCATACAAGCAAAATGAATACTAGTAACCCCAAAAAGATGATTAACTTCGCTTGTCAAATTAGTAAGATTACCCCTTTTCTTGGAATGCCTTGAATAAGATTATCTTTAAGAGCACATCTCCATAAAAAGACAATATAAGAGCAGTCAAATATAATGTGATGAACATTTCCACAATCACAATTATAAAAAAAATAGTACGAAGGTGTAGATATCCACCTCCTCTCACAAAGTTAGTAGTAGATGATCTACCATGAACAACTCTCTATGAAGATATAAGAAATCTTTTAGGCTAGCTAAACTTCCAAACCCAGGAGAACATAGGGTCAGCCACACCACTTCCCCTAATAAGCCTCCAAACCACTTTTAGGTTCACCTTAGTTTTTCTTTTAATCAGGATATCATCCATTCCCCCAATAGGAGCTGGAATACTAGCAAGAAACATATTCAGAGAATTATGCAATCTAGAGGAAGAGAAGTTCCATTGATTTCCAGAAGCAATAGAACTCACTTTACTTGAATAAGGTAAACCAGACATTATAACTTCTTTACTTCCAATGCACTAATTCAAGAATTTCTACTAAGGAGTTCGCGGGTCCTGCCACAACCAAGTATTATCTCCATTCTGTATTTTGCAGTTAACCAACTTTTTGAAATCATCGAGATATGTAATCATTTGGATAAAATGCCAAGATAGCTGACCAGAGATCTCAATATTCCAAATGGAATCCTTAGAGAATTATTTCTCATGGATCCATTTGATCTAGAGTCTATTGGATCCATTTGATCTAAAGGCTATCTTTCTTCAAAGGGATCCTCAAAATATAGAAAATTATATCTTCCTTACATACATCCTTAACTCTTTTGATAGCCAGACCACCCTCATCTTTAGTTTTAGTGACATATGACTACTTAATGAGATGAAGATTAATTTTTCCTTCAGTTTGAACCCCAAAAAAATTCATTATAATTCTTTCAATCTCCTCAAAAATAGAGCTAGGTAAAGAAAAGGATGATGACCAGAAATGATGGATAGTTGAAAGTGTAGAATTATAGAGCTCCAACCTTCCTACAAAAGAAAGCTGGTTGGATTTCCAACCATCCAGCCTTTTCTTAAGCCTATCAATCAATGTATAATAGAACCTCTTTAACAACATACCAATGAAGAGAGGGATTCCCAGATATCCCTGAGGCAAATAACCATGATGTATGCCCAAAATATCAGAAATCATGCTACTGTCAGCATCAATACTGAAAAAACTGAGCTCTTCTCATGACTAATACTAAGACTAGTAATCATAGAAAGATTGACAAAGACATCTCTAAGAGACTTAGCACCAACATCATCAGTTTCCATGAAAACCATAAGATCATCAGCAAATGTGAGGTGAGAGACACTCATATCCTTGGAGGCCCTTAACGGGTTATATTCCCTAAACTGACCTCCTTGTTCATAAGTTGAGTGAAGGTTTGCATAACTATGGTAAATAAGTAGGGAGATAGAGGATCTCCCTGCCTAATCCCATTAGTCAGCTTGAAAGGGGCAGTAGGTTCACCATTGAAGAGAATCTCATAGGAAATGGAATAAAAAATTTCTATGAACTAAACAATCCATTTTTTTGGAAATTTCATAAGGTCTAAGATCTTAAAGAGAGCTTCCCATGAAACTGTATCATATGCTTTAATGAGATCCACCTTAACACACATTCTCCCTTTTGTTTTCTACTTATTGAAATCATGAATAAGCTCATTAGAGAGAAGAATCACATCTTTGATGCGTCTTCCTCTCACAAAAGCACATTGATTGTTGTTAATAAGAGACGGTAGAACATCGTGAAGCCTATTTATTAAGACCTTAGAAATCACTTTGTATACCACATTGCAAAAAGCAATGGGTGTCCAATTCCTAATCCGATGACAATCATCGTTCTTATGAATAAGAGTGAGGAAAGTGTGGTTTGCTTCTTTCAAGAGCCTCCCAGAAATAAAGAGAAGTACAAAATAGAAGCTATAGATTTCTCATGTATTAGTTAATCTATTTGTGATATTACACATCAATTGCATAATTATAAGTTTCCATAGATAAAGTATAAAATAAATTAGCATGATAATTCTAAAAGGAAACAAATCAATTAAATGATTATTAACAGTTTCAAACAGGAAACATATGTAAATTTGTATTATACACATCATAATTAGACTAAATGTAAAATTTACTTTGTTTGGCTAATATTCGTCTCCTTAACAAAATATAAAAAAGGACAAAAATACTAGTGTATAAGGAAAAAATATTTCTTAGTTAGATTGTATTTTCCTAAAGACTTCCTAACCCAATACATTATATATACAAAACAAAACTAGATCGACAACAACCCCTAACTCTCATTCTTACTTCTATAATAGATCTTGCCTCCTTTCTCTAACTACAACCCTATAAAGTCAGGTGCTATCTAGAAGGTTTCTCATGATTTCCTATTCTTTTCTCCCTTCCCTATTCTCCCCATCCACCATGACCATGAAGCAATGCCTCCTACCACCATGATGCCCTCTTTCTAAAGAAACACGAAACATCATCAAGGCATCATGTTTGCAGTGCACAACCATGCTCTACAAATTTTTACATCTATCCTTGATTCTTCTCCTCATGTTGATGGACTATTTGGAGAACTTCATAACAACACACACTGACTTGTGCAAAAGATCTAAGAGTACCCACAAGTAGCTATGGCCACCAATACCATTGAACTACAACTCAAAGAGTTTGGACTATAGCCAAAATGCATTCATGGACATTTGAAACTTTAACCAAACCCTCAACCTTCATTGATCCATTTAACATTCCATAGATGTTTAGAATCCAATTACTCATCTACATTTGTGTCTTCTTCTTCAACAATGATAAATAATATGAAGATCTTAATCCATGTGACTAGTCAATGGTTGACCTTGTTTGTGACCAGAGAAAATCACAAGTCTATTTGTCTAAGGCTTGTTGTAACCTAACTCGTTAAAGATTAGATTCCTTCATCTCGAAGGCAATAGGCCATCATTCTTTAGTTAAGTAGATAAATGAAAAGAAGAATGAAATATTGATATCCTAATTCATATAATATATAATGAATATAGGTTATAGTGTGACCATTACCCTGATCTTGTAGTGGATTGCATATTTAGGCTTAAGGTATGTTTCATATCCAAATTATATTTAGCAATTTATGATTTTACTACCATAATCTACATTTCATTCCATATTATTCTTATTGGGAAATCACCTATTTTCCCTCTCTCTCTTGACAAATTAGCCTACACAATATCTCTCTCTTCTAAGAATTTATTCTATGAGAAAGATTTTATTTTTGATCATCTTAATTTGTTAATATTCTTATTGTTCTCTTACTTCTAACATTTTCTTCTCATTTCTTTGTGGAACACTAATTTGAGATATTGAATTAAATGTGGACTCTCATGCATCTTATTTGTGGAAATTGTTGAATATTTGTTTATGGGTCCTCTGACCTCATATTATAACTGTTGGATGATCTCATCCTATTATTCTAGTTTGACTAAATTTTTACTTGCATTTCTCTATTTAAGTGCATGCTTAGACCAAATTAATTTCTTATAGGGGTACATGTGTACAACCATATATTGGGAACAAATTTTTTTCCCCGAGTGTGCTTGTCTACTCGTTATATATAGGGCGCGCTATTCCCTCCCAGGGTGTGCTATCTCCACCTAATACTTTTACGCTGAGATCGTATGGTGTTCCAACCCTGCTTGAAATAACTTTAGTCTCTATTGTTTGCATGCATTGCTTATATATGTGATATTGTTTTAAGGGAAGAAACCTCTTACTGCATATCTCCATTAAATGTCTTTCTTTTGATACCCACTTGGGTGGTACTTTCCTATTCTATGGGAGGCCTTATTATACTTCATGTCCTTGTTTCTTATATTACTCAATCCATATTTTATATGCACATACCGATGTTTTTGCTAAAAACTTCTACTTTGTCCTCTCTTTTGGGGTATGCTTCTAGCCCCATGAGTAGGACTTTGAAAATTGGACCTCATGACATGGACATGCTAGGAGGAGCCTCTAGGGAGACAAACTTGAAGTAGTCGGATATCCCTCTACTTAGATCCTTATATTGTAACTTTCATGTAAACCCTTTTATGGGAGATGATGATGTAATTTTGTAAAATTGAATATAGTCATGAAATATTATACTACTACTACACTTTGGCTATTTTTCATACCATCTTTTGAGAAATAAAAGATTTACACTATTCCAACATACTTTTTGAGTGTGCATGGAATAGATGGATTCATTACTTAAATTTTAGTAGGGAGTGGATATCCTATTAGGTCCCACTCCTTACAGTAAGGCTTAAATTGTAGGGCTCCTACTTAGATGGATTTAAAATGGAAGTGTGTATACATGGGGTAGGGCTTGAAATGAGGAGAGCCTATTCAGGATAGGGTTTGAAAATGACAATTGTCTACTCTAGGTAGGGCTTGAATGTGGATTGGTAATGTTTAAGATCTTGATCTAGGACCCACATAGAGGTTATCACCAAAAAAGAAAGGAGTCTGTTCAGAACAAGGCTCGTGGTCCAAATTAAAGTTTTTAGTCCAAAACCCAAAAGAGATTGATAGATAAAGTACTTGATTGGTCAGTTATAGATCATTGTACAAGACCCAAAAAAGGTTTGGAAATGTGATTGTGGGTTTGGTCTAGTTTTAGGTCTTGATCCGAGATCATAAAAGGATTTTTGAAATATTATTCCAAGTTTGGTTCAGTTTTTTATCATGATCTAGGATCATAAATAGATTTGAAAATATGTGATTATAAGTTTGGTTCAGTTTTAGATATTGATCCTAGACCATAAAAGGATTTTGAAATATCATTGTCGATTAAATTTAGTTTTAGGTCATGATCTAGGACCATAAAGGGATTTAGAAGTGACCATCCGTACAATTGGTCATGAATGAGGATGCCTATAAGAATGTAGGACTTCTAAATCAAGGTAAAAGATGAAGCATGTGTACTTCCACCAATCACATGTTTGATGAGTCTCGGTCAAGCCTCATCCATGAAGTCTGATGTAGGATTTATGGACTTTTAAACTCCTTATATTCAACAATTCTAAAGGGAAGGAATGCCATTTTAAAATAGTTGATGATGGTAATGGTTTGGAATCAAGGTCCAACATATCTTTTGGTTTGCTTTGCTGATTTGGCCTTGATATTGTGTTGCTAACAAGTAACCACAGGCTTTGTGAAATTTATTTGTGCATCTTAGTTGGAAGGTAGAAGCTTGAAGATGCTCTATGGCTATCATCATTAGAGGTTGTATTATGTTGGCTTTGTTGTGAGAGAAGTCTATTCAAGTGACATGAGTTCATCATAGCTAAGTTGTCCTTCTATGGGCTCCTTGAACCATATGTCCCATGCTGATTCGACAACTATTCTACAGAGTTAATGCCATATGAGGCTAGGCCAACTTATAAGAGGTAAGGTTTCCTGTATCTCATGAGATGACGTTCATTGTCTATTTCTCTCTTTGATGATGTATGCAAGCATTTCTGGGGCAAGATTTGAGTCAGACTCTGTCTCAGTTCTGAGTAGTTCATCATGTCTATAACATTTTGTCGATAGTTACCTGACAGACTCTACTGGTGGAGATATATCTTGATTTTCAGGGAAGACCTTCTTATTGTTGAAGTGATATGTGATACAGATGCAGAGTGAACCACTATCATCCAAGATTTCCCTTCTTCAGACATCCTTGTTGAGGCAAGGAATTATCATGATTTGAATTATGGTTGTGGCATTTTCCCCCTATTGCTTTGTTTCAAATGTTTTGAATTCTTTTTTCAACATTAATGTGATCATATTTGTCAGAAAGAATTGTACTAAAGTTGAGATTCATTTTTTTTTATTTGAAATACATGTTTCAATTTGACATACCATGGTTTATGGATTCTTATGTTGTTAGTTACCATGCTATTTGTCAAAATATCACCTTAGAGGTTATTTTTTAAATTTCTTTTGGACTCGAGCCACTGGTCCACATTCAAGTTTTCTGGAGTGAGACCCTTATGAAGAGTTGGTGGTAGCCCATATCAATTAAGATGCCTATCTTGAAATGTGAGGGGTGGTCATGTAATCATCATAGCTTATTTGATTGTGTATGACAAATACCCTTCTCACCTTACTTTCCACCTTCTAGTACTAGAGTTTAAGGTGCTTTGAGACCCCAAGAATGTTTAATCTTGTTTAAGTCTTCTAGGAATACATTGTTTCTTCCCAAGGGATGATCGTAGCTAGATGTACCACTAGGGGAAGGTTCTTTTAGGATGGATTTGATGTCCCATTAACTCTTGATTTCATGCTTATGTGACTCAAGTTAGGCCATGTAGCAAGTATTCAAGCAGAAACTCCCTACCTAGTTGGGTTAAGGT
The DNA here is from genome assembly GCA_963693085.1 of Alisma plantago-aquatica. Taxonomy (NCBI): domain Eukaryota; kingdom Viridiplantae; phylum Streptophyta; class Magnoliopsida; order Alismatales; family Alismataceae; genus Alisma; species Alisma plantago-aquatica. The sequence continues at coordinate 1,028,541,903 of OY856410.1, read as the reverse complement.
TCCAAGTTTGAAAGACACATCTATGATCTCTATTACCAACACTTTATGGTGTATGAAGGGTGTCATAAGCATGTATCCACATTGTCGAGTGTTCCTTAGACTTAGTTGTTCAACATTTTGATCATTTTTTATTTAATACCATGGGAATTGATGTTCAAAACCTTAGGATAGGAGTTGTTGACTCCCAAAAGAGAGCTTATATGCTCTATTATTCTTGAATGTCATGCTAAAGAAGTAATTCACCACAAGTATATGCCAAGTTTGGGTGCTTTGGGCTTCATTGTTAATGTATGTTCAATTGATTCTTTGACATTGTGGACTTTGATGCTCAAAGCCTTTGGATGGGAACTTGAATTGAGTATTAGTGGGATATGCTTAGAAAAGGTTCCCCATTTATGGTCCCCAGACTAGATCACCATTGAAGATGGTAAGATGTGAATTATGCTACAAGGGATCCAAATATCCTTATCATCCAGTCCACTTGTTTTTATTTGGCGCCCCATGAGTAGGGTTGTTGTCATATTTAAAAATTTAAGTTTATAGAAGGAATGACCCCTAAATTAGTTTTAGGATGTCCTGACTTGGTGAGTCTGTACCAACTCACCTCTAGGGTACTCAATATAAGAAGTCCTAGAAGACGACATTTATTGATTTTGAGTTGTAATGTCATCCTATAATTTTATCTTTATATGATTGAATTAGTTGAGTGATATTTATGGATGAGATTGAGTTTGTGAACTATTGTGACCTCAAGAAAATAATTGTGCTCCTTCCTTCCTAAGCCTTATGGTTCTACTTTGACCCTTCCACTTTTGGGTGTAAGGGGGGACGCATCTAGGCACTTAAGTAGATTAAGTGATTTTTTGGATTTTGATGCTATTTTTAATTTGGATTTTTGGGTTTTTTTCCATTGTCAAAATTTTACTTTTTTTCTCATTTTAATGATTTTTAGAAGTAAAAAATTGTTAGATAGATCCTTGACGATCCACATTATTTAGCGCTTGATGATAGCTATGTGTCTCAATGCTCCTTAGTAGAGCTCTAGCTCGAGTGGATGCTCAATCAGCTCTGCAACTGGATCAACTGGTGTGTTCTTGCTATGCTCTGACTCGAGAAGGCATCCAATCAATTATGTGGTTAGCTATTCAACAACATGCTCTAGAGTGATTTCTATAAGGGTGTCCACTTGGACCTAATTTGCATCTATAGGTCTTAAACATTGTGCTTGAGGGCTACACTTATGTCTATTTTGTGTCTCTTGTTGTGATGGAAATCATAGCCAACATTAGAATTGTAACTCTTTGGTAGGGAATTGGGAGGCTTCCTTATGGCTAGAAACTTCACTAAGTGCTCAATCAAAGGAAATATGTTACTAAGAGAGGAACCTATGCTTGTGAACCTACTCTTTGGTTTCTACATTGATATTTCCTCTTTGACAATGATGGGAGCAGTAGTCACTTCTAAAAATGTATCTCATTTTGTCATGCTTCAACAATGAAGTGTTGTGATCTTCTTGGTTTACTTTTAGGTCATGATCCATGATCATAAAAAAATTTGAAAATATGTGATTGTAGGTTTGGTTCAATTTTAGATCATGTGATTCGGGACCATAAAAGGATTTTGAAATATCACCATCAATTTGATTCAATTTTAGGTAATAATTTAGGACCATAATAGGATTTAAAAGTGACCATACACAAAATTGGTCATGACTAAGGATGACTAAAATAATCTAGAACTTCTAAATCAAGGCAAAAGATGAAGTAGGTGTACTTCCACCAACGTTGATGAGTCTCAGTTAGGCTTCATCGATGATGTCTGATGTAGGTTGTGCGGACTTTTGAACTCCTCATATTCAACCATTCTGAAGGGAAGGAATGTCATTTCAAAATAGTTGATGATGGTAATGGTTTAGAATCAAGGTCCAACACATCATTTATTTTGCTTTGGTGGTTTGGCCATGATGATGTGTTATACACAATTAACCAATGGCTCTGTATAATTTATCAATGATCTTGGTTGGAAGGTAGATGCTTGAAGCTTCTTTATGACTGTCAACAATAGAGGTTGTATCATGTTGCCTTTGCTGCGAGAGAAGTGTATTGAAGTGATATCAGTTCATCTATGTTGAATTGTCCTTCTATGGGGTCTTTCTACCAGATGTACCTTGCTAATTTGACAACTATTGTGTAGAGATCATGCCATATGAGGCCAGATCAACTGATAAGAGGTAAGGTTTTTCGTATTGTAGGATATGACATTCCTTGTCAGTTTATCTCTTTGATGATGTATGCAAGCATTGTTGGAGCTAGATTTGAGTCATACTTTGTCTCAGTACTGAGTGGTTTGTCCTATCTATAACCTTTTGTTAATAGTTCCTTGATGGACTCTACTGGTGGAGATATATCATGATTATTAGGTGATATGTTCTTGCTATATAAGTGATCTATGATATAGACACATAGTGAACCATGTTGGCTCCAAGTATAATTGTCTAAAACCTTGTTTTGATGATGATTAACCATTCCACTTAGTTGTTTCTAATGCTTCTACTTGAATTATTTCATAATAGGTATAGACACACTCTGAATGCCCTAACTTGCACACCCTAACTTGGAGGAAGACAAGTCAAAATCAATGTAAGTACACTTTTGTGGAATATGATGTATCTATATTAAAATCATGTTATAAATCACTTGTAATGATTGCATGAGTTGTAATTAAGCTTAGAAAAAATCAGGAGCACTTAAAATGAATATTTAAGCACTTTAGTGGCAATTTCCAAAATTCATCACGTGGAGCTTTTGTCAGTCGAGTTTCATATAGGATAAACTCGACTGACTCCCTTGATGGATCCTGGGAACTGATAGGATCGGCCTAGTTTTCCCAGGATAAACATGACTGACACCTCAACACAGAAAAATCACTATTAAGCCATCAATTGAGTTTCATCTAGGATAAACTCGACCGACAACTCAAATTTGATTTGTCGCATAGTGCTATTGGTCGAGTTTCCCAAAAGTAAACTCGACTGAATGCACTATACGTAGTCTATAGAAAAAAGTGTTTAGAGCCATTGGAGTCTTGCAAACATGAAAAGTACATCTGTTGCAACACTTGAAACACTTCTTTAATCTGAGGTATATGATACCAAGACATAGATCTAACATATATGATATGCAGGATCTGAAAAGAAGTGATGGCCTTTGTGAAAGGACCAAGAAGGAACACTCATCATTGGAGCAAGTGTTGCTTCCATAGATAGGAGTACTTTTTAGTTTATTTTAGCCCAAAGGGCATGTAATAGAGTTATGAACTGCCATTTCATTTTGCCAATAAATAGAAAAACTTTATTTCTGCATCTTGTAATGACAAGGATGTTTATCGATAAAGTTGATGTTTCAATTTAAAGATATGATCTTTTGTTGAAATGCCCTATTTATCTTGTGGTACTTGGTATGAATAAGATAAAATGATACCTAAAAGTGATTGATGACTCAAATAATTAATTAGCATTATCATGAGAAATTCATTTCTAGCTTCCATGTTGATGGATAGGCTAGAACCTTTTGGTTGTGAACCATTAAGATATATGAATGTCTTGGACATGATGACAAGTCAATCTTCACTAGATGTAGTGGGAGAATGACTATTCTATTATGTATAATACATATTTATGTATATACATGCCTATTGGAATAAATGTTAATGCTTCAGATGGTGTTTAGTGAAATGCCAATATGAATATCTTGAAGTGTTGAAGAATATCATAAATGAAGTACAAACTTGGTAAAAGTATTAATTCTTTGATGAGATGAATGAATGGGATACTTAAACCAAATGTTTGAGGACCTTGCGAGTAATTATCATAGAGAAATCATGATTAAGGCATAGTGATGTCTAAATCAAAGAAGGAATCATACTCTAAAGAATTAGAGCATGATCATCAAATAAGTAACTTTCTAGAATTCTTCTAAAAGAACATGCTTAACACTAAATAAAGGACATTAAGAATCACAAATGTTGTGGGTTCTCAAATTCCTTATGTAACAGATACACCTCATATATCTAGGTGATGAATTGGTCATGTGATGAGCCAATAAGCTTGCTGATGTTGAGGAACCAGATTTTAAGTTATGGATTAAAGCCATAAGATCCAAAATGACTTCCATGTGAACCAATTAAGGTATGACCTTATGGTAGCACTCGTTGGGATAAAACACATAAGTGCAATTGGGTCTTATGAGTTAAGACTAACATGGATGACATTTAGAGAAAGGATCATGCTTGATATTGGAACTTGAAGACTATGAGACTTGGCATATGGATATTAAAACTACATTCTTGGCAGGAATAAGGTAAGTTTGTGTACATGACACAACCTGAAGGGTTTTACGAATCCCATAGTGAAAATGCAGTCTATAAGTTACAAGGCATTAATCAATATGATTGATTAAGTGCAAGCAACTCAAAGCTGAAGTCTTTACTTTGATTATATAGTCAAAAGGTTTGACTAATATATCAAAATAAAGAAGGGGTCTATGATTACAAAGATTTAGTGTGAACGTATTCACATTCCACATGATGATGAGGAATGAAATGTTCTAAAATGGAAACTGGTATGGAAATACCTTCTTTAAGGGAAGACATAGAAATGTCCTATGTGATAGGAATAGATATCTATAGAGATACTTATCAAAAACCTCTTGACTTGGTAAAGAAAGAGCATACATTGGCAATTTGTACTGAAGGGTTTAGTATGCACAGATTCAGTGGGAAAAAACTTGTCCATGTTATATGGAGTTAGTATCTCAGATGCCAAGTGTCCCAAATTCTTACAAAGAATAGGAACACATAGATAGATATTGATCTATCATGTATGTAATCATACCATTATCTTGTATGTATTAGACATGACAAGAAAATATGCATTCATCATCTTATATGTATTGGACATGACAATATGATATGCCCATCCTGTTAACTCATGTGAAGAGTGGATGTTTATCTTCTTCCAGTGAGAGTCACTAGAATACCATGAAGAACTTGTTTGGTACTTATGAAGTACTAGTTATATGGCAATATAAGGAAGAGTTGGGTGTAAAGAGTTACACTGATGCAAGCTTCCAAAATGACAGAAAATGATCACAAAATATAAAGTATAAAAGTGAATATGAGTTGGTAAATGGAAACGTTCCGATTTAAAAGACGTTTAATTAAAAAAGGGAATGGCGAGCATCCTTATGTTATGAATAGTAGAAGATACTATATGAATCTAGAAGTTCATAGAGATGAATTTATAGATATTCCAACCATTGATGACAAGTAAAATACTGAGTCAAACAATGGAGATAAGTGTTAGGTAGGGAATATCAGATCGCATATTATGGCAACTCCATCTCATACAATATGTCGTATAGTGAAGAGATGTGAAACATGCAATATATCGACTAAAACAAAGTGTTGCAAACTCACTGCGTTAGCAATGGAGTAGTAGAAACATGTGGGACATGTTTGGATATCACTAAGAATATGATTCAAAGGTGACTAGCTCACAGTGCAAGTGGGTGTCTGTTGATATGTATGCCCTGAGAGCCGCTAATAGGATGATTGGATTGGGATACATTAATATTGATTTAATAAATATCAAAGGTAAGCTTCCAATTTATTCTTGTTCAATCAGTTATGAGATAATGATAGAATAGAATGAATGTCTAGAGAATGACAGTACTCAACGATGTATGTCTTCTGGTTGAGGACCTAAACAATGAGATCATGCAGATGCTAAGAGTTTGTACATTCTTGTTTTGTCCCTAGTCAGATGTCATTATGGAAGGTTGATAGACAATAATGACACAGCAAGACTAGAGTGTGTGTTGGTTGATGACAGAGTCTCATTAGTCATGATATGTGATATCAAACTAAGCACATAGATACATGTTAGAGAATAGTGTATCGGACAGACCCACCATGAGAGTGACACATGGAACCTTGACATGGTAGTCACAGTTAGCTCTCACAGTGATGGTGGTGATTGCGATTCTTAGACCTAAAATCACTGCACTCATCACATGTCATTGGGTACACTTTGACATCATCAAACGTGGTCCTGAAATATGGATTGTCATAAAGGTGATGATTGGGTGACTTTGACACATGGGGTTTTGACTGTGAGTGATAGATATGGGATTTGTTCCTCCTAAGGGAGTATGATGTCCATGGCCACTTGATAAGCAAGACTGAGAAAGGCATGTGCATGCACGTGTGAGTCAATATGTGATATTGATGGCACACATATCTCAGACAATCTATTTTGGATCAAGGAACATGAATGAATGTTGAAAGGATGATAGTTCCATGCCTTGAGTTCATTCAAGATATCAGAGACAAAGGAATTATACATTCACTGGAACATCAATCACATAATGTAGGTTGAAAGTTGTTCTCCAACTTTCCTTTTCACTTGGGTAGCACTGATGTGTGACTAGGCACCACTCTTTGCTTGTGATGTCATAAGCTAGTTATGGACATTCAGTTCCAACATGACATGGGACCTATAGGATCACACACAAAGGATTTACCTAGAAGAGGAATTCATCCATGAATGGTGTTTGGATTGATTACTAAAGGTGTATAAGTACTCAATCAAACATTCAATCAATTGAATTGACTTAGAATCATCAAGTTCAAGTGTTGAACTAACTAATTTGAGTGTCACATTGATTGAGAACTACATTGACTGTGTTTTGCACAATATAGACCACCAACCGATCAGTTCAATGGGTGAACCAATCAGCTCATGGTCAATGAGATTACCGGTTCACTTGGTGAACCGATCGGTTCGAATGGACCAAACAAGCAAGGTTGGGTTGTCTCCATTTGTGTAGAAAAGTTTTTGTTTCACTTGTACAATTTGATTGGGACAAGAATTGATCTTTGCATTAATTAGAAAAAAAGAAGGAAATTCAATTGGAGGAAAGTCTGGGACACGAACCGACCGGTTCACTAAGTGGACCGACCAACTCACACTCCCAACCGACTGGTTCATTTGTGAAATGATCGGTTCGGTTGTCGCAGTGCAATTAGTTCATGGAAATTTCAGACCCTTCTACTCCCACTTTAGTCCCACATTGCCTGGGACTGAGAACCTTGACCCTGACCCCTCCTATATATAGAGGGGTAGTGCGGGATTCTCAAATAGCACAACTCAGAACATTAGTTGCTCTGCAAAGTTGTTGTCCTCTCTGCTTGTGGTAACTAAGAGAACCCAAGCCAGTGCTACCTGACTAGGGAGGCACAACGAGGGAAAGACAACTGTAGGACAACGACCAGTTGTGGGAGAGTGTGTCAGTGACTAGTACGCCGACAGAAGGGGAAAACTCCTTATAGTATCCTATAGGACAGGATGACTAGAGTTCCCGGTAGTCCATGTGGACTATCTATAGAGGCGGGAGTTTTCTACCGCTCAGGAGAACGACTATCAACCGCAGTTCGAGTCAGGACCAGGAGTTGTACAGATGTCGTCGAAGACAGGTGGATTCAATCTATGGTTATGGTTTTGTGGTGAGAGAATTTTTTTTGTTTCCGCTACCTTCTCCTGCACCTAAAACCCAACACATATCAATCAGGATTCCTGTCATGAGATGTGAAGGGTGGTCATGTTGTAATTATAGCTTATTTGGTTGTGTATGACAAATAACCTACTCACCTTACTTTCCACTTTCTAGTACTAGAGTTTAAGGTGATTTGAGACCCCAAGAATTTTTAAGCTTGTTCAAAGTCTTCTAGGCTTATTTTGTTTCTTCCCTAGGGATGATCATAGCTGGATGTACCACTAGGGGAAGGTTAATTTAGGATGGATTTGATGCTCCACTGACTCTTGATTTCATGCTTGTAAGACTCAAGTTGTACCATGTAGCTAATATTTGAGTGACAACTCCTTACCTAGTTGGGTTAAGGCTCAAGGTGTCAGAGACACCCCAATGATCTCTATTAGAAACACTTCTTGAGGTGCATGAAGTGTGTCACAATCATGTATCCATATTGTTGGGTGTCCTTTAGACATAGTTTTTCATCATTTTGATCATTTATTTATTTAAGTCCATGGTCATTGATACTCAGAATCTTAGGATGGAAGTTTTGGACTCCCAAAAGAGAGTTTATATGCTATAATGTTCCTAGATGTCATGCTTCATAAGAAATTCACCACAAGTATATGCCAAGTTTGGGTTCCCTTTGGGCTGTATGGTTAATGTATGTTCAAATAATTTTTTGGCATTGTGGACATTGATGCTTAGAGCCTTAGGATGGAAACTTTATTTGAGAATAAGTGGGATATTCTTTGAAAAGGTTCCTCATTTATGGTCCCCAGGCTAGATCATCATGGAAGGTGGGGAGGCGTGAATTATGTTGCAAGGGATCCACACTCCTTATCATCCAGTCCACTTGTCTTTATTGTGTCCCATGCAGGGTTGTTGTCATATTTAAACAATGAATTATAATCCCTAGATTTGTTTTAGGATGTCCTAAATTGGTGAGTCTATTTAAACTCACCTTTGGGGTACTCAACTTAAGAAGACCTAGAAGATAACATTTAATGATTTTGATTTTATATATCACCTTGCAATTATATCTTTAGATGATTTCATTGGTTTAGTGATTTTTATGGGTGAGATTAAGTTTGTGAACCATTATGGCTTCAAGATAATGATAGTTCTTCTTCCCTCTTAGGCCATATGGTTCTACTTTGACCCTTCCTCTGTAGTGTGCAAGGGGGTATGTGTCTAGGCACTTAAGTAGATTAAGTGGATTTTTGGATTTTGATGATATTTTTCATTTTTGAATTTTTTTTCCATTTTGAAGTTTTTTCTTTTTCATCTTTTCATTTTAATGATTTCTTAAAGTAAAAAAGTATTAGATATATCCTTCAAGATCCCCAGATTTTTTAGGGCTCATGACAATTATGTGTCTCAGTGCTCCTTGGCATAGCTCTAGCTCGAGTGAATGCTCAATCAACTTTGCAACTGCATCAATTGGTGTGTTCTTGTGTTCTCTGACTCGAGCATGCATTCAATCAACTCTGTGGTTGGCTCTTCAATGACATTCTCTAGAGTGATCTCTATAAGGGTGTCCACTTGGACCTAATATGAGTCTATTTGGTCTTTAATGTTGTGCTTGAGGGCTATGCTTGCATTTGTTTTGTGTCCCTTGTCACGATGGAAATCATAGCAAGGGAATTGTAACTCTATGGAAGGGGATTGGGAGGCTTCCTTATGTCTAGAAATTTCACCAAGCTCTCAATCAAAGGAAATCTGATACTAAGAGAGGACCCTAAGTGTGTGAACGTACTCTTTGGTTTCTACATTGATATTTCTTCTTTGACAATGATGGGAACAATAGTCACTTTAAAAATGTATCTCTCTTTGTCATGCTTCGGCAATCAAGCATTGTGATATTCTAGGTGACCTCTAAAGGTGTGAGTACCACTATCATAACCTCTAGATCTCCCAATTTCTATAGGATTCCTCTCATATTGTGATCAATAATGTGTCAAATCTCTAAGCAATTTGTGGATGTCAATGTTGGGACTAAGCCTGGATGAGGTGGGTACCCATATGGCCCTGGAACTTGAGGATATTTACAAGGTGGCACTAGAGGTTACATTCTGGGATTGACTACATAATATATTTGCTTTGGTGGAAAAATTGTACTCTTTTGACTTAATATATATCTTTTGACCTTTTTTCTTTGATAAACAATGATCTTCTGATTATTCACTGGATTCTTCAATCTGGTCATCTTCTTGGCTATAATGGGGACTAACTATCTATGGCATAGATGTCTCCTATGGTAGATGCTCAGATGTAGCACTCTTGTGTTGCTATTACCTTGGAAAGAGTCATAAAAGATGGTGTAGTTGTTCATATTGTAGGTTGTATGGTGATGATAGTCGTGCATTACATGTAGAGTAGAACACATGTATTGTAGCTTTGGTTGACCCATGTTAGCTTGGACTATCTGCTTGCCATCAAATTCAAGTGCCTCTATGTCCTATGGTTCATCATCCCATTGTGACAGTCAGATGGATCCTGGAACCCGAGCCTTCAGTTCATCATGAGAGTCTTCAATGAGTATTCTCATCATCTCACCAGTGTTAGATTGTTTGTTAGTGCTTTCCATCTCAAGAAGCTTTCTCCAAAACTACCAATAAGCATTCTTCTTCCTGAGACTTTTGTGATGTCCTCCTCTCTGTTGAAAGAAGAATGATTGGTTTTTAGGCTTGAGAGACCTATGAGGAATATGTCCCTTGTGCAACAAGGAGTTGACAAGGGAAGAAACATTGTCATAAACAAATTTCCCTTGCATTAGGAAAGAGTATTTAACATATGGCATTCGTGTTTTTTGTCTCCAACATATCTCATAGGGTTCAATTGAAATTTCCCCTTGCATGAAGAGGGTTTTGAAAATCGTGATGGGAAAAGGTATCCCATCACTTACATGGAGAAGGGAACAAAAATCATATCAACATATAGAAGTTCATCCCCTTGTGTAGAGATGGATTGTACATGTATCGATGCAGATTATTAGATACAATGATATAAAGACAAGAACATGCCCCTATATTGAGAGATATGGAAGAATTTTCAAGTCTTATCACGAGGTATGTCAAGTAGCATCGTGATAAATAGTGAAAATTGTGGTTGTTGATTGTAGTGGCTAATTTATGATGGTTTCCAGGGTAAAGGTGACCCACTTCTTGCTAGAGACAGTGGAAGGGGGTTGATATGTGAGTTTTCTCTCTCCACAAGGGTGATTTTACAATGGAAATTATCACAAGGAAAAGGGTATCTAGGGATAAGGTGACACTTTTGGGGCCAAAGACTGTGATTGGATCTGAATTTATGAGATTCTTCTCTCCTAAGAGGAGATCCTATGAGAGAAATACTCACAAGATAAAGGGGTAGCCAGGGATAAGGTGTCTTACTCAGGGCCAGAGACTATGGATGGATACATGAGCTTAAGATTCCTCTTTTCTCAAGGGAGATATTATGAGAGAAATACTCACAAGTTAAAGGGATATCTAGGGACAAGGAGACCCATTTTGGGCTAGAGACTGTGTCTGGATATGGGTGTGTGGGATTTTTCTATCCTGAGGGGAAATCTTATGAGTGAAATACTCACAAAAAAGAGGTGTATTGGTTCAGTATTATGTCATGGTCTAAGAATTTGAAAGATACGAGCATGAAAGCATGGGTGATGGTCTAGTTTTAGATCATAGTATGTGACCATATGGATACAAAGGTGAGTGAGCGGTGATGGACCAGTTTTAGGTCATGGACTGGGACCATATGGATATGAAGATGAAAGCAAGGGTAATGGCCTAGTTTTAGGTTGTAGTTCAAGCCATGATTTGGGTTTGCAAGATGGGCAGACCACATGCTATTGGGTTACATCTCTGTCAAAATGGAAAATCCTTTGAATCAAATGAAGTTCATATGCTTGAGTTATGAGTCAAGATTTAGAGGTTATATCCAAGATTGAGGATTGGGTAGCCTTGTTGTGTAATGGTGAAGCTTTGTCTTCAAAGTATCAATGAGTTAGAATCCCTTCAAGGATGTAGTCATGAAGTAAACATGTGCATGAGTAGCTCAAGGATGGAATGGGTTTTATAAAGCTAGATAGATGTGATTTGATCATGAGAGCACATAGCTTGTAGGTAAATTTGGGTAGCCTTCCAACATAAGGCTGAAGGTTTCAAAATGTATTCCTTAGAAGGTTAATATTCTAAAGAAGCTTCCCAATAAGGATGACTCTTATATATGGTCAAGATGAAGATTGAAGAGCATTTGGATGATTTGAATAGCATTTCAGCAACCTTTCAGTGAATATCCAAGTTTCTACTATGAGTGATAGCTCATGGGAAGAGATTGCAATCACGCAACCTTTTGGCATGGAGAAAGTTGAAGGAAAATGTATGTCAAAGTTTGAATTTTTTTTCATTCAAATCTTTGAATTTTTTAACATTTTATATGTTTTTCAAAAGATTGTTCAACTCTTTTAGGTGTTCAAAGCATTTATCAACTTGTTGAGTTTTAAAAGTATTCCTTTTTATTCTTGAACTTTGTTGAGGTTTTGAAATATGGTTCAACTTTGTTGATTTTCTTGGAAAAAATTAAAGATTGTTCTTTATTTTTTAAAATATTGTTCGTTTGTAGATATTTTTGTGTGAAAAGATCATTCTTTTTGGAAAAGATTTATTCATTTATCTAAAAAGATTGTTTTTATTGTAAAATATTTGTTATCTTTTTCTTGAAAAAATATTTCTATTTTTGTGTTGTTTTTAAAATATTTTTTCTCATAGAATTTTTTTTCATTTTTGAAAAGATTTTTCTTTTTTAGTTATGAAAAGATTTTAATTTTTTGTTATGAAAAGATTTTTCTTTTTGTGTTTCTAAAAAGATTTTTTTTATTTTGAAAACATGTTTTCTTTTGAAAATACTTTTAACTTTAGTTTTTAAAAAGAGTTTTCTTATTTTTTTCATTTTAAATAGATCATTAGTTTTTTTTGGAAAACCCTTTCTTTTAGAAAGATGTTCGATCAAGATTATTGAATAAAGATTGTTAGATGACAGTGATCAGTTGATATTATTAAAAATCATCAAAAGATTTATAAATTTTGAAAAGATCATGCATCAAAGATTGTTGAGGATTTAAATCATTGGAAATCATTTGGAATCAATTTAGATCATTGGAGATTGTTAGTTTGAGATGGTTTGAGATCATATGAGATCCTAAGATTGTTGGTTTGAGATTGTAATTTTTGTAAGATTGTTGATTTGGGATTTTTGTTTTGAGAAAATTGTTTTAAACATGAATATGTCGGCAAACAATGAACAATCCATGCGTGATCACTATAATCTTAAATAATAAATCTTTCAACAATCTTAGAATTAGCAAAGCAGTAAACAATCTTAAAAATTGTAAAACAAGAAACCACAAGATGCATATGTAGGAGATAAAGTCCTCCTTTTAGCTCACGGATGTGATTTTACGTCCTCACTCAAGGATGAGTTGTATAGAAGGGGTTGGTCCTTATTCGTGATGATGCTTACCGTGGGGTAATAGAGTTGAAATCGATATTAGTACTGCTCAAAATACACCTCATGACTCATTCGTCGTAATCAGTTGTGAGTGCTAGAAGAGGGGGTGTCCTCAAGTTCGTTGGACGTACAACTTAACATTACACCGGTACCTTTACTAACACCCCCACACCCATTTTAGGGATCCAACATGAGTGTTGGCACCCATTCTGTGACACATGGGTTTTTAGTTTTGAATTATGCAAGTGTAAGATTTCATTATCTTCGAAAGTAATCCCACAATAATAAGGCATGAAATAAAAATCATAGAAACATAAGGAAAGAATCATGAAATTATTAAGAAAGAGAAGACCTTGCTCATCATCAAGACCTCTCTCATCCTTTTCTGTCTTTCCTTATTATTTCTTAATACTTTTTTTAAAAAAGTAAAGAAAAAGGAAATGAGAAATAAAAAGAAAAAAGGAGGTAAGCCGAGGCTAACCTTTGAAGGGAAGAAGAAACTACCCCTAAAAAGAGCAATTGAAAGAAAACATGGTATTTGTTGTGAAGCTGAAGTAGTAGGATAACCAAAGCACACAATTTTTTTTCCATTAATGGAATAGAGAATTCTACTGGAATTAGTAAGATCCAAAAAGATAATAGGCGGTAACAAAGAGAGAGAACTTTTTTTTCTATCGACAGAACAAAGAATTCTACTTTTTTGTAGAGATTTTTTTGTGGTAGATTCCTCCATTTAACTGAATAGAAAATTTTATTTGGGAGAAAACTCTGGGGTTTTTCAAAGATAGAAAGAATAAAAAAAATTAATGGATAAATAAAAACCTCAATTGATAGAACAAACCTGAGATGAAAAAAGGAAAATACAATTGGGATCATCTTACTATCCCTAATAGAGTCACCAAACTGTTGTACCCACCTTGGAAAATGCTATGGATCCTATAGTCATGTAAACAAAGAAAAAGTAAAATGAAAGCAATAAATCAATAAAACCCAAGTCACTACCCGATTTTATTTGTAAATAAAAAAAATGAAGTTGGCATTTAAATCAGTCGGAAAACACAAAAAAGACTAATTTTAACTCCACCCAAGGGCGGATAAGAAAGGTAAGCATTAATTTAGAGATCGGATCTTACGATCCTATTACAGGAGGTAAATGTAATAGCACCTCCATCTTATTCGATAATAGTATTGTAACCATTTTAGTCATCTCATATAAAAGTAATTGAGGCTAATTTTAGAGAAAATAGTTGAAAACATGATAAAATTCATTTTTTAAGTTTGTGGAACTTTGGTGTTGGAGACATATGTGGATTTACATACCATAGCCCTGGAGATTGTAGTCTTTAGGTGTGTTATCATCCCAATCACCTCAGGACCTCCCACAATGGAGATCCATCATTGGTAGTTAGTAATCAATGTGTAGTAAGAGAGAAGAGAGTTAGAGAGAGAGAGGAGAGATATATTTAGTAGAGAAATATCTTAGATCTTAGAAATGATGTGCCGATATGGACAATAATGAATATAACAATCAGAGAAAGCAATAGTTATTCATATGAATACAATAGAGAAAAAATACTTATCATTGAGTCGCCTCCCTCTGCCTTAATAGGAACAATTGTGTAAGAGGAAGGATCCTTAGATCACATGTTGAAAATAAAAGAGGGAGATAGTCACTTCTCTAGCTTTAGGACATATGAAATGGTATGGAGTACGATGGGTGATGGGAGGTATTTATACTTGAGGTTCAGGGTTTGGTGCTCTGAAGAATGTCATGGAAAGACGACGATCAAGACATGAGAAACAAGTCTGGTAAATTAGAGGATTTGTGGCACACATGGTAGATCATGTGGTTCCACCTGGTGTTCCCGTAAAAGCAAAGAAAATAATGTTTTATCCAATTTTCTTGGGTTTTTCATGAGAGATTTTATATAAAAAGGGTTCAGATTGTAGAATTCAGTTCATAACTTTTGAAAGAGAGAAAAAGAGGAGGGAAATAAACTTGTTGACTAAGTTATTTCCTCTTTTCCTTTTCCTAATTGGAAATGATTTTAAAATATGATAAGATAAAATAAGGATAAGATAAAAAGACACAAAAATCGTCTCCCTTCTATAAGTTTTTTCCCTCATGGAATTGAATTAAGTGAGGTTTGAGAAAATAAGTAGGAGAAAAAAAGGGTTACATTCCCTCTCCTTTCCTAATCCTGTTTTCTCATGCAAATGAATTAAATGTGACGAATTTTAATTGGCATATATTATCCCATGTTTTTTCTTTGTTGGATAATAACATTAGTTTTGTAAAGAGAATAAAAGTAATTGAATTTCCAATAGGATCAGGATTGGATATTTTATTCATGGATAATTTAACTGGGAAATTATTGGGAAAAGGCTTATAAATAAACTCAAACAAAGGACAAATTGCACTTATGTCCAGATAATAGATTTTCTTTGCACCAAATCCTTAGTGATTGGTAAATGGGTGAAACAAGTTGTTTAAATGGTTGGAAAATGTTGGAAAATATGGAAAAAGGGGAAAAAGAGGAAATGTGGAATGGAATAAACTCATCATCAGCCAAAGAATAAATATTTATTATAGATTCTGGTGACTGGGCAAAAATGGGGTGTGAACAAGCTCCTCATATTTCTTTTATGTGTATAAGAGTTTTCATGTGATTGTGTCAAACTGCAAATGTGATTGAACGTGGAAGTGCTATAATTAAGTCCCATGGACTTAGGATCAAACACACCTCTTAGATCATATATCTAAGACAATAAATTTTATCATTCCTATTTTTCTTCCTTGCTGTTGTTACCTTATTTAGCTTCTCCCTTTGCACTTCTCTTGAATGAGTCTTTCTTTTGAATGAGGGATCTCTTCTCTATCCTGTCTCCCTTGATGTGATCTCTTCAGTGGTGGTACATGATGACCGCTGAGCTACAAAGGTTGTGTTGCTATCTTTCATCTACGTGCAAGCGAGACGACCTTCTTCTACATGCTCATGACTTGATTATGACTGGAAGAACAACCAACATCTAGATGATGCAAAAATGTTGATTTTTTTAAGTAAGGTCTCTCTTCTTCAAAAGTGCGATCTAGTTTGAGTTTTCTATCTAACTATTTTGTTACTCCTACTCTATTTGTTCTTTTGGTTCTTATTTGATTCTAAAACTTGGCCTACAATATGTTGAATTGCAATTGTCTACTATTGGTTGTAACAATGTTATAAAATATAATATTATTAAAGAAATCATATTTTGTCTTTAGTTAACATGTTTTTCCATGTTGTTTACCATCCTAAGATTAACACATTTGGTAGGCCCAAAAAAATGATGAAACCAACTTCACATGTCGTCAAAGTTGTATAGAAATTTGACATAGGAAGATAGGATTTTTTGACTATCCTGTAAAAAATGAATTTAAATATTGTGAAAAAAGATCTTAAGAATGCTAAGAAAATCACTAATTGGAAGGAGTATGATCAACTATTTATAGGATGTAACCTCTTGGCACAGACAAATAAGTTGTATGATGTATACTCTATACATGCTTTTATGACTAGCAAGGTTCTATTGGATGTTTTAGATAAGAAATTTAAAATAGAGAATTAGGATATTGACAAATTTTTGTCTCTAAACTTCTTAAGTTTCAGATTGTAGATAGTAAGTCTAATTTTGATGAAGTATTTCCAAATCTGGTGTTGTAATCTCTCAAAAAGAAAGTATGAATTTAACAGATAAATTCATTCTTATGCCTATCATTGAAAAGTTGCCTAAGTCTTAGGAGGCTTTTGGCCTGTCTTTCGAAACAAGAAGGGTGTTATAACTCTAATTAAACTTATTGTAGATATCAAAATAAGAGAGGAGCAATTGAAAGAGGAAGTGGTTAAGGTACCCGATGATGTCAATTCTACTATCAATCTTATGGAAGATACTAATAAAGATAAGAAAAATAAGAACACACTTAAACCTAAGGCCAAGATTTAGAAGAAACCAATGAACAAACATTGTTGGAATTGTAGACAACTTGGTAAATTGAACAAACAATTCTCCCGCTAAAAATACAAAGAAAGATACTAAATTTATAGTTGATGAGGATGTGGTCAACAAGATGACTACTTCCTTTAACCTAAATGATCGGTACATTTCTATTAGACCTAAATCCTTTCTATATTTGGACCGCTATACTAAATTCTAGACACCAGTGCATACTTGTATAATAAATATCTATTTTTGTCTTACCAGGCCTATTGAGGCCGATCCTTGACTTTGGATGATGTGGATTCTGAAGAAGTCAAAGGCAAAGGATAGGTGACTCAACAATTTTCTTTGGGAAAGATTTCAACACTTCAAAGGTCCAAACATGTTCCATCTACTTGTAGCATATTATAAGTGGTGAAATATTAGTTAGAGATGGTTCAAGAATATAATAGAATTGTAATAAAGTGATTATTACTCATCTTTGATATGGTATATAATTTGTCAAGGGATACTTATGTGATTTATAGAACCTCATTAGGATTCATGTTGAACCTTCTGTTTCAAAGTTTTTCTTAATTTAGAGGATAATGTGGTTTGTATGAATCATGGTTCATCTGAGTTATGGAATTATTGTTTGGGTCTTGTGAATGTCGTCTCTGTAAAATGAATGATGAATATGTATTTTATCCCTACATCTAAAATTAATAGTACTAGATGTGATTTTTATGTGTAAGCTAAACTATCTAGAAAGACTTTTCATCCCGTGGATAGAAATTTTGAAAATTTTAATTTATTTAATACCAAAATATGCCAATTTAATGGGATTAAAACTTGAGATCATAAAAATTATTCCATAGCTTGCATCGATTATTCTAGTAATTGATGCCTTGTCTATTTGCTTATGAACAAAGTGAGACATTAGATCAATCTAATATATTTAAGAAAGATGTAGAAATAAAAGCTAATAAGATACTTAGAAAAGGTATGATACGAGAAGAGACTATACCTTGAACTTGTTATTTGAATTTTGTTTGTTCTATTGTATAGGTTCATGAGGTTATTACTCCTTATATACCTTAGTCTAATGGAATTACAAGTTGCAAGAACCAAACCCTAGTAGATATGGTAAATACTTTTCTCTAAGCTTCAGGATTGCCCAACTTTATGTGGGGGAATCTTTAAATATGCTTTCCATATACCAAATAGAGTTTCCCATAAAAATAAAGATAGTAGCCCATTTGATTTATGGAGGGGCCAAATGGCAAGTCTCAAATATCTTTGAGTGTTGGGGTGCATCACAATGGTACTTGTCCCTCAACAAAGAAGGAAGAAGTTGGGACCAGAAGCAACATATGACATTTTGTTAGGTTTTGTGGAAACAAGTTATGCCTATAGTTTCTTGATTATGAAATCAAAAATCTCATACATTGATGTCAATACAATTGTGGAACATTGTCATGCAATATTTTTTGAAGATACTTTTCCCATGAAATATGGTGTTCCCAAAGAAGTTTTTCAAAGGACCCATTTACCACATGTTTTATTCCCAAACATGTGGAAAGGATAAAAAATTTGGGGGACAAATCAGAAAT
Organism: Alisma plantago-aquatica; assembly: GCA_963693085.1. NCBI lineage: Eukaryota > Viridiplantae > Streptophyta > Magnoliopsida > Alismatales > Alismataceae > Alisma > Alisma plantago-aquatica. Next base: position 1,028,523,236 of record OY856410.1, on the reverse strand, counting down.
ATAATTTTTGAATCTCATGATTTTGAAGAAATTGTTGAATCAAGGAGAAGCAAACAACATTGGACAAGTGTGTTTCTCACTTACAATGTTGAGGATGGCCTTGCAGCCTTCAAACAAGCTATCTCATCCCCAAAATGTAAGTTTTGGAATGAATCCATTAATGATACATTCCAATCAAATCGTTCAAATGGAACTTAAGAGTTGGTGGATTTGCCTCCTAGTTGTTTTGTAGTTTGATGTAAATGGATATTCAACAAGAAGCTCAATGCAGAGGTATACTACATAAGTATATGACTAGATTGGTTAACAAGGGGTACCAACAAAGGTAGGGATAGACTATTTTGATACATATACTCCTCTTTCTCACATGACCACAATTCATGTACTCATAGTACTGACTTACATTTATAATCTCTCTATTCATCAAATCGATGTGAAGATCACTCTTACACAGTGATCTTCAAGAAGAGACACATGTGGAATAAATTGAGGGTTTTGTGGGACGTGAGAATGAATCCAAAGTGTGTAGACTTTTTAAGTCTTTGTGTGGCTTAAAACAATACCCTAAACAATGGCATGAAAATCTTGATTTAGTTATATCATCTTTTGTCTTCAAATATAATATTTTTAATATGGGTGGTGCAACGTCTCAGGATTTAAGGTCTCAAATAAATGATCATAAAAAGAAATCATTATACTATCATATCACCAATATGCACCTTATTTTTAGGAAAGCCCATCATTAAGAACACCATAGTTAAATGTGCTAAGTTTGGAGTAGTACCAGGATGGGTGAACAATCGGAAAGTTGATCCACACTTGTGTGTGAGTGAGGAAAAAGTGTGCAATTAAGGTTTGTGGTGGTCGTTGGGGCCAATATTCATTCTTGAAACTCTATTAGAGCATTGGGCAATGAGCCTGAGCTTTACAAATGATATTAGAGCCAAAAACCCTCCAGTAGGTGGGGCCCACATGGGCATGTGACATGCCAACCTTGAGCTGATGGTCCAGGCATATTGGAAAGAGCTATCCTTGGTTATGTTGCCACCCTTGAACTCATATCTGTGATTGGGAGCTGGGTGCACATGGGTCATTTTGGGTTTACACTAATATGGGGAATGATTATGATGCCTTATAGTTGAGTCTTGATAGAGATGCCAGGAGTCTATGTGGGGGAGGTTGTAACGTCCTGAGATTTAACACCTAAGATAAAATGATCTTCAAAATAAATTATTTGTCTACCAATATCACCAAGGTGCACCTCCTTTACAGAGAGCCAATTACCAAGAACTCCATAGTTATGCGTTCTCAGCTTGGAGAAGTACTAGGATGGGTGACTAGTCCAAAAGTTGATCCTAAATCTCTCATGAGTCAAGACAAAGCATGCATATAAGGCTGGTGCTGGTATGTGGAGACAATCATCATTCCTAAAATCTATTAGATCCTTGGGCAATGGGCCCATGCTTTACAAAAACTATAATATCTAGAATTTGAGACCTCAGATAAAAATGATCATAAAAGGAACGATTGGACTATCCATATCATTAAGGTGCACCTCCTTTTCAAGGAGAACATCACTAAAAATTTTTTTGGTTAAGTGTGCTCATCCCAGAGTAGTACTAGGATGGGTGACCAGTCGAGAAGTTTATCCTGACTTGCACGTGAGTGAGGATAAAGTGCACAATTAAAACTAATGGTGGTTTGTGGGGCCAATCATCATTCATGAAACTCTACTAGAGCCTTGGGTAGTGGGTCGGTGTGTTACAAATGGTATCACAACCATAACCCCTCCAACAGGTGGGGTCCACATTGACATGTGGCATGCCAGTCTTGAGTCGTACGATACATGCATGTTGGAAAAGTCTATCCATTGTGATGCAGCCACCCTTATGCTGGTATTTTGTGATTGGGAGATGGGTGTCCATGTGACATTTTTAGTCTACAGTGAAATGCGGAAACATTATGAGTCCAAATAATTGAGCCTTGATAAGGACGTCAAGAGTCTAAGTGGGGGATATCGAACATCCCATGATTTGAGGACTAATATAAAATAATCTTAAAAGGAATCATTGGACTATCCATATCAACAAGGTTCACCTCCTTTTTAGGGAGCACATCACTAAAAAACTCTATGGTTAAGCATGCTCAACCTAGAGTAGTACTAGGTTGGGTGATCGGTTGGGAAGTTTATCCTGGATTGTGTGTGAGTGAGGATAAAGCGAACTAGTGAAGGCTAGTGGTGGACTTTGGAGGCATTCGTTATTCTTGAAACTCTACTAGAGCCTTGGGTTGTAGGACTGACGTGTATTTTACTACGCGCTTAAACGCAAGTATACGCGTCGAATAATATAGGCCTTTGTGAGGCCCGAGTCGAACTCAAGGATACGTGAATTATTGGAGACTCCTACTAACTAATCGCAATCAGCTAGGCCGAATGACAAAATAGGGTTTGTTGTCGAAATTAAAAAGAAAACAAAATGAAACAAAGAAAACAATCGATTAAAGGTTAATTTAATCAATTCAAAAGAGTATCTTTAGGATTGCGGTTTCACCGCGGGTCAACATTGCATTAGGTTTTATATAATTCCTCACTCTCCTCTCTCTATCCAGGTAGTGGCCTGAAAACAGAATTACCCACTGTCGTGGTGTAATTCACTACTTAGGTTTAGGTTGATTCCACCGTCGTAGTAATCATTCCCCTAAACTAAGCACATTAAAAATGATCTCTCAGTTTCCACCATTAATTTTACAACTCCTTTGTCAAGGGTTTTATCGATTAATGTAGGTTTCGTCTCTTTTCAATCGTTAATCCTTCTGTCGAAGTGATTAAGGGCATTAAGTTATTATTATGGTGATCAAGCATAACAATATATATGGAGAAAACAAAACTATACCACGGATTTGAGAGAGAAAATATGAATTATCAATATAAAATTGTCATACAATGCATTCCCGGGCTACTCCCGGTCCTAAAGATGGAGGGTTTTAGCCTCTCATGTTCATCTCACACGAATACATGGTAGAGATAGGGGAATTCATAAGAAAAACGTGAAACAAGTGGGAAAACTCCTGAACGGAGAAGAACCGGTAGATCCTTGGCGTAGAATACGAGCTTCCCCGCCTGTCGGTGGTGGAATTCGTCTTTGGCAGCGTCCGAATCACCCGGGATGAGCTTCTGGCCTCCATTCTCCTCTCTCCCCTTTCTCGACACTCGTGCAATGCAAAAAATGAGATGATGATCTCCTCTGGGCGGCCGTCATTAGGTATAAGTCCCTAATTAGGTCGTCAAATAACTCCAGTCGTCCGATCGAGATCAAAACGAATCCAACGCATATCTGCCGGCGTCGATACCATCGACGCGGGTCGATGGTATCGACCCAGTGTATTAGCGGCAGCCTTCTTTTCTTTTCGTCTGAGTTCCTGTGTCATCTCGATACCATCGACTAGGATGTCGATGGTATCGAATCTCTTTAGTGTCGGTTGTTGTCGTTTACCAACGTTGTAGCCTCCATGCGTCGATGGCATCGACTTGGGTCGATGGTATCGACGACTTCCTCGCCAGCAACCTGTAGGGATCTCGATGCCATCGACTTGGGTGTCGATGGTATCGACTCTGTGCTGCTCCTCTCGGCTGGCAACCTGTGGCTTGGTCGATGGTATCGACTTCCGTCGATGGTATCGACGGAAGCAGATACTTGTTTTTCCTGAAATTCCACAATAAGACCAAGTAAATCCACACAAATTATGATAATATGATAAATAATTCTCAAAATGGTAAAACAAAGGGGATTTGACATAGAATGATGGCAAAGACCGAAATGAGTGAATTATGCAATATTATCCATAAAAATGAGTAATTAGAGCACAAAACACATATGAAAAAGGTCTATAAATGCGACTCAAAATCATCGCATCAAACTCCCCTAAGCTTAAACATTGCTCGCCCTCGAGCAACTGATCCTTAGAATAGAATTGCAGATGTCAACTAAAAAAAAATCAACACACCAACCCACATCCCATGTGACTCCCACTGAACGTTCTCAAACCGGCCTTCTCTAACCACATAACAGTAATTACCCTAAAGGCGACAATAATCATCAATAAGAGAAATTATCCTTCAAACCGATGAACACTATCACATAAGGCAGTTAACATAATTAAATTCGCCGATTCAGCATTGGTGCATCTTGTGATCGCCTACACTACATTGCTCGCCCTAACTACCATCTACATGGAAGCAGTTCTCCTGATAATCATTAGTGAGGAGAAATTCACGGTGGCCTACCAATCCGAGCAACGGGTGGATGGAATGGGTGGTTCATGGAAGAACTTGGAAGTATTGCACAGTTTCAATATGCATAAAACAAAATGTCCTACGTGATGCAAATGCACAATAAAAATGCCCTAATGCCTAAATTGGGTGAAATGATGCATGCACTAACCTTCCACCTCAAAATGAGATGGAAATCTAATTAAGCCACATCATGTACTCAATTTTCCTGTAATGCGAGTGATATCATGTTCCTTTCTCCCTCTTATTCCATTTCCTTCTAAATTCTCTTTTTTTTAGATTTTCAGAATTTTTTTTTCTTTCTTTTAGCCAACATATCCATAATTGCCTAGAGATACATGTATGGGGTCGTTTTCTTCATGATTGGAAATCTTTGCAATATTTCGAAGGTATGGAACAATTTAGATCACTTTTGAGGAAAAATTGAGATACATGGTGTACTTTATGCATGATAATCATGAAAGTCATGAGTGCAACTACATGGTACGCACCTAAAGGTAATGTGCATGAATCCCTATATTTTTCTCTTTTTATGCAAAAGTATGGAAAATATCAATGCAATTCCTATCTAAATGCTATGCACACAAGAAGGAATTAAAATTGTACTTTACTTCCAATTCTTAGGTGGATTATAGAAAAATGAAGTGGAATGATCACAAGATTAGATGACTGAACCTCAGAAGAGTATTATGTGTCCCTCCTTACTGACATGTGTAGTGATTCAAAGGGTTTCTCTCTTATATCCAATTAAGGTCTCATTACCATTTGATTAGGTTAGGCTCAAACAACTGTTACTATCCACTTTTCATGAGTCAATGGGAGTATAGGTGTGACATATTGTTTTAAAGTTGACATAATCAATCATTTTCATAGGATAAGTTCCCCAAGGACAACCAAGTCAAGCTATCCAAAAGACACAAAATTTTTTTAAAATTCCCTTAAATTTCCCATGAATACACAGCGAGATGACAACTTTTACGACATCCACAGTTACACTAGATAGATGTGGATCCTAAACAAAAACTAAAAATGCAAGAACAAATAGCAAAGAAAAAACTAAAAACAACAAAAGAAAAGATAGAGCTGTTCCAGCTACCCCCCTAAGCTTGAATTCGACTATGACCTCATAGTCAAAAACAAACTTAAGAGTGGAACAGAGATACCCTGATCATTCTTGTGGAGGCGGAGGCGGGTGCTGTGGGGCCATAGGATCCCAAGAAGGGTACTCCCCCTGGAAGCTCGGATCGTAATGGGTCCTCGGCGGAGGATGTGGATAGCCTCCAAAGTAGCTCTGACTCCAGTAATGGTCGTAAAAGGGCTCCTGTTGCATCTCCATCCTTTGCAACCGATTGTGTATCTGCTGTTGGTTGTCGAGGAGGAGACGTTCATTCTCGAACATCACCCTTTGGTTGTCAAGTAACCGGTTCGTAGTATCCTGAATACCGGTATACATTTCTAGATGCTGCTGCTGTGTCTGATGTATGTCCTGCAGCATCATATACATTCCCTGCATTGAGTAGGCATCCTCGGCTGGCTGCGAGGGCTGTGGTGATGGCGGCGGCGGCTGTGATGATGAAGACGCACCCGGATGCATCCAAGGACGCTTCTGTGGTGCTACTCGTGCGCGAAGAGGTGTGAAAGCCTCCTCTTCCTCCTCAGCCTCGCCTTCTTGTTCGTCATTGCCGCCTTCTTCTTCATCGAAATCGACAGCTATGATTGGCCACTGGAAGTGTTGTGCGCCCTCAATGTGGAAGACGGCGTCCGGCAGTGCACACTCCTGGTAAGCTTGATTGACATGGCAATGTGCGTACGCCAACCCATCCCGGAGAAGGATAAGGTTTGAACGGTGCAGATGCTGCACGTTCACCTTACTCCTCATGGAAATCGGAGTCATGGAATGTAAATTCAGCCCCAAGTACATCGCCAATTTGGTGATGAGCCCACCAAAATGGATCGGAGCCTTCCTTGTACTCCTCTTCACCGCCAGGACGCGCTGCAGAAAGAACGCACCCCAGTTGCATTCTTGTCGCTTCAGGAGCATGTAGAGGAAGAAAAGATCGCTTTCCTGAAACTTGCTCAATGCTAAATCGCTCCGAGCAAAGAACGTAAGGCTCAACATCCGGTGTAAGACCCGGACGAAGGGATGCTCGAAGTCCGCTACTGCAACATTGTGGTAGCTCACTGTCTTTCCCGCCGGCACTGTGACTAGCTCGGCGAAGATCTTGTCGTAGTCGGTGCGGGAATCTGGGCGCCGGTGATCATGTTGGGAGTGGTTCCAGTTAAAGATGTTGTTGAACTGCTTAAGAGTGATGTTGTAGTTGATGTTGAATAGCCGGAACGATACCCGACCCTTGATCCACTCACGGTCCGATGCAACCACGTCGTTGGGCACAACGCAGACGTCAAGGGACGCCATAAACTCCGCCACCAATTCCTTGTAGGTGGGCCATTCGCCGAAGAACGGCTACCCATCCGCATGGCACTCCATCTCGTCTGGCCTTCTGCTGGTGTGGCGTGCTTGACCCTTCAGCACATAGGCCAAGTTGGCCTCAAATCCAAGATCACGGATCATTCCCCGGTCCACATACCGGGTCGGCTCGATCTTCCGCTTCATGATTTCCTCATAGACCTTCCTCACCTCCGCGGATGGGTGAACCAGGCGCGGACGTGAGACTGAAGCGGTAGGGGGTGGAACAAACTCCACGATCTCCATGGGATTCGCGCTCGAGGACGATGATCCGGCGGCGTGCACCATTGTTGCAAGAAAGATGGGATTAGAAGAAGAGAGCTCGGGGAAGATGGAGAAGTGATTCTCCGCTCGGTGAAGATCCCTGCTCGCTGTCGTGCTCTTCAGTCTTGGAGGGCTCGGAGGAGTGCTCGGCGCAAAGGAGGACGTTTGCTCTGAAGGTGTGACGTCAAATGACGTTGCAATTCTCCTTAAATAGACTTGGCCGGCGCCACTGTTGACCCGTCGATACCATCGACGCGGGTCGATGGTATCGACACGTCTCGCTGGTATCCGCCTCCCTCGCGAGTATCAACGGCTGATGTTTGCTGGATCAAGGAACCCGGATTGCTGACGTGTCGATACCATCGACGGAAGTCGATGGTATTGACACAGCACCCAGATCGCTGACGTGGACTCGCGATCGTCGTCGATGTCTTTGCGCGGATCGGTGACATGGATGTCGATACCATCGACGAAGGTCGATAGTATCGACTTGCCTTCATTGCGACACTGCCACTTTTTCACTTCTACCTGTGATCATGTCGATACCATGGACGAGGCCGTCGATGGTATCGAGTTGACTGAGCAAAATCGTTCTGAACTTCTCCAGAGATCTCGATGGTATCGACTGGTGTGTCGATACTATCGACACTTTTATTGCGACCTGCCTGTAGGTATGTCGATACCATCGACGGGGCCATCGATAGTATCGACTCAGTGCGATTTTTGCAGCTGTCAACCTGAACCCATGTCGATACCATCGACCAGTGTGTCGATGGTATCGACCCTGCCTGTGCCTGCACATTGAACAAACGGATCAAGGTATCTTCTTTACACTAAAATTTAAACGAAATAAAAGCAATCTACGACTATAACTAAACTATCCTAACGTACCAATGGTTGGGTTGCCTCCCAACAAGCGCCCTTATTTAACGTCTTAGGCTAGACGTCTTCCCAGAATCTCATTCATTCACAAGTGTAATGAGTTTGAACTCATTCACTTTTCTCTTGTAGTTTTCACCAAAATACAACTTCAACCGCTGCCCGTTCACCAAGAACGTGGCATCTCCATCACGCACAAGAATCGCACCATGTGGTTTCACCTCTTCCACTACAAAGGGTCCACTCCACCGGGACTTCAGCTTCCTGGGATGCAATTTGAGACGGCAGTTAAACAATAGAACACTATCTCCCTTCTTGAACGTGCGCAACTCGATATGTTGATCGTGGATCAGCTTTGTACGCTCCTTGTAGATGCGGGCATTCTCATATGCCATCATGCGTAACTCATCTAATTCATTCAACTCGAACATCCTCTTTCTCCCGGCTTCATCATAACTCAAGTTCAGCCTTCTTAGCGCCCAATGGGCCTTGTGCTCCAACTCCACCGGAAGGTGGCAAGCCCGGCCATATGCCAACCTAAAAGGCATGGTGCCTATAGGTGTTTTGTACACCGTTCTATACGCCCAAAGTGCGTCCGGTAGTAGGGCACTCCAATTTTTCCTTGTAGATGCCACTGTCCGTTCTAGAATCTTCTTGATTTCCCGATTTGAGACCTCCACTTGTCCTTGCGTCTGTGGATGATATGGGGTGCCGATGTTGTGCTTGACCCCATATTTCTTCAAAAGTGTCGAAAATTTCTGATTCCGGAAGTGTGTGCCTCCATCACTTATGATCATTCGGGGTATCCCGAACCTGCAGAATATATTTTCTTTCACAAACCTGCACACTACATTAGAATCATTAGTCCTTGTGGGGATTGCTTCCACCCACTTCGACACATAATCAACAGCAAGCAAGATATATAAATTTGAATTCGAGGACACAAAGGGTCCCATGAAGTCTATGCCCCATAAGTCAAAAACCTCAACTTCCTGAAATACATTCAGGGGCATTTCTTGTCTCCTTGAAATGTTACCTGCTCGTTGACATGGGTCACATTGCCTTACAAACTCATAGGCATCCCGGAACAAAGTTGGCCAATAAAGGCCGCTTTCCAACACTTTGGCTGCTGTCCGTGAACTAGCATGGTGTCCTCCCGTAGGCGACGCATGGCAATGGTGGAGAACACTCTCGTACTCCACCTTCGGCACACACCTGCGAAGAATACCATCCCTGCACTGCTTCAAAAGAATTGGGTCATCCCAAAAATAGTATCTCAAAGAATGAAAGAATTTCTTTTTCTCTTGATAAGACCAGTCTTCCGGGATGATCCCGCAAGCCAAATAGTTAACAATTTCAGCAAACCATGGTTCCTTAGAATCAATTTTCAAAAGTTGTTCATCGGGGAATGTCTCAGTTATGGGTATGTGTATATCTTTCTCATCTACCCTATCTAGCCTAGACAAGTGGTCAGCCACCACATTTTCAATTCCCGACTTGTCCTTGATTTCAATATCAAATTCTTGTAAAAGCAAAATCCACCTAATGAGTCTAGGCTTTGCATCCTTTTTCTCCATCAAATATTTTATCGCAGCGTGATCGGTCCACACAACTACTTTAGAACCCACTAAGTACTGCCGAAATTTTTCAAAAGCAAACACGACGGCAAGTAACTCTTTTTCTGTAGTTGTATAGTTCAATTGAGCATCATTAAGTGTTTTGGAGGCGTAGAAAATCACAACGGGCTTATTATCTACCCTTTGCCCCAAAACGGCTCCCACTGCATAATCGGAAGCGTCACACATCAATTCGAATGGTTTTGTCCAATCCGGCGTTTGAACAACCGGAGCCGAAATCAATTTCTCTTTCAAAACTTCGAATGCGTGAAGACACTTATCATTGAAATAAAAACCGCATCTTTTTCCAACAATTCGGATAAAGGTTTTGCAATTTTAGAAAAATCCTTAATGAATCGCCGATAAAACCCGGCGTGTCCCAAAAAGCTTCTCACCCCTTTTACAGAATTTGGTGGAGGTAGCTTAGAAATCACCTCAATTTTTACGGGGTCTACCTCAAGACCCTTGCTAGACACCTTGTGTCCTAGCACTATTCCTTCCGTCACCATCATGTGACATTTCTCCCAATTGAGGACCAAGTGTGTGTCCTCGCACCGCTATAGCACCTTGTCCAAATTATAAAGACACTCATCAAATGACGCCCCATAAACCAAGAAGTCGTCCATGAAAACCTCAAGACAACGCTCCACCATGTCAGAGAATATGGCAAGCATGCAGCATTGAAATGTTGCCGGCGCATTACATAATCCAAACGGCATCCGTCGGTAAGCAAAAGTCCCATAGGGACAAGTGAACGTAGACTTCTCTTGATCCAAAGGATCAATAGAAATCTGGTTATACCCCAAATACCCATCCAGAAAACAAAAATGCGACCGACCTGCAAGACGTTCCAAAATTTGATCGATAAATGGCAAAGGAAAATGATCTTTAAGAGTGGCGACATTCAATCGGCGGTAGTCGATGCAAACACGCCACCCGGTTACCAATCGGGTGGTGACAGGTTCATTCAAAAGATTTTTAGTAACAGTAATTCCCCCCTTTTTAGGGACTACCTGTGTGGGACTCACCCACGTCGAATCTGATATGGCATATATGATCCCTGCAGCAAGAAGTTTTATGACTTCCTTCTTCACAACCTCCATCATGCTCGGATTTAGATGTCTTTGAGGTTGAATGACTGGCTTGGCTCCCTCCTCGAGCTGTATCTTATGCTGACAAAGTGTAGGGGAGATCCCCTTGATGTCTGCAACAGACCACCTAAAAGCTCCACGGTGGTTCTTGAGCACTATCAGTAGTTGCTCCTCCTCATCCACACTCAAGTAAGCAGATACAATCACCGGTAACTTGTCCTTCTCAGCTAGAAAGACGTACTTAAGATGCGGGGGTAGTGGCTTCAACTCCAACTCCGGCGGGCAAGTAAGAGATGATTGCAGCGGTGGGGGAAGTGTACCTCAGTCTTCATAGTGCCTCGTGTAGAAACATGGAAGCATCTGAAGCATTTTGGCGCACTCCTTGAGTGAAGTACTCCGCATCCAATCATAAGTGACATTCAACAAACACGCCTCCAACGGCAATTCTGGATATGCATCAAAAACTAAAGTAATAATCGCATCATCCTCCCAAGAAGGTGGAATGTCCTCATTCTCATCATTCAGAAACCCAATAGCTTTGCATAAAGAGACAATTTTAGTTTGCTCCATAATGTCTACAGCTAAGGTTCCATTATCCATCTTGCTCATCACATGAGCCATGTCCAAGAATGGCTTCCCAAGGCAAAGTGAGATATTGTGCTCCACATGTTTCACCATGTTACAATGTGCTTTTGCTTTAGTAGACGCATTGCTAGTGGGCATGACCATCTCAAAGCGATCATCCGCAATGCCCAAGGTCAAGCGACCTCTCCCCATCTCCAAGATCATATCGACTGTTGCTTGGAATGGGCGTCCAAGTAGCAACTCATTGCCATGCTCGTCCTGCATTTCCATAACCACGAAATCAGCCGGAAAAACAAATCGGTCTACCTTTACCAAGACATCTTCACAGATTCCATAAGGTTTCACCACAGAATTGTCGGCCAATTGGATAGTCATGTTGCTTGGCCTTGACTCCTTTAATCCCAACTTTTTAAATGTAGAAAGGGGCATCAAATTGATGCTTGCCCCAGAATCACAGAGTGCCTCTCCAAATTTGAACTTCCCGATAAAATAAGAAATATTGAAACAAATGGGGTCCTGTCTCTTCGGCGGCAAAGTGCTCATAATGAAAGCACTCACTTGCTCCTTCAGCACCACGACCTCAGTGTCGGGTATTTTCCTCTTTTTGTTGATGACATCTTTTAGAAACTTCTCGTAAGATGGGATTTGCTCAATCGCCTCTAACAACGGAATATTTACCGATAACTTTCTAAAGCTGTCTATAAATTTCTTGAATTGTGCATCCACCTTCCTTGCCTTTGCACTATTGGGATAGGGGACCGGAACAGTATGTGCCCTTTGATGAGGTGGCACATAGGGTGTCAATTTCTGCGGTTCCTCCTCAGTAGCTTGTTTTTCATTACCATCCACAGCTATATCTTCAGCTTGCCCTGTGACATATGTGGGCTGCTCCTTCATGGTTGCATCTTCAACTTTGTCCTGTGGTATGCTTGTGTCATCCATCCTTGGATTCAACACCTTCTTGCCGCTCCTCAGTAAGATGGCCTTGGCCTGCTGGTTTCCCCCGGGAACATTGGTGTTCCCCGGAAAACCCGGATGTGTTGGCTTCTTCAAGCTTGCAATTTCAGCTGCCATCTACGCCATGGAAGTCTCTATGGTTCTCATTTGAGCCCCATGGCTCTGCAAAGTCTTCCCAAATTGGTTCATAAATTCACCCTGTTGCTTGATTTGTTGCCCAAATGTGTTCATTAACTCCTGGTTTTGTTTGATGACCTGATTGAGCAACTCCATGCTCTTGTCCTCTGTGGCTGGTGCAGGCTTGGCGTCCGGATCCTGCAAAAAATTGTTCAGATCCTTCCATGAGAATTTCTTGTCCTTTCGCCATGAGTAATCATTATTCCTATACCCTTGTTGTTTCCTTATGTACTTGACTTGAGCCTCATCCTCGGACTCATTGTCTTCCTTCTGCAGTAGCTTCTTTGCGAGAAGATCCATCTTCTCATTTAAATCTCTCATTGCCTTTGACTCACTGGCAACTCTTGCTTGCTCAACTGGGCCTCTCTCTCTTTCTCCCCAAGATTGCTTTCTTGCCATGTTCTTCAGTATTTCCCAGCATCTCGTATCAGTGTTATTTAAGAAAAATCCTGAACCGGCTGAGTCCAAGTTACTTCTATCGTGCTCGGAGAGAGCAAAATAGAAGATATTCACCTGTGTCTCCTTGTCCAGTCCATGATGCGGACATCTCCTCAACATGACCTGGAATCACTCCCAGGTCTCAGAATATGTTTCACCCGCCTGTTGGGTGAAATTGTGAATCTTCCTAATCATGTCGTTGGTCTTCTCAGGAGGGAAAAACCTCTCGAAGAAAACCTCCACCATATGATCCCATGATTCAACAAACTCATCGTCGAGGTGATGTAGCCACTCTCTCGCAACTCCTGCCAGGGAGCTTGGGAACAACTTGAGGTACAGAACATCCTGTGGGAACCTGTCTATCTTCACCATATCGCAGTTTTCAATGAACTGACTGATGTGTGCCACTGGGTCCTCATTCTTCAACCCGTGAAATGCATTTGATTTAACCAAATTAATCAACGCTGGATCAATCTTGTAGGTTGGAATGTTGAGCCCCTGTCTCTTGATAGGCCCCTTTGAAGTTGATGAAGAAGACGCTTTGATCTTCTCCCATATCGTCTGTGGTTCGGCCATTTCTTCTGCTTGCTCTTGCTCAGATTCAGAATCTATGTCGCTTTGGTGATCTTGCTCGTAGTAATCCTCGTCCTCTGGTCCCGGAGGTGGAACCTCAGGTGTGCGATTCGCGTAGTCTGCGCTACGTGTATGCACCATGCAAAGTACCTGAAATAAGAAAATCGGGGTTCAGTACTATGCTTTGAACGAGTAAAAACAATTATAGAGAAATTTAAGAATATTTAAAATTGTTTCAAAATAAAAAAAAATGTGGCGTAGAGTGGCCGCTCTTAGCACTCAAAGTGCCAATAATTCGCCGTATCCCCGGCAACGGCGCCAAAAACTTGACATGTATTTTACTACACGCTTAAACGCAAGTATACGCGTCGAATAATATAGGCCTTTGTGAGGCCCGAGTCGAACTCAGGGATACGTGAATTATTGGAGAGTCCTACTAACTAATCGCAATCAGCTAGGCCGAATGACAAAATAGGGTTTGTTGTCGAAATTAAAAAGAAAACAAAATGAAACAAAGAAAACAATCGATTAAAGGTTAATTTAATCAATTCAAAAGAGTATCTTTAGGATTGTGGTTTCACCGCGGGTCAACATTGCATTAGGTTTTATATAATTCCTCACTCTCCTCTCTCTATCCGGGTAGTGGCCTGAAAATAGAATTACCCACTGTCGTGGTGTAATTCACTACTTAGGTTTAGGTTGATTCCACCGTCGTAGTAATCATTCCCCTAAACTAAGCGTATTAAAAACGATCTCTCAGTTTCCACCATTAATTTTACAACTCCTTTGTCAAGGGTTTTATCGATTAATGTAGGTTTCGTCTCTTTTCAACCGTTAATCCTTCTGTCGAAGTGATTAAGGGCATTAAGTTATTATTATGGTGATCAAGCATAACAATATATATGGAGAAAACGAAACTATACCACGGATTTGAGAGAGAAAATATGAATTATCAATATAAAATTGTCATACAATGCATTCCCGGGCTACTCCCGGTCCTAAAGATGGAGGGTTTTAGCCTCTCATGTTCATCTCACACGAATACATGGTAGAGATAGGGGAATTCATAATAAAAATGTGAAACAAGTGGGAAAACCCCTGAACGGAGAAGAACCGGTAGATCCTTGGCGTAGAATACGAGCTTCCCCGCCTGTCGGTGGTGGAATTCGTCTTTGGCAGCGTCCGAATCACCCGGGATGAGCTTCTGGCCTCCGTTCTCCTCTCTCCCCTTTCTCGGCACTCGTGCAATGCAAAAAATGAGATGATGATCTCCTCTGGGTGGCCATCATTAGGTATAAGTCCCTAATTAGGTCGTCAAATAACTCCAGCCGTCCGATCGAGATCAAAACGAATCCAACGCATATCTGCCGGCGTCGATACCATCGACGCGGGTCGATGGTATCGACCCAGCGTATTAGCGGCAGCCTTCTTTTCTTTTCGTCTGAGTGCCTGTGTCATCTCGATACCATCGACTAGGATGTCGATGGTATCAACTCTCTTTAGCGTCGGTTGTTGTCGTTTAGCGACGCTGTAGCCTCCATGCGTCGATGGCATCGACTTGGGTCGATGGTATCGACGGCTTCCTTGCCAACAACCTATAGGGATCTCGATGCCATCGACTTGGGTGTCGATGGTATCGACTTTGTGCTGCTCCTCTCGGCTGGCAACCTGTGGCTTGGTCGATGGTATCGACTTCCGTCGATGGTATCGACGGAAGCAGATACTTGTTTTTCCTGAAATTCCACAATAAGACCAAGTAAATCCACACAAATTATGATAATATGATAAATAATGCTCAAAATGGTAAAACAAAGGGGATTTGACATAGAATGATGGCAAAGACCGAAATGAGTGAATTATGCAATATTATCCATAAAAATGAGTAATTAGAGCACAAAACACATATGAAAAAGGTCTATAAATGGGACTCAAAATCATCGCATCAAGGACCAAATGTTATAGGTGTTTAATACAAGCATATTAGTGATAGATTTCTCATCTTATGTTTATATGTAGGTTGTGACATCCCCGGATTTTCTAAAACTTAATCTGATGTGTGACGTCCAAATTGAAACCCTCACCTCAGCGAGAATCCCAATTTAAACATCCGACACTAGTCTAAGAAAGAGAAAATCAGAGGAAGTCAAAAGGAACATACATCAGTAGCACATGTACATGAACAATAATAAAACCACAACATCTGTTCACCATTCAACATATAATTACAACATGAATTGTTACAACATTTGATATTACATATTGAACAGCAAACTTAAACATATACATGTACTTCATCTAAACAACAGGATCTTAAGACAATAGGTCCACCTGTACATCAGCTCGCTATGCAACTCTCAACTATCCTGGATCTTCAAGAGCATAACCGCAACCTAACAAAAGATTACATGTGGTACACGTCAGCACAATATTTCAAGAATATTGTACTGAGTACGCCTACGTGTCTTTTGTATATCTCTCATCATATCTTGGAATTAAGAAAAAACTAATACTTGGCAGCATTAAACAAAATATAAGAAAAGGCGTATAGTTGTACAAAGATATTTGTTACCAGAAGAGAACACATATTTTAGGCACATTTCCATTATATGTAAACTTGACCAACCACATGCACTATTCTACCACAGAGATTTAGTGCTCACATGTACTATTCTGCCAAAGAGATTTAGTACTTCACAAATGCACTATTCTGCCAAAGAGATTTAGTGCTCACATGTACTATTCTTCCAAAGAGATTTAGTACTTTCATCAATGCACTATTCTACCAAAGAGATTTAGTGCTACCATATAATGGACCAGATATCTTATGTTTCATGTGTTCATAGAAATAAGTATGTAAAATCGTGCAACATATCATACAAGAACAATCATTTCAATCAATATCATATGCCAAGTTTGTACTACCGTATAACGCAAGCATATTGTATAACAAGCCAAGTGAGAGGTAATGGCGTACCTTCCAAAGAGACAGATCATACTAAACACATATATCCAAGAGTCAACTACATCCTTGGTCAACCCTGATCAAGACAAGACCATATACTATCATCAAGTTCTCATCATCTTACATCTCATCTTAACCCTAATCGTGTTCATTAGGGTTTGTTTATCTCATTATGTTATATACATTATTACTTGTCTTATCTTAGATTTATCATACTGATGCCATATTCCAGATTATTTACTCATTAACTGATAATTGTATTTTCCATCATTATGTGAACCTATTAACCTTAGGTTACATGCATTAACCTAAATTAGGGTTTCATGATATGTATTAAGGTTCATCTTCATATAACATCAATTATATGCATATAACTGATATCTGAGTTACATCCTAACTTCAGATTACTGATATGAACTTACTCTGTAAATTTCACTATTTATTGACTATGTATGTATTTATAGCATTTTATTTAGGTTTAGAAGCCCTAATTAGAAACATTAAGCAAATTACATGCTTTCGTTCATCAACATCATGATTACAGACATCATATGGTTTAAAAACATTATTATGGAGTTACTGACATTTTTCCATAATTTTAGGTCTTTGTTTATTATTTATTATGTATGAAAAGACCATTTTACATCTTACATGATTACTCTGATATTAATGCATGAAAAGCCTAATATTATTGTTCCATATTGTTCTATGCACTTTTATGAGAATTTCGGTACCTTGTTTGTATTTTCTGACATTCGTACTATTTTCTACGGATTATTGAAGTTCTGAACATTTTGTGAGATAATTACCTTTCTCGGCCAATCCCGTCGCGCCACGTGGCCATGGGCGCTGCTCTAACTGATTCCACTCATGGGCACGCCTGGTTCTATGTTGAGCCGACCGGTCCATGTCCAATCTGCCCGGTTTGGTGTTCAGGGGTTGGACCACTTCATGCCTCCCTCTCTTTCACGCACGCTCGCGTCACGTGGACTCTGCGGTTCAGATCCTAAGGGCGCCGCCGCAAGGGAGGACACCGACAAGAAAGCAACCACCCTGGGCTCTGTGCGATCGATGTCGTCGGGCGTGGGAGCAGCAAAAGACGTCGTCTCCACCTCTCGCATCATACGATCCAGTCCGCCAGTTCTTCAGCTCACGAGAGTCGCCGCCTGTTCTCCTCTCCCGATCCATCAGCACCGCCGCCGGGATCTAGCATCCCCGACCGCCAGCCGCACGACCTGGGCGCCATCGAGGATCTTCCTCGCTACAGCTCGCTGCTATGGTCCTTTCCATCTCTCTCCCTCTATTCTGTCCGCCATAAAGGAGAAGGGTGGGGGGAATTGGAAGACTGTTCCCATGAGGATGGCAGTGCCGCTGTCACTACTGTCTCCGATCACTGGTGGCCTCGAGGCTGTTGCTACTTCTCCTCCACAAGGCCCGCCTACACAAGGCTCCGCCATAGTAAGGACTTGGGAGGACCTTGCTCCTCCTCGTCTCTCTTCCTCCTTCTCATTCTATAACTCCCGACGGTCTATGCATGTGGGTGGAAAGGTAGCGAATATGGTGAGGTGGGACTCCCTCCCTCGTCTCTGTTCTATATGCAATGAGTTGATCCAAAGAAAACTACTGTCACCCACGAACCTTGATCACGGTGTATGGATCCCGTTTGAATAGCCTCCCACGATATACGTCTCAGCCCACGTTCAACAAGTAGGACGACATTGTGGCTGTCACCTAGAGGCAAGACCATAACCGCAAGATACAAGGTACCATTTGAGCCGTCCATCATCCATGTATGTCCTAGATGAAGTCTGCACCATGAGTCAATCTGTGGCATCAGCACACTACAAGCATCAGCTGTCCAAGGTTGCGTGACACATCATAATGACCAACAACTTAAGTCTATAAATCCTTAATAGCATACATTATTTGTCATATTCGAACTAGAACAACTTCCTTTTGGGTCCTCCAATAGCCACCATAAATTTAACCATAGCTTCACCATACCTCAAGGTACAATCCATTCGATTTTGGTGCAAAAACTAAGCTATTAGACTTGTCAAATAAATTCCTCAAGAAGGCATACAAATTATGGATCCAAAACGTTGTATAAACCTCAACAACACTCCAAATTTATTAAAACCTTTGGGATTCTCAAAACAACTCAACATGTGTGACTTCACTTGTGTCATTGGACATTTAGGATTCCAAAGTCCACTCCATCACATCCTACACACCTTAAAAGATATTTCATCCTCGAAATTAAGCAAGAAAACCCACTTTGTCACATCATATACATCTTAAAAGAACTTTCGTCCTCGAAAGTTAACCATACTCGTACTCCAAGGAAAACTACCATGTATCCAAAGCACTTATTAGGGGGTTTTTACAACCATCTTGGTACACAAACACTCCATTCAAGGTTAAACTCAAGGTTTAGAAACTTAGGTTATGTCATTACATATCTCATATGTTAAAGTCACTTCTTTATCTTTAGCCATGCATTAGGGTTCCCACATCATATTACCATGTTCTAAAGGAGTTAACTAAGATTAACTCATTATCAAAGTGTCAACAACATTTTCTTGAGATAGAAATTAGAACATATGCAACATTAACATATGTCTTTTAGGAGGGAGTTAATTATCATTAACTCACTTTATCCATCTAGATCATGTCAAGGTTTCATAATCATTATGTTGTGCTAACTTTCAAACTATATTTTCATCATTATTAAGCACTAAGCTTAACATTTCTGGTAACATTTTTCATTCATATGATCTAATTTCATTGTTCATAATAAATTGCAACATCTATTAATGAATTCTCACAAGATTAACCAACACTATCACATTATCATTATTATCATGTACATGGTTAACCATTTATACATAAAAAGTTATCAAACCAAACTAGGTTTTCCACCATGTCACATCTATATATCACATGTCAAGACTAGATCACATCCTTACACATTTTATATCATGGTTGTGTTAAACAACTTATGTGAGTGGCTTGTTAAACATATATCTAAAATGTAATTTAGTCCAACTGAGGTCCTAACCCTTGTCATGAGAGTAATACCATGCTCAATCTCTCTGAGCCAACTCCACTCAAAGCATATACTTTATCTTTCCTCTGTGATCTAGGGTTATCGGATTACCTCATTGGCACTAAAGATAGCTTCATAGCTCTAGCCACGTAAGCACAAACCAAAACATGCAATGACATACTATTCATAGGTCTCCTTCTCATGAAACATCTTATCCAAAGCTCTCTTATATACACCACTAGATTCCTATGTGGGAAACCACCAACCCAAACATGAGGCTTTCACAGAACTAACATAGTACCTCCTCCAGGGTCTTCGGCTCTCTCCCTCACCCAGATGGTAGGCACTCATATTGATATTCACATGCACATATATAACGAGCCTCTCTCTATCTCTAGGGTTTGTTCCTCCCAAGGACATCTAGGGTTCAAAAGGACTATAGGAATCATACATAAAGAAACTCAACTCAATCACTCAGGAGTAGTCTAGTTTAGGACATGTCACATATCTCATAATTCTCATATCTTGGAGTTTAGGTTCTCTGACTTTCTCCTTGTGGGTCTCACTCTCTCTGGAGTTAACCCCGAAACTGGTCCTAACACTAGAGGTCCTCCTTTATAAAAGAGATTGAGGCTCTTGCTGACTCACAACCTTGTCTTAACTTAACATATCTTATCTCATAAAAGGATGCATACTTGCATCAGCAAAACTTATCTCAAATCCTCAAATCTGAACTTAAGTCCTCAAAGACAAACATAAATCATCTTATATCATCTATATAAGACTTAGATCATATCATCAAACTTATTCTATCTATTCCATCTATCATATACTCTAACAAGGCTCTAGACATCTAATCTAGAACTACTCTCTCTTCTAGACTGATGTCATTCACTTTCAATTAGGTTGCATGACCACCTCCTACTCGTACATGTGTGCGGACACATTTTTGTAATACATATATATAATAAAATATTATATAGTTTTTCTCCGGTAAAACAAGCGTCAGAGAAAACTATCAAGGTTCGATTCGATTGGAATCCAAAACCAAATCCTGAAAACGAGTGTCCCACACATAGTAGAGAGTCCAATGTCATGGAAACTAGTGAAAAGGGTGAGAACAAGGGGTAGGCTAGTGTAGCTACTCTAGACAACGTGCGCAATATGTCTAGGGTTTCTCTTCCCTTGATGCACGTCATTTCCATATAGTGCAACGTCCCATACCGCTGCACTACAAGGAAAGAACGACATCTAAGGACTTGCTATTCAACAAGCACCAGTCTAGGCCTAGTTCTCAGACATCTAGGTACTAACCTAGAGGCTAGGTCAGACCTAGTCTCTAAAAGATGACTAATCTAACCCTAAAAGATCATTAAGGTTCAAGGTTCTTTAGTTTTGAGTTGCATAGTGATCAAATGTTAGGCTTTGCTATTGTTCATGCTCTGATACCACCTGTGACGTCCCCAGATTTTCTAAAACTTAATCTGATGTGTGACGTCCAAATTGAAACCCTCACCTCAGAGAGAATCCCAATTTAAACATCCGACACTAGGCTAAGAAAGAGAAAATTAGAGGAAGTCAAAAGGAACATACATCAGTATCACATGTACATGAACAATAATAAAACCACAACATATGTTCACCATTCAACATATAATTACAACATGAATTGTTACAACATTTGATATTACATATTGAACAGCAAACTTAAACATATACATGTACTACATCTAAACAACATGATCTTAAGACAACAGGTCCACCTGTACATCAGCTCGCTATGCAACTCTCAACTATCCTAGATCTTCAAGAGCATAACCACAACCTAAGAAAAGATTACATGTGGTACATGTCAACACAATATTTCAAGAATATTGTACTGAGTACGCCTATGTGTCTTTTATATATCTCTCATCATATCTTGGCAATAAGAAAAAACTAATACTTGGCAGCATTAAACAAAATATAAGAAAAGGCGTATAGTTGTACAAAGATATTTGTTACCAGAAGAGAACACATATTTTAGGCACATTTCCATTATATGTAAACTTGACCAACCACATACACTATTCTACCACAGAGATTTAGTGCTCACATGTACTATTCTGCCAAAGAGATTTAGTACTTCACAAATGCACTATTCTGCCAAAGAGATTTAGTGCTCACATGTACTATTCTGCCAAAGAGATTTAGTACTTTCATCAATGCACTATTCTACCAAAGAGATTTAGTGCTACCATGTAATGGACCAGATATCTTATGTTTCATGTGTTCATAGAAATAAGTATGTAAAATCGTGCAACATATCATACAAGAACAATCATTTCAATCAATATCATATGCCAAGTTTGTACTACCGTATAACGCAAGCATATTTTATAATAAGCCAAGTGAGAGGTAATGACGTACCTTCCAAAGAGACATATCATACTAAACACATATATCCAAGAGTCAACTACATCCTTGGTCAACCCTGATCAAGACAAGACCATATACTATCATCAAGTTCTCATCATCTTACATCTCATCTTAACCCTAATCGTGTTCATTAGGGTTTGTTTATCTCATTATGTTATATACATTATTACTTGTCTTATCTTAGATTTATCATACTGATGCCATATTCCAGATTATTTACTCATTAACTGATAATTGTATTTTCCATCATTATGTGAACCTATTAACCTTAGGTTACATGCATTAACCTAAATTAGGGTTTCATGATATGTATTAAGGTTCATCTTCATATAACATCAATTATATGCATATAACTGATATCTGAGTTACATCCTAACTTCATATTACTGATATGCACTTAATCTGTAAATTTCACTATTTATTGACTATGTATGTATTTATAGCATTTTATTTAGGTTTAGAAGCCCTAATTAGCAACATTAAGCAAATTACATGCTTTTGTTCATCAACATCATGATTACAGACATCATATGGTTTAAAAACATTATTATGGAGTTACTGACATTTTTCCATAATTTTAGGTCTTTGTTTATTATTTATTATGTATGAAAAGACCATTTTACATCTTACATGATTACTCTGATATTAATGCATGAAAAGCCTAATATTATTTTTTCATATTGTTCTATGCAATTTTATGAGAATTTCGGTACCTTGTTTGTATTTTTCTGACATTCGTACTATTTTCTACGGATTATTGAAGTTCTGAACATTTTGTGAGATAATTACCTTTCTCGGCCAATCCCGTCGCGCCACGTGGCCATGGGCGCTGCTCTAACTGATTCCACTCATGGGCACGCCTGGTTCTATGTTGATTCGGCCGGTCCATGTCCAATCTGCCCGGTTTGGTGTTCAGGGGTTAGACCACTTCAGGCCTCCCTCTCTTTCACGCACGCTCGCGTAACGAGGACTCTGCGGTTCAGATCCTAAGGGCGCCGCCGCAAAGGAGGACACCAACAAGCAAGCAACCACCCTGGGCTCTATGCAAGCGATGCCGTCGGGCATGGGAGCAGCAAAAGACGTCGTCTCCACCTCTCGCATCATGCGATCCAGTCCGCCAGTTCTTCAGCTCACGAGAGTCGCCGCCTGTTCTCCTCTCCCGATCCAGCAGCACCGCCGCCGGGATCTAGCATCCCCGACCGCCAGCCGCACGACCTGGGCACCATCGAGGATCTTCCTCGCTGCAGCTCGCTGCTATGGTCCTCTCCATCTCTCTCCCTCTATTCTGTCCGCCATAAAGGAGAAGGGTGGGGGGAATTGGAAGACTGTTCCCATGAGGATGGTAGTGCCGCTGTCGCTACTGTCTCCGATCACTGGTGGCCTCGAGGCTGCTGCTACTTCTCCTCCACAAGGCCCGCCTACACAAGGCTCCGCCATAGCAAGGACTTGGGAGGACCTTGCTCCTCCTCGTCTCTCTTCCTCCTTCTCATTCTATAACTCCTTACGGTCTATGCATGTGGGTGGAAAGGTAACGAATATGGTGAGGTGGGACTCCCTCCCTCATCTCTGTTCTATATGCAATGAGTTGATCCAAAGAAAACTACTATCACCCACGAACCTTGATCACGGTGTATGGATCCCGTTTGAATAGCCTCCCACGATATACGTCTCAGCCCACATTCAACAAGTAGGACGACATTGTGGCTGTCACCTAGAGGCAAGACCATAACCGCAGGATACAAGGTACCATTTGATCCGTCCATCATCCATGTATGGCCTAGATGAAGTCTGCACCATGAGTCAATCTGTGGCATCAGCACACTACAAGCATCAGCTGTCCAAGGTTGCGTGACACATCATAATGACCAACAACTTAAGTCTATAAATCCTTAATAGCATACATTATTTGCCATATTCGAACTAGAACAACTTCCTTTTGGGTCCTCCAATAGCCACCATAAATTTAACCATAGCTTCACCATACCTCAAGGTACAATCCATTCGATTTTGGTGCAAACACTAAGCTATTAGACTTGTCAAATAAATTCCTCAAGAAGGCATACAAATTATGGATCCAAAACGTTGTATAAACGTCAACAACACTCCAAATTTATTAAAACCTTTGGGATTCTCAAAACAACTCAACATGTGTGACTTCACTTGTGTCATTGGACATTTAGGATTCCAAAGTCCACTCCATCACATAGGTGATATTTTGTTTTTTTGTTTCTTGTATTGAAGTAATAAATTAGACAAAGTCATTCTTATATGGAAACTTTGAGAGAAAAGATATGAGTATCACTGATGTGATTTAGGGCTTAAGATCAAAAGGTATACTGATGGTGTTACTGTCTCTCAGTCTCACTATGTTGAGAAGATACTAGAGAAGTTTGAAACATGTTATGCAAGCCTATTAAGACTGCATATTATTCATCCAAACCCTTCTTCGAGAATGATAGTGGTGTTTGTGTCTCAGTTACATTACTCAAATTATCTAGAGTTTGATCTATCTTATAAACTACACATAACCAAACATTGCATTTGTTGTGAGAAATAAAGTAGAAACACAATTTGTTCTGACAAGACCCATTGGAAGCTCTTGACAGTGTATTGAGGTATATCAATGGGACTAGTTCCCTTTGAGTACATTATGGCAAATATTCTTCTATAGTCAAAGGATAAAGTGATGCATGTTAGATTTCCATGAAATTTGGGGGGAATGGTGTTTTAGGAGATGTATTCTTATTGGGAGTAGGTGTTGTTTCATGGAGGTCTATGAAACATAAGATAATGTCTCAATCCACCTTTGAGGCTAAGTTGTGTACTTTAGAAGAAAGTAGATTGGAAGTTGAATGGCTGGATGGATTTGTGTCCAGTTTACCTATGTAAAGAATTTGTCTCCTGCAATTTCAATTCACTGTGACAGTACAACAACTCTTTCCTTGATAAGAAGTTCCAAGTACAATAAAAATAGTGTAGATACATCCTAGTCAGTTTCAAGTATGTAAGTGAGCTAGTGTCTAATGGGGTTATGGTTATGGACTACATAACTACAAAAGGAAACACACTTGATCATTTGACTAAAGTTCTTACATTGGTCTTAGTAGAAATATGCAAGTTGAGGATGTTATTGAAACCCCTTATGATTTGTAGGAAATAACAATCGACCCAAAAGACTGGAGATCTCACAAATTGGGTTGAATGTAGTAACAATAAGTTGTGGGGATTGATACTATGTAATTTTTTTATGCTTTAAAATTTTGTGTCTACCCTTGGAAGCATCTTAATTTCATGATTGCAATTTTTTAAGATATTAGTTTCTAAATGTTGTTGAGTCCTAGGATAGGATGCTAGTAGTACACCATTGTAGACTCCAATTAAGTTGTTGATGTTGCGTAGTCTAGAATAGGGGAATCTAGATATTCACTGATATATATCATGATTCTTGATTTGGATGCATGGCCTTTAATGCATATTTTTTTATTGTTGTTGTCTTTATTGTGTTTTTACCAAATGATATCCTTGCATCTAAGGCTCATGTTCAAGGTGTTAGTTCATCTAGTTCTTGTAGGAATCTACATTGGATAACTCATACATGGTTCAAGCTCAAAGACACATGCTAAAAGTACAATATGAAGGATGGAGTGGCATAACACACTATACATTAAACTTTTTAAGAGATTGTAAAGCTATATTAGCTTTGAAAATCCTAGTTAGCATGGGTTAAGCCAAATGTAGGCGCAACTAGTACGTAAAGAGTGTGGAGGAAAAAATAGTCTTTGTCTTTTATGTAAAGTAGGAATAGGATTGAGAAATTGTCTTTTGTATTCCATCTTTTGTTATGCAACATGATAACTACATACTTACTTAATTAATTATTCTTTTCATATTGAAAGGGGTACTGGTATTTCTTCCAAATAGAAAAGGGACTCTTTGCATTCCCCCTAAATTGGAAAGGGACTTCTCAAACTCCTTCTGGGTTGTAAGGGGATTCATTGTATTTCTTTTACAATATAAAAGTTGTCGAGTGATTATATCAAAGTGGGAATATGATTGAGCATGTAGGCTCAGGATTAAAGACACTGCTCACACCACATATCTAATACAACAAGGTATGTCACTCACATTTTGTTGCCATGTCATCATCCTACGTAGTCTCTCCCAATGCGCGTCTCACATGGCATCCATCTCCTGAACGAGATATTTTTTTCCATCACCTCTTCCTTAACTACCGCTAAGTTGCATTGATGATGTCATTGTCCATCATCTATGCATTAGAAAGACGACCTTATCATGTTTGTTCATAAGCAAATCAAAATTGGATTACAGAGCACAAATTTCTTTATGTAACATCTCGCTTTTTCAAAAGAGTCATCTGATTTGAGTTTTCTAAATCAAGTTCATTTATTTCTCCTATTTTTTATCTAATTCTAAAATTTGGTTTGTAAATCGTATCAATTAAATTGTAATTGTCTACTATTGCTTATAACAACATTATAAAATCTAACAATAATCACCTACCCAAGCATGTATTGCTACACGAGGCCTTCTCGTGAAATGAGATAACTATATCCAATAGGTGCATTCAGGAGATCATATTTTTGGGAGACCGACATGGTCTTTCACCAATATAAGATCTCTGCTTTCTATATATGCATACTTTAAACTGTATGTATGAACTGGGTAGACGGCCATTGCCAATCGCTCAGAACTTCATGGTGGTATTACTAATGGACCCCATCACCATGGTAGTTCCCGACTATAAGGGCCCTAACCTTCGTTTTGGGCTTACCCGGTTTGCTTTGCCTAAACCTTGTGTTTAGATGTGTGCTAATCACCTAAGTTGTGATTAGGGTTTGTTTGTGCTTTGTTGATAAGATGAGGTGCAACTTGCAAATTGCCCAAGTCCTAGGGTTGGTGTCCAAGTTTGTCACCTTGAGAGGTATCTTTCTCTCTCCTTACATCTTCTAGGGTTGAGAGGATGGGCTGGGCACCTTGCTTGGTTTGCTTTGAGACTTGTTTGAGGTTGTTGAAGCTTAGGCTTGTTGTTGGGCTTTCTTGGGCCTTGTTTGAGCTGGGTGCCACCTCCTTGCTTGGTGTCTCGGGCAGGGTGTGTCGGACAAGAGTGTATCAGCCAGGGGTGTATCGGCCAAGGTTGTATCAACCAAATCATGTATCGCCCATGGCACCATGATGGGTGATACACACCCTCCTGACCTAGCCTCGTTTGTATCACCCTTCTTTGAACAAGTGGTCGTTGCTTTGCTAGTTGGTGGCAAGTCATGAGCAAGTGGTTTGGGGTGCTAGCAAGGTAGCATAGTTTGGACAAGTGGTGGTTGGGCGAGCACATGTGGAGCAATACCCTAGTGGACGCCCACTTAACCCCCTAGCATATCTACCCCCTTCTTTCCTAGCTTGGGATCCCTTTAGCTCCTTAGTTTTTTCCCTTCTTTCTTGGTGGCCGATATCTCCCCTTGGTAGATCTTGGTGGCCGATCTCCTTGGTGGAGTCTTCTTCTTCCTCTAGTGGTGGTCGAAACCCTAGATGTGCCTTGCTCCTTCTCCTCTTGCGGTGAGTATCTCTCCATATCCTTGGCACCTTCTTCTTCTTCTCTCTTTCTTTTCGGCCATGGTGGTTATGGAGTTCTCTTCTCTCCTAGTGTTGGCCGAAGGTGGTTCCTTGGAGCTTGAAGCTTGGTGCTTGGAGCTTTGGAGCTAGAGGAGTGTGCTTAAGGTAGGTTACATAACTCCTACCCTAGCTATATTACCTTCTCTTTATGTTGCTTGTTTATGTGCTATCTTGATCAGCCATGCTTATCTTGTTGGTAATATCTTTGCTCTAGTATGTGTCCTTAATCTTGTTGGATATGGTGACATGGTTATGTTGCTTAGATGCATTCTTGGACCTTGTTGGCTGAACCATTGGACTACGGTTCCTTGGGAAAAACCCCACTCTCTTGGTTGTTGAGAGGTGAGCCTAGGGTTTCCTAATTCCATGGTGCGTATAGTGTGTTCTTGGGGAAAACCCCTTTATTTCCTTGGTATTGAGAAGTGAGCTCAAGCTTTAGTTGTGTGGGAAAAACCCCTCTCACTTAGTCATTGAGAGGTGAGTCTACACTCTAGTTGCTTGGGAAATACCCCTCTCTTACCATGGACTTGACAGGTGAGCCTTTAGTTGGTGTTGACCTAGTTGAGGTTGGAAGGATGGCCGTTATGATGATGACCCACCTTGTTTCCCGATATGTGATGGAAGTTGTGCAAAACCCCTCTCTCTTAGTTGTTGAGAGGTGAGCCATTTCTCTGGATCTATTAGGGTTTCTTGGTGGCGGTCTTGAGGATGAAGATAACCAACCCGTGATGACCTTTGGACCCTTGCCCAATATCCCTCTCCTAGGGTTGAGCTTGGACGATATGTTAGATGGGTTGTGACCTATTTGACCAATATGAGTCCTTACCCAAGATGTGTTGTATATGCGTTTGAGCGATATAGTGTTTACCAATATGGAAGATAGTACCTTGGGGTCTGTTGACCATTTTGATCCTTGAGAGTGCTTCTAGGTACCCTAGAACCTTTGGGTGATATGCCTATGGTGTGATGACCAAGGTGTTGGATGATGATCAGCAATAGCATGAGGTTTGGGCATTATGAGGCTTGTATCCCTTGGGCGATACAGTATGTGGTTGTTGTGTTGTTGTGTTGGGTAGTATGGGTGTTGCCTGCTGTAACGTGTTGCTGTGAGACGTTGCCCAGTACAACGTTGACTGTTTTGGGTGTTGCTCGATATAGGTAGCATGACACAGTGTTACACGTTATGGTTCTTCCTGATATGATGATGTGCGTTTGAGTGTTACATGTTGGTTCTTAGTTGTTGCCTAGCATTATGTCTTCGGCGTGGCACTTGAGGAAGTGTTGCTTGTTAATCAGCTTGCTTGTGGTGCTGCCTGACATAGTACCTTAGTGGCTTGGGCAATACGAAGTGGATGATAGGGTTTGCTACCTTAGGCATCACGGGTTGTGTGCTGCTTGATACCAAGGTGACAGTGGTTGCCCAATATGCTTGTAGCCCTAGATGGGTGCTGGCCGATACAGTACGTGGTGAATAGTTGCATGCTTAACCGATATAGTGATGGGTGTCACACTCTTTAGTGAGAGATGTTGTGCCTTTGATGAGGCAATTCCTTACCTGAGATGCTTTTGGTGAGGGTTGTCCCTTACCTGATACACATATAGTGAGGTTTGTACCTTGTGTTCGGTTGGTAACCCTAATGCTTGTTGTGCTTTGATATATATATATATAATGCTATGCTTTGATACAATACTCATATGTGATTTCACTAACCATGCAAGAGATAGTTGTACAATGAGGCCATGGTAATGGAATAATAGTGTTATGATGTTGAACATCAAGGGTTATGATGAACCCAGTGATATATGGTGGGTGTTACCCATGGAATGGAAATGTGTGCCTTGATGATGGGATTGAGTCCCAGTGATGTTGATCCTTGAGATGGATCTTGATGATTGGCAAGAGGCCAAGAGGTAACATGTGATGTTGGATCCTTGTGATGGATCAGGATGATTTTGATGGCTTTGAGAATAAGAGTGACAATGTAACACATGATAATAAGACCTATGTTGTTTACTTATGTTTAGTTTGCATGTTACATAACTTGGTTGAATCCTGCAATACGCTTAAAATGTATTAATTAATTACAGATAGACCTTTCATATAGTTTGCCCTGGCCATAGATCCATCATCGTCAGTAGCTGGTGATGGTGAAACGGGTTCTCCTGCGGGTTAACCTGGAGCGCATATTGTTGAATATGTGGGGTTTCTCCTAGCCAAAAATAGGAGGATTAGAGTGGAACTGCGGTTGTAGACTCAATTTGTAACATCCCTAACCTGGGTTATGTGTTAACCCTTGATGATTTTCCTAATAAGGTTGAGTAGATGCTTAATCTTATCTTATGAAAAGTAATTAGGACTCAAGAGGAACTTATATTTCAATTTTAGTCCTTTTTGTATAATGTTGAAATAATGTTTTGCTTGATTTGGACTAAATTGCAAATTACCCAAGTTGAGGGGTTAAATTGAAAATTGTACATGATAATACGTTCCTCATATGTTGAAGCATCATGAGATTGAAGATGATGCAGAGGTATGGCTTGTGGCAGTCTAAATACCAAGAAAGAGCTGATAAAGCAATGCTTGTGCATTAAAACCTAGTTTTGGTATAATGTGCAATTTACCCAAAACCTAGGGTTCAATATGCAAATTACCACTTCAATAGGGTCCCTAAAGTTTCTTGGAATAATGTAGAGCAAAGAAAATCAGAGGGGCGCCTCATTTGAATTAAGTTGGAGGAGAGAGAATCTTGATATTAAAATAATCAAGATTTAATCCTAATTGAAACCCTAATTCAATTTAGTGCAAAAATAAATGTATTAATTAAAGGACCTTCAACCAAAATTAAAAATGGTTGGATTCAGATATGCGTGGACGTACTTGAGCTTTGCAAGGACCACGAAATATCCTAAGGAGGTGAAAAGTCCATTCACCTTATTATAAGAAAAAGAATTTCCACTCAAAAATGGATATTACTATTATAAGGGTTAAGGTTCTTAATTTCATTTCCCTTAATTCATGGATAATGGAAGGGATCTCGGTGGAGATAGATATTCCTTTTCATGCAATAAACCAATGGTTAAGTTGTGGCAACAATTTTGGAATTAAATGAATTTTTATAAAGCATTTTCTCTCTCATTGAATTTTAATAAAAAAGACCTTTTACAAGCCAAAACAAAGGCTTTTTCGACCCCACTTCCTCCACTTGCTTGGAAACCGACCAAAGAAGCTTTGGAGGAGCAGGAGGACGACCCCAAACATGTTGGTAAGCTTCTTGACCTCCTTTCACCTTGAAACCATGGTGAAAATCGAAAATCAATGCATGAATTCTTCCTATTTCGATCCCCTCTTCAATTCTAACCATTCCTTTTCACTCAAAGCTTGAGGACGACCCTTGGAATAGTGAAAGGAGTTTCATCCACCATTTTTGACGTGATCTTGAAGCTTTGGATCTCAATTGGATGCAGGTTTTATAACTTGAACCCTTAATTTTGTTATTGCATTCAATTCCTTATCAAATAATGATCATTTCTTCATTCACGATAATTGATTTGGTTGATTGATGAAATCACCATGGAAATCACAGCAGATTTCGTGAGTTTGGAGCTTGATGATGATGACATCATCATAAGAACACACCTCTCCAAATATCCAAGGCAAACGGTTTCACCAAACCATTTGGAGACCAAACAGTTTCAAAACTGTTTGGTGATTTGAGTCCCAAACCGCATGAGGGTGTTGACCGTTTGGGAGGGTTGAACATTTGAGGTTTGAAACCTAGTATGTGTTGGATTATGATCCAATGGTTTCAATTGATTAGTTCAACATATGTACAATCTTTCAAATAGAAACCCTAATCGACTAAGTGTTGATTTTGCAACTGATTAAGTTGAGGTTTTGGGTTGATTGACCCAAACGGTTTCAAAACCATTTGGGAATCACCCAAACGGTCTAAAGACCATTTGTAGGTCAACCAATACCGTTTGGAGGTATAGGGTTGAGTAGGGTTGGGTATTTGATGATCCAAATATACCAAATTGAAATGCAATCAATTGCTGATTTGATGATCAATCCAATGATCCAAACCCTAATTGGATGACATGGATCTTTATATTGGAATGGGCAAACGGCATCAAGACCGTTTGGAGATCATCCAAACGACCTCAAGACCGTTTGGGGGTCATTCAAGACCGTTTGAGGTCAGGTCATATCATATAATGATGATGGTTCATTGATTTCAATTGAATTGGTTCCACAATGTCAACCATTGATGGTTCCTCAGTTCTAAAACCCTAAGTGATGGTTTCTTGACTATCAACCCTAGTTCAATTGGATTCAAAACCCTAAATTGAATCTCTAATTGAATGGTGATTCAGTGGTTCACTTGATGAATACTTTAGTGGTTCAATTGATAGTTGGTTCATGGATTGGAACTTTGAATCGACTAAGCGTTGAAGACCCTTTTTGGTCCATTCAGTTTTGAGAAGGTTTAGACCAAATGTTCTTAAGACCGTTTGAGTCCAAATGGTCTCAAGACCATTTGGAGCCTCAAGTTCATTCAGTTTCAAGATGTGTTGTCTAAACGGTTTCAAGAACTAACTTTGGGAAACAGTTTCAAATCGTTTGAACTTAATTGGTCAAGACTGTTTGAGGTCTA
Source organism: Alisma plantago-aquatica (assembly GCA_963693085.1). Taxonomy (NCBI): domain Eukaryota; kingdom Viridiplantae; phylum Streptophyta; class Magnoliopsida; order Alismatales; family Alismataceae; genus Alisma; species Alisma plantago-aquatica. The sequence continues at coordinate 1,028,491,186 of OY856410.1, read as the reverse complement.
AGTGACCTAGACCGTTTGAGGTCTAAGTGACTAAGACCTTTTGAAGTTCAAATTGGTTAAACCATTTGGACAACTAATATGATCAAAGGTCAATTAGATAACTGATTATTAATGATGTAGACCAATGATGAGTATGAAGGTTAACCCTAGCTATGTGTACTCAAGTGAAGAGTTGACCTAGATTAATCTTGGAATATTTAACACCCTAGAGAGGATGAGAGGGGGAGAGAATGGGAGAGATCATGGCTTATTTAATAAGCCCTAATTCTCTCATTATGAACAAACATGTAATCAGGGTTTGATCCATAATATGAGATCATGAAATCTTCATTGAAAAGATTGATGTACCTTGATCCTAATTTAGGGCAAGGTTATGTGAAACCCTAATTTAAGGGCAAAGCTCAATGAAACCATAATCTATGGTGATGATGTAACCCTAACTTAGTGTAATAATGCAAGAAGCCCTAATTTAATGGGAATTGTACATCCAAACCCTAATTTGGGTATGAGGTAAGAGAAACCCTACTTGGATGTGAATAGTAAACCTTAATCCCTAAAATGGGGTAAATGTGCATGAAACCCTAATATAGGGTAGTGCTACTAATTCTAGGTGAAGTCTTATCACTGGGTGATGTGTTGTGAAATCCTAATTTCACATAATACTAGGTGAAACCCTGATATAGAAGGATGTTATGTGAATCTCTAATGAAGAGTGAGCCTAGGTGAAATCCATATATATGTGAGATGCTAAGTGAACCTCAAATTATAATTTTGGAAATCATATTCCTATTAATGGAATAGTGATTCATGTATTGAAAAATTTAACACCTACAGGGGTTGATAATGGATATCCTTACATTAATAGTTCCTGACTCAAGGGTGAGTCCATATCATTGGCAATGGTTGTATTTTCAAAATAAATGAACTATGACCAATACATTGCATGATGAATAGGATGATCTTGTGCATAAAGTATTAGTACGGGGAATACCCTAACACAAGCTTAGTGGATGAACTCAAGTAAGATGAAGCTGTTGACGGAAGTGATACCTCAAGATATGATAGATATCACATCCAACACCCCAATTCTGATATACATTGATATGTTATAAGTCCATTATAATTGGAATGGATGACACATGAAATGTGTCATGTCAATTGTTATATTGAGATGTACTGCACTTTGATGAATGTAGGCTAACATGCCTTATGGAAAGGTTAATCCAAATTAATAGACTATGATACAATCATATTCTGATAAAGATGAGAGAGAAACTCATACTTTGTGTTGATAATACATTCAATGATGAATGATGAGAATAAATAAGTATGTTTGAATACTTATGACATCAATATTGGCTTCTAGCTATAAGAAGCAATGAAATAGGGCTGATCAATAATAATATGATCTTAAGAGCCTAAGTGGTTATTTATGTAAAACCCTAATGAAGGGTGTTGTTATAAAAGAGATACCATGAACCCTAAATAGGGAATAGTGGTATTACTTAGTGCAGTGTGGTACTGATATGAAAGAAAAATCATGAACCCTAAAGAGGCAATAGTGATATTACTTAGTGTTGTATGTTACTGATATGAAAGCATTATAAATGTTATCATGAATACTAATCATGTAGGGATGATGAGATGAGGAGTATAGCCATGTATGGGATATGATGATTTGTTTATTTAGAATGTTTTATAGGCTTTATAAGCCTTCATATGCTTTGTGTAGTAAGAATCATTGAGCTTTGTGTACTATGTGCAATACATTGTGTAGAAGAATCACAATGTCCTTGGTCAGATGATCTGAAGGTATTAAGTTACCTAATAAGTGGTAATAAGTATCCTATGATGAGATATGGGTTCAAACACCCAGATTCTATAACCATGATGACGAACTTGTTAAGAAGTGGAAATGTACTTGATGAGTTGAGGGATTAAGATCCCAACACTTTGTGAAAAGAGTATGGCTACAAGCCATGACCACAATGACAATGTCAGGCATTTGATATATGATCTAAGCCTGAAAAGAGTTAATGATGTGGTAATGATCCTATAGTGAATAAATGTTATACATGTTCTTCATATTCCATAATGGATAAGTGACATGTTGGTCTTTCAAGTTATAGTTGTAATGTTTTAAATAAGAATAATATTCTAATCTGTTAGACATTGAATTAACTATTTTAAAACAAATATGATTCCTTTGCTCATATTTATCTTCTTAAACTGCAATAATAATGTTACTGGAGGAGAGTTATATCTCTCACTGGGGCAATTTACAATTGTCTCACCCCCGTGGGAACTACATTTTTAGGTGGTCGCGGATGAGGAGACAAGAATCCTTCAGTAAGAGAAGGACAACAACAACAGTAGCAGGGACAGCAGTGAAGTCTTAGGTGGAGACACTGGCTGTTATGCCTTGTATAGATGTAGATAGAGTCCTATGTGTTGTCTCTGTACTCTTAGGTCCTCGGAGTAGTAGTAGTGCTTTCGAGATTTTGACTCAATGCCTCGAGATTTTCATACTGCTTGTGCTTAGTCTAACAGGGTAGATGATGCTTGCAATTCACAGAAAGAGATGATACAAGATATGTACTTTTGAAAACAGAATGTAAATGTGTTACTTTTGTTCTATGTGAGAAAGTTTTCATTTGATGGACCTCTTGGTAAAAAGGTTTTAATTTTTAGTGATTTTCGGTAATCCGCAGCTTAGAGAACGCTTCTGCATTAGTTAATTATGTTTTTATGACTTGTATGCCATACAAGATGTGTATAAGAGCATGGTGAACATTCCCATGGCTTAGTGTACTGGTGCATGAATGCGTTCATGGCTCAGGAGCACGGTGAATAGGCATGTGGCTCATGATATACTAGTGTTGTGACTTGTACCAAGGCGGGCTAGAGGAAGGGTAGCCTGTGGGAGTTGACCCTGTGACTGAGGTCACTTAGACATGAGACTGTGGTCCTGCTTTGGATATCGTGCACTGACCATGAGGAGGTGAGGTCATGGAGTCTAACTCTCCCATTGACCTTGTATGTCACCGGTTATGGGCTTCACAACCGAAGGTTGGATTTGAGCAGTACGGATCACATCCTTAGGGCATAATAATTTTTTAATCCAGTCGTATAGTATATCTTCTTAGGGAAAACACAAAACATTGGTTGAGGCCTTCATTGTATAGTTGCTCTAGTTATATCTTGCAGTTAATTACACGTTCCTCATATCTTATGATAAGTTCTTATATATTGTATCTTGTCAATCATGTTCCTTAAGAAATATCTGGTTATATGCCTCCCGGATATCTTGGTAAGTTGTTAATAAAGTTAGTTCAGCTTTGTATGCTACTTGTATACGATTTGCTTATATTAGTTTCCTACTTTATCTGTTCTATCTCTCCTTTGAGGTTTTATAGTTTCGGTGGGGGTTATGTTTCTTGTTGGGTCTGTGTGTCTCACCCCGCTAGTTTTAAACATTTTTAGGTGATAAAGCTAGATGTGGTGATGGTCGTGAGGTTGCGGCCGAGCAGCAAGAAGAATAGTAGGAGGCAAGAGATGGATAGGCTGCTGTTTTGGTTGTTTTGTAGTAGAGTCTTAGAGTCATCCCTATACTCTCAGGTCCTTGGAGGTGTTTAGACAACATTTCATGATGTATAGCTGATGTAGATTTGTTTAATCCTATTGTTGGCCTGGTATGGCCTGTTCTGTATATAAACAGGTGGTGAACTCTGTGTGCCTATGTAACAGCTGGTTCCTATAAGCTATGGACACATATCATGGTTTATGTATGTTTATATAACATGTTTCCTTGCAGGATAAGGATCTGGATGTAATAGTTTCTTTATCTATCTACTTTCTGAAATCGGTTTTAATTAACCCGTATTTCTGGTAACATGTGGTTTATGGATGTTCTGCACATTTTCATGTGGCATTTCGTTGTCTCTGTGATAGCAGGATGTCACAATAAGTTTTGGTATCAGAGCTCTAGGTTCGCTGAGTCTACAGGGATCTAGGACTAGGTTTGTATTTGTTCTTGTGAGTTTTCCAGATTTTCTTACAATAACCTTCTTCCCCCAGCAGAAGATAAAGCTACAAAGATGTCTGGAAGTCTCGAAGAACATGCTGCTGAGAGCAGTGCTACTGCATCTATTGATGGAGCACAAGTGCAGGCACATGAAGATCGCATGCCTAAGGTCCCCCAAATTGACCCAGCCATTCTCGAGAATCCTATCTACCAGCACCTTATGGGACAAGTAATGGCAACGATGAATCACATGGTCGATAGATTCCCAGTGCCTCCGACAAGAGTACATGCTCCCCATGGTGAATCTTTGGGTATTGGGAAGACCTTTGCGCAGCTTCGCCAAGTTGGAGCTTCGAATTATTCTGGAACGGCTGATCCAGCAGATGCAGATCTGTGGCTGACATGTCTTGAGAAGGCCTTCTGGATCCTTGACATCCCCGAAGCAGACAAAGTCAAGCACACTGTTTATCTTTTAAAAGGTAGTACTGGCCACTAGTGGGCCATCAAGGAGGAGAAGCGCCCTGGTGATGTGATATGTTGGGACGTCTTTCGGTGGGAGTTCGTGAGTCAATACTTCCCGAAAACCTTCTGGATAAAAAGATCAACCAGTTCGAGCATTTGTGCCAAGGTTCTCTAAGCATCACTGAGTATGAAGCCAAGTTTATTGACATGCTGAGGTTTTGTCCTCATACGATGATGACAGATGATGAGAGAATCAGACAATTTGAGAAAGGTCTGAGTGTTGAGTTGTTGACACCTGTTGCTACTTTAGAAAACTGATAGTGGTTTGCCATGTTTGTGGAGTCAGTCTAAAGAATTGAACGGTCAGTCTGAGAAAAGAGAGAGACTATGTCCAAGAAAAGACCTGCTTAGTTCCTGAGACAAAGGTATGATAGCCACAAGAAGCTGAGGTTTTCTACACCTTCTGTGAGGCAAGGTTCTAGTGCATCATCGCAGTGGTCACCAAGTAAAGGAAGAAGGTGTGGTTACTCAGCATCTAGAGCTTACAACACAGTTTCAGTAGCCGTGACAGGGCCATGTAGGCCACAGTTAGAGGATAGGTCATGCTATCTTTGTGGGTAGACATGGCATATGAAGTCGAATTACCCAAGGAGAGATGTCGAAGTGACGCAGAAATTGAGATAGAGTCAACAAGGTCCAGGCAAATAATAGTTTAGTGGTGCCAAAGGGCGAGGATGCATCCAAGCGTCGCAAGTTGGATCACCTGCTCAAGGAAGCAGAGGACATGGACAGCAAGCAATGGCTCGATTCTATGCTATGAGTCAGCTGGAGGCGATAGTCAACCCGCGAGTGGTGGCAGGTCAGATGGAGTTTTTTCATTCTGATTTGTCTTCTTCTTGCTTTGTATCTTTTTTGGTTGACCTGGGTGCTACACACTCTTTTATCTCTCATAGTATGCTTGATAGCTGTATTTTACATGTTAGTTGTAAGAAAGATAGCTTGTTGTTCAAAACCCTCTTGATGGTTCCTGGATGCTTCAAGAAGTGTGTCCATCTTGTGCTCTATCCTTTTCGGGACAGAAAATATAAGTGGATCTTATACCACTTGATAAGTATGGATTTGATGTAATACTTGGAATAGATACCCTAGAGAGGTATAAGGTTGTGCTGGACTCTGGTTCCAAGCAAGCGGTGTTTGGTGATGATGGTAAGAAGTGGATCATCCATGGAGATAGGAAGATTCTTCCGACATGTTTGATATCATCTATGGTGGTAGAAAAGTTGTTGCGGAAAGGTTGTAGAGCGTTTCTGGCTTATGTTTTGGATACCAAAGCAAAAGGTTCTAACCTTGAGGAGGTGCCTGTTGTCAGAGAGTTTGAGGATGTGTTTCTCAATGAGTTTCCCGGTGTTCCCCCACCTCAAGAGATTGACTTTAAGATCAATCTGGTACCAAGGACACAACCTGTTTCTCAAACACCATACAAGATGGCTCCAGCCAAGATGGAATAACTAAAGAAGCAGTTATAGGAGCTACTAGATAAGGTTTCATCAGACCAAGCACATTGCCATGGGGTGCTCCAGTTCTGTTTGTGAAGAAGAAGGATGGATCGATGCGTCTGTGCATAGATTACCGACAGTTGAATAAAGTTACAATAAAAAACAAGTATCCTTTGCTGAGGATAGACGATCTATTTGATCAGTTGCATGGTGATACAATATTCTTGAAGATTGATCTACAGTCTGGATATCATCAACTAAGGATCAAGGATGATGACATACTGAAGTCAACTTTTTAGATAAGGTGTGGTCACTTTGAGTCTGTGGTTATGTCGTTTGGGTTAACCAATGCACTTGCTGCTTTCATGGATCTCATGAATATGGTGTTCTATCTATTTCTAGATTAGTTTGTTGTGGTCTTCATAAACGACATCTTGATCTATAGTCGGGACAGTCAACAACATGAACAACATCTTCGACAAGCGTTGACTCTCCTTTGCCAGCATTAGTTGTATGCCAAGTTCAACAAGTGTGAGTTCTGGCTGAAGGAAGTGACTTTCTTGGGACATGTGATATCTGCAGAAGGAGTCAGGGTAGACCCCAAGAAGGTGGAGTCAGTTGCGGAATGAGAGAAATCGAAGACGCTGACTAAATTTCACAGTTTTCTGGGTTTAGCAGGATACTACCTAAGGTTTATAAAGGACTTCAGTGTGATTGGGTTGCCGTTGACAAAGTTGATCAGGAAGGATGTACCTTTCATTTGGGATTATTGTTGTCAACAAGCTTTTTAGAACTTAAAGGATAAGTTGACTAGTGCTCCAGTGATGGTGTTGCCAGAGCCTAGGAAAGGATATGTCATTTTCTGTGATGCTCCAAGAGGGGCTTAGGATGTGTGTTGATGCAGGAAGATCATGTGGTTTCTTTTGTTTTGTGACAACTTAAGAAACATGAGGAGAGCTATCTGACACATGATTTGGAGATGGAAGTGGTGGTGCATGCGTTAAAGATATGGAGACACTATCTTTATGGGGAAGTGTGTCAAATCTTTACAGATCATAAGACCCTGAAGTATATCTTCTCGTAGAGTGAGCTGAACATGCGACAACATCACTAGATGGAGTTGATCAATGATTATGATTGCACCATCGAGTATCATCCTGGTAAGGTGAACGTAGTAGTTGATGCGCTTAGCAGGAAGTCTTCTTCTCTTCCTACGAAGAAGGCACAGTCAAGTTCTTTGATATGCCATAGGTGGGATATGTTCATCTCTTTGCGGAAGATGAATGTATATTTAGCGGTATCCTTGTTGGCAGGACTGTTGACACAAATGCAAGTGAAGCCTACATTGAGGTAGAAAATCAAAGAAGCACAATAGGCAGATGTTGTAGTATAGTTGATCAGATCAGAGTTTGGCAGCGAGAAGCGTGATGGCTTCCATGAGTCTGAGGATGTACTAGTGTGTTATCATAACAGGATGGTGGTCCCAGATGTTGACGATTTGAGGAAGTTAGTGCTCGAGAAAGCATACACGTCAATGTATGCTATGCATCTAGGGGTCACCAAGATGTATCATAATCTAAAGGACCTATATTGGTGGCCTGGCTTGAAGAGTGACGTAGCCGAGTTTTTGGCTAGGTGTGCGGTATGTTAGCAGGTTAAGGTTGAGCGTCAGAAGCCGACAGGTACGTTGCAACCCATGCCGATACCGTAGTGGAAATGAGATCATATAACCATGGATTTTTTAGTTGGTCTCTCGAGGACAGCTAGGAATCATGATTCTGTCTAGGTGATAGTGGATAGATTGACAAAGTCTGCTCATTTCATTTTAGTAAAGACAACGTACACATCATAGAAGCTTGCTCAGGTGTATGTGGATGAGATTGTGCATTTACATGGTGTGCCTGCAACGATAGTCTCCAACTGAGGTCCCCATTTCACGAGTCATTTTTGGGAACAATTACACAAAGCGTTGGGAACGCAGTTGAGGTTCAATACCACTTTCCACCCACAAACAGATGGATAGTCTGAAAGGACTATTCAGACTTTGGAAGATCTTCTCCGAGCTTGTGTTTAGTAGTTCCTAGGTAGTTGGGACATGCATCTCAGTTTGATATGGTTCGCCTACAACAATAGTCACCTACAAAGTATCAACACGGCACCTTATGAGGCTTTATATGGCAGGAAGTGCAGATCTCCTATATGTTGGTATGAGTCTGGTGAGTATCAACGTTTGGGTCCTGAGTTAGTGCAATAGACAATAGAAATGATCAAAGTGATACGACAATAGTTGAAAGCAGCACAGGATAGACAGAAGTCATATACAAATAATTGTTGATGACCTCTAGAGTTCAGGTGGGAGACAAGGTGTATCTCAAGGTCTTACCCTGGAAAGGCGTACTAAGGTTTGATCAGAAAGGCAAGTTAGCACCCAGATATATGGGGTCATATCTGGTAATAGCATGTGTTGGCAAGGTAGCTTACAAGTTAGAACTACCACCAGAGTTGCATAGGTTACATCCGGTGTTCCACGTCAGTATGCTAAAGAAAAGTCATCCAGGCACAGAGACAGTAATACATCCAGTTGAGGTTGAGCTTGATGAAGATGTGACCTACGAGGAAGGTATGGTGTTGATCCTCGACAGAAGAGTGAAGAAGCTGAAGAGGAAGGACCTGGTTCTTTTGAAGGTTCTTTGGCATCATCATGGCATTGAGGAAGCCACATGGGAGCTTGAGGAAGAGATGAGGAGGAAGTATCCCTCACTTTTCTCTTTGGATTTTGGGGACAAAATCCTTTTATAGGGGTTTATGGCTTGTAAGGACCCTGACCTCCATTTTGGGCTTACCCTGTTTGCTTTGCCTAAACCTTGTGTTTAGATGTTTACTAATCACCTAAGTCGTGATTTGGGTTTGTTCGGCCAGGGGTGTATCGGCCAAGGTTGTATCGTCCAAATGGTGTATCAGCCATGACACCATGATGGGCGATACACACCCTCCTGACCTAGCCTCATTTGTGTCACCCTTCTTTGGACAAGTGGTCGTTGCTTTGCAAGTTGGTGGCAAGTCATGAGCAAATGGTTTGGGGTGCTAGCAAGGTGGCATAGTTTCGACAAGTGGTGGTTGGGTGAGCACATGTGGAGCAATACCCTAGTGGATGCCCACTTAACCCCCTTGCATATATACCCCCTTCTTTGTTAGCTTGGGATCCCTTTAGCTCCTTAGTTGTTTCCCTTCTTTCTTGGTGGTTGATATCTCCCCTTGGTAGAGCTTGGTGGTCGATCTCCTTGGTGGAGTCTTCTTTTTCCTCTAGTGGTGGCCGAAACCCTAGATGTGCCTTGCTCCTTCTCCTCTTGCGGTGAGTATCTCTCCCTATCCTTGGCACCTTCTTCTTCTTCTCTCTTTCTTTTCGGCCATGGTGGTTATGGAGTTCTCTTCTCTCCTAGTGTTGGCCGAAGGTGGTACCTTGGAGCTTGAAGCTTGGTGCTTAGAGCTTTGGAGCTAGAGGAGTGTGCTTAAGGCGGGTTACATAACTCCTACCCTATATATATTACCTTCTCTTTATGTTTCTTGTTTATGTGCTATCTTGATCAACCATGCTTATCTTGTTGGTAATATCTTTGCTCTAGTATGTGCCCTTTATCTTGTTGGATATGGTGACATGGTTATGTTGCTTAGATGTGTTCTTGGACCTTGTTGGCTGAACCATTGGACTACGGTTCCTTGGGAAAAAGCCCACTCTCTTGGTTGTTGAGAGGTGAGCCTAGGGTTTCCTAATTCCATGGTGTGTGTAGTGTGTTCTTGGGGAAAAACCCCTTTCTTTCCTTGGTCTTGAGAAGTGAGCTCAAGCTTAAGTTGTATGGGAAAAACCCCTCCCACTTAGTCATTGAGAGGTGAGTCTACACTCTAGTTGCTTGGGTAATACCCCTCTCTTACCATGGACTTGAGAGGTGAGCCTTTGGTTGGTGTTGACCTAGTTGAGGTTGGAAGGATGGCCATTATAATGATGACCCACTTACTGCCTGATATGTGATGGAAGTTGTAACAATCCCGTCTCCCAGTAACCCCCACTTAAGGAAGACCAAGAAATCAGAGCCGTTATCCCAATAAACCGGATCAAAGGTTCGACAAATAATCAATAATAATTATGAAATTCTACTAACTAAACTAGAATTGGGTTTAAAATTAAAACTTTCCTTACCTTTGAAAGACTTTGGAAATCTATCTATCCAGAGCTTGAATTAATCTAACAAATCCTCCTTGCACTTTATTTCTTAATTTCACAATGTGTCACTTTACTATTTGTTCATTTCAGGGTTGTACCTAAAACACCGACAAACAAAACATCGATCAGCCAAAGCTGGTATGTTGGGGAAAAAATAAGTGTGCAACTATGTTAACAATGTAGTCATCCAAATATCATTTAACATCCAAGATTACATTTTAAGCAATACTACTCAATCCTTACCTATCCCCTATCTCTGTGTTGTCCCTGCATTGGACATGGATACTACCTCTCTCATATGGTATATTCTTACCCCCACGGCCCTACCACACAGGTGGCCAATACCTAGGGTTATGGAGTCGCATGGCCCTACCCAAAGGTAGTCCAATCTTTGACTCATGATGACTTGATGGTCCTACCCCATTGGTAGCCATGTACTAAGTCGTTCAATGACCAGATGGACCTACCCCATCGGTAGCCATATATTAGGTCAATCTATCAAGCTACAGAGGGGACTAGGATCTGAGCTAGTAGGCACATATCTTAGGTGATAGTCATATCCATATTATAATTTGCAAAAATTTAATGCAACCAACAGTTTAATTCAAGTTATTGATAAAACCTCAAAAATCCTCAGGAAACTAATTTGGGATATTATTAGGCGTAACCACATACCTGTCAAGCTGTCTGGAGTGCAGAATTAATCCAAACAATCGAGTAATCCAGAGTAAATCAAGAAAGCACAATTCAAACCTAAAATATTCATCCAATATTTTCTATCATGGATCATGATATACAAATCTAATAGGCCTAATCGTCCTAGGGTTACTAGCCCCTTTTTAGGGTTTTGACCATAATTAGGGTTTCATTTCCTTTTACCACTTTTATTTCACTTTGATCAAAATATCCATCAAACCCTAATTATCTTGTCTCATTTTCCATTAAGATCCTTAAGATCAGGTTTGGACCACAAAACCCTAATTTTCAGATTAATTATATATTTTCTTTCCCTTTTTCCTCACTTAGGTTTTCTAAGGGTATTAATTACAACATTAGGTTTAAAACCCTAATTATTGCAATTCCATCATCAAAATAGGTTAAAAACTAACTTTATCATTAAACAAGTTAACCATGCTTGAATTAACCTAATTGCAGTAAGAAATCTACCCTTGATCTACAATTAGGGTTTCTAACCACAAATTAACACCTTTTTCATCAAAAATAGATACTTTTGCAAAAAGATATTGATTTAGGCTTTCAAAGTATTTTTATTGCATTCCTCGTATTTTTATGATCATTTTTCATGTATTAACTTCCCTCATCTGAGTTTTCTATCAGAAGATATGATTTTATTAAGAAAATTCCTTTTACTTGATTTACTTGTTATTTTCAAAAAAATACGGATCGCCTGATCTGTGGTCCGCTAGTCCACTTAGGATCCAACGACCATGATCGCGCATGCCTATTTGCGATTAAGAAAATAACTGAATGACTAAACTAACCTCAACGCGCTAGGAGAAGGCGAGGGGCAATTTGGTAAAAGACCATGAGGTCATCGTCTTCAATCTTGCGTCGAGCGCAACAGGCCCGTAGTCAACTCAAGCATTGACTCTCCGATCTAACCATCCTTCGAGCTCACCAAGAAGATAGGAAGTTTCATCTTCCTCTGTCGAAGCTACCCAGGTGTTCAATTGCTCACCCAGAGTTCTCCAATATCTCCCCCTACTCGCTGGACTCCGGTAAGGTTGGCTGCGGTGATGGGAGCGAAGGTCAGGGCGAAGTGGGCAATTGATCGCACGGAAACGGTCCTTGGTTTCTTCCGCAGCGATTGGACTAGTAAAAAGGGATGCCAGTTCCTTCCATAACCCTCCCCTATTTATAGGGTTGAGGTCAGGTTCGTGGGAATTGGGGGTTTCCCAAAACGAAGGCCAAACATGTGCAAACCAGGGATGATTCCCTGCGATTTCGTCTCCTGAGTCCAATGGGACTATGATTAGGCGACCACTCTCTATGGATCTCAAGAAATTTGGGGAGGAAAATCCTCTATAAACACACAGAGTCCTAGTCCCACTGGGACTTAGATGATGACCGATTGCCGTTGGATTAAGATCCAACGGTCTGTGTTATCCGTGTTTGATCAAAAGGGAAAATCCTTTTCCTAATTCTGAATAAATCCAATTTTTAGCAATTTCTTAGGAAATTCTTATCTCCCAAACCCTTGCTCCTTTTTAACTCAAATTTTAAGGGAAGGTTCCTATTAATATTTCCTAGCTTTGTACGAAATTTGGGAAAGAAATTGTAATGGATGAGAAGGTTTCCTTCTCTCCCAAGTTATCTTATCCAATTAATCAAAATTAATTAGTATTCCTATTCCTTTTGCCATTATCTTGTTATTTTGGGTCCCTTGGACCTGAAGAAATCCCAAAGGTACGAATTCCCATCTTGGGAAAAATCTATTTGCCTTTAACCTCTTTTAAATATTTATTTCCCATATTTCTCTTTTATCAATCAAATCCTTTTCCTTTTTTATTCCTCTTTTCTTTTCAATTGGGCCCAATGGCCAACAATGCCCATTATCAATCAATCAAGGCCATTTCACACGAAATTCATCAGAAATCAAAGAAATAAATTTCTTTTATTCTTTAAAAGAGAATTACATCATTTTACAACATTTTGAAGAAATTGAGGTTATAACATCCTCCCCTCCTTATAGGAATTTTGCCCTCAAAATTTAATTGATCAAACAAACAATTCCGGGTATGCTTTCTCCATGTCTGCCTTTAGCTCCCATGTGGCCTCATCCTCTCCATGGTGCTTCCAAAGAACCTTTACCATCTCTATATTCTTGCATTTGAGTTCTTTCATCTTGGTGTCTAGAATCTGTATAGGTGACTCAGGATAAGTCAGCTTCCCTTGAAGCTCAATAGGTTCATTACTCAGCACATGGCTCAGATCTTGCACATATCGCTTTAGGTTAGACACGTGAAACACATCATGCATCATGCTATACTGAGGGGGTAACGCCAAACGGTATGCAGCTTCACCAATCCGTTCTAACACATCAAACAGACCCACGTATCGGGGACTCAGCTTTCCTCTATTCTTAGCTATAGCTCGAAGCAGTCAAATTTTCAAAAACACATGTTCTCCCACAGTGAAATGCACATCAATCTGCTTTGCATCAACATACGAATTTTGTCGATCTTGGGCTCTCTTCAACATTTTCTTGATCAAAGAAACTTTATCAGCATACACTTGGAGCTCATCTGACCTCAACAAGGTCCTCTCACCCACATCATCCCAGTGAAGTGGGGACCGAAACGGTCTCCCATACAAAGCTTCATACAGAGGCATCTCGATACTGGCTTGGTAGTTTTTGTTGAAGGAAAACTCATCTAAAGGTAAGTACTGCATCAATGAGCCACCCCAATCGAGCACACAAGCTCTCAACAGATCTTCTAACGTCTAGATTGGCCTTTCTGGCTGACCATCCGTCTGGGGGTGATAAACGGTACTAAACTTTAACATGGTACCAAGTTCCTCTTGAACTTGCTTCCACAACTTAGAAGTAAACTTTGGGTCTCTATCTGAGATGATCGATCCTGGTACACCATGCAATCACACTATCTCTCTGATATACAACTCAGCCAGGTTTTTCACCTTGCAGTGGTCTTTAAGACAAGGAAGTGTGCTGACTTGGTAAGACGATCTACCATGACCCATATCGCATCATGACCTTTCTTGGTCTGGGGTAGACCCACCACGAAATCCATGGTGATCTGCTCCCATTTCCACTGTGGAATCTCTATCGTCTGTAAAATCCCACTGGGTCGTTGGTGTTCAACCTTCACCATCTGGCACGTAAGACAGCTGGCCACGCATGCTGCAATGTCTTTCTTCATTCCGGTCCACCAGAAAAACCTTTGCAAGTCCTTGAACATCTTAGTAGTTCTTGGGTGTACTGTGTATTTGGATCCATGAGCCTCTTGTAAGATACGTTCCTTTATCGATGAATTCATTGGAATCCATATGCGATTTTCAAACCTGATTCCTCCGTCTACTCCCACAGATAGATGAATCTATGGCTTCATCATTAAACCTTTCATCTTGTCTAGCTCTTCAATGGTCAACTGTGTTGTTATGATCTCATTCAACAACTCAGATTGAATTTGGATATTAGCCAACCGAACTCATTCCTCTAACGGTTGTAGAGTCCATTCCACAAGCTCCTCTAAACTCTTCCACTGACTAGATAGAACTGCTGCACACTTAAGCTGTTTCGAACTCAAAGCATCAGCCATGACATTCGCCTTACTAGGATGGTAGGAGATGGTGAAGTCGTAATCCTTCATGTACTCCATCCATCGTCGTTGTCGTAGGTTCAGGTCTCTCTGTGTCAGCAGGTATTTTAAACTTTTATGGTCAGTGAAGATTTCAAAGGTAGTACCGTACAGGTACTGCCGCCATATCTTCAAAGCATGGATGATAGTATCTAACTCCAAGTCATGCGTCGGGTAACTCACCTCATTTGGTTTAAGCTGTCTGGAAGCATATGCAACCACATGCCGATTCTGTTCCAACACATAACCAAGTCCCATCTTGGAAGCATCGGTGAATATCATGAAACCCTCACTGCCAAAAGGTAGAGTCAACACAGGGGCGGTGGTCAGCTTCTCCTTCAATTCTTGGAAGCGAGCTTCACATACATCAGACCACATGAACTTCACATCCTTCCGGGTCAACATGGTTAGAGGTAAAGCAGTCTTTGAGAAATCCTTGATGAAGCGACGATAGTATCCGGCCAACCCCAAGAAGCTGTGAATCTTGGAGGGGTTCTTCGGTGCCCGCCAGTATCGAACTGTCGATACTTTAGCTGGATCTACGGCAATCGTTCCTCCTGAGATGATGTGTCCAAGAAACATGACTCAGTCTAACCAAAACACACATTTCAAGAACTTTCCAAAAAACTTATGCTTCCTCAGGATATCAAGGACTCTACCTAGGTGGTCACGATGTTGGGCTAGGTCATCCGAGTACACCAAAATGTCATCTATGAACACAATCACAAAAGAGTCAAGGAAAGGTTGGAACACACTATTCATGAGGTTCATGAAGACACTTGGTGCATTAGATAATCCAAACGGCATGACCACAAACTCATAGTGGCCATAGCGGGTTCTGAAATCCGTTTTAGGTATATACTCACTCCTTACTCTCACCTAGTGGTATCCTAACCTCAAATCAATCTTAGAAAAGACTCGAGATGATTTGAGTTGGTCGAACATGTCATCTATTCTAGGCAAAGGATACTTATTCTTAATGGTTGCCTGATTGATCATTCGGTAGTCAATACACATCCGAAGCGACCCATCCTTCTTTTTCACAAAGAGTATTGGTGCTCCCCAAGGTGATGTACTGGGCCGGATAAAGCCTTTATCCAAAAACTCTTGCAACTGGGTTTTCAACTCAAGAAACTCAGTAGGGGCCATTTTATAGGGTGCCTTAGATATAGGGTTAGTCCTAGGAGCTAGCTCAATAGAGAAATCTACCTCCCTCTCAGGGGGAATCCCTGGTAGATCATCTGAAAACACATCTGCATACTCTCGAACCACCTCTATCTCATCTAAGGATTGTCCCTTGCCCTCAGGTACGGTAACTATGGCTAGGTAGGCTCAACAACCCTTGGATAACATCTGCTCAGCTATCAAGGCAGACACATAAAGGTTGGTTGTTGCATCCTTCCTTCCTTGAATGGTGAAGTGTAGATAGCCGGCTTTCCTAATGAGAATCTTCTTCTCTCTACAGTCAATCTGGGCTCTGAAGGTGGAAAGCCAATCCATACCAATGATCACATCAAAATCATTCATATCGAGGAGGATGAAGTCAGTGGGAAGCTCATGGTTCAGATACTTAACTGGAAACACAGGGGTTTTCAAAAAAGAGGTATAAATACGACCACTTAGGGTTGTGAAATCCAAAACATAACCTAAATCCTTGATATCCAAACCAAGCATAGTTTCCAGATTTCTCGAAATAAAAGTATTAGTAGAACCATAATCAAAAAATGCTTTTACATTTTGTCCCATGACTTCCACCAGGTCTACATAGTTTATACCCCATTAGAAAGCTATTACATGGTCTATTGAACTAAAAGGAAAAACATCTAAGGGTTATTACCCTCGATCAACCTATTAGCATTTTCCTAGGCTTCTTCATTGTTGATGGTGAATACTATAGCTTGTCTCCTTTCTCCAGCTAGAGGTGCTCCGACTGGGGTTGTTGCAGCTACTAGTTTTTTTGCCATAGGCTGAGACCCCAAAGGTCCTCTTGGATCAGTCTGAGGGTAGTTGGCGATGAAGTGTCCTTCTTGCTGACAATGGTAGCAGACCCTCTTCTTGTGGCGGCACTCACCAGTATGCCATCTCTCACAGGTGCGGCACCGAGGTCGGTTGTTCTCTTGGTGGGGTTTCCCTTTACCTCCATGTCTTCCTTTGTCCTGATTCTACCCATGACCTTTCTTATGATTGCTCTTCTGACCTTGGGTTCCTTCAGTGAAACCCAAATATCCCTTGGGTGGATTCTGAACTGGCATCACTGTCCTCTCCATGTCTAAGGCGGTGTTGTAGGCTTCAACAAAGGTCTTCGGCTTACTAGCCATCACATGTGGCTTGACGGCAGGGTGTAGACACTCTATGAAGTGGTCCACCCTCTTTCTTCATCTATCATGTGCCCAAAACATTCTAGGATGCGGAACTTGTGACCAAAGTCCACAACTGACGAGCTTCCTTGTGTCATGTTGGTGAACTCTCACTCCTTCTCCTTCTTGGTTGAGACGGGGATGAATCTAGCGGTGAAGATGGTCTTGAAGTTGGTCCACACCATCGGTTCTTCACTTAGGTCTCTTCCCGTGATATGGTTCTCCCACCATATCTTGGCTACACCTTCCAAAAGGTGAGTAGCAAACAAAACCTTCTTATTCGGCTGCACCTAAAGCATCCAGAATCTATTCTCGACTACAAGCAGCCAAGCTTCAGCCTTGTCGACCACTTCAGTCTTATCTTCTCCCTAGAACTTCTTAATGTTCAGCTTGACAAAGTCCAAGATGGTGGCTCCTAGTTGAGGACGAATAGGAAGTGGCTCACCATTCTTAGCCCTAGCTATGTCCCTAAGGGCCAGGGCATGAATAGCCTCAGTCAGTTGCTTTTGCTCTTCCATCCAAACTGCATCTGTTGTGTGAACCACCATGGCTGGTTTTGGACCACCAGGCTGGTCCTCCTCCATTCGGGCTTCCTCTTCATACACCTGGTGTTCCTCATATTCTGGTCCTTCCCCTTGCTCTAGGTTAATGTCGGGCATTGGTTTAGGGTTGGGGGCCTCATGCACAGCTTCTTCAGGCCTCTTTCTCTTCATAGAGGTCTCTCCACCATAGTTCTGCTTCCTCTTCTTGGAAGACCCATTCTCCTTACGAGGTGGTCCACCACCACTGGTGGAAAAAGGGATAGCCACAACTTTTGTACGAGCCATCTGTATAAGAACACAAAAAGACTTTTAGTCTATAATTAACCATTTATACTTATGTCGATGACATCTTACGTACGTATCTTTTATTAATTTGGTGGAGGATTCCTTAGATCTTATCAACCTTAACCCATACCTCAATAGGGTGAGGAAGAGATAGAAAACCCTAATCCTTAAAATCCTTAAGAGAATTTTGAGTTGAGAAGAGATGAACAAGATGAGAGAGTCCTAAAGGTATCTTATTTTGAGTCAAATCCTAGGACATCGGCCAGGCAGTCACACAATCTGGGAGTCCTCGTATTCTGACTAGAGGTATGGAGGAAAATATTTCCAGCCCCCGAAAGTGATCCTTTTCTAGACACCTCAGTCTTTCGGACACTCCTCTAATAACTCCCTTAGTTCTATGGAATTTGTAAAATTTAATAATTATTAATGATTAGATGAGGAACCTATGCTCTGATACCAATTGTAATGACCCCGTCTCCCGGTAACCCCCACTTAAGGAAGACCAAGAGATCAGAGCCGTTATCCAAATAAACTGGATCAAATGTTCGACGAATAATCAATAATAATTATGAAATTCTACTAACTAAACTAGAATTGGGTATAAAATTAAAACTTTCCTTACCTTTGAAAGACTTTGGAAATCTATCTATCCATAGCTTGAATTAATCTATCTAATCCTCTTTGCACTTTATTTCTTAATTTCACAATGTGTCACTTTACTGTTTGTTCATTTCAGGGTTGTACCTAAAATGCCGACAAACAAAACATCAATCAGCCAAAGCTGGTATGTGGGGGAAATTATAATTGTGCAACTATGTTAACAATGTAGTCATCCAAATATCATTTAACATTCAAGATTACATTTTAAGAAATACTACTCAATCCTTACTTATCCCCTATCTCTGTGTTGTCCCTGCAGTGGACATGGATACTACCTCTCTCATATGGTAGATCCTTACCCCCATGGCCCTACCATATAGGTGGCCAATACCTAGGGTTATGGAGTCGCATGGCCCTACCCAAAGGTAGTCCAATCTATGACTCATGATGACTTGATGGTCCTACCCCATTAGTAGCCATGTACTAAGTCGTTCAATGACCTGATGGACCTACCCCATCGGTAGCCATATACTAGGTCAATCTATCAAGCTATAGAGGGGACTAGGATCTGAGCTAGTAGGCATATATCTTAGGTGATAGTCATATTCACATTATAATTTGCAAGAATTTAATGCAATCAACAATTTCATTCAAGTTATCGATAAAACCTTGAAAATCCTCAGGAAACTAATTCAGGATATTCTTAGGCGTAACTACATACCTGTCAAGCTGTCTGGAGTGCAGAATTAATCCAAACAATCAAGTAATCCAGAGTAAATCAAGCAAGCACAATTCAAACCTGAAATATTCATCTAATATTTTCTATCATGGATCATGATATACAAATCTAATAGGCCTAATCATCCTAGGGTTACTAGCCCCTTTTTAGGGTTTTGACCATAATTAGGGTTTCATTTCCTTTTACCACTTTTATTTCACTTTTATCAAAATATCCATCAAACCCTAATTATCTTGTATCATTTTCCATTAAGATCCTTAAGATCACGTTTGGACCACAAAACCCAAATTTTCGGATTAATTATATCTTTTCTTTCCCTTTTTCCTCACTTAGGTTTTCTAAGGGTGTTAATTACAAAATTAGATTTAAAACCCTAATTCTTGCAATTCCATCATCAAAATAGGTTAAAAACTAACTTTATCATTAAACAAGTTAACCATGCTTGAATTAACCTAATTGCAATAAGAAATCTACCCTTGATCTACAATTAGGGTTTCTAACCACAAATTAACACCTTTTCCATCAAAATTAGATACTTTTGCAAAAAAGTACTGATTTAGTCTTTCAAACCATTTTTATTGCATTCCTCATATTTTTATGATCATTTTTCATGTATTAACTTCCCTCATCCGAGTTTTCTATCAGAAGATATGATTTTATTAAGAAAATTCCTTTTACTTGATTTACTTGCTATTTTCATATTAATACGGATCGTCTGATCTGTGGTCCGCTGGTCCACTTAGGATCCAACGACCATGATCGCTCGCACCTATTTACAATTAAGAAAACAACTGAATGACTAAACTAACCTCGACGTGCTAGGAGAAGGTGAGGGACAATTTGGTAAAAGACCACGAGGTCGTCGTCTTCAACCTTGCATCGAGCGCAACATGCCCGCGGTCAACTCAAGCATTGACTCTCCGATCGAACCATCCTTCGAGCTCACCAAGAAGCCAGGAAGCTTCATCTTCCTCTGTCGAAGCTACCCAGGTGTTCAATTGCTCGCCCGGAGTTCTCCAATATCTCCCCCTACTCACCAGACTCTGGGAAGGTTGACTGTGGTGATGGGAGCGAAGGTCAGGGCGAAGTGGGCAATTGATCGCACGGAAATGATCCTTGGTTTCTTCCACAGAGATTGGACTAGTAAAAAGGGATTCTGGTTCCCTCCATAACCCTCCCCTATTTATAGGGTCGAGGTCAGGTTCATGGGAATTGGGGGTTTCCCAAAATGAAAGCCAAACATGTGCAAACCAGGGATGATTCCCTGCGATTTCGTCTCATGAGTCCAATGGGACTATGATTAGGCGACCACTCTCTATGGATCTCAAGAAATTCGGAGAGAAAAATCCTCTGTAAACAAACAGAGTCCTAGTCCCAGTGGGATTTAGACGATGCCCGATTGTCGTTGGATTAAGATCCAACGATCCATGTTATCCACGTTTGATCAAAAAGGAAAATCCTTTTCCTAATTTGAATAAATCCAATTTTTAGCAATTTCTTAGGAAATTTGTATCTCCCAAACCCTTGCTCCTTTTTAACTCAAATTTTAAGGGAAGGTTCCTCTTAATATTTCCTAGCTTTGTACGAAATTTGGGAAACAAATTATAATGGATGAGAAGGTTTCCTTCTCTCCCAAGTTATCTTATCCAATTAATCAAAATTAATTAGTATTCCTATTCCTTTTGCCATTATCTTGTTATTTTGGGTCCCTTGGACCTCAAGAAATCCCAAAGGCACGAATTCCCATCTTGGGAAAAATCTATTTGCCTTTAACCTCTTTTAAATATTTATTTCCCATATTTCTCTTTTATCAATCAAGTCCTTTTCCTTTTTTTATTCCTCTTTTCTTTTCAATTGGGCCCAATGGCCAACAAAGCCCATTATCAATCAATCAAGGACATTTCACACGAAATTCATCACAAATCAAAGAAATAAATTTCTTTTATTCTTGAAAAGAGAATTACACCATTTTACAACATTTTGAAGAAATTGAGGTTATAATAGAAGTTGTGCAAAACCCCTCTCTCTTAGTTGTTGAGAGGTGAGCCAATTCTCTAGATCTATTAGGGTTTCTTGGTGGCGGTCTTGAGGATGAAGATGACCAACCCATCATGACCTTTGGACCCTTGCCCGATATCCCTCTCCTAGGGTTGAGCTTGGATGTTATGTTAGATGGGTGTTGACCTCTTTGACCGATATGAGTCCTTACCTAAGATGTGCTATTGGACGATATGCGTTTGAGCAATATAGTGTTTACCAATATGGAAGATAGTACCTTGGGGTTTGTTGACCATTTTGATCCTTGAGAGTGTTGCCTCGTACCCTAGAACCTTTGGGCGATATGCCTATGGTGTGATGACCAAGGTGTTGGATGATGATCAACATTAGCATGAGTTTTGGGCATTATGAGGCTTGTATCCCTTGGGCGATGCAGTAGGTGGTTGTTGTGTTGTTGTGTCGGGAAGTATGGGTGTTGCCTGTTGTAACGTGTTGCTGTGAGACGTTACCCGGCACAACGTTGCCTGTCTCGGGGCATTCCTTGATATAGGTAGCATGACACAACATTACACGTTATGGTTCTTCCTGATATGATGTTGTGCATTTGAGCATTACATGTTGGTTCTTAGATGTCGCCCAACATGATGCCTTGGGTATTGCACTTGAGGAAGTGCTACTTGTTAATCAGATTGCTTGTGGTGCTGCCCGACATAGTGCCTTAGTGGCTTGGCCGATACGAAGTGGACGATAGGGTTTTCTGCCTTGGGCGTCATGGGTTGTTTGTTGCCTGATACCAAGGTGGCAGTGGTTGGCCGATATGGTTGTAGCCCTAGATGGGTGTTGGCCGATACAGTAGGTGGTGAAGAGTTGCATGCTTAACCGATATAGTGTTGGGCATCACACTCTTTGGTGAGAGACGTTGTGCCTTTGGTGAGGCTATTCCTTACCCGAGATGCTTTTGGTGAGGATTGTCCCTTACCCGATACACCTATAGTGAGGGTTGTACCTTATGTTTGGTTGGTAACCCTAATGCTTGTTGTGCTTTGATAAATGAGGTTGTTATGCTTTGAAATATATATATATATATATATATATATATATATATATATATATATATATAAGAATGTTATGCTTTGATACACTCATCTATGATTTCACTAACCATGCAGGAGACATTTGTACAATGAGGCCATGGTAATGGCATAATAGTGATATGATGTTGAATGCCAAGGGTTATGATGAACCTAGTGATATATGAAGGGTGTTACCCATGGAATGGCAATGTGTGCCTTGATGATGGAATTGAGTCCCAATGATGTTGATCCTTGAGATGGATCTTGATGATTGGCAAGAGGTCAAGTGGTAACATGTGATGTTGGATCCTTGTGATGGATCAGGATGATTTTGATGTCTTTGAGAATAAGAGTGAAAATGTAACACATGATAATAAGACCTATGTTGTTTACTTGTGTTTTAGTTTACATGTTACATAACTTGGTTGAATCTTGCAATCCTCTTAAAATGTATTAATTAATTACAGATGAACCTTTCATGTAGTTTGCCTAGGCCATAGATCCATCATCGTCAATAGCTGGTGATGGTGAAACGAGTTCTCCTACGGGTTAACCCGGAGTGCATATTATTGAATATGTGGGGTTTCTCCTAGCCAAAAATAGGAGGATTAGAGTGCAACTGCGGTTGTGGACTCAAGATGTGTATAAGAGCATGGTGAACATGCCCATGGCTCAGTGTGCTAGAGCATGAATGCGTTCATGGCTCAGGAGCACGGTGAATAGGCATGTGGCTCATGATATACTAGTGTTGTGACCTATACCAAGCCGGGCTAGAGGAAAGGGTAGCCTACAGGAGCTGACCCTGTGACTGAGGTCACTTAAGCATGAGATTGCAGTCTTGTTTGGATATCGTGCAATGACCATGAGGAGGTGAGGTCATGGAGTCCGATTCTCCCATTGACCTTGTATGGCACCAGTTTTGGGCTTCACATTCGAAGGTTGGATTTGAGCAGTACGATTCACATCCTCAGGGCATAATAAATTTGTAATCTGGCTGTATAGTATATCTTCTTAGGGCAAACACGAAACATTGGTTGAGGCCTTGATTGTATAGTTTCTGTAGTTATATCTTGCAGTTAATTATACGTTCCTCATATCTTATGATAAGTTCTTATATAGTGTATCTTATCAATCATGTTCCTTAAGAAATATCTGGTTATATGCCTCTTCGATATCTTGGTAAGTTGTTAATAATGTTAGTTCTGCTCAATATGCTACTTGTATACGATTTGCTTATATCAGTTACCTGCTTTATCTGTTCTAGCTCTTCTTTGAGGTTTTATAGTTTTGGCGGGGGTTATGTTTTTCGCTGGGACTATGTGTCTCACCCCGCTGGTTTTAAACCTTTTTAGGTGATCGAGCTAGATGTGGTGGTGGTCGTGAGGTTTGGCCGAGCAACAAGAAGAACAGTAGGAGGTAAGAGATGGATAGGCTATTGTTTTGGTTGTTTTGTAGTAGAGTCTTAGAGTCATCCCTGTACTCTCAGGTCCTTGGAGGTGTTTTGACAATATTTCATGATGTATAGCTAATGTAGCTTTGTTTAATCATGTTGTTGGCCTGGCATGGCCTGTTCTGTATATAAACAAGTGGTGAACTATGTGTGCCTATGTAATAGTTGGTTCCTATAAGCTGTAGACATGTATCAAGGTTTATGTATGTTTATATAACATGTTTCCTTGCATGATAAAGATTTGGATATAATAGTTTCTTTATCTATCTTTTTTCCAAAATCAGTTTTAATTAACCCATATTTCTAGTAACATTTGGTTTATGGATGTTCCGTACGTTTTCGCGTGGTATTTCGTTGTCGGTGTGATAGCGGGATGTCACACCGACTACTGCCTGCACTGTAGACACCCATGGTGACTCCTAGGTTGCTCAACATAGTGGACAAACGAAATGCATGTAGGAGCACAGGGCGGAGCCAGGGGAAAGCATGGGCCATGCCCCCCCCTAAAAAAAAAAACCAAATGTATGTCTTATAAATATGTATATACTTTTTACAACAGTATAAAATGCAAAGAAGTCACTACTTGTAAACAGAGATCTATGTAGCTTAGTGACTTCAGTGTTTTCTTCCTATTTTGAAGTCCCAGGTTCGAGACTTAACTTTTACAATTTTTGATAGCGGAAGTCTCTTTTTAGTTGAGTATACTAAATCGTGTGTATATATATATATATATATATATATATATATATATATATATATATATATTATATATATATATATATATATATATATATATATATATATATATTGGCTTAATTTTAATACCCACACGGGTAGCTACCCGCGCACACTTCCCGATATTTTTTTATTTTTTTACTCGCAATTGTATAGGACCATTTTTCTAGGTCCCCAAAAAATTTGATCCAAAAATAATATCATTTGCCCCCCCAAAATAAGAAAAACCCGTCCATATATTTATTGATTGTATATTTTCTGCGCAGTTACTCTTTTTCTCTCAGAGTTACTCCAGCGTACCATATAGTTACTCTTCCTATTCAGACAAGTTACTCCAGCATACCATATAGTTACTCTTTTGCCCGAGTTACTCCAGCGGGTAGCAAAAATTCTGGCTACCCACACGGGTAATGAATGAACAACCTATATATATATATATATATATATATATATATCACTACTACAGAAACCCCATTTGGCGTCGGTCTTTTAACCCCATTTGGCGTCGGTTTCCGACCGACGCCTATGTGGGCGCCGCTAAAGGTCGAACATTTTGGCGTCGGTGTTTTAACCGACGCCTATTTAACCTATAGGCATCGGTCTTTTAGTAGACAACCGATGCCAAAATGGTTCGTGCCACAGAAAACGGCGTCATCTAGGACACTTTCTGCGTCGGTGATTTACTAAACGACCGACGCCTATATTCCATGTAGGGTCGGTCTTTTAGTTGATAACCGACGCATAAAGTGTCCTAGATGACGCCGTTTTCTGTGGCGCGAACCCATTTGGCGTCGGTTATATACCAAACGACTGATGCCTGGTTGTTTAAATAGGCATCGGTTCGATACGAATATCCGACGCCATTTCCAGGACCGCTTTGGCCACATCAGGCGTCGGTTATCTATAAATAACCGACGCTGTATGTCTTTGCTGACGGTTTTCTATAAATAACCGACGCCTATTTATGTATATATTTTTTTCATATCAGTTTGCAGGCCTGCTGTGGCTGGTCAGCAAGATGAGAACCTGCAGTTCAGTTTTCTGAACTGCAGGTTTACGACATCCATTGATATCAGCCTACAAATAGGCCGCAAACCTGCAAAAGTCACAAAGAAAATTTCACACAAGTACATACATTCAGACATCAATTCAATTCTCACATTCACACATATAGAAACATTCAAATACATGTATTAACATTCAGAAATATTCATTTACAAAGTATCATTCATTATCGCTATCAACATCCCAATTATATCTTACAGTTGCCACTTCTTGTATGGCTTTTGCCCATTCTTCTCTTACTTCATTTAATGCTTCCATCGTATATGGAGCATTTATATTTTTTAAGCGTTTACCTATAGTGTTGTCAGTTTTAAACACCTGCAAAGAGAATGATGTATATATATAAGTAATAATATAAAAATAAGATAAGATTGATATATTTCATACTAACTAATGAGACTATATATAATACCTCATGTATGGTATCGATGTCCAATGCGGCATATTTGATAATCATCTGCATAAATCACATCACATAGTATGCGCATGCCCAGCCATTGTCTTGTGTAGCGCACTATAAATTGAAACATACAAAATAATACAACTAAGCACAATTCACATCAATAATATATACATTGGAGTCGGGAACTTACTTATACGTTCTCCCAATTTATTGGCTGGTTCTTTTTCCTTGGGACCGTTCCTCCAGCCTTTTTGAATGTATCTAAACCCCTACATGTTAATATAACACAGTAAATTACATAAGTAAATAGTAATGTAATAACAGATGTTAACAGATACAAAAATGAAATATTTCTCACCAGAATAATGGCATTCTCATTACGTGTCCAATTTTAGTGTTTAATGTACTTCCCGCGGGATCTAGATAATAAACAGTGAACGTCCCGGGGACAATAACTAGTAACTCCCAATGTTTACCGCTAGAGGTAAAAAGTTAACAATTAATAACTCAAAATGCACAATAAAAATGGAATTTTCTTAAGTCCAAATTATAAATAAAGTAAACTTACTTGACATTGAATGGAGCTATTATTATCGTCTTCTTTTGCTGACCAAAAATTGTAAAAGCATCTATACAGTATTGTTGAACATTATCAGGGTCTTTAGCTACCATACTAATCAATGATGGAATCAAAAATCCCACATGATCAAATGCAAATTGTTTGCAATGATCTTTGACTAAGTAGCTGCAAAACATGTATTACGTATGCATTAATATATAAGAAACCAGATCACCGGATCTTACACAAGGTATATGGATGTATAAATAAGATCTCACCTTATCCATGTCTCTATCATTGATGTATTCAGCCAATCATACATAAACAGCTCAATAATATCTTGTATAAATAAAGAGCTATCGTATGATCGACCTGCATAATCTGCATCTAAAGAAACTATTATAGGACAATGTATATTATGTGCACGTAGCCAACATGCCATTCCCCTACAAGCAGGACCTAACGGGTATGTTAGGTCAGTTAGAACCCAATCGGGTAATGCGGGAAGTGGAGGTGGAGGCCTAGGTGCTCCTGGTGTCTTCTTTTTAACCTGTACATATAATTTCAGATCAGTTGACATCATATATACACATTAACAGTCTAAATCAATGTAAATTTATCTTACAATTTCAGTCGTGTAGACGACATCTGCTTTGGGCCACAATATCACCCCGCCTTCTGCATCAGCAAGTCTATCAATATCCGGGTGGGGATATGGCAATGTAGCTTCTCTCCAATCAGGTAACACACGTATCGGGCTCACACGAACGTAGCCCTGTGGCATTGGAGTCCCGTGAAACATTGCCCCAGGAAGGGAAGGGTAAGCCTGCGCCTCTGCAACAACATAGTCTTTCATTCTTAAGCGGCATGGCTTCAATGCCTACAAATTTACATAAAGAATATTATACATATATACATATCATCTTGAAAACATAACAACTTGAAAAGACTAACTACAATGTCATAAACAATACTTACAGTAGACGTGCTAGGCGATGGGTCTCCAGGATTACTCACAGTCTGTGCATCAGGAGAAGAGTGGGTCTCCATAGGCGTATTGGAAGCCTGAGATGCCTGCCACCGCAACAATTCTTCCTTGACCTTCTCAACAACTACATCGTTGACCTTCTTAGCAACTAAATCCTCAACTCTCTTATTCTCCTATACATGGATAAAAGAAACATTAGCTTCTTATTAATGAATTTCCTTTTGCAGTAACATTCTAAAAAAAGAATAGGTTACCTCTTCTTGAGAAAGTCCCGCTCTGGGTTTGCGCTGGGATGGCCCAAAGAATGCTTTGATGCCAACACCAGCGCCGGCACCTCTAACACGTCCAGGATGCTCTGGGTTACCCAGAGCAACTGTCAATTCATCCCTTGTGCCCTGAGGGATGAACGTGCCTTGTTTCCTCTGCTCGTGCAGCTCCCGCTAATCACCATAAATAGAAATTGGTAAGTTAACACCACAAATAATCAATATTCAAACGATTTCTCTAAGAGTTGTATTTTACCATTTTTGCAGCCGCCTCAGAAGTTACAGGCTTCTTTATTTCACCCTTCTTGTTTTGCCTGCCATCTATCCAGATATCATGGCGAGGCATGGGTGTGGCAGACTCCTGAGTAGGAGCAGACTCCTGAGTAGCCGTAGACTCCGCCTGTAGTCTTTGGCGAACGCTTACATAGCCTTTTGGACCCATAGTGTGGTCATGCACATTCAGTGCACGCCTTGCTTTTTGTGCGTCACTGAGGGCCTAGTTAGTATGCACATTAAAGATTTGGTTAGTAGCACTAAATGTTAATCTTGAATAGGTGAATACAATGTATATTAATTAAATTGGGAGTGACGCCTAATACCTTGAATTCTTCAGATTTTCTTGAAGCAACAAAATTGTCCCAATCTTCTTTGTCCAAGAAGTTCCATTGTTCAAGGGCTGACTTCTTCTTCTTATCACCCTCTTTTATGTATTCTCTGTTCAGATTTGTCCTATAATTCCTAAGCATCTTTCCAGCGCGTTGCATCACATTTTTACGATACAACTTCTCATCCAATGCAAACAGATTCTGTAAAATAGAAATGTTATTAACTAGTATCCAAAATAGAATTGCAAATAATAGAATTTGTAATCTACAAAATAGAATTGCAAATAATAATAACTCACACATAAATCCTTCCATATCAAGTCTTTTTTCCCTTGAGGAACTTTATGCCAATTGTCATACTTAACACCACAATGGCTCTGAGTGGTACACCCAAGATAGTTTACAAAATTATTGCGGTTCACTCCAATTGGATTTCCTCCATTATCAAACTCCACCACCAATTTGGATCCACTACCACTTAGCGCTAATAACTTCTTCAACAGAGTGATGCCCCTTTTCTTGTTACGTGTTTGGTGCTGCGCATCAAGTTGCTCCAGTGCTTCAGTGGGTACAGGTGCATCAACCTAAAATTTGACAAAAATAAAACACACTAAATTAGCCCAATATAGAAATATAGGATATATGACATAACTAGAAGATAATGAATTTTATAGAAATACAGGATATGTTTTTAGAACTTACATTAGTATCCTCACCATGCTCGTCATGGACAGCATGCTCATCATGGACTTCATGCTCATCATGGACATCATGCTCATCATGGTCAGCCATCTGAAAATGTCATTTAAAATGCAAACATTTAGCATTTGTATTAACTAGAAAAAGGCAAACATTTAGCATTTGTATTAACTAGAAAAAGGCAAACATTTAGCATTTGTATTAACTAGAAAAAGGCAAACATTTAGCATTTGTATTAACATACATGTCTCTAAAATTGTGATCTTTTATCAATTAACAATCCTTCATTGTGATCTCCGCGCACATATAAGTCATCATTAGCTTCAATATTTTGTGGAGTGGGCAACCCAACTGAGAATGGACTGGAGTCATCATACTTATCATAGTACTCTTCTTCATCTATAGGATCTTCAATGAACTGTCTTTTACCATGAAGAACAACCGACCATTTATCATTCACAGGATCATCGATATAGAATATTTGTTTCGCCTGTGATGCCAATATGAATGGTTCACCCTTCTCGCCAATCTTTTCAAAGTTCACCAAAGTGAAACCCAATTCATCCACTATAACTCCTTTGGTGTTATCAACCCAATTACATTTAAAGAGCGGAATTTTGAAATCTATGTAGTCAAACTCCCAAATGTCCTCAATGACACCGTAATATGACATTTTAGCTTCACGTGGACTCTTATCCTTTGCACTTGCAAAGTACATAGTCGACGCTTGAAGAGTGACCCCACTATTTTGGACGACACTCTTATCATCTTGACACTTTGTGTAATATGTGAATCCATATTCTCAGGCAGGCAGGTGGGCAGGCAGGTGGGCACTAGGCGTGGCGGCGGTGCCGGTTCTCAGGCGTGGCGGCGGCGCAGGCGGTTGGAGCAGCAGGGCGGGCAGCAGGGGCGGCGGAGAAGAAACGCGCCGGAGAGGGGCACCGGAGAGGGGACGCCGGAGATGGGGCGCCGGAGAAAAACTAGCAGCAGCAGCAGAGAAATCGCCGCAACAGGGAAATAGGGTAGCAATGAAACAGAAGAAAGGGGAAGAGTCAGGCGATCGCGGGTTATAAGTTCCCAAATAGCGTCGGTTGTTTACAACAACCGACGCCTAAACAGATTTAGCGTCGGTTGTTTGCAACAACCGACGTCCAATTGGATGATATTTTCATGAAAATGTTTGGCGGGAACCACCTTCAGCGTCGGTTATACACGGATAACCGACGCTGAAAGTGACATTTTCGGCGCAAATTTTCATCGCACATAGGCGTCGGTTTTCTAGGTATATAACCGACGCTGACAATGACACTATTTTTTTATCGAAAAATGGATTTCGCGGGCGACTTTAAGCGTCGGTTTTTTTATAAACAACCGACGCTTAATACAAAGCGGTACCCGTGTCTGGCTGGTCTTTGAATATAGACGTCGGTTTGCTTAAACAACCGATGCCTTATATGATAGGCGTCGGTTTTCTTTAATAACCGACGCCCAGAAAAAGCGACACTGAATGCTATTTCTGTAGTAGTGTATATATATATATATATATATAGAGAGAGAGAGAGAGATAGAGAGAGAGAGAGAGAGAGAGAGAGAGAGAGAGGGTTTAGAAAGTGTGTACCGGCCGGTACATGCAACTTATGTGTACCGACCATGAAAATGACATATCTGGAATATATTTATTCAATCTAACTTTATGGACTGAATCAAAATTCAATAGATTAGATGTGTTCAAAAAATCACAACCATATCTCATGCATATCATGAGATATAACAATATATCATCCAACAACTTCTACAATTTCCGCAAGCAGTCGTTGATTAGAAAATATGCATATCCTTTCATTTGATGATCTAGGAATGTCAGTTTGAAGTAATTTTTGATACACATACTATCTAACGTGTATGCATCACATCCATAAGTTTGGATTGCTTTTTATAATTTTTTAATCATCATAAATGAAGATGAGTACATGTAAGCTACATGTACTTAGGTACACCATTCTTTTAGCCATATATATATATATATATATATATATATATATATATACACATATATATATATATTCATATATATACATATATATACATATATATACATATATATATACATATACACATATATATACACATACACACACACATATATATATATACATATATATATATGTATATATATATATATATATATATATATATATATAGATGGAAAGACTAACACTAAGCATAACAGATGTTGTAACCTAGTGGTTTGTGTCTTTGTATTGTGGTTGGATGTCTAAGGTTCTAAACCTGTTGTGCATTATATTTTTTCACAGCGTATTATACTTTCATTTAAGTAAATTGAACTATGTGTGGACTTATGCTCAATGGTTTGTTAATGTGTGTGTTACATTTGTATTTCATGGGTTCAAGACTTGTTGTGCACATTTTTTACAATGCACTTATGCTTTCATTTTATTATAGTGTGAGTGTCACATTTTGTAGTATATATCCTAGTGGGTGGTGAGAATGTAAACATCTTTTTTAGTATCAATTAACACCAGAATGTATCATAGACCGTTCTACAAGATATTGGGTGATATAGATTTTGAGAGAAACTAATACGTTTCTTTTTAGCAACTAATTAATTAAGAAAAAAGTTAAATACTTATAATCGACTTTTATTTTTAGTATAATTTTAATAATCCATTTCTTTTCATGCTTGAAACATAAAAAATTATGTACACTTCATCAAATATATAGCAATATTTTCAATTTATCATATTTTTGTGTAAACATTAAAATGAAGTTTCAATTTATATTAGAAAAATTCTATTCTTTATGTAATTTTAAACTATGAAGGTAAACATCTTTGAGTATGTAGTGATGGCATTGTTTTATAGCTAATCTTATAACTTGGTTCATAAGTCTTAACTTTTGATAACACGTCTCAATTATGCATGTATAATCATGTCATAATAAAAATTAATTATGAATGTTGATTGTGTAATGAAAAGTGTGGATACTTTTAAAGTTTAAACAAATTTCACATTTATATATTCATAAATGCACACATGAAACTCATTGTGCGCTGTAATATATTGTGGTAGATCAACTGCGGAAGTCTAGAAATGACTGATGGGTAGACTAAGACTTTGAGACTGGCATTAATTTTCAGTCACATTTATTAGAATTTTGATTTTCATTTTTCACTTTATAAAAAAATTAAACAATTCTTTTATAATTTGAACATATCAATGTCTATGATGCAACAAAATATGCTTCATATAGTTCCATATGTAACTTCAGAAACATATTTGAAGTAGATTCGGCCCCCCCAAGATACAAATCCTGGCTCCGAGGAGCAGGTGGAGGTCTTCCAACTCAGCCCTCCCGAACCCGCCGCAGTAAATAAGCTCCGGTTCTCCTCCTCCCCCAAGGCGTCACTTCCTCACCCACAAGGCAATCCATAAGCCCAGTGAGAGCTAACGATGCCACTACCCAGTCGGCCCAGTCACCTCTTACACCCACCCGCTCCTTCCATTGACCTCTGAATCATAGCAGACGGCACCACTCCTGCGAGAGGTCAAAGAGTTCGGCTAGAGGAGAAGAGCCTCGTGCTGCTGCACCTTTCTCCATAACATTGGCTTAGTGTCGACCAAGAAGGGTGGAAGAGTCCCCTAGTGCCATGGCCAATGCCTGAAGCTAGATCGCAAGGCTGACTAGTATTCCGGTCGTCAGTCGTCACTGCATACGGCAACTGAGACTCCGGGCTGGATTACGTGAGGTGAGGTGAGGTGAGGTACACTCATACTTAATGGTATCACATGGTTTCCCATTCCGCCCACGTATGATCTCACCCGTTCCGCCCGATGCTTTTAATGGTATGGTTCCCCACCCACAACGGAAAATGACGGAGGGGATCGGGTGGTGGGTCATGTGCACTTCGCGTGTGAGGACAACGCCCGCGCGATCCATTGCCCATCGGCAGCAAGTACCACGTGCGACATTGACCAGGGGAAGGTCTTATGTGACCATTTATTAACTTGTGGGACCCATGGGAGAGTGTACATTTAGAATTCAGCGGGCACACTATGTCAGACAAAAGATTTGAACCCCAGGAGAAGAGTGTTTTGAGACAACCACAACATCATGATTTTGTAAAGTTGTTGTTAGAGAATATATTGATAGGTTTATTGATGAGAAATTTTTGCATCTATGTTATGCAATCTCCATGCAGCGAAAAAGAATATATATGCGGAAGAATGTGCATATTCAAGAACCACAAGTCGTTAGAGGAGAAAAAAGATCTTATTTGTACGTGGAAAACCCTAATGATGTGTGAGACAGAAATCACGCGATCAAGCACAGACAAATCCACTATAAAAAGTAAAGATATAATTTTTCCTTTCCGATTTTGATCCCAAATTCGAGATAATATATCAAAAAAGGGAAATAAGAAGATACCACACCATTGAAAGAGATTCTCACAATTCTACCACTTTGGAATTTTCTAAGAAGATGTCATCTTCCACAAAGTGCACAATAGTAGATAGCCTGAAGTAGACCCCTGGAAACCTTAACATTCCTGACCCGCTTCCTTTCTTCTCCCATTTCTTTTTCTTCCTTCTTCCTTTGCTTTTCCTCCCATCTCCACAACAAATAACAACAAAATGCAGCTTTTTATTCTACTTTTTCAATTAGCGGCTGTGACTTTGGCTATTGAAATAAGCGACTGCACCTATTTCTTGATTATGGCTGCTGGTATTTATAATCCCACGCAGCATCGTCATCACAATGTCATAATGGGCCACGACTCTTGGGCTAGAAATGCTCATGGGTTCAACAATCTCCCCCTCCAGCCCAAAAGAGAAGACATCATCACGTAATCATCATCGGGAATGTAAGCCACTGAGCTCTTTGCAGAGATTTAACTTGTCTCGTGTCATCACCTTGGTCATCATGCCAGAAGTATTCTTTAAAGGTATGAATCTTCTTCAATAATAAATATTTATTAAACACATTACGAAGCTGATAATATCTCACATCAATGTATTTTGTCTGTGTATGATGCATAGTGCTCTTGCTCGAGTCAATAACACTCTGACTATAACAGAAAATAGTTAGATCAACTTGATTCATGCTTAGCTCTTCCAAAATTCTCAATGTCCAGAGTACTTCTTTTCATGCTTATGCTGTTGTAATGTACTCATGCATGTTGTTGCACACACAACAAATCACAAGGAGAAATCTTAGAGTTTAACCCTCTAAACATGTTGTTAACCTGATGCAAATAACAAATAAACTTCTACTATAGTAAGGTATCAATCCCAAGAGAAGAGAAAAGGGTGGTTGAGATCCAAATCCAATCGCAAGAACAATAAGGAAAAATCTACTTTGTTGAGAGTTGGATTATGCTAAGAATAGAAAGTACAATAGTAGAAACAAAATTTAACTAATCAAAAGTTAAAATAAACTCGGGGTCAGAGGATCACCGCCAAAAACCATGTTACTACATTAACCGATCCAACTCCATATATTAATGACCATATCAGAATTATGTGGAGTTTCGCCCCATAGGAGCACAAATCACACAAATGCCAGACTTCTCTCAATTCCGAAGTCAAGGCGTTTGAGGATCTTCGTCTAAGCATCTAACGCACACACACACACAGATATATATATATATATATATATATATATATATATATATATATATATATATATATATATATATATATCAGGTGACCGCATCAAGAACATGTGATTCCCATTCTGAGGTCATAACCCCTAGATCATGTGAACACGTCATCATAGGTTATTACAAACAAGATAACTAGATAAAAAGATCATAATATAAACAACCAATCACGTCAAAAGATCATGTATTTGTGCTTGTTGAGACCCGAGATCTTGGCATCTCCACAATAATATAATCTTTTTAACTAAAAAATGAGTGCGGACCAGAAAGAAAAAGATCATAAAAATACGTCAAGAATATATGTATTCCTTCTTATTAGGATTCAAGATCTCAGTACCCCCACAAGAATATATCTATATGTTTTGATCCAAAGAAAAGAGATTCGTGAGACTGGGCTTTATTCTTAATTGTTTTGCTTGTAAGAATGTCACAGTGCCTCGCTCCCTTGTAGCTATATTTTCCCATGTGCTTGGTAGGCATGTACGTAGCTAAATATTTTAATTTGACATGTTGCCTTGATGGTTTTGGTAAGTTGATGACTTTGTTGTTTGATTGTGCGTGCATTGAATATGATCACTAAATTTCCAATGCAATTGCTATCCCAAAACCAATATTCAAAGACAATCATAAAGGGAATTAATTGTCAGGCACTTGTTTTAGTAGGATAAATTGGACTAGGATAAATTGGGCCTGCCTCGCTTATTAATTGTCTCTCCACTTTGACTCTTGCCATGCCTTTTCATAATTGATGTGATGTTTCCATACAAAATAATGGCCATGGATTGGCGCTTTGTCTCCCATAAAATTTCATTGTGTCTACATGTTAATGAAACTATTCAATTACTTATCTTGGAATCTGGTCAAAGAATTAACTTGATGAGACATATATGAATTCCTTTTCTTATAAACAAAGAAATGTGATAGATGCCTTTAATTACCTTTTTTTTATTTGATTAAATTGTGGATAGCTACTAATAAATCTTTAACATTACAAAGCTCCCTGCATAAAACAAAAGTAATATTATTAAAAAAATATTATTTTCATGATAAAAGTGGTAGAAATTCATATTTAATTAAATCAGCCCATAAATTATATAAAATGATGAAACAATTTATGTATTAACAATTATAGGAGTGCAAGGCTACATTAACTAAACTTAAACATTGTTCGTTCTTAAGCAACATTGAATTTAAAATACTACCAGATAATACTTTTGACCTATCATCCTCACTTGCATAACACCGCTTGAGTCATTCCACCTTGTATGGCCAAGTATCCTTAACTTCATGGATTCAACGATAATAATTTTCAAGTTCTCTAATTCAAGATTATTTCATAACTTGGTTCTATTACAAAACCCGCCAAAAAAAGATTTTGTATCCCCTTTGTATTTAGTGCTCCTGCATATTCTTATGAGTCATTGTACAAGAACATGGCTTATTTTGATTGGATGGGGTTCATGTATTTTCCCCTAGGTAAAAAAAATAGAGTGAAGGGAGTTACAGAAGGAAGCGGTCTCTCCTCTATTTGACTTGAGACCTTTTTATTTCTTTATTTGTAGTTACACTGACTATATGTTTTGGTGTGCTCTTTTGGCATCTTTCTTGATGGTACATCCCAATTAATTGCAAGGGTACGGAAGAAGCAGAAGAGGGGGATGGATGTCACCCCAAACTTAAGCTTTTGGTAATTTGGCTTTTTTTTTCTTTTGCGGATGGAGAGATAAGAAGGTGATGGAAGTAGTGTAGAAAAGGCTATTATTTATGTAATTCATTTTGAATTTAAATGCATTCAAATTATCATGCATTGGGCCAACTAATTTTAAGTTATGTAAAATCAAGAAAATTTTCAAGTTAATTTATAACTCTGGATAAGGAAGCATTATTTTTGAATCCTACCATTCCTCTACAACTTGCCATCTTTTCCAAGGAATGGTGTTAATTAAGATCTTAGGTGACAACATGATTTCTATGAATGGCGGATTATATAATTTATGTTGCAAAAGAAGTTACCTCATTCAGGAGGGTACATTGATAAACATACATAATCATGTCCAACTAGATAAAGTCCTGGCCGACTAGATAAGGGGAAAAACTAAAGGACATTTATGAAAAATTTAAATCTAAACTACATAATATAATGGAAATTTCAAGAATTTTAAGATAGAGTGGGCGGAATGAGTACATACCACCCACCTCCATCTTGGACTTAAAATTTTGCTCATCTTGAGCCAAACTTAAATCCGGAATGGAGGGGAGAAAAGTGTCGAGATCATCTAAGGGCCTGGTAGCTTGAAGAACATCGAATTTTGTATGGAATGTGTATGAGGGTTGAAACATTGATTAGTGGAGCTTCATGGTGCACCTAATGTTTGGATGATCGTAGAATCTCAAAGTGGCTTTCTTATTGTCTTTTCACCTTGTGGTCCCTCCAATAGGAACCATAGATCTTCCTTCGGATGTAAGGGAAGTGTTGGTGATGAATGTGGATTGGGGGAGATTGGTGGGTGCCAGGCTGATAGCACATATAGTGTCACAACTATAGGATCGGGTGGAGGATCTGGATCTGGTTCCCCCGTCACATTCATCTGTATATAGGAGAAGGGGTACTGACACAAAAGGAACAATTGGATTTAAATCAAGATCACAAATATTTTTTCTATCCTAAAAAATCATGCAATCAATACTGTGGTTAATGGGGTTAAGGGTTTCCTTGTTGATATAGCATGTGGCTCAAGTTCCTCTATGCAAGATGTT
The DNA here is from genome assembly GCA_963693085.1 of Alisma plantago-aquatica. Classification (NCBI taxonomy): domain Eukaryota; kingdom Viridiplantae; phylum Streptophyta; class Magnoliopsida; order Alismatales; family Alismataceae; genus Alisma; species Alisma plantago-aquatica. The sequence continues at coordinate 1,028,453,844 of OY856410.1, read as the reverse complement.
CCCAAAGGTTCAGGAGGAACTACAATGGAAATATCATCTTTAGAGTCAAGAAGTGGGGGCATGTGACAATCTTCAAGTGGTGGTGGCTCCCCATATAGATCACCCTTATGCGAAAAAGAAACTGGTTGTGGTGGAGTGTAAGGTTCTTGATGAGGAAGTATTTACAAAAATATCTATTGATTTATCGTGGAAGGGTGGCAGTTCATTATCCAAATAGGGGTTCAACCCATGAGAATTGTCATTGATAACATCTAGTTTTACATCAATGATAGGAGGAGTTGTTGGAGATTTAAGGTAAGGATGACTCTCCTTTTGGGACTTTTCATACTCAAGTAATAAAGCCTCTTGCGGAAGGGTCAGAATACTAATTGTAACGACCCTGCCTCCCGGTAACCCCCAATTAAGGGAGACCCGAAGGTCGGAATCGTTAATCAATTTACAGGATCAAAGGTTCAGCATATAATCAACAATAATTATAAAATTCTACTAACTAAACTGGAATTGGATACAAAAATTAAAACTTTTACTTACCTTTATAAAATTGGGAAAACTAACTATCCACAGCTTGAAATACTCTATCTAATCATCCTTGCACTTTAATTCTTAATTTCACGATGTGCCACTTTACTGTTTGTGATTTTCAGGATATTACCTAAAACGCCGACAAACAAAACATCGATCAGCAATTGCTGGTATGTGGAGACAACCAAAATTTCACAATTAGGTCTAACAATTTAAGTATTGCAATCAAGGTAATTAACAAGTCAATTTACATTTTCCATGTGACAATCCCCACCGCTTTTGCCCTAATCCTGGATTTGACTTAAGGCCACCTTCTCAATCCCGAGCTTGGTGCCTGGGAGTCACCTCTCATGGTGCTCCTTAGTCTTGCCTCATCAATCACCTTCTCATTCCCGAGCTTGGTGTATAGGGTCACCTCTCATGGTGCCCATTGGTCTACCCTCCTGGGCCTGACCCTTATGGCATCTTCCATCAGGGTGGCATGTAGGTGCGGGATTTACACATTTATATTAAATGGTGATAATCATAGTCACTTTATAATTGCAGTATGAACATCCAAACAGTTAGTTGCATTCAATGCGATTAAACATTCGGGAATCTCTCGAGAAACTAAAGCGGTTACTCATTTTTAACCACATACCTGTTAATGAAGACTTGAATGCATAACTAATTTAATCAACCAGGAAATCAAGCAAGCACACACACAATTTCCTGAAAAATACATTTAATTCCTCTATCATTAATCATGTCATGATGATTCAATAATACTAAGGTTTTCCTAGGTTAATTGCCCTTTTTAGGGTTTTTAATCATAATTAGGGTTTCGTCTCCTTTTTATTGCTTTTACCTTTCTTTTATTAAATTATACATCAAACCCCAAATTTTCTTGCTTTATCATCTATTAGGATTCCTAAGATCAGACTTAGTCCAATAAACCCTAATTTCGAATTACTTCATCATTTCCTTTTTCTAAATTAGGGTTTTCAAACTTTTAATCCACATATGGAGTCATAAAACCATAAACTTGTAATTCTATCATCAAAACAGGTTAATAATTATCTAAAACAGAAAATAAGTTAACCATCTTCGAATTATCTTAATTGCAAGACTAATTACCCTTTTTATCAACAATTAGGGCTTTTATCCACAAATTAACTGTTTTTCTTATTCCAGAAGTATACTTTTACAAACTAGTCAGATTCAGGGTTTCCAACTATTTTTATTAAATCCCTCATATTTTTCTGATCATTTTTAATGTATTGAGTTTTTCCATCCGAGCCTCCTAGCTCTAGTTATAATTTTTCTAAGATAAATCATTTTAATCGATTTATTTGCTAAATCCAAAAAAAAAACGGGTCGTCCGATCCGTGGACCGTGGATCCACGGAGGATCTAACGGCCACAGCTTCACGCGCCTATACAATGGGATTAAAACAAGAAAAGGTCAAACCTGACCTTGTCACCACTGAAGAAGGTGAGGGGCAAAAAGGTCAATAGACCCGTCTTCTTCTTCTTCTACCTCCCGTCCTCGTCGCTGTAGCAACGGCGGTCAACCTCAATGTTGACTTTGGGCGATGGTGCTTCTCGGCTTGCGCTGAAGGTCCAGGGAGCCCCGCTGCCTCCCTTCGAACACGACAACGATGCCAATTGCTCGTCGAGGGCACTCTAAGGTAGTCCGCCACCCGCCGGACTCTGGCGAAGAATCCTTGAGTAATAGGGGGTGCTGGTCGACACGAAATGATCAATTAACCGCACACTCATGATCCTTGCGCCATTCCGCAGAGTTTGGGATGAATAATAGAGGTGCCAGTGCCTCAGATCACCCTCCCCTATTTATAGGGTCGAGGCAGAGTGCTGCTGATTTGGGCGTTTCCTAATCCCAGGGTCAGAACGCATGAAACCGGGGATGTTTCCCCGCGTTTTCTTCTCCTAGATCCAATGGAGATCTCATCCAGTTGGCAAAACCCAAGGATTATGAGAGAATCAAGAGGGAAAATCCCTCTGGTGTCTCACAGAAACTCAGTCCCAGTGGGACTCAATCGGAGAGCGCCCAGCGCCGAATCAGGATCCAATGGATCAAATTATTCGCGGCCAAGGAAAAAGGGAAACTGATTTTGTTATTTCCAAATTTAATTCCAAAACCAATATAACTTGCAAAATTAATATCTCTCACACCATAACTCTGATTGGCCTCAAAATTTAAAGGAAAGTTCCTTTTAATATTCTTTACCTTTGTACGAAATTTGGGAATAAAAAAAACAATGTATGGATAGGATTTCTTTTCTCCCAAGTTGTCTTATTAAAACTCTCAATTAATTCATATCCTCATTTCCTTTGCCTTTATCTCATTAATTTGGGTCCCTTGGACCTCAAGGGAACCCAAAGGCACGAATTCCCATATTGGGGAATATTAGTTTAGCATTATCTTCTGTTAACTATATATTTCTCATATTCTCCTTTTATTAGTCAATTTCTTTTCTTTGTTAATTCCTTTTTCTTTTCAATTGGGCTTAATGGCCTCCAAGGCCCACAATCAAACGATCAAAGCCATCTCACACAAAAATCATCACAAATCAAAGAAAAAGATCCCCTTTTGTCATTAAAAGAGAAATGCCTTTTTATATTATAATTCTCAAAAATTTGAGGTTATAACATCCTCCCCTCCTTATAGGAATTTTTCCCTCAAAATTCAAACAATCAAACAAACAATTCAGGGTATGTTTTCTCCATGTCTGCCTTCAGCTCCCATGTGGCCTCATCCTCTCCATGGTGCTTCCAAAGAACCTTTACCATCTCTATATTCTTGCATCTGAGTTCTTTCACTTTGGTATCTAGAATCCGCAAAGGTGACTCAGGATAGGTCAGCTTCCCTTGAAGCTCAATAGGTTCAATGCTCAGCACATGGCTCGGATCTTACACATATCACTTCAGGTTAGACACGTGAAACACATCATGCATCATGCTATACTGGGGGGGGGGGGTAACGCCAAACGGTATGCAACTTCACCTATCCGTTCTAACACCTCAAACGGACCCGCATATCGGGGACTCAGCTTTCCTCTGTTCTTGGCTATAGCTCGGAGCGGTCGGATTTTCAAAAACACATGATCTCCCATAGTGAAATGCACATCAGTCTGCTTTGCATCATCATACGACTTCTGTCGATCCTGGGCTCTCTTTAGCCTCTGCTTGATCAAAGCCACTTTATCAGCATACACTTGGAGTTCATCTGACCTCAACAAGGTCCTCTCACCCACATCATCCCAATGAAGTGGTGACCGACACGGTCTCCCATACAAAGCTTCATACGGAGGCATCCCGATACTGGCTTGGTAGTTGTTGTTGTAGGCGAATTCTGCTAACGGTAGGTATTACTCCCATGAGCCATCCCAATCGAGCACACAAGCTCTCAACAGATCTTCCAAGGTCTGAATCGTCCTTTCTGACTGTCCATCTGTTTGGGGGTGATATGCGGTACTAAACTTTAATCTTGTACCAAGTTCCTCTTGAACCTGCTTCCACAACTTAGAAGTAAACTTGGGATCTCTATCAGAAATTATTGATCTGGGTACACCATGCAAACGCACTATCTCTCTGATATACAGCTCAGCTAGGTCTGTCACCTTAGCAGTGGTCTTCAGGGCAAGTAAGTGTGTTGACTTGGTAAGACGATCTACCACGACCCATATCGCATCATGACCTCTCTTGGTCTGGGGTAGACCCACCATAAAATCCATGGTGATCTGCTCCCATTTCCACTCTGGAATCTCTATTGTCTGTAAAAGTCTGCCGGGTCACTGATGTTCAGCCTTCACCATTTGGCACGTAAGACAACTGGCCACCCATGACGCAATGTCTTTCTTCATTCCTGGCCACCAGAAAAACCGTTGTAGGTCCTTGTACATCTTAGTAGTTCCTGGGTGTACCGTGTATTTGGATCCATGTGCCTCTCGCAGAATTATCTCTTTTATGGTTGAATCCGCAGGAACCCAAATGCGATTCTCAAACCTGATTCCTCCATCTACTCCCACGGATAGACGGGTCTGTGGCTTTATCAGCAAACCTTTCATCTTATCAAGCTCTCCACTGGTCAACTGTGCTGCCATGACCTCACTCAACAACTCAGATTGAATCTGGATGTTAGCCAACCGAACTCGGTCCTCTAGCAGTTGTGGAGTCCATTTCACAAGTTCTTCTAAACTTTTCCACTGACTGGACATGATAGTTGCACACTTAAGCTGTTTTCGACTCAACGCATCAGCCACTACATTCGCCTTACCAGGATGGTAGGTGATGGTGAAGTCGTAATCCTTCATGTACTCCATCCATCGACGCTGTCGTAGGTTCAGGTCTCTCTGTGTCAGCAGGTACTTCAAGCTCTTATGGTCGGTGAAGATCTCGAAGGTAGCACCGTACAGGTAGTGCCGCCATATTTTCAAGGCATGGATTATAGAAGCTAACTCCAGGTCATGTGTCGGGTAGTTCACCTCATTTGGCTTGAGCTGTCGGGACGCATATGCAACCATATGCCGATCTTGTTCCAACACGCAGCCAAGTCCCATCTTGGAAGCATCAGTGAATATCATGAAACCCTCATTGCCAGAGGGAAAAGTCAACACAGGAGCGGTGGTCAGCTTCTCCTTTAATTCCTGAAATCGAGCTTCACACACTTCAGGCCACACGAACTTCACATCCTTCTGAGTCAACATGGTTAGCGGTAGAGCAGTCTTGGAGAAATCCTTGATGAAGCGACGGTAGTATCCGGCCAACCCCAAGAAGCTGCGAATCTCGGAGGGGTTCTTCGGTGCCAGCCAGTCTCGAACTGCCGATACCTTGGCTGGATCTACGGTGATTGTTCCTCCTGAGATGATGTGTCCAAGAAACATGACTCGGTCCAACCAAAACTCACATTTCGAGAACTTTCCGAAAAACTTATGCTTTCTCAGGATATCAAGGACTCTACCCAGGTGGTCACGGTGTTGGGCTAGGTCATCTGAGTACACCAGAATGTCATCTATGAACACTATCACAAAAGAGTCAAGGAAGGGTTGGAACACACTGTTCATGAGGTTCATAAAGACACTCGGTGCATTGGATAATCCAAACGACATGACCACAAACTCATAGTGGCCATAACGGGTTCTGAAAGCCGTTTTGGGTATATCCTCACTCCTCACTCTCACCTGGTGATATCCTGATCTCAAATCAATTTTGGAAAAGACTCGAGCTGATTTGATTTGGTCAAAGAGGTCATCTATTCTGGGTAAAGGATACTTATTCTTAATGGTTGCCTGATTGATCATCCGATAATCAATACACATCTGAAGCGACCCATCCTTCTTTTTCACAAAGAGGACTGGTGCTCCCCATGGTGAGGTACTGGGTCGGATAAACCCCTTATCCAACAACTCTTGCAATTGGGTTTTCAACTCAAGCAACTCAGCAGGGGCCATTCTATAGGGCGCCTTAGATATAGGGTTAGTCCCAGGAGCTAACTCAATCGAGAAGTCTACCTCCCTCTCAGGGGGAATTCCTGGTAGATCATCTGGAAACACATCTGCGTACTCCCGAACCACCTCTATGTTCTCTAAGGATTGCCCCTTAACCTCGGGTACGGTAACTATGGCTAGGTAGGCTCGACAACCCTTGGATAGCATCCATTCAGCTTTCAAAGCAGATATGTAAAGACTGGTTGTCGCATCTTTCCTTCCTCGAATGGTGAAGTGTGGATAGCCGGTCTTTCTAATGAGAATCTTCTTCTCTCTACAGTCAATCTGGGCCCTATAGGTGGAAAGCCAGTCCATCCCGATGATTACATCAAAATCATTCATATCGAGAAGGATGAAGTCAGTGGGAAGCTCATGGTTCAGGTACTTTACTGGCAAGATAGGGGTTTTCAAAAGAGAGGTATAAATACGACCACTCGGGGTTGTGACATCCAAAACATACCCCAAATCCTTGATATCCAACCCAAGCATAGTTGCCAGATTTTTCGAAATAAAAGTATTAGTAGAACCAGAATCAAAAAGTGCTTTTACATTTTGTCCCATGACTTCCAGCAAGCCTACAAAGTTATTCCATATCAGAAAGCTACTACATGGTCTACTGAACTAAAAGGAAAAACTCTATGGGTTATTACCCTCGATCAACTTATTAGCATTCGCCTGAGCTTCTTCGTTGTTGATGGCGAACACTCTAGCTTGTCTCGTCTCTCCAACTGGAGGTGCTCCGGCTGGTACTCCTACTGGGGGTGCTGTAGCTACTGGCTGTGCTGCTACAGGTTGTGACCCCAAAGGTCCCCTTGGGTCAGGCTGAGGGCAGTTGGCGATGAAGTGTCCCTCTTGCTGACATCTGAAACACACTTTCTTCTCAAAGCGACACTTCCCAGGATGTGCCCGTCCACAGGTGCGACATTGTTGGAGGCGACCACGCGGCTTGCCCTTGTGCCCATGCTTGTTCTTGTTGTGGTTGCGTCCTTGCCCCTTTCGGTGTTCATTCCTCTGGCCTTGAACTCCTTCAGTGAAGCCCAAGTATCCTCTGGATTGGTTTTGTGTAGGCATCACTGTCCTTTCCATGTCTAAGGCGGTATTGTAGGCTTCAACAAAGGTCTTTGGCTTACTAGCCATCACATGAGGCTTGATGGCAGGATGTAGACGTTCCATGAAGTGGTCCACCCTCCTCTCTTCGTCCAACATATGCCCAAAGCGTTCCAGGAGGCGGAACCTACGATTGAAATCTACAACTGAAGAACTTCCTTGAGTCATGCTCATGAACTCCCTCTCTTTCTCTTTCCTTGCTGAGATGGGGAGGAATCTGGCGGTGAAGATGGTCTTGAAATCGGTCCACGCCATCGGTTCCTCGCTTAGGTCCCTTCCCGTGATGTGGTTCTCCCACCATATCTTGGCTGCACCTTCTAAAAGGTGAGTAGCAAACAGAACCTTCTTATTTGGCTGCACCTCAAGCATCCAGAACTCGTTCTCGACTGCAAGTAGCCAAGCTTCCGCCTTGTCGACCACTTTAGTCTTATCTTCTCCCCAGAACTTTTCAATGTTCAGCTTGACGAAGTCCAGAATGGTGGCTCCCAATCGAGGACGAACTGGAAGTGGCTCACCATTCTCATCTCGAGTTATGTCTCTAAGGGCCAAGGCACGGATAGCTTCAGTCAATTGCTTTTGTTGTTCCATCCAAACTGCATCTGTTGTATGAACCACCATGGCTGGTTCTGGACCATCAGGATGGTCCTCCTCCATTTGGGCTTCCTCTTCATGCATCTGGTACTCCTCATACTCTAGTCCTTCCCCTGGCTCTTGGTTGCTGTCGGGCATTGGTTCAGGGTTGGGTGCCTCAACTTCCTCTGGTCTCTTTCTCTTCTTTGAGGTCTCTCCATGGTTTCACTTCCTCTTCTCGGAGGATCCATTCTCCTTGCGGGGTGGTCCACCATTGCTGGTGGAAAAAGGGATGGCCACAACTTTGGTACGAGCCATCTGCACACAAACAAACTTTTAGTTTCCTTTTAAACTAATTACACTTGTGCAAATGACATCTTACTTACGTATCTTTTATTAATTTGGTGGAGGATCCCTTAGACCTTATCAACCTTAACCCATACCACATGAGGGTGACGAAGAGAGAGAAAACCCTAATCCTTAAAGTCCTTAAGAGAATTTGAGTTGAGAAGGGATGAATAAGATGAGAGAGTCCTAAAGGTATCTTACTTCGAGTCTTGACCTAAGACATCGGCCAGGCAGTCACATGATCCGGGAGTCCTCGTATTCCGACTAGCGGTGCGGAGGAAAATTTTGCCAGCCCCCGGATGTGATCCTTTTCTAGACACCTCAGTCTTTCGGAAAATCCTCTAATAACTCCCTCGGTTCTATGGAATTTGTAAAATTTAATAATTATTAATGATTAGATGGAGAACCTACGCTCTGATACCAATTGTAACGACCCCGCCTCCCGGTAACCCCCAATTAAGGGAGTCTCGAAGGTCGGAATCGTTAATCAATTTACATGATCAAAGGTTCAGCATATAATCAACAATAATTATAAAATTTTACTAACTAAACTGGAATTGGATACAAAAATTAAAATTTTTACTTACCTTTATAAAATTGGGAAAACTAACTATCCACAACTTGAAATACTCTATCTAATCCTCCTTGCACTTTAATTATTAATTTCACGATGTGCCACTTTACTGTTTGTGATTTTTAGGATATTACCTAAAATGCCGACAAACAAAACATCGATCAGCAATTGCTGGTATGTGGAGACAACCAAAATTTCACAATTAGGTCTAACAATTTAAGTATTGCAATCAAGGTAATTAACAAGTCAATTTATATTTTCCATGTGACAATCCCCACCGCTTTTGCCCTAACCCTGGATTTGACTTAAGGCCACCTTCTCAATCCCGAGATTGGTGCCTGGGAGTCATCTCTCATGGTGCTCCTTAGTCTTGCCTCATCAATCACCTTCTCATTCCCGAGCTTTGTGTATAGGGTCACCTCTCATGGTGCCCATTGGTCTACCCTCCTGGGCCTGACCCTTATGGCATCTTCCATCAGGGTGGCATGTAGGTGCGGGATTTACACATTTATATTAAATGGTGATAATCATAGTCACTTTATAATTGCAGTATGAACATCCAAACAGTTAGTTGCATTCAATGCGATTAAACATTCGGGAATCTCTTGGGAAACTAAAGCGGTTACTCATATTTAACCACATACCTGTTAATGAAGACTTGAATGCAGAACTAATTTAATCAACCAGGAAATCAAGCAAGCACACACACAATTTCCTGAAAAATACATTTAATTCCTCTATCATTAATCATGTCATGATGATTCAATAATACTAAGGTTTTCCTAGGTTAATTGCCCTTTTTAGGGTTTTTAATCATAATTAGGGTTTCGTCTCCTTTTTATTGCTTTTACCTTTCTTTTATTAAATTATACATCAAACCCCAAATTTTCTTGCTTTATCATATATTAGGATTCCTAAGATCAAACTTAGTCCAATAAACCCTAATTTCGAATTACTTCATCATTTCCTTTTTCTAAATTAGGGTTTCCAACCTTTTAATCCACATATGGAGTCATAAAACCCTAAACTTGTAATTCTATCATCAAAACAGGTTAATAATTATCTAAAATAGAAAATAAGTTAACCATCTTCGAATTATCTTAATTGCAAGACTAATTACCCTTTTTAACAACAATTAGGGCTTTTATCCACAAATTAACTCTTTTTCTTATTCTAGAAGTATACTTTTACAAACTAGTCTGATTTAGGGTTTCCAACTATTTTTATTAAATCCCTCATATTTTTCTGATCATTTTTGATGTATTGAGTTTTTCCATCCGAGCCTCCTAGCTCTAGTTATAATTTTTCTAAGATAAATCATTTTAATCGATTTATTTGCTAAATCCAAAAAAAGCCGGGTCGTCCGATCCGTGGACCGTGGATCCACGGAGGATCTAATGGCCACAGCTTCGCGCGCCTATACAGTGCGATTAAAACAAGAAAAGGTCGAACATGACCTTGTCACCACTGAAGAAGGTGAGGGGCAAAAAGGTCAATAGACCCGTCTTCTTCTTCTTCTACCTCCCGTCCTCGTCGTTGTAGCAACGGCGGTCAACCTCAATGTTGACTTTGGGCGATGGTGCTTCTCGGCTTGCGCTGAAGGTCCAGGGAGCCCTGCTGCCTCCCATCGAACACGACGACGATGCCAATTGCTCGTCGAGGGCACTCCAAGGTAGTCCGCCACCCGCCGGACTCTGGCGCCGATCCTTGAGCAATAGGGGGTGTTGGTCGACACGAAACGATCAATTAACCGCACACTCACGATCCTTGCGCCGTTCCGTAGAGTTTGGGATGAACAATAGAGGTGTCAGTGCCTCAGATCACCCTCCCCTATTTATAGGGTCGAGGCAGAGTGTTGCTGATTTGGGCGTTTCCTAATCCCAGGGTCAGAACGCATGAAACCGGGGATGTTTCCCCGCGTTTTCTTCTCCTAGATCCAATGGAGATCTCATCCAGTTGGCAAAACCCAAGGATTACGAGAGAATCAAGAGGAAAAATCCCTCTGGTGTCTCACAGAAACTCAGTCCCAGTGGGACTCAATCGGAGAGCGCCCAGCGCCGGATCAGGATCCAATGGATCAAATTATTCGCGGCCAAGGAAAAAGGGAAACTGATTCTGTTATTTCCAAATTTAATTCCAAAACCAATATAACTTGCAAAATTGATATCTCTCACACCATCACTCTGATTGGCCTCAAAATTTAAAGGAAAGTTCCTTTTAATATTATTTACCTTTGTACGAAATTTGGGAATAAAAAAACAATGTATGGATAGGATTTCTTTTCTCCCAAGTTTTCTTATTAAAACTCTCAATTAATTCATATCCTCATTTCCTTTGCCTTTATCTCATTAATTTGGGTCCCTTGGACCTCAAGGGAACCCAAAGGCACGAATTCCCATATTGGGGAATATTAGTTTAGCATTATCTTCTGTTAACTATCTATTTCTCATATTCTCCTTTTATTAGTCAATTTCTTTTCTTTGTTAATTCCTTTTTCTTTTCAATTGGGCTTAATGTCATCCAAGGCTCACAATCAAACGATCAAAGCCATCTCACACAAAAATCATCACAAATCAAAGAAAAAGATCCCCTTTTGTCATTAAAAGAGAAATGCCTTTTTATATTATAATTCTCAGAAATTTGAGGTTATAACACTAATGTTCTCATCGCATGAAGACTACAAATCTTTTGTCTATGCTTTTTCAATAGGATCCGACATAAATGAAATAAACATGAGATCATCATCATCATCGTCGAGAAAAATAATCTTAGTCTTCTCTAGGGATCTCTTTGATTGGGCCTCTAGAAAAGTAGCTAACATGGCCTTTTGGGTTTCTAGTATTTCTTGTTGCTCCGTTACTATTCTTTCTAGGGATTTAATCTATTCCTCCTATTAAGGTGTATATTGTCTTTCACAATAAGGTTCATAAGACAAAAAATGTGTTCATCATCCTCACCATATCCCCCATAATGTTCTTGATCATAACATCCCTCATATTGATATGTATATAATTGTTTCTCATAATAGTCTTCAGGAGTGTATGGATTTTAATTTCCATTATATCCACCTTGGTAGGAAAACTCGATATTAGAATGTGCCACAAAGATATGAGGGGACACATTTAGACAATCTATTGATGGATGGCTGCAATAACCACATAATTGACATTGTGAACCATAATATGTTGACCACTCCATTTGATTTTTTTCTGAAAAACAAATAAATTACAAAAAGAAATCTAGAAAGAAAGGAAAAAGACCTGAACTAGAACAAATTAAAAACTAACATTACTAAATTTACAAAACAAGTCAAGCAGTTAACTATAATTTATAAAAGAACTAAAAGTTACAAAGATAATCTAAGAAATTATAAATAAGACTAAAAGTTACAAAACAAACTAGAAAGTTGTACTGGCAGAATGGAAATTCCGTTGGAGGAGGAGATATACTATCATAATGGGTCTCGTTAAGAAGTTTTGGAAATAAATTTCAAAGAACTAAAAAATAAAGAAATGGAATCTAAAAAGAAATTACTAAGAAAAACTAAGAATTATAAAACAAGACCAAAAATAATTGAACAAAACTTAAAATTACAAAGAAATGAAAACTACAAAATAAATTAAAAAGCAGTACTACTGGAATGTAAACTCAGAAGAAGGAGGAGATATACTATTAGAACGAGACTCAGTAGGTGAAAATAGGAAAAGGAAAAAATTATCAACTTAAGAAGGAATAGAATTATAGAACAAGTCTAAAAATTATAAACAAATCTTAGGTATTATGAAACAAGATTAAAATTATAAAAATAAAAATTAAAGTGGATATATTGAAATTATAGAGAAAATGAAAAATCATAATACCAAACTAGAATTATAAATAAAAATAAAGAAGAAATCCTATATATATAAGAGATCGGATTTGAAAAATAACGTGTGTCGTCCTCGACAATGACACCAAATTTGCACACACAACAAATTACTAGGAAAAATCTTAGAGTTTAACCATCAAATAGGTTGTTAACTTGTTGTAATAAAAAAATCAATATTGATCCCAAGAGATGACAAAAGGGTGGTAGAGATCCAAATCCAATCGCAAGAACAAGAAGGAAAAATACAACTTGTCGAGAGTTTGGTTATGCTAAGGACCAGTAGTAAAATTGTAGAAATAACATTTAGCTAATCAAATTATAAAATAAAAGGGGGTCTGAAGGATCATCGCCAAAAATCACAATGCTAAATTAACCAATCCAACTCCATATTTTAATGACCAAATTTGGAATATGTGGAGTTTCATTCCATGAGAGTACAAATCATACAAAGACTACACTTCTCTCAAACCCAGGGTCACAAAGTTTGAGGATCCTCGTCCAACCATCCAACATAAATATATCAGGTGATCGTGTCAATAATATTTGATTCTCATTCTGAGGTTCTAACCCATAGATTAGGTGATTGTGCAACCATAGGTTATAATAAACAAGATAGCTAGATACAAATATCATAATCTAAATCAAGTGATCACGTCAGAAGATTACATGTTCATTCTTGTTGAGACTTGAAATATTGGCATCCCCACAACAATGTAATCTTTTTAACTAGAAAATGAGTGTGGATCAGAAAGATAAAAGATCATGAAAATGTGTCAAGCATTTATGCATTCATTCTTAAAAGGATCCAAGATGTCAGTACCTCCACAATTTTATACACACACACACACACACACACACATATATATATATATATATCCTTTGATCAAAATAGATAAAGTTTGGGAATCATCCTTTCATTAAAATTATAAAGTCGGTATAACTAATGCAGAGATTAGGATAAGGGGCTACTCCCCAATCCCCATAAGAGAACTACTCAAATATAATTTAAAGCAACAAGATTACAATAGAAATCCCATAAGAAGAGGTAGAAAGAGTGATGCCCTTTACTTTAGAACCCCCCTCCTTTTATAGGGATAAAGTAGGGGTAAAATAACTACAAATGAGACTTTGTGGTGGCAGAGAGTGTTGGATCTGCTTTAATTGAAGTTCGACTGCAATAGTGGCCTTCTTAATTCGAATTTTGACTGGATTTGGGCATGAGTCGGTCAAATCATGATATGAGTTGGTCAGCTTGTGAGATTGGGACTTATTCTTAATTTCTTTGCTTGCAAGAATGTTGATAGTGCCTCACTCACTTGATAGCTATATTTTTCCATGTGATCGGTAGGCATGTATGTAGCTTGATATTTTAATTTGACGTGTAGCCTCAATTGCTTTGCTGAGTTGATGCCTGAATTTCATGCATTGAATATGTTCATTGGATTTCCAATTCAGTTTCTATCTCAAAACCAATATTCAAACACAATCACAAAGGGATTTCATTGCCAAACAACTATTTCAATAAGATAAATTGGACTGGACTTATTTATCAATTGTCTCTCCACTTTGACTCTTGTCATGCCTTTTCACTACTGAGGTGTTTCCATACAAAATAATATCCACGAGTTGGCACTTTGTTTCCCATAAATTTGCATTTTGACCGCATCTTAAGGGACTATTCAATTAATTATCTTGGCATCCGCCTTTTCTTGATAAATAAAGAAATACCATAGATGCCTTTAATTGCCTTATTTTTTCCTTGATTAAATTGTGATTGGATACTAATAAATCTTTAACATTGCAACATTCCCCACATAAAACAAAAGTAATGTTATTAACACAATTGTTATTCTCAAGAAAAAGTGGAAGAAATTTGGATTTAATTAAGTCAACCCATAAATTGTATAAAGTTATGGAAAAACCAATGTATTAACAATTGTGGGATTATAAGGCTACATTAAATGAATTCCGGAATTAAATTTTGATTAGAATGCAAATTTTATCTAAGAAAGGCAGTAAAATTGGGATGAATACTCAATCATCATGTACTCTACCTCTATCATAGAAAGTAAAACCCATGTTTGCAACTAGGACTGCTAAGATATGTGCCCCCCTCCAAAAGTAGAAACATACCCAGAAGTACTTCATGTGTTCTATAGTCACCTTCCATGTCAGCATCAATGAAGTCTTTCAAAATCGGTTCTAAATCACAAAACATAAAACACGTGTTGTTCGTCCCTCGTAAGTATCTGAAGATCCATTTGACCACCTCCCACTGATCTTTTCCAAGGTTTGAGGGAAACCTACCCACAACGCCAGCTTCATGAGAAATATCATTATGAGTACACAGCGTTGTGTACATCAAAATTTCCCACATCAGAACAATAGGGAATCCTGGCCATCTCCTCATTCTCCACATCAGTAGACGAATAAAACTTCTTACTTATATTGAAATATCCTAATCGTGGAGTACTCATAGATTTGAACTTGCTCCTATTAAACTACTCTAGAATCCGTTCAATATAGCTCTCCTGTGATAACCATAACATGTTCTTCTTTTAGTCACATGTGATCAGCATCCCCAAAATCTACTTTGATGGTCCCAGATCCTTCATCTCAAAGGCATCCCAAAGCTCTGTCTTTAGTTTCTTGATCAAACTGACATACTTTCCTACTATCAAGATGTCATCCACATACAGTAGAAGAATAATAAACTTTTCATTGGGAAACCTCATGTTAACACATGGATCTTCACTTGTCTTATGGTATTCATGACTCTACATGAAAGAATCAAACTTCTTATATTGTTGCGTGAGAGTTTATTTTAGACTATACAAACTCTTCTTCAATCTACAGACTAAGTGCTCTTTTCCCTTGACTTCAAAACCTTCTGACTACTCCATGTAGATCACCTCACCTAGGCCACCATGAACAAATGTTGACTTCACATCTATACGTTCAAGCACCAAATCTAGACTAGCAATCAATTCTAGACCCAATTTAATAGAAGTCATCTTCACAATAGGAGAAAAAATCTCATTAAAATCCAACGCTAATCATTGACCAAAGCACTTGACAACTAGTTTGACTATATATTTGATATCCTTGTTGTTGTCATCTCTTTTCATCCTATAGACCCACTTGTTCTTTAGTACTCTCTGGCCCTTAGGAAGCACCACAAGGTTATACATATTTTTCTATTGCAAAGAAGACATCTCCTCCTACATCTCCTGATGCTATTGTGCTATATCTCTATGAGTCTGTGCCTCTTGAAAAGTCTCTTGCTCCCACTAATCAATAAGAAAAATATACTAAAATGTGAGATATATAGATGAAGGATGACCAACTCTGTCAGAATTGCACAACTTCCTAGTGGTGGTCTTGCTCCCTTTGCCAAAACGTTGTTGACTATGAATCTAAATCACTCAACTATGCATCTAAAACAAGAACTTTAGATGTGCTAGCACTCTATTTCTTGGTGCTCTTCTTCATCATCTGAATACAAAAACAATGAGGAAGCTAAGTCATCCTCATGCTCATCTTCATAAGAATTGTCAATTGATCTTCCAACCTCTCTATCATTAGTATCATTCTCTGTCATTGTCTGACTCTCACAAAAAGTCACATCTTTGTGTCTGCTGATGGTCTTTTTGATAGGATCCCATAACCTATAGCAAAACTGTTGATTTCCATAGCTAATAAAGATACATACATGCTTTATCCTCCTTCTTTTGCTGCTTTTCCTTTAGAACATGTGCATATGGCTTGCACTCATATACTCATAGATGAGTATAGGATGAATCCTTACCAGTCCACACCTTCTCAGGTTTCTCAAACCTCTAAGGAATTGATGGATATCAATTAATCATATAGCAGGTAGTACTCACTACCTCACCATAAAATGTCTTTGGAAACTATGAAGTAGTCAAAGTCCATCTGAATTTCTCCACTATTGTACGGTTCATCCTCTCAACTGTACCATATGTTGTGGTGTGTCAGGCTCTATACTCTCATGAAGTATGCCATGTTGTACATAGTCATCATGGAACTCCCTAGAGGTGTCTCTCCTCCATTCTTCATGTGAAGACACTTTAGATTTTTCTCTATCTCTCGCTCTATCATGGCATGAAATTTTGAAAACATTAAAAAACCTAATCCTTGGTATTCAACAAGTAGACCAACACCTTCCTAGATGCATCATCAATAAATGTGACAAAATACATATTGTCACCTAGTGAAGCCACCTCATATGAGACCGCAAACATTGGAATGAACCTATTGCAGAAGATTTAACTTCACCTTTGATCTTGTCTTGAAAGAAACTCATTGATGATTTCCTATCTATTAGGAATCACATGAAGTGAGACCAGTGTTCTTACCACAAGAAATCAATCCCTAATTTGATAGTAGTTGTAGGACTTTCTCTCTCATGTATTCTAGCTACCTATGTCATAAATCTGTCTGGTGATTCTCAACTGCATGTACATCACTGCCTTTGAACACTTTAAGATGAGTCTTGTATAATATGCAACACAATTTTCCACATATAATAAACAAAGCCCCCTTTTTTATTTTATATTTACCACCACTAAATTATAGATCGCATCCTTCTCTATCAAAGAGAGAACTAGCTATCAAACTCAACTGTAAATCTAGGACATGAGGAACATCCTTGAGTGTGAGCATGCATTCGACACTTGTCTGAACACAAATGTCTCCAATCTCGATAATTATAGAGAAGTTATAATTTTCCATAATCACCTGTCTAAAGTCTCCCTTCCTGTATCAATTGAATAACTCCTTAATAGGTGAAGAATGATAAGAAGCTACAATATCCAGCACCCACTTAAAATCATCATCCTCAAGCAAACACTAATACTGGACTGTCAAGATTACATCATCATCATCATCCTTATCATCTTAAATTGTCATTGCATTATACTTGTCATCATATTTCTTGTCTTTATCTTCATACCTATGTTTATTATTTCAAACCTTACAATCCCTTTTGAACTGTCTTTGCACATAAAAGCACCCTCTACTCCTTGAGTTGGATCTATCACAAGACTTCTCACAGTCTTCAAACTAACAACAACTATGAGATCTACCATGGTCTCTCACTCTATCAGTGCCCCTACTCCCTATAAAATGCACCTATGATCCTCTATCACTTATGGCTTTTCATCGATGTCTATTCATCCAATAGAATGCTCTTCACCTAATTAAGTGTCAACTTGCCTTACTGTGTGGAGTTGGTGAATGTCACAACAAGCATCTCCCAATTGTCAAGTAATGTTTATAGAAGAAGTAGAGACTATAGTTCATTGTCAAGGACCACTTCATAGACCCAGTTGATTTACAAGGTTTTCAAATTCATTAATGTACACGGTAATACTTGTACCATCCCAGTACATCAGGTCCACCAACTTCTTAATAAAAAAGCTTTATTTGTGGAACTCTTTCGTCATACAATTTCTTGACCTTTTCTCTCAAATATTTATCATCGATCTCCTATAAAACATGATGGAACATAGAAATATTGAGCCACTTTCACATTTTTTCGATGGTCTTGCTAATTAGTTTCCTCCAATCCATCAAACACATTCCCTGGATTTTGTCTATCTATCATATCATACAAATCCTTACAATATAGAATATCCTCCATATTGGGTTTACAGATCTGTCAAACTATGCTCGTCAACTTAACCATCATTTCATCATCATTCTTTCCCATCTAGATCTGGATCTGCCCAACATGGGCTCTAGTATCACTTGTTTGGTTTGCTGCTTGGGAATATGTGCACATATTCTATGCAACCTCGATGCAATGAAAAGGAATAGATATGCAGAAGTGTTACTGACGAATGTGTAAATCAAAGAATAGAACTGCAACTATAAAGAGGAGAAAGAAAGACTATATTTTTACATGGAAACCCCTAGAAATGTGTTAGGGAAAAACCACGAGGCCAACCATGGAAAAAACCACAATAAGACACAAAGATACATTTTTTTCTCTTGGATTTTGAACTCAAATTTGAGATAATATATCAAGAAGGAGATATAAGAAGATGCCACACCATAGGGAGAGATCGCTACAATTTACCACCCTAGAACTTCCCAAGAAGATATCCTCTTCCACAAAGTGCACAATAGTAGATGGTGTGAAGAAGACTCCTAAATGTCGTGGCAGTCGTACCCCATGTCCATTCTTCTTCCTTCTCTTTTATTCCTCTTCCTATGCTTTTCCTCCCCTCTCCTTAGCGAGCAATAGCAAAAGGCTACTTTTTTAATTAGCGCCTACTACTTTGGCTATTGCAATTAGTGGATGCACCTATTTCTTGGTTGCGACTGCTGGGATTTATGATCCCGTTTTGTACCGAAATCACAATTCCCTAATGGTAAAAACTCTTGGGATGGAAACACTCATAGTACAAAATATATGCATGTATATTACAACATGCAACAAAAAAGAAATATTAATAGAATCTTTATTGATGAGTGTGTAAATGCAATGTAATAAGCATGAGAATATAGATGGGGAATAGCAGACTTCTATGTGAAAGAATCTCACAATTTGTGAGGGAAAAGCTACGGGGCCAACAATAGGAAAACCCACTATAAAAAGAAAAAATAAATTTTCTAATCTAAAATTTGAGATAATATACCAAGAAGGAGAAATATAAAGTACCATCATAGGGAGAGATCCTTACAATCTAAAACCCCATAAATTCTTAGGAAGACACTCTTCCATAAAGTGCACAATGGTAGATGGTCTGAAGAATAACAGCGAGATGCATTGACAGTTAGGCCAACTTCCTTTCTTCTTCCTTCTCTTTTCTTCCCTTCCTATTCCTTTACTTTTTCCCTGTCATAAACCACATCATAAAAAATTGAATATCATTTTTTTTGTCTTAAATGATGATCACGTTCTTTACCCTTGGTTCAATTCCAACAAGTGGGTAGCTGGGATTTCTATATCCCATTTCAAATAAGTAGCAACCGCAACAAAGATCCCTAATGGGCTTCCTTTTATATGGGATGAAAAAATCGCATGCCCTATAATCTCCCCCTTCAACCTAAGGAGGAGACTGTCATCACAAAATCATCACTGGAAATGTATGCCTCTAAGATCTTTATAGAGCTCTAACTTATCTTGTGTCACCACCTTGGTCATCAAGTTTGAAGCATTCTTCTCAATATGGATCTTTTGTAATATCAACAACTTCTTATCAATCACATCATGAAGTTGTTGATATCTCACATCAATGTACTTTGTTCATGCTTGATGCATTGTGCTTTGGCTCAAATAGTAACACTCTAACTATCACAGAAAATGGTCAAATGAACCTGATTCATACCCATCTCTCAGATAAATCTCACAATCTAGAGTATTTATTTTCCTACTTCTGCTATTATGTATTCTACATCTATCATAGAAAGTGCAACACACATTGCAACTTGGGCTGCCACGATATGTCTCCCCTTGTAAAATTGAAAACATACCCACATGTAGACTTCCTGTGATCAATGTCACCAGTCATGTTAGCATCGATGAAGTTTTTTAGAATTAGTTTAGAATAACTAAGCATAAAACACGTGCTTCTACTATCATAAATATTTGAAGATCCACTTGTCCACCTCCCAATGATCTTTACCAGGATTCGAGTGGAACTTGCTCACAACACCAACTACATGAGCAATATCAGGATGAGTACACACCATTGTATACATCAAACTCCCCACAACAAAGGAATAATGAATCCTGACCATGACCATATATGCTTTTTCCTTATCGGTAGATGGTCATGACTTCTTACTTATCTTCAAATGACTTGATAAAGGATTACTCATGGTGTAACATACTAAATTTTGGTACTAAATTTAATTTTGACCTATTATTCATAATCCTCTCAAATTAAAAACTTCTTTTGCTAAATATTCCATTTAAAATTTCATTTCATGCAATTCTCTCATTTTGATTGAATAACCCCATTTGGGACCCACAATTATAAAGTTGAACTCAATTATAAATTCTTAGCATTGGAATCATACAAAAACACAATTTTGATTATTAGATAATTGCATTTGTATTAATTCAGAGAACAAACTTATGAGAAACCTCAAGATCATAAATGTTGTATTTAGTTGAATTTATAAAACTATAAATTGAAGGCGTAGTTAAATTCCATGTCAAAATCATTTATTACTCAAGAATTACATAATTAAAAAGTATAGGAGATTAGAGATATTAAAACCCTATCAAAACTACTAGTCAAAGGGCATTGATCTGTCCCTCACCCCGCTAACCCTAGGAACCCAACCCCATACTTGCTGTTACAAAGAAACAATATAAAACATGCTCTCCCCTCTATTATTTTCCCTAAGTTAAAGGGTGTTGAATCTGTCTTCAGACTACCTAGCTGAACAACCATGTCCTACAACTTAGAATGCTCACTAGCGTCCCCCTCTTCATGGTTTCTAGAGAAATGACAGACTTTTGTTACTAAACTAGCATGACTGGATCATGAATGGGATGCCTCTATTGCTCCATTCTTAATCATCGAACCCCTCTCTCCCTATGAAGTATTCCTCCAGTCCTTGAACCCTCTCCCCAACTCCTCATAAACACCTAGCTCTTCCTTGGTCATATGGACTCACTGCAACATGTCTGCAACATGCAACCAGTTGATAAACTTGCAACCACCCTGAAGTATATAATTCATAAATGTTCATAATAAATCTAGTATATATGAATTAAAATTTTTGATTAAAATTGAAACTTGGATATGCAAAGTTATTTGTTCATTAAGGATATGTAATATTCTTGTCAGAGTTGAAGCTAAATCTACTTAAAAATCTCTAGTGACCCTTTTTCTAGATTTATTTTTTGACATATATGATAATTCTGAATATGATGAAGGAAATCTTGGTTATAAGGATAGACTTACTTTCAATTGTGAGATAATTTTGTCTCTTTAACCATCTATGATTTTTTTTAAATTTATGCAGTGGGAACTATCTAATATTTAGTCCAAGAATTGTGCAATGTTAGGTAATTTATTTAGAATATTTTGCAACTACGAGTTTTTATTCAACTATATTATGTTGTATCATTTAGATAATATTATATATGGGTATATATACACATATAATATTATCCAATACAATATTATTTATTAAAAATATATATTTTCATATGAAAACATATAATTTTGAAAGGTTAACTCTAATAATAGTTAAAAGATAAAAATTCATCTAGAGTAGTTTGAATCTTTCAATTTGTGTTTTACTTATTGAAAATATAGATAGAAACAAAATTCAAATAAATAAGTTAATAATTTTTATATTGTATCATATCACCTAATTTTAAAATCAAATTTATGTGTCTCAAATGTAACCAATATAAATCATATATTTGTAGTTGGTATGAAAATTTGAATCTATATCTATATAGAACTATATGAGGTATCTAATATGATTTACATTCTGAGGTACATAATTATATCCAATTATCAATAGAAAAAGATGACCATTTTTATGGATAGTTATAGGTAATATAAGGTAAGTGTATTGTTGGTGACTATACTCTTTTTGAAAGTTTTATAGGAATGTTATAGAAAAATCCATAATCATTGCTTATTACCCTTGTTTTATTAACATGTGAGTTTGAAAATAGTCTAGAGATTAATAAACCAAACTTGCAATTTATTTAAGTACTCATAATTTTATATGCATATATATAGTAAATTACTAAGAATATCATTTAGATCTGACTAAAAAACCTAGTGACATTATTTTCAATAGTAAAATCATGTTTACTAAGTACAAGATAATATGTAGTACATTAAAAGTATATTTTAAGTCCATACATGTATGACTTCTTCTAAGCAATATCTCTAAGTTTTCAAATATTGGTTATAAAAAAAAATTATTTATGTAGTTTTAAGTTTCTGTAAGATATGTTCAGAGCCAATGTCGTAACCAAGTGAGTTCTTTTTATATTTCTAGTGATGCAAAATTGTATCTTTGACTTATTAGTAGACAAACTAAAAATGCATCCAAGAGTGAAAGTATGTCATTCTTGAACAAATGGGAACTAACCTTGAATTCATATTTTCTTCTAAAGTTGGATATCAATTGATCAATGATTGGTTGTGAGAGGTTGAATAAAAATGGCATAGGTTGGCATAAGGTTTTCTTATGTGTTCCTTAAGTGGTGAAATTCATAGCGTAATGTGAATTGTCCCATCCATTAGTTTTTTGGTGGTTAGCCCTAGCAACACTACTTGTCTTGTGATCTATGAGTCTGATGGAGATACCATTTTCATCAATTAGCCATGATTTTTATTAGCATTAAATCTATACATTTTTCCCTAGTATCTCTGAATAATTCATGTGCATATTTTAAAAGATGAATCAACTATGAATATAAGAGTTAATTTAAAAAAATAAGAAATTTTTGTTTGAAAATAGGGTAGAAGTTTTTTTGACAATCATTAGCATGTTTTTCCAATAATTTCTACCTTTAGATTTTCTAAAGCTATTGGACATTCATGTTAATGACATTATAACAACATTTTCATTTCAAATATGCATAATAGAATTATCACTTCTTCAACATGATTACGAATGGTGAATGTTCATCATAATAAGTAGAATATTTTCCACAGATGCTACGTTCAAGCATAACAACGCTCCTTCAACTATTGATGTAATCTGTCAAGACAATGAAGGGATATGGCGGGGAGGTTGGGGAAGGAAGATCATGGCAGACAATGTCCTTGAAGCTAAGCTTCGTGCTATTGACCTTGCAATACAAGTGGGGCAATCTTTGGAGTGTGATCAATTGTTTGTTGAAATGGAATCTAAAAAAGCTAAGGAGGCTATTGAAGGTGATGTCATTGAATACCTGAGCCTGGCAAGTAGTCGACATCAAGAGGAAATGGAGAAATCATTGGCACTGCTCCAACGTTCGAAGAGAAGGGAACAAAGCATCTAATAGGTTAGCCAAAACTCATCAAAAAAACCCAAAGTGGATTCTATTATTATAGAAAACCACCTAGTAGTCTAGATGAGGTCATCAATCTATAGTGGTAGTATTACTACCATATTTAATTTTGTCTCATACAATGTATATTGTAATGAGTTTAATGGTTTTGCTTGCATGAGAGGGGTGAGATGAATGAAAACCCTCTGACTTCTTAAAAAAAGAATACCATTCATTTGAAAATTTGTAAAATAAATATTGTCAACTAAATTAAAATAAAAACTCTCAAGAAATGTTACAACTGACCAAATATGATTAAGTCTCATATTTTATATTATTGCAACATATACATATAAATAAATATAGAAAGATGTTAGGATATGTGATGTAAGATTGTTAATAATGATATCCTTGTCTGGTCATAGAAGCCCAAGTGGTAAGAGCTTGGTAAGTCTCAATAAAGGACCCAGGTTTGAATCACACAAAAGGCACTATACGAATGGCAACTCACACTGAGATTTTTGATAACCAAACTTTATTTAATATTTAATTCAATTTTTGAAATAAATGTTGTTATTAAAATACTTGATGTAATGTATATAAGAATCTAATGAAATATTTATCACTTTGGTCAATCTTTTATTTGACATTTCTTGGACCAAATAAGTGTATCATAATAAAATAGTTCATTTTTCATTAATTGATGGATTGTAGTTTAACATCATAAGATAAAGGTTTTGTAGATTTCATTTATATTTTTTATGGATCCAAAGTATAAATGCAACAAAATTTTGATCTTAACTTAATGAAAAATATTTTATCATATGAGTTTAACATGCTCCTGAGAGCAGTGTTGTTGTACCAGGAGGAGGTGCAAGGGACCAGACTAGGGAAGAACCTATACCTGAACAACCCCAGTTTGACCCAGCCATGATAGAAAATCCAACTTTCAACACTCTATTTGGGCAGTTCATGGCAGTTATGACACACATGACGGATAGGATGCCACCACCTGCACCTAGGGTACCAACCCATAATGAGGGATAGGGAGCTGGTAAAACTTTTGAGATGCTTCTCCGGGTAGGAGCCACAGGGTACGCTGGTACAGCTAACCCAACAGATGTAGACTTATGGTTGACTGAATTGGAGAAGGCTTTCAGAATCCTCAATATTCCGCAAGCTGAGAAGGTGAGACATGTTGTATACCTTCTAAAGGGGAGTGTTGGCCATTGGTGGACTATTGAAGAAGGCAAAAGGCCAGGTGTTGAAGTCGGATGGGAAGAATTCTGACAAGAATTCATCATTAGATACTTCCCTAAAACTTACTTGGATAAGAAGATCTCTCAGTTTGAGAGGATCAGGCAAGGAAAGATGAACATTAGCGCGTATGAGGCTAAGTTCATGGAACTTTTGTAGTTTTATCCGCATATGGTAGCCAATGATGAGGAAAGAATCTGCCATTTTGAGAAGGGGTTAAACGCTGAATTAACCACACATGTGTATGCTCTGGAGAATATGGAGCGGTTTGCCACATTTGTGGAGTATGTTAGATGGATAGAGAGGTCTGTGATCGAGAAGCGACAGACCAGTGGTAAGAAGGTATATGCTCAGTTCCAAGGACAAAGGTCTGAGACCTTTAAGAAGCCGAGGTTTTATGCATCGGCAACACCATTAAGATTCAATACCCAGACACAATGGATGTCAAGTACGGGTAGGGGCCTTAGTTTCCCTTCAAATAGAGCCCCTAATGCAACATCAACATCGGTGACTGGACCTCCTAGACCCTATCCTGAGACCAGGATCTGTCACCAGTGCAGACAAGTGGGACATCTGGAAAGGGATTGTCCAGTCGGGAACACAACGGTGACTCAACCCCAGAGGCAGAGTCAACAAGGCTCTCAAAGGAGGTAGTTTTCAAATAGCACTCGAGGACGTAGGCAAGCGTCCCAAGCTAGTTCATCAACACCCAACAACCGAGCACCGAGTCAACAGCAAGCAACAACGAGATTCTATGTGATGAATCAACCTGAAGCAGTAGTTAACCCCCGGGTTGTGACATGTCAGATGGAACTATTTTATTCAAATATGTCTTCATCTTGCTTCTTATCTATTTTAATTGATCTGGGTGCTACACATTCTTTCATCACTAGAGAAGTGATTCTTGAATGCAATATTATAGTTGGTCATAGGCAGACAGTTTGATGTTGCAAACTCCTTTGTTGGGATCATGTGATCATGGACTTTGTGGTTGGTTTTCCTAGAACAACCAAAGGTCATGATTCCATATGGGTGATAGTTGATAGGTTGAATAAGACAACACATTTCCTTCCTGTCGAAACAAACTACACTACTGAGAAGCTGGCACAGATTTATGTAGATGAGATAGTGCGGCTGCACGGGGTCCTAGCTACTATTGTTTCTGATAGAGGTCCCCAGTTCACGAGTCAGTTTTGGAAATGACTACATAAAGCTTTGGGTATGCAGTTTAGGTTTAGTACAACCTTTCACCCATAGACAGATGGACAATCTGAGAGAACCATACAAACCTTGGAGGATTTTCTTAGGGCATGTGTCCTTCAGTTTATAGGACGTTGGGATCTACATATGAGCTTGATAGAATTTGCTTACAATAATAGCTATTAGCACAATATTGATATGGCACCATATGAAGTATTATATGGTAGACGTTGTAGATCTCCGTTATGTTGGTATGAAATAGGAGATTATCAACTTCTGGGTCCTGAGCTAGTACAACAGACAACCGAGAAGATTAAAGTAATCCAACAACAGTTAAAGGCTGCACAAGATAGATAGAAGTCATACGCCGACAGACGGCGAAGACCTTTAGAATTCCAAGTTGGAGACAGAGTATATCTCAAGGTCTCACCTTGGAAAGGTGTCCTTAGATTTGGAAGGAAAGAAAAGTTATCTCCTCGATTTATGGGGCTTTATCCAATCATTAAACGGATTGGACAGGTAGCCTATAAGATAGAGTTGCCACCTAAGTTGCATAAGTTGCATCCAGTGTTCCATATCTCCATGCTGAGAAACTGTCATCCTGACACAGAGTTAGTTCTGCAACCTGTGGAGGTAGAACTAAATGATAATGTGACATATGTTGAAGGACCTGTGATGATCCTTGACAAAAGAGTTAAAAAGTTAAAAAAGAAACACATATGTCTTGTAAAAGTTCTCTGGCATCATCGTGGCATTGAAGAAGCTACGTGGGAACTAGACGAAGAGATGAGGAGGAAGTACCCTTCTCTTTTCTCTTAATGTTTTTATTGATGATTTCGGGGATGAAATCCCTATTAGGGGTGGATAATTTGTAACATCCCTGACCTGGGTTATGTGTTAACCCTAGATGTTTTTCTTAAATGAGGTTTATTATATGATTGATCTTATGTTTTTAAAAGTAATTAAGGCTCAAGAGGAAATTATATTTCAATTTTAGTCCTTTTTGAATAACGTTAAAACAATGTTTTGTTAGTTTTGGACTAAAGTGCAAATTACCCAAGTTGAGGGGTTAACTTGCAAATTGTACATGACAAAATGTTCCTCGTATGTTGAAGAATCATAGGAATGATTATGATTCAGTACTATGGCTTCCACAAGCTTGAGCACCAAGATAGAGCTTGTTGAGCAATCTTTGTGCATTAAAACCTAGTTTTGGTGTAATGTGCAATTTACCCAAAACCTAGGGTTCAATATGCAAAATACCACTACAAGAGGGTCCCTCATGATTCTTGGAATCATGTAGTGAAAAGAATTTGAGAGGGGAGCCTCATTTGAACCATTTTGGAAGAGAGAGAATCTTGATATTAAAATAATCAAGATTTAAGCATAAATGGAACTTTACTTCAAATTAATGCAAAAATAAATATGTTAATCAAAGTGTCCTTCAACCAAAAATGAGATGGTTGAAATTATATAAGTGTGGACGTCCTTATGCCTTGAAAAGGCCACGAAAATATCTAAGTGAGTGCAGAGCCCACTCACATTAGTTAATTAAAAGTAATATCCACTAAAAATGGGATATTAGTATTATATGAATTAAGGTGCTTAATTGTTTTTCCTTTAATTATGGATAATGAAGAATAATTAAAGGAAAAGGAGGATGCCTTTGTATGCAAGGAGTATAGGGGGTTAAGTGGCACCGATTTGGGGAGTTGAAGGATTGCTTTTCAACTTTCTCTTTCTTTGAAAATCCTTATATACACTTCATTTCCCACTCAACCAAGGACTCTTATTCGGATTTGCTTTCACTCTTTGTTTGCAAAACGACCAAGGGAGCTTAGGATCAATAGAAGGACGACCCCCAACTTCTAGGTAAGCTCCATGATCTCCTTTCACCTTAATTTCATGGTGGAAATCACAAATCAATGCTTGATTTCTTCTTTTCTCCATGCAATCTTCAATCCTAGCCAATCCTTTTCACTCAAAAGCTTGAGGAACGAACCTTGTGGAGTTGAGAAAGCTTCAAACACCATTAAAGACGTGTAGTGGTAGCTTTGAAGCATTCTTGAAGGTGGGTTATATAACTTGAACCCAATTACATCATTATTCAATTCCAATTTTACAAGTTATGTTGTTTTTCCTTCTTCTTGATTAATTGCTTGTTGTAATGGATGATTATATGAAATCAGTAGTAATATGAACCTTAGAAATTAAGGTAGATGATGATGACATCATCTTGGACACTTTTCCCAAAATTACAACTCCAATCGGTTTCCAATAAAATTGGTCAATCGGTTTCACCAAACCGTTTGGTGACCAAACGGTTTGCAAACTGTTTGAGGAATTGGGTTCAAAACAATTTGGGACAGTTGACCATTTGGATTGAGATGACCATTTGGAAAGAAATGGTTTCTAAACTGTTTGATGATTAATGATCTTCAAGATCGTTTGGTGTTTAGGGTTTCCAAAATCGATTGAATGGAAATAGTTTTCAAAACCGTTTGAGGTTGAGACCAAGACCGTTTGGAGGTCTAAATGGTCTCAAACTGTTTGGACATGTTTGATCAAACCGTTTGGGTATGTTTGATCAAAATCATTTGGGCATGATTGTTCAAAAACGTTTGGACATGATTGTTCAAAACCGTTTGGGCATGACTGTTCAAAACCGTTTAGACATGATTGCTCAAAACCGTTTCGACATGTTTGATCAAAACTATGTGGAGATCCAACTTAAGAAAAATCATTTGAAAGTTTAATTTGGTCAAAACCCTTTGATGGTTTAATTTGATCAAGCCCAATTAATGGATTAAATGATTTCTAATCATTTGAAGGTTCAATAAACTCCAAAACTAATTGAGTACTTATAAAGTACCTCAATGATGATTACAGTGGAAGCATATTTAATGTACTTAGATGATTTATACATTTGCTACCTAGGAAGGTAATAAACTCGTTACCCAATGATTACCAAAGGTAAGTACAAAGGTTGAATCCATAATGTACTTAATTGATTGGTAATCTTGGTAGGGTTAACCTTTGATATTTATGGAAGCAACAACTCAACACACAAAGATAACCTTAAATGCATGTTTTTGAATACATGATTAACTCAATCTAATCAAGATTGGAGTAATGAATGTCCTAGAGAGGATGAGAGATAGAAATTCATACATGTATAATAATCATGTAGCAATCCAGCCTCAACACATTCAATATAAATACCATATGTAATTAGGGTATGATCCTTGTTAGAGAGATCGTGAAACCCTAATTGAGAAGGGAGATGCGCCCTAACCCCAACTCAGGGTAATGTTAGGTGTAACCCTAATCTAGGGCGATGGTGTAACCCTAATTTAGGGAAACCCTAATTCAGGGTATTTTTGATGAAAAACCCTAATTAAGGGTGATGGAATGTGAAACTATAACCCAAGGTGATGTTATGTAATGATATGTAAAACCTTGATATGAATTTCCTAACCCTGATATAGGGTAAAACTATGTGAAACCCTAACCCTAATGTGGGTAATAGGATGAGTATTCCTGATTGACTTGTATTAAGAAACCCTAACCCTAATAAGGGTATAAGTGGTGTTACTTTGTATAGCATGGTGCTAAAATGTGATTGATATAACTGTTATCAAGTGTACTAACCATCCATGAATTATGAGATGATGAACATAGCCAGGTATGAGCTATGATGTTTCATTTATTGTTATTATTGGGCTTTGTGAGCCATAACATGCTTTGTTGCCTAGAGAGAGGTAACAACAAATGAAATGGGCTTTGAGAGCCATATGAGATGCTTGTGTAACAAGTATCATGTTTACCTTGGTCAGATGACCTAAAGGTGTTTTAGTTACCTGATAAGTGGTAACAAGTGTTCTTTGATGAACTGAGGGTTTGAATACCCATTTTCTATAATCACGATGATGAGTTTATGTAAAGATGAGAAGGCTCCTGATGAGATGAGGGATTGAGATCCCAATGCCTTATTACAGATTTGAACAATATTGATGAAAGTATTACACATTCTTTGTAGCAATTGTTAAAATAATTGATGTTTAGAAACTTGTTTGATGCTAAAATAATATGGTAATACACTTAATTGATCAAGTGATATCATATAATGTAGTTTCCCTGACCACAGATCCATCAGCGTCAGAAATTGCTGAATGGTGAAATGAGTTAAACTCAGAGCGCATATTTTTTAATATGTGGGGGTAATTGGGCAACTATATCCTTATGCCCCATAGGAATGGCTGCGGGCTATATCCTACACACAGGATTGGTTACATACCATACCCTAGTATGAGTATGGATACAGACCATGACTCCATGGGATGATACCAGGCATTGGCTACAGGCCATAACCCTGAAGAGTGTATATGCTGCGAGCTATAACTCTATAGTGAAGATGCCAATATACCCTGGCAAGCTAATTGTAGTTTGACACATGATGTCTCTGTCATATAATCTCGCACTGACTGAGAAATATGAGGTCTTGGAGTCCGTCTCTTCCATTGACCTTGTGTGGTATCGATGCTTAACGTAATCGTGGTCGGTGGGAGTATGAATGGTATACTTCATCTCTTCAGGGCATTAATTAAGTATGATTGTAAAATATAATCAGTTGTGTAGTGTATTTGTCTAAGGTTGAAATACGAGAATCATTTTTTGATATTACCTTACTTAGTATAGCGGATAAATGTTATACATGTTCTTCATATTCCTTATTGGATAAGTGACATGCCGTTCTATCAGGTTATAGCTGAAATGCTTTAAATAAGGTTAATGTTCTAATCTATTAGACAATGAATTAACTACTGTTAAACAATTATGATTCCTCTGTTTAGATTCATCTTATTAAACTACAATAATAATGTTTCTGGCGGAGAGTTATATCTCTTGCTGGGACAATTTACAACTGTCTCACCCGCGTGGGATCCAACTTTTTAGGTAGACACGGAGGAAGAGGCAGAAACCCTACAGTAGGGAAAGAGCAGCAGCAACAGGAACAACAGTGAATTCTCAGGTGGAGACACTGGTTGTCATGTCTTGTACATAGAGTTCTATGTGTCATCTCTGTACTCTCAGGTCGTAGGAGTCAATAGCTAGTTAATATTGATCTGAGATTTTGGCTTGATGCCTCGAGATATACTGCCTATGTATAGTTTAACCGGGCAGTTGATGCTTGTAACTCTCGAGAAGGAATGATACAAGAGATGTACTGGTAAACCAGAATGTAATATAATTACTTTGGTTATTTTTGAAAGAGTTTTCCAATGTATGGATCTCTTTGTGAATGGTTTTAATTTTTAGTGATTTTCGTTAATCCGCTGTGAATGATATGCTTCCTCTTAGTTAATGATGTTTATTCAAACACGATGTCACAGTAAATGTAGGCCAACTTAATAAAAAAAGATAACAATCTGTATACTCATAACATTTATTATTGAAAATGGTTAAATGAACATATGCAAACAACGATTGTTCTTGCCGGTGATTTCTTATATTATGTGAGAGTTGTGTGGAAAGTTAATGCCAAACACTATTCATATGTTTTTCAATCAGGGCACCAATATAATAACAACCGCTAGTTCTGTGTCCAAGGGTGTTGCATTTGAATAACAAGTGGATGTTTGGACACATAATGAGAACACATGATGTAACAATCCTCAAATATGTTGTTACTTATTGTTGTTCCAGAGTGCTATTGCAAATCATCCCAAACTTATATTTATCCCAGAATCACACCCCTAAAAGAAATAAAAGGGTGTTTTAATGATGGAGATTGTAACACGCTGGAACAACCTATTCGGAACAGCAAAATTGGACTAGTTGTAATAGAAGTTATTCTTATATGTAGGATAGTGACATAGTCTAAACGTACTTGTTTATATTCTTGGTAAGAAACCATGGGAAATAGGATAGGAAAACACAATAGCATTATTCAAGATGTGTGTCTTCATTTGTTCACTTACATGTGCTAGCTTAAAGAAGACACCCAAGGAATGAAGACCATTTTCTCTCTTCTAAATTGACTGACATCACTCACTTGTAGTTCTTCATGATGTTCCCCAGTCCCTTAGCAACTAGTAGATTAGCCTTTCATCCAACAATACTGATGCCAACATTCAACAAAAATAAAACATGTAGAGTTGTAATAGCAACAAGACAACTTTGACTTTTTGGTAGTGTAGTTAAGCAGGAGTAGTCCAGTACAAATTGATCCCTCTAAGTCATACATCTCAGCCCTACCCAAGCTCACACTGCACATCGTGGTACAACACCATGTTGATTTTTTTAATAATCACACATCGAAGGACCTCTTCGACAGTGCCTCCAGTGGTAGATCTCCTATAGGATTGGGGGGGGGGCACGCCCCCCCTCCCAAGATTTTTAAAAATTATTGAATATAGTTGGGTTGAAAGTTGTTAATTAATCTATTTTATTTCATTTGACCATTTTTAGTTTGATACGCCCCCAAGGATTTTGCATTGATGGTTCGTTTATACTTTCCAAGTTAAACATACGATCAAAATTCTCTATTATTTTAACTACTTTCTGACATTTACTCGCTAAATTAATATATTTGTAGATTCTTTTTCAGTTTGTGTTACTTTTACAATTACAAAAATGATTTCTTATGTTATTGCCTACTACAATTTCTATTCCGTTTTGATTTTTAAAAATTATTGAATACAATTTGGTTAAAATGTGTTAATTAATGTACTTTATTGTGTTGACAAATTCTTATTTGATAACCCCCCCAAGAGTTTCCATTGATGGTTCTTTTATAATTTTTGTAATAAAAATCTCTATCATTTTGACTCCTTTCTAACAATTACTCGATAATTTAATACACTCATAGATTCATTTTTAGTTTGATTTTCTTTTACAAATGCGAAGAAAATTTCTTGTGTTATTGCCTTTTACAATTCCTATTTCATTTTGATTTTTTGGTGTAATTTTTCTCTCTCTCCTCTGGTGTTTTTATAATTATCGTTATCTAAAACAACAAACATAAATAAAAGAAACAACCGGCCTCTATGAATCTATCCATAAACTTCTAACATTGAACGTGTCAAACTCCATGTTTTGTTAAACAAGTGTCAACATGACCTATTAGATATTGGTTGGTATGGACATTTTCAAACAAAGTTTCACATCAGTGCTCAAACTCCTCTTTTAATATTATTTTGAAAACTGGTTGCCTCTATCATCTTCGAACACACATATGTGTGGACAACAACACAGATCAAAGAGAAACAAAGTTTATTCTTATGTCCAATTCTTGGCTGATTTTTTCATTATTCATCGTCTACGTTTCATTGAGTGACGAATGCATCTTGTAAGCCATCTTGTCTTTGATTTTACTTATTTATCATACGTGTGGGTTTATATAACTTACTTATTTCCCATATAACTGTTGAAAATTTGTTTATATTAACTTTGCATCGCAGTAGAATAACTTACAAGATATAATTGTTGAAAGTTTATCTTCTTTTTAAAGTATTACTCATTTGATTTTAATGATCAAGAAAATTTTGATTTGGGATATGAACTTTATCATTTCATGAAACATGCTCCTACCAATATAGATTTTATGAACCTTTTGACTATTTCATATTCATGTTGTGCTCTAGAAAATCTAAAAAGAATGAAATTACATATTGCTACATATTGCTTGATAGATTGACTCTTCTAGTCTCCATAGCCACAACAAAACGTGCATTGTGAGTGGTGAAACTTATTAAGACAAAAATATGCAACAAAATAGAAAATGGATCTCTCATTGATAATCTCATTGTCCATATTGAAAGAGGAATTGAAAAGTCATTCCACACTAATTCTATTATTGTGGACTCCAAGAATATTAAAGAGAGAAATACAATATTTAAAATTTTAAAATTAATCATGTAATTAATTTCATTATATTTTCATTTAGAATCTAATCAATTATTGTACTTGAAGTAAAAAAATATTTTGACTCTTAGTTTTTTAAAATTTTGAGATGGATACACTTGACTACTTCATAGTATATTATGCCCCCCTCCCCAACCTCTGCAAGGCCATTATAGATTGGAATTGATGAGTATCGTCCATCTATCGCATAGCAAGTTCATACCTTCATGAACAACCTCGGGGTTGTCAAGTAGGAGAACTCACCCGCGAACTAATGTTGCATCTGTACCCACTGAAGATACGTGGAAGTTGAGTCCATCAGTCACTACAGTCTGATTCTCTATTTTTTTGGGATTAATTACATCATCATTGTGAAATATCGAGTAGACTACTATAATATCATCTACTCCCGTCTGCTAATTTGTGTATCATTTCTTACCCATACGTATATTATTGATACCATGTGATAGTCTACTCCATTTTGTTTGCTATTGATCTGGTTTTATCATCGTCCTTCTTGAACCACATTTTTTGGGCTTGTGCTCTCTTCCAGCCCAATTGAGCTTAAGAGCTACGGCCCTTTAAGGCTTGGTGGCTGCCGCACCGCAAGGGTTCTCAACTCTTTGCTTTCACGTACAAGAAAAGGCAGCCGCCACATCTATTACCCTATGAATAAAAACAAGTGACAAGTATGTATGCTTCTTTCTCAATTCAACAGCCTTTTACCTCTTCTTTCTCCTATGAAATTAATAACAAGCCTGCTTGCTTGCTTTTCACGAACTTGCTTGCTTGTTTTTCACGAGCCTGCCAGCATACTGCAGGTGTTAGCGGTATACTAACCGAGTTGTGGTTCATGTGATTACATTGTAAAGTTTTGATCATGCACCGAGGTAAAATACCTCATGCTTACCGAGTATTGGGTATAAGCTCTCACGATTTTCACTACTCTCATACGCAGCCGCTCCAAACTCATTTTTTGAGAAAAATAGAAATAGACCAGTATTACTACTGTTACCTCCAAGCAGGCTGAGTCTTGAGAGTGCCCTATTTGCGTCCGGCGGCTATTACTGTGAAGAGCTTTGCGTCGTTTTCGGATAAATTGTCCTCCGTGTTATACACCCTGGGATCGGCACTTCTGGTGGTTCTTAACACTTGTAGATTGAGCTTCTATGCACTGGACAACTCTTCTTTACACCTACTACTGATGCAACTACAACAAAACTTTACATGTACCATTCATCTTTCGCACGTTTATTTTCACTTCAATAGATGCAGGGAAGCAGCCGTAGCCTTACCACGGAGGTCTCAGACGTCTTTCGGAAGAGCAGCACAGATTGAGTTGCCGTTGGACTACCTGTCTACTGGAACACGTTGGAGTCAAATTAACCAAAGCACCAGCATCACACATCAGCTCTTGATTTTTTCAGTTCTGTAGTGGTAGTCATGAACCCTCTCGCCGAGGCTCGGATGACCAGATACGCCCCGCGATTTATCCTTAACTATAAGTGACTGCGCTCTCTATGAGGTACTTTAAGCAGTATTGTTTGATGTGTTTGTAAAGGTGCTCCCTTTCTCTTCTCATAATATCGCAGCAGAGGTACCGACTCTATTTACAGTTTCCAAGAGTGCACTTTCTTATTCAACATTTCGCTGGAGGGGTACGAGTTATAGAATGAGATTAGCGATGTTTTATTCATTCTTCTTGGTCCAATGTGCATCCGACAGAACTATTACATATTCCATTGTCATACGAAACGAAAGACTATCGTATGAGCTATTAAACGCTCCACAGCAAACAAACCACCACCGCCGCGTGAGTCCCTGTCAGGCGATCGACCTAGGGCTCATCTTCTCTGTTGGGAGGGAGGGCAGCGGTCGGCGCGCCCAGCCCGCTATCCTCAGTGGTTTCCCGCGACCCTTCTAGGTTGTCCTCCTCTGACGCCGGACTTCAACTTTCGCCAAGTCCCTTGGCTGTCTCCTTCGGGTACTGGGAGCCTATGCTGGCTGGATCCTGGCTGGGTGCGGCCGATTCGCGACAATAGACGACTAGAGTGGCTTTGTTGTTCCTCTGTGAGTCCGGTACTCACCGGATGGCTTGAGTCTTCTGTCCCCTCTCTTTTACTGTTTCTCAATTTTTCCTTGTCGTTCTATTTTGTTTTGCTTTGCGGCAAGTTCGGCGTTGTAATCACTGTTTGTTGACGGCGTTGTTGTTCTCTTTGTTTGGAAGCTACGAGCCTTTGTTCTTGTTGACCTCAATTTTGTTCTGTTCAGATTCACTACTGCGTCTATGGCTCTACTTGTGGCGGAAAACACTGGTCTGTATATTTTTCATTTGCAGGTTTATCACCACCGAGCTATGCTTAGTTTGAAGGAATCTCTTATGAAAAGCTGCTTATGTTAGCCCCGTGGAAAAGAGATCAATGCAGAAGTGTTTCATTATCATTCTAATATGAGTTTTGGTGATCTGATAGCCATACTCTTGGTGGTTGTATGTACTTCCAGTATCACTTTCCCTATGTGTAGATGTCGTATAGCTTTTCAATAATGAAGATGTTCAGATTGCTCAAAAAAAAAACGAAAGACTATCGTCACCAATGTTGGAGTGCAATAAAAAATTATTTTGCTCAAGTCATTCGGGTGAAATATATATAATGTATTCAGATTAACTTTATATTGTATAACAATATAAATTTATGGGATATGGGTATACAGTTCTTACTTATTCAAAGAAATAAACAAATAGATAGACAACCATGTGTTGGGATTAGAAATATAATCCAGTCCATGTCTTAGTGGGATTTAGACTGGGGAGGGTTGGTTTGTGCTACCAATCCTAATAGGAGTCAAATCTTGAATAGTAGGAATATGACTTCCTATGTGCAACATGCAGTTGGACTAGGATTCGAACTAGGACTAGAATTCCTGGTTGCAATCACATGCATGGAGGCCTATAAATAGAGGCCCCTGGGGAGGCCTTTGGATTATCCACCGGTTGAGGTGTGAGTTCTCCAGTTGCTTGTTGGTGCCTTCTGTGGTAGAGGGTGCCAGAGAACAAGAACAACGGGTAGAGAAGCTCTCTTGGTTTATAAGAGAGGGCCATCGACTTTGCCTTGAAGTAAAGTAGCGGTTGGCGGTTGCTACCCGGATTTAGGGGTAATTAAATCTGGGAGGTGTGAGTTGTAATTTTATTACATAGTGCTTATTAGCGGGATTGCCCCGTGGTTTTTCTCTCCTTATTGAGGGGAGAGTTTTCCACGTTAAATCTGGTGTTTTTCTTCTTTGGGTTTTATACGCTTGTTGGTAGCGCTTCCGTGACAACTTTTCGTCACATCCGGGACTGTATCGGTACAACATCCCCAACAAGTGGTATCAGAGCGCTGGCTGCAGATACAA
The DNA here is from genome assembly GCA_963693085.1 of Alisma plantago-aquatica. Lineage (NCBI taxonomy): Eukaryota > Viridiplantae > Streptophyta > Magnoliopsida > Alismatales > Alismataceae > Alisma > Alisma plantago-aquatica. Next base: position 1,028,416,625 of record OY856410.1, on the reverse strand, counting down.
GTCCAGATGGGGAAAGATGAAGATGCGACGATGATAAAGTTGAAAAGCACAAATTGGCAGATTTGGAAACCTAAGATGGAGGATATTCTCTATTACAAAGATCTATACGATCCGATAGAGGGACAAAAGCCAGAGACTACATCTGATGCAGATTGGAAGAAGCTAAACAGGAAAACCGTCGGAACAGTGCGGAAGTGGCTCGACATCTCCGTATTCCATCACGTCTCAGAAGAGACCAATGCCAAAGATCTGTGGGAAAAGCTCAAGAAGTTATATGAGCGGAAGACTGCCACAAATAAAGCTTTCTTGATCCGAAAGTTGGTGAACCTCAAGTACCGGGATGGTACAAATATCGCCGAGCATATGAATGAATTCTAAAGCCTTGTAAATCAGTTGGGGTCCATGAAGATGGTTCTTGATGATGAACTTCAGGCTCTACTTCTTCTAGGATCGCTACCGGACAGTAGGGAGACACTCGTAGTGACAGTCAGCAATTCTGCACAGGAGGGCAAGTTGACACTTGACCAGGTGAAGAGCAGTGTACTGAATGAAGAGACTCGACGACAAGCCTCACGCGACAGTGGATCAGAGGTGCACTTCACAGAGGGCAGAGGCGTTGATAGAGCGAGAGACCGTGGTAGATCTAAGAGCCGCGGTGAATCCCAAGACCGCGATAAGTCTCGTGGTAGATCCAAGTCAAAAAATGGTAGAGGGTGCTTCCATTGCGGCAAGCCAGGTCACTTCAAAAGAGATTGCAAGATTTGGAAAAAGAAACATGGGTCTGAAGCCAAAGACAAGCAAGATGACGACAAGAATACTACAACGACGATCTCAGATGATAGGTGTGATGATGACGATGTGGTCTTAACAGTCCAAGAACAGTGTTTGCATGCTGATGAGGATGATTCTGAGTGGGTGGTGGATACTGCAGCTTCTTATCATGCTTCACCAAGTAAGGAGTTCTTCACTTCATACAGGAGGGGAGACTTTGGGAGGGTGAACATGGGAAATTCCAGCTTCTCTAGAATTGTCGAGATTGGTGACATTTGTGTTCAGACAAGTGTTGGTTGCACGCTCACGCTGAAGGATGTTCGTCACGTTCCAGATTTGCGGCTGAGTTTGATCTCTGGTTCTTTCTTTGATAGAGAAGGTTGTCATCTTGATTTTGGTGGCGGCAAATGCAAGATCACCAAGGGGGCTTTGGTTATTGTACGTGGCAAACTGTCTCGCACATTATACAAGATCAAGCTCAAAGTACTTAGAGATGGTAGTATACATGCAGTTGAGGATAACCAGACAGATCTATGGCACAAACGGTTAGGACACATGAGTGAGAAGGGCTTGAATCTTCTATCCAAGAAGAGGTTGATTCTTTGTGGCAAGGATAGTGGTCTCAGTTCATGTGATACATGTCAGACAGGAAAGAAACGACGAGTTTCTTTCAAGACAAGGTCTGCGGTGAAGTCAAAGCTTCTACAGTTGGTTCATTCGGATGTCTGCGGTCCGTTTGAGATGGCTTCACTGGGAGGCAATAAGTATTTTGTCACATTCATTGATGATGCATCTAGGAAGGTGTGGGTCTACTTGCTGAAGACCAAGGACAAGGTTTTTGAATGTTTCTAAAAGTTCCATGCCATGGTAGAGCGGGAGACCGGTGAAAAATTAAAGTGTCTTCGAACGGACAATGGAGGAGAGTACACCTCCAGGGAGTTCCAAGCGTACTGCACGCAGCATGGCCTACGACATGAGAGGACAGAGCCTGGCACACCACAACACAATGGTATAGCTGAAAGGATGAACCGTACTATTGTCGAGAAAGTCAGATGCATGTTGAAGACTGCAAAGTTGCCAAAGACATTTTGGGGTGAGGCAGTGAGAACTGCCTGCTATCTGATAAATCGATCTCCATCAGTTCCTTTGGGGTTTGATATACCTGAGCATGTATGGACAGGTAAGGATGCATCCTACTCACATCTCCGAGTATTTGGATGCAAGGCATATGCTCATGTTCCCAAGGAAAAGAGGCAAAAGCTGGATGATAAAGCGGTGCCATGTATCTTTCTTGGCTATGGAGATCAACAGTTTGGGTATAGGTTATGGGATCCAGTGAAAAAGACCATGACCAGACACAGAGATGTGACTTTCTGTGAGAGTCAGACAGTGACAGAGCCTGAGGTTGATGATGCAGAGGCTGCGGGATCAGGTGATAGTTCAAAGACGATGAGTATGAGGATGATTCAGCTTCTTCACAGGTGCAGTCTTCTGATGATGAAGAAGAGCAACATAATCACCATGAGCAGCAGAGTGATAGCACATCAAGTGGTCCAGTTCCAGACGCACAGACGAGTGATTCAACTTCACAGGAAGAGACTTCTGGGCAGGGGGAGCAGGATCAGGACCAGGCAGAGTCCTCAGAGCAGCAGCTGAGGAGGTCTAACAGAGTACGTCATCCTTCATCCAGATATCCGGCATCTCAGTATATCTTGCTTACTGATCAGGGGGAGCCAGAGACTTTTCAGGAGGCACAAACTCATAGAGACAGAGTACAGTGGCATCAGGCGATGCAGGAGGAGATGAATTCTTTGCAGAATAATGACACCTATAAGATTGTGGCACTTCCCAAGGGTCGGAGAGAACTAAAGAACAAGTGGGTCTATAGGATGAAGAATGACGACACTGGTAGTGATATTAGATACAAAGCCAGACTTGTTGTCAAGGGCTTTGGTCAAAGACCAGGAGTGGATTTTGATGAGATATTTTCTCCGATTATGAAGATGAGTTCTATCAGATTGGTTCTAGGCTTGGTTGCTAGTCTAGATCTGGAGCTTGAGCAGATGGATGTGAAGACAGCTTTCCTTCACGGTGACCTTACAGAGGAGATCTACATGGAGCATCCAGAAGGTTTTAAAGTCAAGGGGAAAGACTACTTAGTCTGCAAATTAAAGAAGAGTTTGTACGGGTTGAAACAGGCTCCTAGACAGTGGTACAAGAAGTTTGATTCTTTCATGCAGAGTCACGAGTACCAGAAGACAAGTGCAGATCCATGTGTCTACATCAGGAGGTTTCCCAATGACAGGTTCATTATTCTACTACTCTATGTGGATGACATGTTGATAGTGGGTCAGGATCTCAGTTTGATCAGAAAATTGAAGACAGAGCTTTCCAAAGTCTTTGAGATGAAGGATTTGGGACCATCACGACAGATTTTGGGGATGCAGATCACACGTGACAGGACACAACGCAAGTTGTGGTTTTCACAACAGAGTTATGTTGAACGGGTACTTGAGCGGTTTAACATGGGCAAAGCCAAAGTCGTGGGGACTCCACTTTCAGGTCACTTCAAGCTGAGTAAGAAGTCATGCCCATCTACTGATGAGGAAAAGGAGGAGATGGCAAGGATTCCCTATTCTTCTGCTGTAGGGAGTTTGATGTACACAATGGTGTGTACCCGTCCTGATATTGCTCATGCAGTTGGCGTTGTGAGCAGGTTTCTCTCAAATCCTGGAAAAGATCATTGGGAGGCGGTCAAGTGGATCTTCAGATACTTACGAGGCACGAGCAACACGTGTTTGATGTTTGGTGGTTCGGAACCAGTTCTAAAGGGCTTCGTTGATGCTGACATGGCAGGTGATATAGATCACAGGAAATCTACTTCTGGGTATATCTTCACTTTTGCAGGGGGAGCCATATCTTGGCAGTCCAGGTTGCAGAAGTGTGTTGCACTTTCAACTACAGAGGCAGAATACATTGCAGCAGCGGAAGCAGGAAAAGAAATTCTCTGGGTGGTGAGATTTCTAAGGGAGCTGGGGATGATTCAGATTGACCAGACTATTTTTTGTGATAGTCAGAGTGCCATTGACTTAAGCAAGAGCACAATGCATCATGCACAGACAAAGCACATTGATGTGAGATATCACTGGCTTCGTGATGTTATAGAGAAGAAGTTGTTGACTCTAAAAAAGATCCATACTGAGAAGAATGCTTCTGATATGATGACCAAGGTGGTGACACGAGACAAGCTAGAGCTTTGTAAGAAGCTCTGCGGTGTACATTCCCAATGATGATCGCTGAAGACCACATCTCCCTCATGGGCTGGAGGGGGAGATTGTTGGGATTAGGAATATAATCCAGCCCATGTCTTAGTGGGATTTAGACTTGGGAGGGTTGGTTTGTGCTACCAATCCTAATAGGAGTCAAATATTGAATAGTAGGAATATGACTTCCTATGTGCAACATGCAGTTGGACTAGGATTCGAACTAGGACTAGAATTCCTGGTTGCAATCACATGCATGGAGGCCTATAAATAGAGGCCCCTGGGGAGGCCTTTGGATTATCCACCGGTTTAGGTGTGAGTTCTCCAGTTGCTTGTTGGTGCCTTCTGTGGTAGAGGGTGCCAGAGAACAAGAACAACTGGTAGAGAAGCTCTCTTGGTTTATAAGAGAGGGCCAGCGACTTTGCCTTGAAGCAAAGTAGCGGTTGGCGGTTGCTACCCGGATTTAGGGGTAATTAAATCTGGGAGGTGTGAGTTGTAATTTTATTACATAGTGCTTATTAGCGGGATTGCCCCGTGGTTTTTCTCTCCTTATTGAGGGGAGAGTTTTCCACATTAAATCTGGTGTTTTTCTTCTTTGGGTTTTATACGCTTGTTGGTAGCGCTTCCGTGACAACTTTTCGTCACATCCGGGACTGTATCGGTACAACATCCCCAACACCATGGTGACTGTGTCGACGATGATGATCACTTGATTCTAAAGTGGCGATTGTTGCTTTCATACTATAAATGAATAACTCAAACCACTACAAGATTGTAAACATCAATGTTTGACAATAACAACAACATTGAACATGTTCGAGACCTTGATTTTCTACATTTTGACGTTTCAAATGTTTGATAAATTGTCTTTTATTGTCCAACTTAAAGATGTGATTCATAGGCTTCCTGTAATTGTGTGGTTGTCATCATAGAGACTAGATACTGTAACATCTATGTTAGTTTAAGTCGTTGCTATTAAAAGGATAATGTCACTATATATAAGATGTTCATGGAACGTGATGTAAGGAATTAGGGTATGATCGATATGTGAGTAAATAAAATAACAATGTTCATATTCAGTATATCAAATAGTTATGATTAATATTCCTTAATTCTTCTATTTACTCAAAATCAGATTTGTGATTGTATCTACAGTTTTAATTTTTTTATATTTTTGTTAATATTAGTTTGAATTGTTTTCCTGAATGTAATTGCTTTGACAATATAATCATTTTTGAAGTTTGTACTTTTGTTCTCATTGTATTCCGGTATGGATATATTGGTGTGTAGGATTTCAATAATAATTTAGGAATGAAGCATGCTATTTCGTTAATGCTCATATATACCATGTTATTATCTCTATCATCACCATTTTGAAATTCAATATAATGGTCTTGCATATGACATATCATACATAAGATAAAAATATGGCAAGCATCTTATTAAAGATTAATCTTCAAGGACATAATGGTATAGCGATAAAGTTGTAAAGTATTTAATTTGTTCATATATAAACTAATGATATATGTCAATTGCTATTTTAGGAAATGAAGATACATACTCAATAATGACACTAGAAGATTCAATGACACAATCATCATGAATGTCACATGCTACTTACCCAGAGCATCAGTGTCACTGATTAAACTACAATAGTATTATGCAAGCCAAACGATCATAGATGTCAAACACTTGCAAATGATGACTCAATCAACATTTCTCTTCTTAAGCTTGAGCATATTTGAGGATTTTTAGTTTGTCGAAAGCTTGACATTTTGATGACACCTAATCTTATAGTATCTATCAGTTATGCATTCTTCTTTGTGATTATTAACGACATAACATGCTTTTGATATGTGGTGTGTGTTGTGAGACAATATTTATATTTAGAATATTTTGTATGATGCACTATGTCCATATGAAAAACATGTTATGGATGCCTAGCTGATTCAAGTATATCATATGTTTTTGTATACAAAATGATTCATGTTTGTGTATTATTAAATCTACCGCACGTGCTTAGCACGTGCTCTCTGCTTGTATAAATAAAAGGGCAGCAGTCAGCCAAAGAAATAGCAACCAAAGGCAGTTGTCAAGCAAAGTCAAGGCAGAAAAGAAAAGGCAGTGTCTTGGAGACAGGGAAGAAAGAAAAATAAGGATGAAGGAAGAAAAAGAAAGGAAGAAGAAAGGAAGCGGGGTAGGACGGCCAAGTCATCTGGGTGTCTTCTTTGGGCCATCTACTACATTGCACTTTGTAAAAGAGTTCATCTTTTTGGGAAGTTCTGGAGAAGTATAATTGTACGAATCTCTTTCTACAGTGTGGTATTTTTTTTATTTCTCCTTCTTGATATATTATCTCATATTTGGGTCAAAATCCGAGAGGTAAAAATTGTATCTTTACTTGTTACAGTGGATTTGCTCTTGGTTGGCCCTGCGATTTTCCCTCACACATCGTGAGGGTTTCTACATAAAAATATGGTCTTTTTCTCTTCTATCTGCTTGCAATTATTATCTTGGGTTACACTCTTGTTGGTAACTCTTCCACATATATTTCTTTTTTCTTTACATCTTGGTTGCATAGCATACATGCATATATTTCCCGTCAAACAAACCCATCAAGTGGTATTAGAGCCCGTGTTGGGCAGATCCAGATTTAGATGGGGAAGGATGATGATGCAATGATGGTAAAGTTTATGAGCACAAATTGACAGATCTGGAAACCAAAATTGGAGGATATTCTTTATTGTAAGGATTTGTATGATCTGATAGAGGGATAAAAGTCAGGGAATATTTCTGATGCAGATTGGAAGAAACTATACAAAAGGGTTGTTGGAACATCACGCAAGTGGTTGGATATTTTTGTGTTCCACCATGTCTCAGAGGAGATCGATGCCAAAAATATATGGAAAAATCTCAAGAAATTATATGAGTGGAAAATTTCCATAAAGAAAAGTTTCTTTATTAAAAAGTTGGTGGATCTAAAATACCGAGATGGTACAAGTATTATCGAGAATATGAATGAATTTCAAAGCCTTGTAAATAAATTGGGGTCCATGAAGATGGTTCTTGATGATGAACTCCATGCTCTACTTCTTCTGGGATCATTACCTGATAGTTTGGAGATGTTCAATGTTACTGTAAAAAATTCTCTATAGGAAGACAAGTTGACACTTGAATAGGTGAAGAGCAGTCTACTAAATGAAGAGACTCAATGATGAGCCTCAGGTGATAGCGGGTCAGAGGTGCACTTCACAGAGAGTAGCAGCACTGACAGAGGGAGAAGTCCCATGGTAGATCAAAGTCGAAGAGTATAGGGTGCTTCCATTGCAATTCAGGTCATTTCAAGAAGGATTGCAAGGTTTGGAAAAGAAAACATGGGTCTAAAGCCAAATATAAGAATCATGATGACAACAATATTGCAACGACAATTTTATATGAAAGGGGTGATGATGACGATGTGGTCTTAACAATCCAAGAGCAGTGTTTGCGTGATGAGGATGATAATTCTAAGTGTGTGGTGGATACTGCATCTTCTTTCCAAGCTTCACCTAGTATAAGGATTTCTTCACTTCATATAGGAAGGGAGACTTTAGGAGGGTGAATATGGGAAATTCTAGATTCTCTAGAATTATCAAAATTGGTGACATTTGTGTTCAAATAAGTGTTAGTTGCACGCTCATAATCAAGGATGTGCATCACACTCCAGATTTGTGGCTCAGTTTGATATCTGGTTCTTTCTTTGATAGAGAAGGTTGCCATCTCGATTTTGGTGGTGGCAAATGCAAGATCATCAAGGGGGCTTTGGTTATTGTGCGAGGCAAATTATGTTGCACATTGTATAAGATCCATCTTAAAGTGCTCAAAGGTGGCAGTATCAATGTAGTTGAGGATCACCAGGCAGATCTATGGCACAAACGACTAGGATACATGAGTGACGAGTAAGGGTTGACTTGTTTTGGCAAGGACAACAGTCTTAGCTCTTATGATTCATGTCAGACTAGAAAGCATGAATGAGTTTCATTCAAGACAAGATCAAAGGTGAAACCATATGATCTATAGTTGATTCATTCAGATGTTTATGGTCTGTTTGAGGTGTCTTCACTGGGTGGTAATAGGTATTTTATCACATTCATTGATAATGCATCTAGGAAGGTGTGAGTCTACTTGTTGAAGACCAAGGATCATTTCTTTTAGTGTTCCCAAAACTTTTATGCCTTGGTTGAATGGGAGACAAAGAAAAAGTTGAAGTGTCTTTACACAAATAATGGAGGAGAGTACATTTTTAGGGAGTTCCAAGACTACTACACACATCATGCCATACGACATGAAAGGACAAATCCTGATACACCAAATCATAATGGTATAACTAAGAGGATGAGTTGTACCATAGCAGAGAAAGTCATATGTATGTTGAAGACTACAAAGTTGCCAAAGACATTCTGGGGTGAGGCAGTGAGTATTGCTTGCTATCTGATTAATCAATCTCCATCAGTTCCTTTGGGGTTTGATATGCCTGAGATGGTATGGATAGGAAAGGATGCTTCTTATTCTCATTTACGAGTATTTGGTTGCAAGGCTTATGCACATGTTCTAATGGAAAAGAGGCAAAAGTTGGATGATAAAGCAATTCTATGTATCTTTATTGGCTATGGAGATCAGTAGTTTGGCTATAGGTTATGGGATCCTGTTAAAAAGACCATGAGAAAACACAGAGATGTGACTTTCGGTGAGAGTCAGACAATGGCAGAGCCTGATAGTGATGATGTAGAGGTTACATGATCAGGTGAAAGTTCCTCTGATGATGAGTATGATGATACTTTAGCTTCTTCACCGATGTAGTCTTTAAATGACAAAAAAGAGCAACATGAACACCCTGAGTAACATAGTGAGTGCATGTCAAGTGCTCCTATTCTAGATGCACAAATGAGTGGTTCAGACTCACAATTAGAGACATCTGGGTAGGGGGATCAAGATCATCACTAGGAAGAGTCCTCAGAGTAGGAACTGTGGAGGTTTGACAGAGTTCATCATCTTTCATCCAAATATCTAACATCTCAGTATATTCTCCTTACTAATTAGAGGGATCCAGAGACTTTTCAGGAGGCACAAACTCATAGAGATAGAGCACAATGACATCATCCGAGGTAGGAGGAGATGTCTTCTTTGCAAAAGAATAATACCTATGATCTTGTGGCACTTCTCAAGGGCCGAAGAGCACTAAAGAACAAGTGAGTCTATAGGATGAAGAGAGATGACAGTAGAAAGGAAATCTGATACAAAGCCAGACTAGTTGTCAAGGGCTTTGATCAAAGAGTAGGGGTGGATTTTGATGAGATATTTTCTCTTGTTATGGAGATAACTTCTATTAGAATTTCTCTAGGCTTGGTTGCCAGCCTAGATCTGGATCTTGAGTAGATAGATGTGAACATATTGTTTCTTCATGGTGATCTAGATGAGGAGATCTACATGGAGTAGCCAGAAGGTTTTTAGGTGAAGGGGAAAGAGCACTTAGTCTGCATATTGAAGACGAGTTTGTATGGTTTGAAACAAGCTCCCAAATAGTGGTAAAAGAAGTTTGATTCTTTCATGCACAATCCTGAGTACCAGAAGACAAGTGCAGATCCATGTGTTTACATCAGGAGGTTTCCTAATGAAAAATTCATTATTCTGCTACTCTATGTGGATGCCATGTTGATAGTGGGTCAGGATCTCATTTTAATCAAAAAATTGAAGACAGATCTTTCCTAAACCTTTGAGATGAAGGAATTGGGACCAAAATGGAGATTTTGAAGATTTAAATCCCACATGACAGGAAGCAATGTAGATTGTGGTTATCACAATAGAGTTATGTTGAATGGATTCTTGAGAGATTCAACATGAGCAAAGACAAAGCCGTGACTACTCCACTATCAGGTCACTTCAAGATAAGTAAGAAGTCATGCCTATCTAGGGATGAGGAGAAGGATGAGATGGCCAGGGTTCCCTATTCTCTACTTTGAGAAGTCTGATGTACATGATGGTGTGTACTCATCTGGATATTTCTCATTCGGTTGGTGTTGTGAGCATGTTTCTCTCAAACCCTGGGAAAGATCACTAGGAGGCGGTCAAGTGGATCTTTAGATACTTACAAGGCACTAGTAGCACATGTTTGATGTTTGGTGATTCTGAAGCAGTTCTAAAAGGCTTCATTAATGTTGACATGACAGGTGACATTGATCACATGAAGTCTACATCTCAGTATGTTTTCACTTTTGTAGGGGGGCATATCTTAGTGTCCAAGTTGCAAAAGTGTGTTGCACTTTATATGATAGAGGAAAAGTACATTGCATCAGTAGATGTTGACATGACATGTGACATTGTTCGCATGAAGTCTACATCTCAGTATGTTTTCACTTTTGCAGGGGGCATATCTTGGCGTCCAAGTTGTAAAAGTGTGTTGCACTTTATACGATAAAGGAAAAGTACATTGCATCAGTAGAAGAAGGAAAAGAAATACTTTGGATTATGAGATTTCTGGGGGAGCTGGGCATGAATCAAGTTGACCCGACTATTTTTTGTGATAGTCCAAGTGTTATTGAATTGAGAAAGAGCACAATGCATCATTCACAAACAAAGCACATTGATGTGAGATATCATTGGATTTGTGATGGGATTGATAAGAGGTTGCTAACTCTGAAGAAGATTCATACTAAGAAGAATGCTTCTGACAGATGACCAAGGTGGTGACACGAGACAAGTTGGTGCTTTGTAAAGTGCTCAGTGGCATACATTCCTAATGATGATTCTGTTATGATAATTTCCTCCTTGGGCTAGAGGGGGAGATTGTTGGGGTTGTGCTCTCTTCCAGCCCAAGTAGGCCTAAGACCCACTGCCCTTTAGGGCTTGGTGGCTGCCACACTATAAGGGTTCTAACCCTTTGCCTTCATGTACAAGAAAAGGATGTCACCACATATAAATAAAAGGGCAGCAGCCAACCCAATAAATAGAAACCAAAGATAGTAGTCAATAAAATCCAAGGTAAAAGGAAAAGGAAACACCTAGGAGACCGGGAAGAAAGAAAAAGAAGGAAGAAGGAAGAAAAAGTTAGGAAGAAGAAAGGAAGTGGGGTAGGACTACCAAGGCATCTGGGTGTGTTATTCGGGCCATCTACTACAGTGCACTTTGTGAAAGAGTTCATCTTTTTGGGTAGTTTTAGAGTAGTAGAATTGTAGGGATATCTCCCTATGATGTGGTATTTTCTTATTTATCCTTCTTGATATATTAAAAATCGTATCTTTGCTTCTTATAGTGGATTTTCCAATGGTTATCCGTATGGTTTTTCCCTCACACATTGTGAGGGTTTTCCATGTCAAAATATGGTCCTTTTCTCTTCTATGTACATGCAATTATTATCTTGGGTTTACAGGGTCATTGGTAACAATTACAAATATATTTCCTTTTTATTACATCTTGGTTGATAGAATACATGCACATATTTCCCATCAAACAAACCCATCAATATGATATGTAGTCATGCTACAATATAGAAAACTAAGAGACAAAGATTGTGAAGACATAACCACTAAGAACAAATGAGAAAATGTTAATGGAAAACTCAAGAGAAGACTTTAGAGGTGGAATATGGCTAGTGTTATGGATAACTAATGAAAAAAGGAGATGGAAGTGTTGAAGATTGGAAATTACTTGAGGAAGATGTGATAACAAAACCAAATATGGTGATCATAAATAAAATATTCAAAATTAGAATACATCTAATGTAAAAATAACTATTTTCCTACAATTGCCCACTTCTTTTGCACTTATCCACCCACCAACATATATATTGGCTCGCTTATGATGACACCAACTACCCATGTGCATCCATCATGGCTTGTAGGGACCAAGGTACATCATACGATCTATCATGTGGGTCATAGAGTGGAAGCACATAACCTTCTCACCAAGTTCATCTGTCGAGAGGCCAAACCACCCAATTCTTGGAACCAAACAAAGCCGCTGCACAAAAAAAGGATAGTGGAATAAGATTTAGGGATAGCAAAAGAGAAAATTTACATACAGATAATTTTTAAAAAGAAAGAGCATGTCCCTTTTAGGTATGTGGGGGTAGATATGGGTCCTCATATGTAGACTACTAGTATAGTTGACTAGATTTAACTAATTAAGTTAGCATGGATTAAGTCCAAAGTAGGTGAAACTATAACATATGGAGTGTGGAGGAAAAAGTAATTTTTATCTTTTTTGCAAATGGGAAGAAGGTTTAGTCTTACATTATCTACTTCTAAATCTTTTGTACTCCTTAGATGTAGGAATGCATTAGGCACTAGCCTCTAATAGTTCTGGGAGAAGGTAGCTCACCTTTGTGGTGGGTATGGTGAACAAAAGCGTACACACACACCTCGACTTGTCAGGCCAGGCACATGTGATGTAGTCCTATTTTAGGGTTCATCTTGTGACTTATTGCACTTCAATCACATCTAGAGCTGCTACATTACATGTTATTTCAATCAATATGCATATTTATGCAAAATGCACTTATGGATGTTATTTGCATGTTTTTTAGGTACCTGGACCACGCTTGGATGGAACAGAGAGAAAGAGTGTTCCTAGGGTTTCTCTACCCTTAGATAATCCCAAACTAAAGTTCGAGGATCCCTCAACCTAACCCTAGTGGCCAAGGGTCAATTGAAGTGAAGAATTCTAAGGAAACACAAAGTTTAAGAGCAAAGTGCAGCTGAGAAGACCAACATGGTCGTGGCACTACAGAATGGCCATGTTGTCTCTAGAAAAATGATAGGAGATCAAATTTAGGGCACTCAAAATACAAGTTCAGCAACACGGCCATGTGCCCAAGAAGAAAAATGGACATTCTTTGTAGAATGGGTAGAGTTTTCCTTAGCCAAAATGACTGTGGTGTCCACCCCGACCGTGATACAACCACCCAAAATCCAAAAAATTCTACTGTGTCTTTTCCATTTTTTCACCTCACCATTCCATCCCACCATGAATGTACTCAACCCTAATTACTATATTATTCTTGTATCTCATTTCCCATAATTTGCTTTGTGGTTTGTGCTTCAAATCACCAAGGATTCTAGGAAAATTGCTTATATGTGGCTCTTTTTGTGAATTGCTCCTAAGTCCAATTAATGGATCCCAACTTAGTCCTACATGTTAATTAATTCTCCTACACTTATGTGAGAGATATAAGTAGATAGTATAGAAACATTTAGTGTAATTAGCTTGGAGCCTTCTCAAGGCTAAAATGTCGGTGATGTGAGGTCTAAAATCTCACCTCCACTTTTCATTACTACCCTCGACCCCTAATTACCCTAAGAGCTTCTATCTTAGAAACCTAGGCTTGATTAAACCCTAATTGAATCCACCTAAACCCTAATCTTATTCAGCATTGTAAGGTGGGCAGCAGGTAATAGGGACTAGTTCCCCTTTATACAACCCATCATATCCATGGTTAGTTAGTAGTCTAGGGAAATTCAATAGCATTTAACTTATTGTTTGGTTTTGGTATTCTAAATGAAATAGTAATTTTTACATTATCACCCCCAACCCAATTGATAAGTACATTCCCCTGAATATGCGACACTTCTCTTAATTGCATTAAAACCATTTTTCCTTCTTGCTTAGTAAGTGTTAGCTGAATTAGCTCTTTACTTGCTTAGTTAGCTTCTTGACTTGTTCTTTTTTTGTTCTTGCTAGTCTAGGTCTTAAATTGCTCTTTTGCCTATTTTTCTAGCTTAGTATAGTGTAGATCTCTTCTTGCTTGGCTTAGTGTAGCTTGTTCTTTTCCTTTCCTAGATTGTCTTTCCTTTCTCATTAGATTCAATTGTCTAGGGTTAACTTAGGTTTAGAATCTTGTCTTATTTCCTTTAATTGCTTGTTTGACCCGTCTTAGTGTGATCAACAAATCAACCATCAAACACTTAACCCTAGACTCCACAGTAGGAACCTAGACAAAACTAACCTAGTGTAAAGACCAAGTCTCTACTAAAAACCATGGCAAACAAAACACCAATTGTGTAGCAGCGGAAGATTAAAGCTTGACTTTATTCAAAATGTGTAAAGAGTATTATACAAAATTTTCCCAAAAGGGGTACATTTTTATACAAGAACTAGGATCTATGTAGAGGAAGACTTAATACAACTTGTATCCACAAACAACATAACAAAAGTTTATGCAACTAGGCCAAACTATCTAGATGTGCAAGATCTCCTTAGCCTTAGGCAGGTTCACCAAGCTTCCATGCGCACTCTGATCCTAATCTGGGTGGTTGGGATCACCCAGTAAGAGAAAGATAAAAATGTATGTGTCAATAAAATATAAGGACAATCATAAAGCTAAAGCATTGCTTATTAAAGAGAATCCACTATACTAAGGGATTTCAAGAATAAGAGGCAAATGAGCAAATAAGAATTGGAAGACTGCCATATTTCAACATCAACAATATTCAATAGCATGGATATATTATGACACAAACTCATCTCAATGTAGGGTGAGGCACCTATCAAACCTCACCATGTATAAAATGGCAGGGGGACTAAAACCCTAGTGCCTGGAAGGAGGACTAAAACCTCAGTACCCTATATAAAGTGGCAGGGGGACTAAAACCCCAGTGCCCTATGGGTGGTTTGTACTCATGTACACTACATTGTCATTTGGCCAATAAATACATCATGCATAAATAAGTCACTTGGCAGCATTGAGAGATATAAATAAAATTGCATCATAGTAAATGGCAATAATTTCCAACAAATATTCCAATTAAGCAAGCCAACATTGGCATTTCAATTAATGTACAAGTATTTCCAATAAGAAGCCAACATAGGAATTAGAAGAGTTACATATTGAAAAGAGTCAAGTAAAGATATTGGAAGGATTCCAAGTCTAGCAAAGTAGTATGGTGGGGTTGGATGAAAATCCCAATCGAGGAATGGGTAAATTTGCACATTAATCATGCTTCACAATCATAATAGGAATCACTCACAATTATGGTCCACATGCTTAAATAGGGCTCACATACATAAATAGGATCACATACATTAACATAGAATTCACATACAAATAGGGTCCACATACTTGATCTTCATGATTAATGGCTTGTTCAATTGTTATACTTGGTCCTCAAAGTTGAGCACTCACCCTAGGAACACATTATATACATTAGATAAAATCAAGTGAACAAGTGGGTACATTCATGTTATCCATTTTCATAGTGCATTTTATTCTGATTCTAGTTGCCTAAAGGCATATTAGGGATTTTAGTCTTAATTGTTTTTAACATGCTACCCTTAGGTATCTAATTTAGCTCTAACATCTATATTTAGCCACATAAGGCTAAATATGTATTTATTACATATACGTATTAGCATTAATCTGGATCACTCGATTTTAGCTATCTTTATTGAATTGTTGTTATTCTAAGAATCTATGATTTTAGTCTTGCTTAGAAGCATGTGTGAAAACATAAACATCTCTTATTGTATATATGGATAAACAAGTATGTATATTGCATCATACTCCACACAGGTATTATTATAAATATTGTTTTCCTATTATTTAATTCTAAGTAACATATAGAAACATTAGGTGTTGTTCTAAAACTGTTAAAACTATATATTATCCTCTACTAGTAATCTAGATATTCAGTTGATTTCATCCCCATATCCATATGTTAAAATACATTAGTATTTGGGTAATCTATTGTGTTATTACTTACTATCATCACCAAGTCTCTTCTTCTTAGAAGATTGAGTAATGTCTAATATGTGATTTAATAAACACATGTACAACATTGTTAGGTTTCTCATTAATATAACAATTAAATTACTGGATACTAGATGAATAATCGTTTAAGTAACTAGAGTAGATAAAACCATATACATCATATTGGCTACTTCAAAGCTATTGATAAGATTAAGTCTCATATCTCAACATAATATTAGTAAGCAACGTGATACCGTTAGCCTTTCTTGTATTCCATACAATATTGCTTACTAATGCTAGTACATTAATATAATAAAACTAGGGTAGTCGGCCAAGCAATTTACTACTTATTTGTTAATATCTCAATCCTTCAAATCAGTATCATATGAGGAGAACTTACCATGATGTCCGTAATAGAACTAATATATGGTGATTAGTTTGATTCCAGCTGATCTAAATAATGGAACATGAGTGTCTCCAAACTCAGACAATTCACTCAAATCTGATCATCTCTTTGAGGCATCGATCGTGGATGTAGAAAGGACACCATAGGTATGTCATCCAGCCTGCCATGGTTTGCGTCCATTAACCTATCTAGGGTTGGGAAGAGAAGGAGGTGCTTGCTGGAATCGATGGATAGAAGTATAAGCTTGGCATGGTGGCTATAACTGAGAGGAAGAAATCTGTAGCAGTCAGGGTCAGTGGAAGAGGTCAACATTTGTGATGGTGAGGGCATGCTTGTGGGGTTGCGAGATTGAAGAAGAGGGAACCATTGATACCACAGTGAAGAGGTAGAGATGGCACCACAAGGGTTGCAGTTCAACTGACATCAGTCTATGTGATATGTAATGATGCCTTCTATCACTGTTGTTGTGGGGAGTTAGGCTGAAGAGGAGGTCGTCGTGATTGTTGTGCTTAGGATGAAGAAGTAGGTAAGGCACTATTGATGGGATTTGGATCTATAGGTCATGGTGATGCTCGAGATGTTGCTTGGCTGAGTGTTGCCACTAGAGAATTCATTCTATTAGAAGGGGATGTGGAGGTTGAAGAGAAGAGACTCTTGTGGCCTTGGTCGCTGTTATGTCCCTGCCAAGATCTGCAGCTGCAAAGGTCGATTGCTGATTCTATGATGATTGCGGGTGCAAGAATAGAGGGAAGGAGACTATGGTGGCCATTAGAGTCAACGGAGAGGGTGGTGGTGGCTAAGGTTGGGGCAGAGATAGTAGTGCAAGGTTTCTGGAAGTACTCAACATTGTCGGTGGCCCGCATGGCACCTCCTACCGCTGTTGGGCATAGGAGGGGGAGGAGAAAATGAATGAGAGGCCAAGAAAAAGAGTTGTAGTGCTATCAGCAACATAAGAGGATGTTGCAGACTTGCAGCTTGGAGCAAGCTGGAGCCAGAGATGGCGGGAGCGGTCAGGCAATGACGGTTGCTGATTTGAGTGGTGGCGGGTGACCAGATGGAAGAGCATAGATGCATCTCATGGGTTGACTATAGGTGGGCACAAGGAGATGACATGCGACAGTCCATATAGGTGGCCGCAAGGGAGAAGAGGAAGGAGAAGAAGAAAAGAAGGAGGCGGTTGGGTTTAGCATGAGGAGAGGATGGGAAGGAAATAGGGAGGAGGAGGAGGAGAAAGAGGAAGGAGCAGAAGAGAGGGTGAGGCAGTTTACTACCATCGTCGCCACTGTGAAACGCACGAAGCGCGGCTAGGGGAGACGGCCGGACAGGGCTGGGTGATTAAATGCCATCAATGGCATGCAAATGTAATTAAGGTGAATTAAAGAAAAATATTCCAACAATTAATTGAGTGGGTAAATGACATCAGATAGCCCTCAAATTTTGTGTGGTGGTAGAATAAATAAACAATTAAAGTTGTATTTTAAATCATTTAAGACCACCAATTATGCTAATGGCATATTTGTCATCTTAGTGTTTTAGATGGGTGAAATAATCAATTTATTTTTTTCATATTTTTATTGAAACTATAATATGCAATGTATTATCCATATAAATTGTTTCTACTAAATTTTATATGGTGAATGGATTTTCGTATCATGATTTATGAAAAGGTAATAATTGAGTAATTTTTTGCATTTTTAATTATTTACCAATGATTTGGCCATAAAAATTGATATGAGGTCATGTTAGACTTTATATTTTCTAAATAAAATATCAAATTGAGATTTTATGCAAAATAAGTATATAATTATACTACGGGTAAAATGGCCATTTTGCAACTAGTTGAGATTTTTGTGCAAAAACCCATTCATTGACATGAATGTGGGTAAAATAGGAATTACACCATCAAGTAATGCTAAAATTCAACATTGAGGCCAAAAAGGAAAAAAAGATAGGGAAATTTATGAAAAAGGTCCAAAAGGACTTGAAAGCAAGTAAAAGCTTGAAAGTGGGTAAATTACAGGAAAGACCTTTGAATTCAGTCTTTTATAGCACTCCACCCCTTAAAGAGGATTTCATCCTTGAAATCACAATACGAGGGAAGAGAGGGTGAGTGTGTAACATCCCAACATTAGGTAACTAGGTGTTACATCAAATCTATGGTACTTCACAAACTCTATACATAAACCAAGTCTCACTATAGTTTCCCCCATCCTTATAACCTTTTATCATAATTAACACTTTGTCTTATAAGAAGAATTTCCACCATGAAAAAGAATCATCTTTAATATTCTATTACTTGTGTCACGTTTCACTCACATTGTTGTCTAAGGAATTACATCTCAAAATTATGTACAAAACATATGTATTTCCCTTATAAGGGTTCTAAGCACAATTAGGGTTTACAAAGAAATCTCAACCTTATACTGTATTAGGTCACAAACCTAATTAACATGAATTCATTCTCCATCATTCATATATTACCATCATGTGGAGTTATCATAGATTACTTTGTAAGAAATAGATAATATTATCCAACAAGCTATTAGTCTACAATAATTCCAAATAATGTCACATAAATTATTTATCTATATATCGCACATTGTCACATTATCTTTTATACTCATGGTAATGACATCATTAACCATTTTCTCCTATGGCACGTCATGATATGAATTATACATATTTAACATCACTTTAGGCATTTATGTATATTCGTGTGAATCCAAATACACATTATCATATTCGAGTAATTATATGCATTTTAGTAGACAAAATGAAACACATTAAACATTAATGAATTGATTCATATACTAAGTCATGATAAGGTGATTAATTAGATGTATATTAGGGAACAAGGTGATATGCCTTACATATATTGATATCATGACCTCATATATAATAATGTGATTATAATCCACATTTATGTTCCAAGGTACACTATGTGATGATGACAGGTAATGTCACTAATGTATCATGAAAGGCATTAAGGATATATATGTACATATTGTTAAGGGTAGATGATTACACATCAGGGTTCAGGTCAAACATGGCCACTATATGTTATGCATCCTTAGCATGCATTGGATCCATAATCTTACTAACCATACTATTAGGGTGACATGGTCAGTATTAAGTGTATTCACAATTAGTGATGAGTAACTCACTATTATGTGCATTAAGAGTACATTAAGGTTCATGCATATGAACTATTCTCTTAGATGACTTATTATATATTCATTTGTATATAAAAAAACAAGATGAATTATAATTATAATTTCTTTGTCCAACATTAACCATATGAACTTACTAATCTCTTATCCAAAGAGTTAGGGTTTCTTGATTTCAAGGCATTGAGGGACTCCACCCCCTTAAAGAGGATTTTGTCCTCAAAATCAACAACTCCAAAATCTATCAATGTACTAACACTACCATTCCACTCAAAGGGTTGACTAAGTCAAACTATTTTAAGGGTATAAGATCCAACATTAAAAGTCTTACTAATCACTATCTTCCAGAACTCAAGGTATAACATAGCTAATTATGGCAATATAAGACTCATAAAAGGTACTTAAGGATTACTTTTGTTTGTAAAAAGTCAAATCATCATATAATGGTTTCTAAGGTTACTCAACAATAAGGTAATATATCTAAGGGTAGACTATTTCGATATGTCTGTATCAGATCAGGCCAGGCTGGTGTCATATGAACTCAAGAGTCCTCGTAAACCAAGCTAGTAGTGCGGAGGAAAGTATTTCCAGCCCCCAAGCTCTGACCCTTTCTAGACACCATCACTTTTAACTTCTTGCTCTAGTAGCTTCTCAATAGACAATTCACAAAAAAGTTGACAATTTTAATTTCTATTATGATCCTAATCCGTTGTTGGTCAACTCTAAGGTAAAAACTTTCTAAAGGAAACTATATGAGGTGAGAGGTTCTATCTAGGAGACAAATTAAATTAGTTAAGACTCCTACTACCTTGATGCTCTGATACCATGTTGTAAAGACCAAGTCTATACTAAAAACCATGGCAAATAAAACACCAATTTTATAGTAGTGGAAGATTAAAGCTTGAATTTATTCAAAATGTACAAAGAGTACTATACAAAATTTTCCCAAAAGGGGTACATCTTTATACAAGAACTAGGATCTAGGTAGAGGAAGACTTAATATAACTCGTCTCCACAAATAACATAACAAAAGTTTATGCAACTAGGCCAAACTATCTAGATGTGCAAGACCTCCTTAGCCTTAGGTAGGTTCACCATGCTTCCATGCGCACTCTGATCCTAATCTGGGTGGTTGGGATCACCCAGCAAGAGAAAGATAAAACTGTATGTGTCAATAAAAGATAAGGACAATTATAAAGCTAAAGCATTGCATATTAAAGAGAATCCACTATACTAAGGGATTTCAAGAATAAGAGGTAAATGAGCAAATAAGAATTGGAAGACTGCCATATTTCAACATCAACAATAATCAATAGCATGGATATATTATGACACAAACTCATCTCCATGTAGGGTGAGGCACCTACCAGACCTCACCATATATAAAATGGCAGGGGGATTAAAACCCCAGTGCTTGGCAGGAGGACTAAAACCTTAGTGTCCTGTATAAAGTGGCAGGCAGACTAAAACCCCAGTGCCTACAATAAGGGGACTAAAACCCCAGTGCCCTATGGGTGGTTTGTACTCATGTACACTACATTTTCATTTGGCCAATAAATACATCATGCATAAATAAGTCACTTGGCAGCATTGAGAGATATAAATAAAATTGCATCATAGCAAATGTGAATAATTTCCAACAAATATTCCAATTAAGCAAGCCAACATTGGCATTTCAAGGAATGTACAAGTATTTCCAATAAGAAGCCAACATAGGCATTAGAAAAGTTACATAATGAAAAGAGTCAAGTACAAACATTAGAAGGATTCTAAGTCTAGAAAATTAGTATGGTGGGGTTGGATGAAAATCCCAATCGAGGAATGGGTAAATTTGCACATAAATCATTCTTCACAATCATAATAGGAATCACTCACGAATATGGTCCACATGCTTAAATAGAGCTCACATACATAAATAGGATCACATACATTAACAAAGGATTCACATACAAATAGGGTCCACATACCTGATCTTCATGATTAATGGCTTGTTCAATTGTTACTTGGTCCCCAAAGTTGAGCACTCACCCTAGGAACACATTATATACATTAGATAAAATCAAGTGAACAAGTGGTACATTCATGTTATCCATTTTCATAGTGCATTTTATTATGATTCTAGTTTCTTAAAGGCATATTAGGGATTTTAGTCTTAATTGTGTTTAACATGCTACCCTTAGGTATCTGATTTATCTCTAACATCTATATTTAGCCACATAAGACTAAATATGTATTTATTACATATATGTATTAGCATTAATCTGGATCCCTCAATTTTAGCTATCTTTATTGAAATGCTCTTATTCCAAGAATCTATGATTTTAGTCTTGCTTACAAGCATGTTTGAAAACATAAACATATCTTATTGTATATATGGGTAAACAAGTATGTATATTGAATCATACTCCACACAGGTATTACTATAAATAATGTTTTCCTATTATTTAATTCTGAGTCACATATAGAAACATTAGGTGTTGTTCTAAATCTGTTAAAACTATATATTATCCTCTACTAGTAGTCTAGATATTGAGTTGATTTCATCCCCATATCCATATGTTAAAATACATTAGTATTTGGGTAATCTATTGTGGTATTACTTATTATCATCACCAAGTCTCGTATTCTTAGAAGATTGAGTAATGTCTAATATGTGATTTAATAAATACATGTACAACATTGTTAGGTTTCTCATTAATATAACAATTAAATTACTGGATACTAGATGAATAATTGTTTAAGTAACTGGAGTAGATTAAACCATAAACATCATATTGGCTACTTCAAAGTTATTGATAAGATTAAGTCTCATATCTCAACATAATATTAGTAAGCAACGTGATACCGTTAGCCTTTCTTCTATTCCATACAATATTTCTTACTGATGCTAGTACATTAATATAATAAAACTAGGGTAGTCGGCCAAGCAATTTACTACTTATTTGTTAATATCTCAATCCTTCAAATCAGTATCATATGAGGAGAACTTACCATGATGGTTGCAATAGCACTAATATATGGTGATTAGTTTGATTCCAGCTTATGTAAACAATGGAACTTGAGTGTCTCCAAACTCAGACAATCCACTCAAATCTGATCATCTCTTTGAGGCCTTGTGGATGTAGCAAGGACACCATAGGTATGCCATCCAGCCTACCATGGTTTGAGTCTGTTGACCTCTCTAGGTCTCGGTAGAGAAGGAGGTGCTTGCTGGAATCCATGGATAGAAGTATAAGCTTGGCATGGTGGCTATAACTGAGAGGAAGACATTTGTAGCAGTCAAGGTCGGTGGAAGAGGTTGACATCTGTGATGGTGAGGGCGTGCTTGTGGGGTTGCGAGACTGAAGAAGAGGCAACCATTGATACCGCGGTGAAGAGGTAGAGATGGCACCATAAGGGTTGCAGGTCAACTGCCATCAGTCTATGTGATATGTAATGATGCCTTCTATCACTGTTGTTGTGGGGAGTTAGGCTGAAGAGGAGGTCGCTGTGATTGTTGCGCTTAGGATCGAGAAGTAGGTGAGGCACTATGGATGGGATTTGGATTTGTAGGTCGTGGTGATGCTCGTGATGTTGCTTGGATGAATGTTGCCACTGGAGAGTTCATTCTATTAGAAGGGGTTGTGGAGGTTGAAGAGAAGAGACTCTCATGGCCTTGGTCGCTGCTATGTCCCTGCCGGGATCTGCAGCTGGAAAGGTCGATTACTGATACTATGATGGTTGCGGGTGCAAGAGCAGAGGGAAGGAGATTATATTGGCCACTAGAGTCAATAGAGAGGGTGGTGGTGGCTAAGGTTGGGGCTGAGATAGTAGTGCAAGGTTCCTAGAAGTACTCGGCACTGTCGGCAGCCCGCATGGCACCTCCTACCGCTGCTGGGCATAGGCGAGGTAGGAGCAAATGAAGGAGAGGCCAGGAAAAAGAGTTGCAGTGCTATCAACAACACAAGAGGATGTTGCAGACTTGCAAATTGGAGCAGGCTGGAGCCAGAGATGGCGGGAGGGGTCAGGCAATGATGGCTACCAATTCGAGTGGTGGTGGCTGACCCGATGGAAGAGCATAGAGGCGTCTCATGGGGAGACTATAGGTGGGCATGAGGAGATGACCTGTGGCAGTCCCTGTAGGTGGCGACAAGGGAGAAGAGGAAGGAGAAGCAGAAGGAAGGAGGCGGCTGGGTTTAGCATGAGGAGAGGATGGGAAGGAAATAGGGAGGAGGTGAAAACTACTAGGGGGGGGGGTGAATAGAGTTTTATAGATAATTTAACAATTATTGAACTCAAACAACCACAATGAAAATATTGGACAAGGAGACACAAGGTTTAGAGTGGTTCCAACTATAGCAAATACTATAGCCGTCAATCCACTACCCGGTTGCTTACCCAACCGGGATTTGAAAAGAAATTTATTTTATTACCTCTTCAAGGAATTTACATAAAATACAATCTCTTTTCCTAAACCCTTCAAGCAGCCTTCACCTAGAAGTAATCGCCAATCTTGAAGCAGCCTTCCCTTGAAGTAGATGCACCAACTCCCGTTGCACCAGCCTTCTGAAGTAGCTTCCCTTGCGATAGCCTTCTTGAAGTAGCTTGAAGTCCCCTTCTCCACCTGAGAAGTCAACCCTCTCCAATCCGCAGCCTCCAACCCTAGGAGTAGCAAGGAGAGTACAAAAGATAAACAGGAACAAGAAAGGAAAAAGGAAATTACAACTTATCCTTTAAGCCCAAGGCTTGATATGCCTAGATCAAGCGTAAGATCTCCTAGCCAAGTATGTGAACTTGTGATTGCTGTGGGTAGGAGAAACTAGCCTATAGGACACGAGATAGAGCTAAGGAGAATTTAGGCCAATGATCACAGTGCTCAAATTGCTTGCAAGGGATTGCTCAAGTATGCTCAAGTGTATTCTCAAGTGTAACAAGTAAATTCTAGTGTCCTATGGCTTGTCCTATTTATAGGAATGGCCTAAGTATGCTTAAGGACGTTCTAGACAACTTCTAGGGGTTTCTAAGTGCTTAACTAGCCGTTAGGTACAAAGTTGTTGCTTTAACAACGGCTAATTAATTTATTCTGCAGTTGCTGTCAGAGACCATCTCGGTCGACAAATGGTCGACCGAGACACCTACTCGGTCGAAGTTTTGTCGACCGACAGGCTCTCTGGAACAAGTGATTTGCAACGTCTTTCTTCAACTACCAACTAACTTGTCTGTTGTGTCTAACGGCTACTTTGGATCTTTCTCGGTCGAGAAGATGGTCGACCGAGAGTGTCTCGGTCGAGGAGTTTGTCGACCGAGAATGATCCTTTTTCAAGGTTTCAATTTAAGCATTAATTATATGTGTGAGTGTGCAAAGGTGATCCTAATTAAATGGGATGACATGTCTAACTATGGTGTTTGGCTAGGGAAAATCTAACGCTTGATTTACATGCAATTCTAAGTACTTGTACATTATATATTTGTACAAGTTTTACAACATTGATTACATTGCATGAAAATAAAACTAAGTAAGCTCTTGGATTTTCCCTTGCGACTTTGTCATCCTGCACACTCAAGTAGCTCGTTAGATTAATAAGAATGAAATGTTTGTCATAATCAAAACAAAGGGATTTTTAGATGTCCATTTAGCCAACAATCTCCCCCTTTTTGAAGATGACAAACATTTCCAAAATATGAAATAAGGAAATATAAAGCATGTGAGTTTCATACCTGAAAATTACCTTTTGTAGCATGTTATGAAACTCATTTATATTTTTGATTTTTATATTCTTTCTCCCCCTTTGTCATTTCAAAAAGATATCCAAGTTGAATATTTTATTTTTCTTCTCCCCCTTAATATTATGCTCCCCCTTAAATAGATATCCATGGATTTTTGTCTAATTTATCCACACTTTGTTTCTCAATCATTTGCAAAGGATGTTAAGCCTTGAAATGATATGAGATTCCCTTAAGATCCTCTAATCTTAGAGTACATAAAAATGTCTCCATCCAAAAACAAGGGATGTTAAGCCCTGTTTTGGGTAGAGAATTCCTTCAAGTACAAGATACCATTTTCAATAAATTCATAAATTTCTTTATAAACAATGAAAATTTTCAGCTACACATGGTGGTTACAATGTTTTTGTAAGCTTCTTCAATCAAATGGTCAAAGTTGTTTTTATGATCTCCCCCTTAGTCTTATGCTTTGCTCCCCCTTAGATAGATATCTCAAATGAAAGTTTGAGTACTAAGTAAATATATAAGATGTTGTAGATGATCTCCATGATTTAACAAAGATGTATGCAATTATATGTCAGTCTGGAAAACAGAAACCCGGTCGGTCGACAATTGCTCGACCGACAGTGTTCTCGGTCGACTAGTTGCTCGACCGAGGATGTTTCTGGAGAACTATTTTGTCATTTGTCAATTTAGCCACAATTTTAATAGTTGCATGTTTTAATTATTACTCCCCTTATTTGTTATGCTCTACAATAATGAACTTATAATCCATATTTTTTGAAGATGTCTCATATGCTTAAAAGAATAACCATTTGAATCAAGCAAAGATGGCAAACTTCATTCAATGGAAAATATTACAATCATATAGAAATGACCAATTAATTACAATCATTGTCATTACAACTAGTACAACTTCAACTCTTCACTGGAAAGATTTAAGAATTACATCGATGTCCGGATCTTTCCCAAGGAATGGCTCGACTCCATAATATTTGACCAGAGTTTGCCAATCCAAAGCACCTGTTGTAGTTAACGCATATGCTTCCAGAAATGTGGGAACTCGGTCAAATCGGAAGTGAGCAGCTATATCTTGCAATTGTATGGAGGAAAATTGAGTATGTGCAAGATCCATTGATGGTGGAGGTGGAGGTTGATAGTAGTTGTATGAAGGGTTAAATGGGTTGAGCATGCCAGGATTTAAGGAATGCGGATATTCATCGGTTTGGCTCGGAGAAAGATTTTGCATTCTTTGATTTAAGTATGTCATGGCATGGTGGGTATAGTTGAGTTGGTTACTAAGATGATATTGGGAGCCGACAAGATAAGTGAGAGTATTTTGGATGGGATCAACAGAAGGATTAGTAGGAGGAGGGGGTGGTGGTATATCTTGATGTGATGATTCTCCTTCTACTCTTGCCCTTTTATGACCAAAGTCAATCCCCATCTTCTCTACGGTGTTCTTACTTATCTTTGGTGGTCTACGCTCCCATGTATACCCCATATCTTCAATTTGTAACTTAAGACAATGTTGAGTGATCTGGCATACAAAATCGGCATACGGTGGATTGCTAGAAAACTCAATCATGTTTTTAAGTATTATGCGAATGAAGTTTATAGGAATTTCTTTTATGATAGCATAAATTAGACACATGCGGAAAATAGGGACCTCAGATTTATTGGCTCTAGGATGTATGTTTGTGGAAACAATGAGGTTTACTATCCTACATGCAGGTTTCAGGTTTATTGCATAATAGGTTCCCCTATCTTCATGACAAGTGGTATTGGTTTGAAATATGGCTCTTTTTATATCACTAAGGCTAGTGGAGTGGTCATCATGGGAAAATAAATTTAGTGGATTGCCGGTGGTAAGGTCAAGGAAATCTTGGTATTCATCTATATCAATTTCTAGCATATCAAGAATATCCCCTTCGGAAAATTTAAAACTACGCCCATTGACCATGGTGTAGAAGAATGTGGTTTCATTTTCGGTGTGGGATAAGAGATTGGCATAGAATTCGTTGACTACCTTAGTGGAATAGATAGGAAAAGAAGGATTGATGAAGTCCTTCAGCTTTTGCACTCCAAAGAGATTCTCCAGATCGACTATGTTGATGAAGTCCATAGCTTCGACCGGGCGTCGGGGAAGAGGAGCTTTAGAGGAAAGCCGTAGATATCGATCTCCAGAATCTCCGTCGACGAAGGCGATGTCGTTGATGATCGTCAGTGGCGGAGTGGCTTCCCGATCTTCTCTTCTTTTTCTTCCGGCGACTTTCTTCTTCCCACGGACAGCTGAGGATGAGGCCATTTGAGTGTGGAGAAGAAGCAAGGAAGATTGGAGGATAAGAATGCTGAAGGGTTGCACGAAAATACACTAGAGATGGACTATGGAGGCAAGGAAATGCAAGTGTGAGTAAGTGACTCGTTTTTGCTCCTATTTATAGCATTCCAGCGACCTGGTCGGTCGACGATTCGTCGACCGAGCGTCTGCAACGGTCGAGTTGCAGACGCGCCACTTGGTCCCCCAACGGTCAAAAAAACGGTCATAACGGTCGGTTTACAACGGTCGTATCCAACGACTATTTCTCGGTCGAGCACTTGTCGACCGACGTTGTCTCGGTCGAGAATTTGTCGACCGACAGTTCGTCCGATATTGAGTCTATTTAGTATTTGTCGGTCGAGAGGGATGGGCTGACCGAGAGGTTCTCGGTCGACGAATTCGTCGACCGACAGACTTACTGAGTACATCTTTTAAAGCTGATTTTTAAATGCAAATGGTAGATCATTTTTGTAGAGCATATATATGGATATTCTAAGGGAGTAATATTGGAATAATTTAAGGCTTTAAATGATAACAAATGATTTAATTTTCAAGAAAGATTTATATTAAGATTAGGTCCAAAGAGAGAATTTCCAAAATAAGCAATTTTTGTCGAAGCTTATTTTAGGTCGTCCTTGACTACGACCATAGCGCCCCTTAGTCAAGTTTTATTTTGACCAAGAGGCAAATTTTGCAGATATTTTTCAGATTTGAATATATTGAGTCTAATATCTGCATAAAATTTAAATATCAAGTTGAAGCATACTACTTAATTGGAGACATAATTATTTCAAAAATACTGAGTTAGAGATTTTGTGGCAAGCAATAACATATAACTGATAAGTTATTTTGCTGGCTTGCAAACAATTTTCTATGCGCTCCCAATGATGAAATCATGGTATAAAGCGTACAATGATAATTCCATTAGTATATGAATAGACCAGAAAATATTTTTACGAAAAATTATATGAAAATAGGAATTTTCTTTTTCATTAGACTTTAAATCATTTAGGGAACAAACTAATATCAATTATATTTGTAATTATGTAGAGTTGAGATAGACATAGAAATATGCAACTAATGTCATTGGTCATATCTCAACTTTGATTTTGTTCATTTAGTTTGGAGGTTTTGGAACCCAAACTAACTCTACATCTTTTCTCTTATAAGGACATGAAAATGAATAGTGACCAAGGCGCAAACAGTAATGACAACATATTGAGTCAACTTCATATCTTTTTCTATGGTTGTGTCCTATGTTGTCATTGGGTGAGGATGTCCTTTTAGGTACATATATAGATTGGGTTTGTGACTTTCTCTGACTAGGTTGTTGATGAGATTTTCCTTTAGGCTTGTAACCTAGTCCCCTTCTCCCAATTTGTTGATAGGGATTATCTAGAATTTGATCAAGAATGCCATGGTTATTCAAACTACGAACTTGTTGTTGTAGCTTGGCAATCTCATCCATTCTTTTCTTAATGTCTATTTTTGCTTGGTCTAGATTTGATGACAATAAATTTCTTTCTTTAACAATAGTGTCATAATCTATATGGGTGCACAATAATGGTTGTTTCTGAAGATCGTTTACTTGAGTCTGTAAGTTTGAATTTTCAACAGAAAGGAGCTTGCAATCGGCTTCCATAGATTTTAACTTAAGATCAGAAAATTTGTTTCCCTCTTTAAGATTCTCATTTTCAGATGCAAGAGCAAGAAGTTTAACATTTAGATCACCATTTTCCTTATTTGATTTCTTTAATTTCTTTTTGCACTCAACATATTTATTATGTGTTTATTCAATAATAGCAACTAGTTCTTCTTTAGATAAATCAAAAAGACTTACCTCTTCTTCTTCTTCTTCTTCACTAGTTGTAGCAATAAAGCATTCTTTGTGCTTATCCTCTTCCTTTGATCTCCATGGGCATCCGGTTGTTTTGTGATTTGTTCCTAAACACCAATTGCAGCATGTAGTGGTTTTGTCCAAGCACTTTTCACCATTTCCCTCCATTCTTTAAGACCTGGTTAGGGTTCCTTGAAGCCTGCTCTGATACCAATTGAAAACTACTAGAGGGGGGGGTGAATAGAGTTTTATAGATAATTTAACAATTATTGAACTCAAACAACAACAATGAAAATATTGGACAAGGAGACACAAGGTTTAGAGTGGTTCCAACTATAGCAAATACTATAGCCGTCAATCCACTACCCGGTTGCTTACCCAACCGGGATTTGAAAAGAAATTTATTTTATTACCTCTTCAAGGAATTTACATAAAATACAATCTCTTTTCCTAAACCCTTCAAGCAGCCTTCACCTAGAAGTAATCGCCAATCTTGAAGCAGCCTTCCCTTGAAGTAGATGCACCAACTCCCGTTGCACCAGCCTTCTGAAGTAGCTTCCCTTGCGATAGCCTTCTTGAAGTAGCTTGAAGTCCCCTTCTCCACCTGAGAAGTCAACCCTCTCCAATCCGCAGCCTCCAACCCTAGGAGTAGCAAGGAGAGTACAAAAGATAAACAGGAACAAGAAAGGAAAAAGGAAATTACAACTTATCCTTTAAGCCCAAGGCTTGATATGCCTAGATCAAGCGTAAGATCTCCTAGCCAAGTATGTGAACTTGTGATTGCTGTGGGTAGGAGAAACTAGCCTATAGGACACGAGATTGAGCTAAGGAGAATTTAGGCCAATGATCACAGTGCTCAAATTGCTTGCAAGGGATTGCTCAAGTATGCTCAAGTGTATTCTCAAGTGTAACAAGTAAATTCTAGTGTCCTATGGCTTGTCCTATTTATAGGAATGGCCTAAGTATGCTTAAGGACGTTCTAGACAACTTCTAGGGGTTTCTAAGTGCTTAACTAGCCGTTAGGTACAAAGTTGTTTCTTTAACAACGGCTAATTAATTTATTCTGCAGTTGCTGTCAGAGACCATCTCGGTCGACAAATGGTCGACCGAGACACCTACTCGGTCGAAGTTTTGTCGACCGACAGGCTCTCTGGAACAAGTGATTTGCAACGTCTTTCTTCAACTACCAACTAACTTGTCTGTTGTGTCTAACGGCTACTTTGGATCTTTCTCGGTCGAGAAGATGGTCGACCGAGAGTGTCTCGGTCGAGGAGTTTGTCGACCGAGAATGATCCTGTTTCAAGGTTTCAATTTAAGCATTAATTATATGTGTGAGTGTGCAAAGGTGATCCTAATTAAATGGGATGACATGTCTAACTATGGTGTTTGGCTAGGGAAAATCTAACGCTTGATTTACATGCAATTCTAAGTACTTGTACATTATATATTTGTACAAGTTTTACAACATTGATTACATTGCATGAAAATAAAACTAAGTAAGCTCATGGATTTGCCCTTGCGACTTTGTCATCCTGCACACTCAAGTAGCTCGTTAGATTAATAAGAATGAAATGTTTGTCATAATCAAAACAAAGGGATTTTTAGATGTCCATTTAGCCAACAATCTCCCCCTTTTTGAAGATGACAAACATTTCCAAAATATGAAATAAGGAAATATAAAGCATGTGAGTTTCATACCTGAAAATTACCTTTTGTAGCATGTTATGAAACTCATTTATATTTTTGATTTTTATATTCTTTCTCCCCCTTTGTCATTTCAAAAAGATATCCAAGTTGAATATTTTATTTTTCTTCTCCCCCTTAATATTATGCTCCCCCTTAAATAGATATCCATGGATTTTTGTCTAATTTATCCACACTTTGTTTCTCAATCATTTGCAAAGGATGTTAAGCCTTGAAATGATATGAGATTCCCTTAAGATCCTCTAATCTTAGAGTACATAAAAATGTCTCCATCCAAAAACAAGGGATGTTAAGCCCTGTTTTGGGTAGAGAATTCCTTCAAGTACAAGATACCATTTTCAATAAATTCATAAATTTCTTTATAAACAATGAAAATTTTCAGCTACACATGGTGGTTACAATGTTTTTGTAAGCTTCTTCAATCAAATGGTCAAAGTTGTTTTTATGATCTCCCCCTTAGTCTTATGCTTTGCTCCCCCTTAGATAGATATCTCAAATGAAAGTTTGAGTACTAAGTAAATATATAAGATGTTGTAGATGATCTCCATGATTTAACAAAGATGTATGCAATTATATGTCAGTCTGGAAAACAGAAACCCGGTCGGTCGACAATTGCTCGACCGACAGTGTTCTCGGTCGACTAGTTGCTCGACCGAGGATGTTTCTGGAGAACTATTTTGTCATTTGTCAATTTAGCCACAATTTTAATAGTTGCATGTTTTAATTATTACTCCCCTTATTTGTTATGCTCTACAATAATGAACTTATAATCCATATTTTTTGAAGATGTCTCATATGCTTAAAAGAATAACCATTTGAATCAAGCAAAGATGGCAAACTTCATTCAATGGAAAATATTACAATCATATAGAAATGACCAATTAATTACAATCATTGTCATTACAACTAGTACAACTTCAACTCTTCACTGGAAAGATTTAAGAATTACATCGATGTCCGGATCTTTCCCAAGGAATGGCTCGACTCCATAATATTTGACCAGAGTTTGCCAATCCAAAGCACCTGTTGTAGTTAACGCATATGCTTCCAGAAATGTGGGAACTCGGTCAAATCGGAAGTGAGCAGCTATATCTTGCAATTGTATGGAGGAAAATTGAGTATGTGCAAGATCCATTGATGGTGGAGGTGGAGGTTGATAGTAGTTGTATGAAGGGTTAAATGGGTTGAGCATGCCAGGATTTAAGGAATGCGGATATTCATCGGTTTGGCTCGGAGAAAGATTTTGCATTCTTTGATTTAAGTATGTCATGGCATGGTGGGTATAGTTGAGTTGGTTACTAAGATGATATTGGGAGCCGACAAGATAAGTGAGAGTATTTTGGATGGGATCAACAGAAGGATTAGTAGGAGGAGGGGGTGGTGGTATATCTTGATGTGATGATTCTCCTTCTACTCTTGCCCTTTTATGACCAAAGTCAATCCCCATCTTCTCTACGGTGTTCTTACTTATCTTTGGTGGTCTACGCTCCCATGTATACCCCATATCTTCAATTTGTAACTTAAGACAATGTTGAGTGATCTGGCATACAAAATCGGCATACGGTGGATTGCTAGAAAACTCAATCATGTTTTTAAGTATTATGCGAATGAAGTTTATAGGAATTTCTTTTATGATAGCATAAATTAGACACATGCGGAAAATAGGGACCTCAGATTTATTGGCTCTAGGATGTATGTTTGTGGAAACAATGAGGTTTACTATCCTACATGCAGGTTTCAGGTTTATTGCATAATAGGTTCCCCTATCTTCATGACAAGTGGTATTGGTTTGAAATATGGCTCTTTTTATATCACTAAGGCTAGTGGAGTGGTCATCATGGGAAAATAAATTTAGTGGATTGCCGGTGGTAAGGTCAAGGAAATCTTGGTATTCATCTATATCAATTTCTAGCATATCAAGAATATCCCCTTCGGAAAATTTAAAACTACGCCCATTGACCATGGTGTAGAAGAATGTGGTTTCATTTTCGGTGTGGGATAAGAGATTGGCATAGAATTCGTTGACTACCTTAGTGGAATAGATAGGAAAAGAAGGATTGATGAAGTCCTTCAGCTTTTGCACTCCAAAGAGATTCTCCAGATCGACTATGTTGATGAAGTCCATAGCTTCGACCGGGCGTCGGGGAAGAGGAGCTTTAGAGGAAAGCCGTAGATATCGATCTCCAGAATCTCCGTCGACGAAGGCGATGTCGTTGATGATCGTCAGTGGCGGAGTGGCTTCCCGATCTTCTCTTCTTTTTCTTCCGGCAACTTTCTTCTTCCCACGGACAGCTGAGGATGAGGCCATTTGAGTGTGGAGAAGAAGCAAGGAAGATTGGAGGATAAGAATGCTGAAGGGTTGCACGAAAATACACTAGAGATGGACTATGGAGGCAAGGAAATGCAAGTGTGAGTAAGTGACTCGTTTTTGCTCCTATTTATAGCATTCCAGCGACCTGGTCGGTCGACGATTCGTCGACCGAGCGTCCGCAACGGTCGAGTTGCAGACGCGCCACTTGGTCCCCCAACGGTCAAAAAAACGGTCATAACGGTCGGTTTACAACGGTCGTATCCAACGGCTATTTCTCGGTCGAGCACTTGTCGACCGACGTTGTCTCGGTCGAGCATTTGTCGACCGACAGTTCGTCTGATATTGAGTCTGTTTAGTATTTGTCGGTCGAGAGGGATGGGCTGACCGAGAGGTTCTCGGTCGACGAATTCGTCGACCGACAGACTTACTGAGTACATCTTTTAAAGCTGATTTTTAAATGCAAATGGTAGATCATTTTTGTAGAGCATATATATGGATATTCTAAGGGAGTAATATTGGAATAATTTAAGGCTTTAAATGATAACAAATGATTTAATTTTCAAGAAAGATTTATATTAAGATTAGGTCCAAAGAGAGAATTTCCAAAATAAGCAATTTTTGTCGAAGCTTATTTTAGGTCGTCCTTGACTACGACCATAGCGCCCCTTAGTCAAGTTTTATTTTGACCAAGAGGCAAATTTTGCAGATATTTTTCAGATTTGAATATATTGAGTCTAATATCTGCATAAAATTTAAATATCAAGTTGAAGCATACTACTTAATTGGAGACATAATTATTTCAAAAATACTGAGTTAGAGATTTTGTGGCAAGCAATAACATATAACTGATAAGTTATTTTGCTGGCTTGCAAACAATTTTCTATGCGCTCCCAATGATGAAATCATGGTATAAAGCGTACAATGATAATTCCATTAGTATATGAATAGACCAGAAAATATTTTTACGAAAAATTATATGAAAATAGGAATTTTCTTTTTCATTAGACTTTAAATCATTTAGGGAACAAACTAATATCAATTATATTTGTAATTATGTAGAGTTGAGATAGACATAGAAATATGCAACTAATGTCATTGGTCATATCTCAACTTTGATTTTGTTCATTTAGTTTGGAGGTTTTGGAACCCAAACTAACTCTACATCTTTTCTCTTATAAGGACATGAAAATGAATAGTGACCAAGGCGCAAACAGTAATGACAACATATTGAGTCAACTTCATATCTTTTTCTATGGTTGTGTCCTATGTTGTCATTGGGTGAGGATGTCCTTTTAGGTACATATATAGATTGGGTTTGTGACTTTCTCTGACTAGGTTGTTGATGAGATTTTCCTTTAGGCTTGTAACCTAGTCCCCTTCTCCCAATTTGTTGATAGGGATTATCTAGAATTTGATCAAGAATGCCATGGTTATTCAAACTACGAACTTGTTGTTGTAGCTTGGCAATCTCATCCATTCTTTTCTTAATGTCTATTTTTGCTTGGTCTAGATTTGATGACAATAAATTTCTTTCTTTAACAATAGTGTCATAATCTATATGGGTGCACAATAATGGTTGTTTCTGAAGATCGTTTACTTGAGTCTGTAAGTTTGAATTTTCAACAGAAAGGAGCTTGCAATCGGCTTCCATAGATTTTAACTTAAGATCAGAAAATTTGTTTCCCTCTTTAAGATTCTCATTTTCAGATGCAAGAGCAAGAAGTTTAACATTTAGATCACCATTTTCCTTATTTGATTTCTTTAATTTCTTTTTGCACTCAACATATTTATTATGTGTTTATTCAATAATAGCAACTAGTTCTTCTTTAGATAAATCAAAAAGACTTACCTCTTCTTCTTCTTCTTCTTCACTAGTTGTAGCAATAAAGCATTCTTTGTGCTTATCCTCTTCCTTTGATCTCCATGGGCATCCGGTTGTTTTGTGATTTGTTCCTAAACACCAATTGCAGCATGTAGTGGTTTTGTCCAAGCACTTTTCACCATTTCCCTCCATTCTTTAAGACCTGGTTAGGGTTCCTTGAAGCCTGCTCTGATACCAATTGAAAACTACTAGAGGGGGGGGTGAATAGAGTTTTATAGATAATTTAACAATTATTGAACTCAAACAACAACAATGAAAATATTGGACAAGGAGACACAAGGTTTAGAGTGGTTCCAACTATAGCAAATACTATAGCCGTCAATCCACTACCCGGTTGCTTACCCAACCGGGATTTGAAAAGAAATTTATTTTATTACCTCTTCAAGGAATTTACATAAAATACAATCTCTTTTCCTAAACCCTTCAAGCAGCCTTCACCTAGAAGTAATCGCCAATCTTGAAG
Source organism: Alisma plantago-aquatica (assembly GCA_963693085.1). Lineage (NCBI taxonomy): Eukaryota > Viridiplantae > Streptophyta > Magnoliopsida > Alismatales > Alismataceae > Alisma > Alisma plantago-aquatica. The sequence goes on along the minus strand of OY856410.1, from coordinate 1,028,381,079 downwards.
CAGCCTTCCCTTGAAGTAGATGCACCAACTCCCGTTGCACCAGCCTTCTGAAGTAGCTTCCCTTGCGATAGCCTTCTTGAAGTAGCTTGAAGTCCCCTTCTCCACCTGAGAAGTCAACCCTCTCCAATCCGCAGCCTCCAACCCTAGGAGTAGCAAGGAGAGTACAAAAGATAAACAGGAACAAGAAAGGAAAAAGGAAATTACAACTTATCCTTTAAGCCCAAGGCTTGATATGCCTAGATCAAGCGTAAGATCTCCTAGCCAAGTATGTGAACTTGTGATTGCTGTGGGTAGGAGAAACTAGCCTATAGGACACGAGATTGAGCTAAGGAGAATTTAGGCCAATGATCACAGTGCTCAAATTGCTTGCAAGGGATTGCTCAAGTATGCTCAAGTGTATTCTCAAGTGTAACAAGTAAATTCTAGTGTCCTATGGCTTGTCCTATTTATAGGAATGGCCTAAGTATGCTTAAGGACGTTCTAGACAACTTCTAGGGGTTTCTAAGTGCTTAACTAGCCGTTAGGTACAAAGTTGTTTCTTTAACAACGGCTAATTAATTTATTCTGCAGTTGCTGTCAGAGACCATCTCGGTCGACAAATGGTCGACCGAGACACCTACTCGGTCGAAGTTTTGTCGACCGACAGGCTCTCTGGAACAAGTGATTTGCAACGTCTTTCTTCAACTACCAACTAACTTGTCTGTTGTGTCTAACGGCTACTTTGGATCTTTCTCGGTCGAGAAGATGGTCGACCGAGAGTGTCTCGGTCGAGGAGTTTGTCGACCGAGAATGATCCTGTTTCAAGGTTTCAATTTAAGCATTAATTATATGTGTGAGTGTGCAAAGGTGATCCTAATTAAATGGGATGACATGTCTAACTATGGTGTTTGGCTAGGGAAAATCTAACGCTTGATTTACATGCAATTCTAAGTACTTGTACATTATATATTTGTACAAGTTTTACAACATTGATTACATTGCATGAAAATAAAACTAAGTAAGCTCATGGATTTGCCCTTGCGACTTTGTCATCCTGCACACTCAAGTAGCTCGTTAGATTAATAAGAATGAAATGTTTGTCATAATCAAAACAAAGGGATTTTTAGATGTCCATTTAGCCAACAGGAGGAGGAGGCGGAAGAGGAAGGAGCGGAAGAGAGGGCGATGGAAGTTTACTACCATCATCATCGTTGGGAAACGCACGAAGTGCGGCTAGGGGGACGGTCAGATAGGGTTGGGGGATTAAATGCCATCAATGGCATGCGATTGTAATTAAGGTGAATTAAAGAAAAATATTCCAACAATTAATTGAGTGGGTAAATGACATCAGACAGACCTCAAATTTTGTGTGGTGGTAGAATAAGTAAACAATTACACCAAAAAATATTAATGTTGTATTCTGAATCATTTAAGACCACCAATTATGCTAGTGGCATATTTGTCATCTTAGAGTTTTAGAGGGGTGAAATAAGCAATTTATTTTTTTCATATTTTTATTGAAACTATAATATGCAAAGTATTATCCATATAAATTGTTTTTACTAAATTTTAGAAAATGAATGGATTTTTGTATCATGATTTATGAAAAGGTAATAATTGAGCCATTTCTTGCATTTTTAATTATTTACCAATGATTTGGCCATAAAATTGATATGAGGGCATGTTAGACTTTATATTTTCTAAATAAAATATCAAATTGAGATTTTATGCAAAATAAAGTATTTAATTATACTAGGGGTGAAATGGTCATTTTGCAACTAGTTGAGATTTTTGTGCAAAAACTCGTTCATTGACATGAATGTGGGTAAAATAGGAATTACACCATCAAGTAATGCTCAAATTCAACATTGAGGCCAAAAAGAAAAAAAAAGATAGGGAAATTTATGAAAAAGGTCCAAAAGGACTTGAAAGCAAGTAAAAGCTTGAAAGTGGGTAAATTGCAGGAAAGACCCTAGAATTCAGTCTATTACACCTAGCTCTATTGCCACCTTTCTCTCTTGGGTTTGACCCCTAATTTCTGCCCTCCTATACTATAACATGACCCTGTGTGCTTGGGAGTAAGTGTGTTAGAGTATGTGAGTGTGGCCAACTCTTAGGGATTTATAAATTTGAAAGATACCCAGTGTGCTTGAAAACCTCCTAGGGTTGCATCTAGTCACCATTTAGTTGATTAGTGTGTGACCCTAGGACAAATGCACCAAGCTTTATGACGTTGTTGCCTGGGCGAAAGGCACTCGTCCTACCTAGTTAGTTTTGCTTTGATCTTTTCCTACTATCTTCATCAAGGCTATTCTTTATTCTTTGTTCTTTGTATTATTTTTGCATATTGGTTTGCTAACTTGTTCTCTTGTGTTTGGTTGTGCCTTGTGCATGTGACAACAACCCGTGGAAAACAAAATGGAAGGCTAGAATGCACCTCACAAGCTACTATAAGAGTACTTCATTCTTAGCAACTACAAATCACCAATTGTTGATAGAGTCGATCAAATGTGAGGGGAGTTATTCTCCATCCCTATAGTTATTCTTGGGCTCCTACCCACCTTCTATGGATCAGAGAGTGAGAACCCCTACAAGCACTTGGACTCCTTTCTTGAGTATGCCCCACCTTCAGGATGTCGACAACTAGTGATGACGTAATCATGTTGACCTTGTTCTCATTTTATCTCAAATACAAAGCCAATGTTTGGTATGATTTGAGAAGGGAAATCATGAGTTAAGAAGAGGTGAAGAATGCCTTCTTAAGGAAATTCAACTCCATTACAAGGTTGACACAAATGTGGCGTGCCATAGTGACTTTCAATCAAAAGGGCAGTGAGTGGTTCTAGGATGCTTGGGAGAAATTTAAGAAGATGTTGAGAGGGTGCCCACACCATGAGATCCCTTTGTGGAAGCTAGATCAATCCTTTTACTCTGGTCTCTCTCCAATGATTCAAGCTACAATGGATTCGTGTGGATGAGCTTTCATGGCTACACCACCTGAGGAGACATGGCCCTTGTTTGAGCAGTTAGTGAAAAGTTCAAGGATCCGAGCTTCTAGAATGATGAATGATGGTGACCGCCCCTTCAGTGTGACATGTCCATCTCATAGTGATTCAAACCCACTAATGGTGAAGATTCTTAGAGAAATGGTGAGCTTTGTGAAGAACCAAGTGAAACGTGTTCCTTGTCAATCGGTCAATTTTGTTGAATCCTTTGGTGAAGAAATGAAGACACCTTATCCTCATAGCTACTTGGAACAACAAAGTCCAATTTATAGCTCAATGTTTGAGGAGGAAGTCCTCTCTAGCTTGAAAAGCTTTGAAGATGTGCAAATGAATGTGACAAAGCTTGAGAAAAAAGTGGAGCAACTCTCTTCCATACTTGCTCTCCAAGAGGAAAAATTGTCTTCAAATCCCATAATGAGTTTCAATGAAGCAAGTGGACCAATGAATTCCTATCAAAGTTTTATATAGTCCACCTCCAATGCAATTTCATCCTATTTATCACTTCCAAGGCAATCCCAAGCCTTATACACCTCCCCCTCCATCACCACAACCTTTCCAGCAATTAACCTTCCAACCTCAATTCCCCCCTCCACCTCAATTTAAATACCGAGTACCACCTCCACCTCCTCTACAACCACAACATGCCCCACTCTCCACCATGAGAAAGGTACTGTTGTGATAGTTCTAAGGAGTGGAAAATCTCTTGAGCAACCCGCAAGTCAAAGAAATGTTGACAAAGCAAAGCAAAGGAAGACAAGTGGTGATAATGTGTTTGAAATTGTTGAAGATGATACCATGGCACCTCATGTTGATTTTGTGATACCGTGTGCTCAACCTCACACTCGTTCTATAGGTTCTACCATCCCTAGTGTTCCACCTCATGGCATGCCCCAAGAAAATCATGTTGATGCAAGTAAGGCTAAAGCGAGTGAGCCACCATTCCATGAAACATTGGATGAGTCACCGGAGGTGAAAAGGAGGTTGAAGCACAATGTTGACATCTAGATGTGTTTTTCCAAGTGAAGGTGAAAATTCCATTGTTGGATGTTATCAAAAAGATTACATCTTATGCCAAGTTTCTCAAGAACTTGTGACTGTGAAGAGAAAGTCAATAGGGAGAATACCAAAGAGAGTCAAGTTGATTGAACAAGTCAGCTCTATCATCCAACATTCACTTCTTGTGAAGGGGAAAAACCCAAGTACCCCTCTCATACCTAGATACCTAGGGGGACGTTTTATAAATAAATCCCTACTTGATATGGGATCTAGTGTGAATTTGATGCCATATAGTGTCTATGTGGAGCTGGGGTTAGGAAAACTGAAACTGGATCATTACACTCTCAGATTGGCAGATCACTCCATCAAAGTGCGAGGAAGAGTGGATGATGTTTTGGTGATGATAGACAAAGAAAGAGGAGTAGTGTTCCAGGCCTATTTCATTGTTCCTGACATGGAGTCAGAGGATAGGAAAATTCCCATTATCTTGGGAAAGCTATTCCTATCTATAGTTGATGTTGAAATACATGTGCATAGTGGAACAATGATGGTTTGTTTCTTGGACATGAAGATAAAGATCAACATGTTCAAGACCCCAACTCAGTGATCCTGAGATGAGGATATTGGATATGGTCACGTGAAGAGTATGACTGATCATTTAAGTGAACGAGATCTGGATGGAAGGTTTGATGATAGTTTTTGTTGTCAATGGGATGAGGAAGATAGGTTGAATGCAAGTGAGGGATGCATTTATTGCATAAGTGGACACCCAAGAATTCCAAATGGATGAATGAAGCAAGAGTCAAAAAGCATGGTTGAAGGCACATAATTTAGCGCTAGTGGGAGGCAACCCACCTAGGTTTGGGAAATGTTTCACCCCACCTTTCATTTTTGATACTTATTGATTATTTTTACACTTTTTCAAGAAAACAAACACACACATGTGTTTTATAGTTGTTGTTTAGTTTTAAGATGTGTAGGTGAAAATAGTGGTGAAATGAGGAAAATTAGATGATTTATAGAAAAGGATTAATGAAAAATCACTCTAGATCAAGCATTTGGTGTTTTGGTGAATTTCAAGTTGACGTAACCTACTACAGTGTCCACCATGGCCATGGTTCTATGGAATGGCCTTGGTGATATACTCAAGACAATAGGATAATCAATGAAAATGAAGAACATAAAGTCAGACTCAGAACGATCGTGCAAGGCAACACAACTATGTTACAATCAAGACAAAATGGTTGTGTGGGTCAACACGGCCATGCACCTGGGGACCCAACATGGCCTTGTTATGCAGTACGAATGTGTGCCGTGACTCCATCACATAATTCAGCAAGTCATAGAATTTGGAGTCATGATTCATTTTAGTCTTGTAGAACAACACATATGTTCTGCACACCTAGACGCCATGTAGCTTGCCACTAGCCATCTCCCACTCTTGATTCCTCCTCAAATCACCCCCAATCCTTCCCCCTACCATTTCCCTAGCTTAACCTACCATTCCACCCATTATCATCCACCAAATCCGCCCTTCTTCTCCATTCCACTCCAGTAGCCTTGTTCTTAGGAGAACACCTAAAATCTCTCATTTTCCCATCAAAATCCACCCAAGATGAAGAGAATCACCAAGAAAGTGGTATCAAAGACCAAGGAGGTTCTCTCCTACCAACACCGACCCAAGAATGTATCATCTTCAACCCTAACATCATCTCAATCTCATCCACCACCACTGGAAGCCTCCAATTCACATGAAGAATCACCTCAAATGCTGGTGTCGGTGGATCCCATGCTGGAGGAATCCACTAGATTACGTAGTGGTGTGGGGTAGAAGGCCGATAGTCTGTTTCTACTGAGACAACACCCCACCCTCACCTTTTCAGCCATTGACCAAAGACTGTCCTTTGACATCCAAATCACTACAGTCGCAACCCCAATCACAAGCACAAAGGCAGCTACTACTAGATGAGGAGGACGAAGTGATGCAAGATGCACCACATGATGATGAGGTTATGCATGATGAGTAGAATGAGAAAACAACACTTGTGAGGAATAGTAAGGCAAAGAAACCAAAGCACCCAGAGTGCTTGACACATAGGGTGATAGCCACCCACTATGCGTGTTAGGAAACATTAGAGGCTCTAGGTTTTTTTGAGTATTATAAGGATGTTATGGAAGCCATGGACTTTTTTGAGGTCTTTATCATAGTGCATGAGACCTATGTTGAGTTGACTTGTCAGTTCTTGCCATGTTAGAGAAGGTCTTCGATGATGGTGAAGATTCTACTAGAGTTATGATTGGATATAGACATTAGGTCATCGTCTCTTCCATATTGAACAACTTTTTTGATCCAAGTGAAGACTGGGAGCCCTCTTAGATAAAGGGAAGATAGATAAAGACTCTAGTGATAGTTATGTTGCCATGTGGAAAACATTCACCATCCATAATGATTTTGTAATGGGGAAGTCAAAGACGAGTTTCCTCCATAATCCATTCCTTTACTTTGTTCAGATAATCCTTACAAACACCTTTTTTGATAGGTATGAAAATCAGGGAACACTAGTACAGAATTGGTCTCTCGGGTCGGTTTTTTGAAGCCTGCAGCGTCACTTTTTAGGCGACGCCTAGGTGGGCGTCGCTACAGTACTAGCGACCCTAGAGAGGTAGAAAAACCGACCCTAGAGAGGTAAAAAAACCGACCCTAGAGAGGTAGAAAAACCGACCCTAGAGAGGTAAAAAAACTGAACCTAGAGGGAACAAAAACCGACCCAAGAAAAGTACAAAAGCCAACCCAACAGAGGTAAAAAACTGACCCAAAAGAGGTAAAAACCGACCCAAAAGAGCAACAAAAACCGACCCTAGAAGTCTTCAAACATCTGTAAAAACACCTACTGGGTCGGTTTTTCTGAAGAACTGACCCAACAAGTATCTATTGGGTCGGTTTTTCTCCATAAGCGACCCTAAAAGTCTTCAAATAGCTTTAAAAAATACCTACTGGGTCGGTTTTTCGGAATAACCGACCCAAGAAGTCTTCAAATTGCTGTAGAATTTTGGGATAGAACCTATTGGGTAGGTTTTTCTGTATAAGCGACCCTAGAAGTCTTCATGAACCTACTGGGTCGTTTTTTGTATAACCGACCCAAGAAGTGTTTATTGGGTCGGTTTTTCTCTATAAGCGACCCCAGAAGTCTTCAAATTTCTGTAGAATTTTGGGATAGAACCAATTGGGTCGGTTTTTCTGTATAAGCGACCCTAGAAGTCTTCAAATTTATGTATAATTTTGGGATAGAACCTACTGGGTCGGTTTTTTGTATAACCGACCCAAGAAGTGTCTATTGGGTCGGTTTTTCTGTATAACCGACCCTAGAAGTCTTCAAATTGCTATAGAATTTTGGGATAGAACCTACTGGGTCGGTTTTTTGAATAGCCAACCCAAGAAGTCTATAGGGACGGTTTTTTAAATAACCGACCCGAGAAGTTACATTTTTTTTTAAAGAAAAATTCTGCAGAAACAGAAATCTTCAGTACAGCAACCTGCAAAATAGAATTGCTTTACACAATTCAAAACCTACAGTAGAAATAGACTTGCAAATGCAATGATGCAAGCCAAAAATGCATTCCAAAGCCATTTGCAAACTTTTATGTCCAATCCTTTTTTGAATTGATGTTTCATAACAACAATTATTCACATATATTGAGTTGAGTCTTCATACACAACACTTACTAACATTCTTGCAAGTCCAAGATAGATTCATTCAAATGAGACATATAGCACATACTAACATTCATACACATAGCACATACTAAAAACAATGATAGATTGCAAGTTTAAAAGTGATATTAATGTCATACTACAAAAAGTAAAATTTGATAGAGTTTCAAATCTACATACACAAATGAAGTTATGAATTTCAATCCAATGCTATAGTGACTTCATTAAAAAAAGCATCTGACCATTCTTCTCGGAATTCATTTAACCCATCAAGTGTGTAAGGATGAGTTGTAAAGATCTGCAAAAAAAAAGCACATGCTCATATATATTTTATAAAATGATGCAAATCTCATATGTAAATTTATTATGTTATTCTTTAATAATTACCTTATCTATACTCTGAATGTCTAGTGATGCTTCTTTCAAAATAGTTTGCATATACTTCATTACGTAGTAGCCACAAGCCCAATCATTATTTTGTATATGACACTACAAATAAAGAATTATAACTTAATATTAGTAAACTGCTACAAACAGAGTTGTACAAATAAAGAAATAAGACTATAAGAGAGTTAACATATAAAATTTGACATTAATACATTACTGTAAGAGTTGTACATATACGACTAAGCAGTCAAAGTAGTTACCTTGACATTTTTCAAAGTCAGTGTCTTTAATTTTGGGGGTATTATTCCTCCACCTTCACGATAAGCCTTTATACCCCTATCAATCAATTTGATTACGATAGTTGTCAAAATAGAAATTCTAAGTATAAATATCATGTTGAAGCATAACAATTGATGTTATAGAAACTAAATTTATGCTTACTCCATAGTTGGCAATCTCAGTTTGTGACCCCTTGTTGTTTTCCCATTGGGTCAAGATAATAGAAAGTCATCAATTTTGGGACAACCACCACTAATTCCCAATATCTAGATCTGAGTAAATTTATATTGAAAATAAAAATTAGAATTATAATTTAGTCAATATTAGAAATTCTATTGAATTATAATACTTACTGGACGTTAAAAGGAATTAGAATAATTTCCTTTCCCACACTACCAAAATATTTGAATGCAGTACTGAAGTACTCATTCACATCATCCATTTGTGTCTGCACTTGACTAGTGAGTGAAGGAACTAAGAATCCAACATTCTTTATATCAAAGTTTGTCATCTCAGTATATAAATGGCTGTAAAACATTTGTAAAAATTTTATATGTTACAAATAAGCTAAAAATGTATATATTCGAGTAATCTATATTGATTAATTCTTACCTTATCTACACTTCTAATATCGAAGTATTTAGCCAATCATACCGGAACACCTCTATAATATCATCAAGAAAAATAAAATTCTCAAAGTCCCTCCCAACTGCATCTTTTGTTAAATTGACCCCCATATGTGATCCTGCGCTTTGGTTGGCTAAGTATCGAGCCAAACATTTACTTTTATTTCCCAATTCATCGAATGTGGCTTCTGGAATGAAAGAAGGCTTGGGCATAGGAGGACGACTACTAGGATTTTTACTTTTTGGTTTACAAACATGTTAATTAAATACATACTTATATTAAATGAGTTCATATATGTAGCTAGTCAAATATGAAAAACATGTAGATATACCTTGTCAATGATAACCAAGTGTCTAGGCCATCCCACCATAGCACCCTCTGCTTCATCAACTGTACCATATTCAAAAGAAGGTATGTGTAGTGGTTTGTCCCCCATTCCGTCATACACAAGATGGATGGACACACGACAAATGTCATCAGAAACTGATTGACAATGCAATGTACCACCGATGTTGTATACCTTACCCGCTGCCACAACATTGTACTCTGGAACCTCCACTGCAAGTTTACAGTTCATACCAACCTAGTTGAAATTATATAAGTTATATACAAAGTGGTGAACCAAATACCTACTATATTATATATATCATATTAACATATATAGAACAAACTTACTGCAGATTGTTGTGGTGGTTCATTGGGAGTGCTCCCATGACCTTCTACAATTGGAGTACGAGCTTGTACCTCATCATCTGGGAGACGCACAGTTTGAGGAGGTTGAGAAGGTTGAGAAGGTTGAATAGGCTGAAATGAAGACAATATTTGTTGCACTTTCTGTGATACTAATGCTTCAACCTCATCATGTGTAACTGTGCGACCTCTTCTAGATTCTGAAGGCCCATAATAAGTCTTGAATCCTATGCCAGCTCCTAATCCCCTAACACGGCCAGGATGCTCTTTCGTACCAAGAGCAACTGATAGTTCATCCATGCGTCCAATTGGTATGAACTTTCCTTGTTTTCTTTGCTCATAGAGATCATCCTATTCATATTTAATGAAAATATTAAATCACAAACAATTAGAGATCATCCTATTCATATTTAATGAAAATATTAAATCACAAACAATTAGATATTATTAGATCCTACTCTTTAATTGCTTAATTGTGATGAACTTACCATGCTGGGAGAAACCTCTGATGACCAAGATATATGATTTTACCACCATGTTTCAGTCGAATTGAATCAGTATTTTCCTCACAAACAGGACATGCTTTGTATCCTTTTATGCTATATCCAGAAAAATTTCCATAAGTTGGGAAGTCATTAATCGTGCAAAACAACATAGCACGCAAAGTAAAGATCTCTTTACGTGAAGCATCATATGTCATAACACCTTCTTCCCATACTTTCATTAGGTCATCAATTAGAGGTTGAAGGTAAACATCAATATCATTTCCAGGTTGCTTGGGCCCTGATATCAATATTGACAACATGACATACTTATTTTTCATACACAACCAAGGAGGAAGATTGTATATAACAATCATAACAGGCCACGTGCTATGTTGGCTGCTTAATGTACCATATGGATTCATTCCATCTGTACAAAGTCCAAGTCTTAAGTTCCTTGTTTCTTTACCAAATTGAGGGTATAATAAATCAATTTTCTTCCATTGTGGTGAATCAGATGCATGTCGTAGGACGCCATCATCATTGACCTTTAACTCCCCATGCCAAGACAAATTTTGTGCATCTTCTGTATTAGCAAATAAGCGTTGAAATCGTGGTATTATTGGTAGATACCACATCACCTTGGAAAGAGAGCCATTTTTAGCCTTAGCTGAATTTGTAGTTTTGTACCTTGACGCACCACATTTTGGACAATTTATCAAATCACTATAGTCCTTGTGAAATAACACACAGTCATTTGGACATGCATGAATCTTCTTAGCCTCCATTCCCATTGAGCACATTATTTTCTTTGCTTGATATGTAGAAATTGGAAGCTCGTTGCCTTCAGGAAGAATTTCCTTTAACAAAGACAACAATGAAGTGAAACTCTTATCGCTCCACCGGTTTTGAGCTTTAAGAGTATATAATCGCATTACAACACTCAACCTCGTGAACTTAGTACAACCCTTTTATAATGGTTTTTCAGCATCATGGACAATGTTTGCAAATAAAGAAGGTGGATCAATAACATTGTCCTGACAGCTATGTAGCATCTCATCAACCATATCATCCTGAATCGGGTCATCCTGAATTGGTTCATCATTGTTAACATCATTATCTATATCTTCTATGTCACCACTATTAATATCGACATTTTATGATCCATAATTAGGTTTCTCTCCATGCCAATACCATTCATTATAACCTTGTATGATCCCATTGCATATGACATGATTCTTAATTTCCTCAATAGTATCAACTTTCAAATTGTTACCACAATTTCTACATGGACAATAGAACCTATCTGTAGGTAGTTTCCTATGTTCCTCAGCAAATCTGATAAATTTATCAACAACTTTGGTAAACTCTGGACTGCAACGGTTCTTGATAGACATCCAACTTCGATCCATTTTCTAGATCACATTAAAATTAATTATCAAACTGGGCATTTAATATTGATACTATAAGTTGTATGGTTTTTTTGATAGGAAATTCATTACTTTTATACTAAAGTGTACCACCTATCCCATTTTTGAATATTTAACCTCACTAGTAATTGTATAATGTATCGTTTAGTTTTCAATAAAATTTCAGCAGCATTTCCCCTTAGTTCTCCAAGTACATCAATGTAAATGGAAAATAACCACTCACATATGTACCCAGAGAACAATTGAGGAAATACTACTAAAATTTTATTCAAAACTAAACATACATTACACAGTTACATCCTAAGTGAGATTAAATATCCAAAAACAGTCCCATATCAGGGACTATCCAAAACTTACTCCTAATGAATAAATTTTGAACGGGTTTCTAATTTTATATATAAATGTAATATTGTCATATTTATGCATCAATGGTCTCATCTATAAACCCTCAATCTGAAACTACACAATGTCTACCCTCGTATTTCTAGATTGTATATAATGATTACATATGTGATTGATAATAAAATAAAAGATTACATGTTTTTATTATTGGTTGGTTTACTAGTCAAATAAAATGAATTATGTGTTCTGATTGACAAATCAAGAGTTCCATAGATAAACTAGTCGAAGTATCTAACATGCATAAATAGAGTGGCAAGTTACATCTTTCACAAACATGTGGCATGATTTAAGCACAAAAGCAGACGGGGTCATTAACCCAATTCAACATGATAGTAATTTCAAAAGAATAATAATAAACCAACTGAAAGTATATGAATTGTCCAACAAAATGGGATAAGAGCAAGTATTTCAAAAGATTCCTCATTATGGGAAAATTTAGTCATATAGATGCCCAAAAATAAATAGGGAGGAGTACATACCTCCAGTCACCCAGCTAACAGAGTCACCCACACAGGTGAGCGGCCCCTTTCAGATCTCCCTGCTCCGTTCAGTGTTGTGGTTCTTTCCTGGAACAGAAAGCGAGGGAACCCATTACTGATGGCCGAAGGTAGAATGAATTTGCCATTAAAGTCAGAGCTACCAAACACAGAGACAATGCTCCGACAGCGCACAATGTTGGTCTTCCCAGTGATCAAACTGGGCGTCCAAGCATGGCCGTAGACTCCAACATTAGGTAGAAGAGTGAAACGGAAAATGAACTTACCGGAAAGGTGGTGGCGTTGAAAGCCTTGGCGGCGGCGAAATCCTTCGGAGAGAGTAGGTGGCGGCGGCAAAACTTGGCTGCGTAGGCGAGACCTTGTGGCTTCGAAGAAACCTTTGGCGGCGGCGGGGTCGTCTTTAGAGAGAGGGCCGACACCTTGCGGCGGAGGCAAAGGTTGAAAAGACCTTTGGCAGCGCGGAGAGGTCCAGAAGGTCGGGCGGCGAGATGAGAGCTCCGAAGGTCGGTCGCCGAGGTGAGAGCTTCGAGTGCCGGGCGGCGAGGTGAGAGCTGTGGGAGAGAGGGTTGTGCGAGCTGTGGCCACTTTGTGACGATGTGGGAGAGAGGGCAGGGTTTTAGTTTTTGTGTTGACTTCTGCGGTCGGTTAACTCAACAACCGACCCAACAGGTCCCATATAGGGACGGCTATTAGAGAATAAGCGACCCGAGAAATAACCGGTGCCCGAACAAACCGAACCTATAGGGACGGTTATTTTAAAAACCGACCCGAGAAGTCCAGGCTATGCGGACGGTTATCTAGGAAAACCGACCGAAAAGTCGGCCTAGCGGCACACCTATGCAGACGGTTATTTAAAAAACCGACCGGAGAAATCACCAAGTGGTACCCGAACAATTACTAGGGTCGTTTATTTAAAAAACCGACCCCATAGCTCAGTGCGCGAAGGCCGAAAAACCAATTTTCTCCGCGGGAAGTATGTTGGGTTGGTTTTCTATTTTCGCGAGTCTTTTCTAGCGTCGATTACTTTAACATAACCGACCCAATAGCTATAAGAGGTACCCGAATTTTTTTCTAATGACTTTTTGCTTCGGTTTTAGCTTATTAGGTCAGTTTTTCTAATATAAGTGACGCCAGCGGAAGCGATGTTAGAGGCCAAAAATGTACTAGTGGAAGTTGTACAAAGAAGGATCTATGTTTCTTGGGTGGGATGGAAAAGGGTAAGCATGTGAAATTGGGATCATTACTGATTGATCATCTGAGAAAAGTCCCATCTAAGAGCAAGAATGCATTTATTATGGGGGGATTGTAACTTCCATTGGTATTGCCATGTTTCATGATGTTTTTGGTACACTAAAGGAGAGGGGGGAGAAGCTGATAGACCTACAATATCTTATTTGTTGTTCCATGATAGCAATTGTTGATTACAAAATCATATTTCAGGTCATCCCCCCATATGTAGGCGTCTTAGTGGAGCTATTGTACCATACTGCACCTATCGTACATGAGTATGGCCTAACTCCACAGTTATTTGATATGATGAGGAGATGGGAAGATGAGAATTCCCAGGACACATTCCAGCAGCCAGAGATATTGCCTAAGGGACTAGGAGATTCATAGGAAGCTGCTAAGAGGAGGAGTACAATGGAGGGGAGATAGGCACATAGGGCAAGGATATAGGAGGCAGAGCTAACAATGTAGCCACATCAGACCACAATGAACCCCTATGACATGCCAATGATGCATGCTCATCTGGAGGGCATTCAGATGAAACAAGACAGTATCTTTAGGGCACATGAAGGTTTTCAATGTACACAAGATGCATTATGGTTGGATCATCAGCAGATGCACCACCATATCAACTATATGTATCAATTCTAGCATGCCCAGGTCTAGAGGAACCCCCAATAGGGGGAAGATTTGTGGGGTGCACTTTCCACATATTAGGATTCCTACCCACCTCCATAGGCCGACTACTGGGGTAGTTACTACCAATATCCTCCACCATAGGGAGGATCACCATTAGAGTCACAACAACAGCCATGTTCATCTACCCGATCACTCCTAGACTTTAGTGTCATGCTGAGGACAACATGATTCAAAAGTTTGTGGTTGTAGGGAGGTATGCCCATAGTTCACTCATTTTCCCTTCCATTTACTTTTGTTTTGTTTCTCCAACTATCTAGATTAGATTTTACATGCTTTGCATACTTGCATGCCATGTAATTTTCTTTCTTGCAATTTTTTGTAATTAAAAAAAATCCCTTCTTGCCATGCATTGAATATCATATAGCATTTTATAATTTTTGCATGTTTGTAGCTATGATTTGCCTGTTCCTTACTTTATGTTCCATAATTTTGACTTAGATGTGATTGAAAGCAATTTGGCACCGTTTTAGCCATTTTTTTCCAAATTTAGAATGTTCTGCCCAAAAATCATGTTTTGACCCAATCTGTACTTTGTGAATCGAAAACGATGATCATTGAAAAATGTAAATGAATTATAATGGTTTATTGCTAAATGGCCTCAGTCTTGACTTTTTACATGTAAACCACCTCTCTCATGCTTGTGAATTTTTTGGTTGAATTGTGATTGAACCAAGCCACACACGCTTAGGGTTTGTATAATCTCATGATAGAAGTGTGGTTTCAATATTACTCATTCATGTGGTGTGTCATTGCTTGATGAAATTGTTGGAGTAACTTTCATGCAGGAGATCTCATGTTGAAATCCATACTAGTAATCCCTCTTTGACTCACTTTTATTCTACCATCTTCTTACCAATCCGCCTCATGAAAAGATACAAAAGTGCACATATTTAGCCTTGGCCAACTCCAAAAATTTGGTGTAGCCATATCTATACCCCCTGCTTCATTCTCACCACCATGTGTCGTAGATAAACCAAGGGCAAAGAAAAAAGTGTAAAAATAAAATAAAAGATGATCTTATCTAAGATCATCTAAATAAAGAAAAGATGAGTGCTCCTATGTAAAAGAACTCCAAACTCTTATCAAAATTCCTTCTTCCATTTGCATTTCCATTGAGCTAGGAAACATCAAGCCTAGCTAATTTTTTCCTTTTTAGCAACCACGTAGGTTACTTAGTGTGGATGGACATATTACATTGAAAGCATGAATGTAAAATAGTAAAATTATTCATTTTTTATCTTTGCCACCATGAAACAGTTTACCTGGAGTATATGACAACCACATGGATTGATTATGCTTTCTATGCTCTATATTAGAAGGTTGTATGCTCAATACTTTATTCATGATTGGTTTGTGAAAGAGGATTGGAGAGAGGTGGAATGCATGTACTTAGTCATCTTTGATACCATTCAGTCAATATTTATCTATTGCAATGCATTTGTCATTTCTTGATTGTGGAAAAATTGTAGAGAGATTGAGTTGTAGCATTCTTGAGGATAAGTATGTTTTAAGTTGGGGTGGTGATGCAGCCCTATTTTAGGGTGTCATATTGTGTCTTATTGCACTTCACTCAGATCTATAGCTACTAGATTACATGTTATTTCCCTCAATATTTATATTTATGTTAAATACACTTATGGGTGCTATTTGCATGTTTTCAGGTACTTAGACCATGCTTAGATGGAAGAGAGAGAGAAAGAGTGACCCTAGGGTTTCTCTACCCTTAGAGAAGCCAAAAGTGAATTGCAAGGCTCCCTCAACCTATCCCTAGTGGCCAAGGGTCAATTGAAGCAAATAAGTTCAAGGAAACACAAAGTTCAAGAGCAAAGTGCATGCAGCTGAGAAGACCAGCACAACCGTGGTACCATAGAAAGGACATGCTAGCCTAAGTAAAATCAAAGGAGATCAAATTTAGGACACTAAAAAAACTAGTTCAGTAGCACATCCATGCACCAGAGCACGACTGTGTGTACAAGAAGAAGAACGGTCATTCATCAAAGAATGGGCAGAGTCTTCCTCAACCAAAATGACAGTGGCATCCACAACAGCTGTGCTACCCATGACTCACCACGGTCGTTCCACCAGCCACCCAAAATCCCAAAATTCTATTGTGACTTTTACATTTTTTCACCTTCCCTATTTCATCCCACCAAATGTGTGCTCACCTCTACCAACTACGGGCATGCTTCCCAACACGGCCATGCTACATACAAACGTAGCATAGATTTTGCACTACATTTCATATTCTACCCCCACTTACCCTAGTGATTCCCCACCACCTATATATTCTTGGGTGGCAGATCTAGCATGAAGGTTAGCCACTCCTAAAGCCACTCTAGCCTACCCTATCCCCTTACAATCCATTCCCACTTCATTCCACCCCCATTCCATCATCTTACACCCTAAAAACACCTATTTTAGGGTTTTTGGCCACTTTCCACCACAAATCCATGCCATTCCATCTTCAGAGAAGGAGAAGCTTGAGCTTCTACTGCTAGGAGGTGGATAAGGAGGAGTATCCATTAATATACCATAGCTTTCCACTCCTCTACTTATTCTTCTTCCTCTCTTTTTGCATTTGCATGTTATAGGAGTAGCTAGCCTCCTAGATGGGTTGTTTTGGGGCCAAAAATGTTACTTTTATACCATGTTGTAGGGAAATGATTTGTAAACATTGTGATTTCATTTTCTAATTATTATATTCTACTTTTATCTCATTTCCCATAAATTTCTTTATGGTTTGTGCTTGTAATCACCTAGGATTCTGGGAAAATCATTTATATATAGCTCTTTTTGTGAATTGCTCCTAAGTCCAATTAATGGATCCCTAGTTAGCTATTCACCTTCATACATGTTAATCGATTCTTTTATTCCTATGTGAGAGATATAAGTAGCTAGTATAACATATAGTGTAATTAGCTTGGATCCTTCTCAAGGCTAGAATCTAGGTGATGTGAGGTCTAAAATCTCACCTCAACCTTACATTACTACCCTCGACCCCTAATTACCCTAGGAGTTTCTATCCTAGAAACCTAGTCTTGACTAGAGCCTAATTGAATTCCACCTAAACCCTAACCCGATTGAGCCTCGTAAGGATAGGTAGGAGGTGACAGGGACTAGTTCCCCTATAGACAACCTATCCTATCCATGGCCAATTAGTAGTTTAGGGAAATTCAATAACATCTAATTTGTTGTTTGGTTTAGTAATTTAAAAGAGTTATGTTTACATGTTATCACCCCAACCCAATTGACAAGTGGATTCCCCCAAATAGCCCACACTTCTCACAACTTCATTAAACCCTAATTGCATTCTTACTTAGATAGTGTTAGCTTAATTAGCTCTTTACGTACTTATTTAGCTTCTTGCCTTATTCTTTCTTTGTTCTTTATATCTAGGTCTTAAATTTCTCTTTTGTGTATCCTTGCCTAGCTTGTCTTTCCTTGCTCATTAGAATTAATTATATATGGTTAACTTAGGTTTTCATCTTGTCTTGTTTCCTTTAATTGCTTGTTTGACCCATCTTAGTGTAATCAACAAATCAACCATCAAACCCTTAAACCCTAGACTCCATAGTAGGAACCTAGCCGAAACTACCCTAGCTCTAGTGCCTGATTTCTCTCTTGGGTTCAACCCCTAACTTGCCACCCTCCTATATTATAACACTACCATGTGCGCTTGGGGGCAAGTGTGTTAGTCTATGTAAGTGTGTCCAAATCTTAGGGATATATAAATTTGAAAGATACTCAGTGTGTTTGAAAACCTCCTAGGGTTGCATCTAGTTATGATTCATTTAATTAGTGTGTGACCCTAGGACAAACACACCAACAGGAATGAACATGTGGGTCGTGAAAATTGTCTTTCATCTTCTAGTAACTGCATTAATTGTTAGATTAATTATTTAATAGATGGTGTTTAAATCAGTAGAAAAATGATTTCTATATTTCTTTTGCATGTACAAGAAAGTTTGTATGATTGTATCTATTGGGGAATAGGAGGGAGAGTGTGTATGATGAATGCATATCCATCCTAGTTTAAGTTGCATTTCGATTTAGTTTTACAATCATTTCTGTCATTTTTCTTTAAAAGTAGCATGCATTTAAGTCTTTTTTATTTTATGTTAATCTTTCGAATTTATATAAATCTCTTATTTCATGCCAGGTTTGAGCCTCAAATCTCATGCACCATCATAGGAAACAATGGTCCCGCTAACCTGTTAAAATCTTGGGAGTAGAAAACACTATGAATTTTTTTTTTCCAAGAATCCTTTGAGCATGATCCATCTACTGTAACAAAACCAATTTATAGTTTACAAGTTTATACCTTAATGTGGAAGTTGTTCCAATGATTCAACTTGTAACACTCGTCATAGATTGGGTGTATATTTGGATCCTCCAATCTCTGCCTCTCTTGAATTTCTTCAGATTAGCAATAGGAACTCCCCTCTATTGTCTCTAGCACTCTGATAATGGCATTGGGATGTGTACATAGAGCTATTTTCTAGGTTAATCATGACAATCTTCTAGAACTCCCCTCTACTATGGATAATTAGAATTTTCAAATAAGTTGTACATATCCCAAGGTCATTGAGATGTCATTGTTGACCCCAAATCTGATTCCAAAGTCACCTCAGGAGGATCCCAATATTCCACAATGTACAGGTGTGGTGGATAACACTATCCCCCCCAGATATTTTTTGCCTCGATTTGTGTTCTCTCTATGGAAGATCACATCATTCTACCATAGAAACCTTTTAACTCAATTTGTGTTCCTAGGATATCATGTCATTCCACCGTCCACGCTTGTCGCATATTGCTTTGTTCCGTCCTTTCAACATGTTGCGTGTTGACAGTAAAGATCTTCATCCAAAATAAATTCGATGTACAAACTCATCTCCAAGTATCCACCTGACTACTCTAAGATGATTGGAGTTTCTAGTCTCCTTCTCTTTCTAAGTTTCTTTTTGCATTTCTCAAACTTTGGAGGCAACAATTACAAGATCCAAGCACATTTCCCAAAGGCCTTCGCTTGTATCATATATATGAAGAAGTGAAGAGTTAGGGTTTCATAAAGCCTCTTTAGACAGTTTGGGGACTCTCTAACTAACGAAAACTTATTTTTAGATCTGAATCCATATTTTATTCAGGTCCTCAAAAGTTACTTTTAGGTCCCTAGTTTTTATTGTAATAATTACAATATGGTCTAATTCAGCTTTTCTTCAAGCTATCTCTATATGTGGGACCCTATAGGCAGCATACTATGTTGGAAATGAATTCAACAATCAATATTAACATCCATAAGAAATTCACAGTATCATTGCTACCCAAGTAGTAGGATTAGTCAAACCAGACTATACCATTAAACAAATGGTGTTACCATGTTGTATAATACTTTTTGACAAAGATATGCAGAATGAGCATGGACATATCATCCTCTTTACATTCAATCTAGGTTTCTTGATCTCTAAGTGGACTATCCAGATACATATATATGAGCTCAATATCATACATTGACTCATAGAAATATGGTCATGTATTTCTCTAGTATCACTTATCAAGAGGCCTTGGATATCGCTCCCCTTGTATGGGTAGGAGAAATTCCTTCTAAATCACTCACAATGCATAGCATGATTCTCATCACACCCAATCATTACCTTTATGGTGACGTTCTTCAATATCTCATTTGGTAGTGTCAAAGAATGATGATTATCATATGACTATTGTAGTGACTTTAGGTTGAAGGACCACAAAAACACTATCACGTTTGAGAGTTGATTATGACTATCATGTAACAGCCCATGAATCACTCTCTAGATGGGTTTGTCCAGTACACTTGTACTCTAGCAAGTACCTATGTGTCTAACTTGGTATCCAATACCTATGACCCATGAGACAAGGTCATCACTCACCACACATACTAATATTGAGTATGTTATTGTTGTCTAATCCACAATAATACTTGACTAGGGACGTCATAAGAACATTGTTCTTAGCTTCCATAAGGATCTCATGGTTAAGTCACACACTTGAATTCCCATTTCTTTGAACCAATCATTCTAAGGAAATTTTTTATGTACATTAATATCATAGAAGTTACATGTGCATTGATACATGAGAATTTTTTTAATAAATAGACTATTTTTCTATTAATATGTTCCTTCATTGGGTAATTATTCCATTGGTTTATGCAAGACGCAAAACATATGACACTCACCAATAGGCCCCTCAGTGGGTGGGGTTTGCATCACTCTACCAAACCATCAATTTGCATCATTCTTCCATTCATTTGGTTGAAAACTGATGGAATCCATTATGTCAGATGACAACTGGTGGAAGCATACCATTGGTTTGCATCTTAATGCTCTTTGATTGGTTTTCATATCTCCATAGTTTTTCAGTTATTAACCAGTGGAAATACAAGACACACTTTCTGATGGTTCATCTGGCCTCCCAAGCGACAAACATTCTATATCAACCTTCTAATGGTTGTTCTATAGTTACCTTCTAATGGTTGTGTTGCATTCATCTTTTGATAGCTATTCTGCATTTGCCTTTCGTAGGTTGCGCTAAAATTAAATCACCTTTTGATGCAATCTCTGGTTCATCTTCTGATGGGGGCTCATCTCTCATCTTTCAAAGGAAGGGCTGAACTCGCCCTCTGTTGAGATCCGGATGACCACCAATTGGTGCTCACCTTTTTATGAGAACCCTACACTCTGCCTATCATGGTCAGTCAGACTCTGAATACCAATGGCCTACCTACAGTCAACAACTGGTGGAACTCTAAACTTTGTCTTTGATGATTTTTTTGGCCTTTCACCTACTGTTAGAGTGTCTATTTACTTAAGTGTTTTTAGTCTTTTAATTAAGTTTGGTTTAGTCTTATTTGTAATATGGGCCCACCAATTTTTTGGTCCATTAGGGTTTGTCCCGTGTATGTATGCTACCCCCTTATCCTATTTATTGGAAAGGGTGGTTGCCTCCTCTCAAGATGAAAAATCTACATGAGGGGTTTTCCCCATTTATCAGTTTTTACATGGTACCAGAGCAGCCGTCCTAGGAACCAAAGCCCTATGTGAGAGAGAGAAAAGTTATCACTGCTTGCACGCAGGCAGCCGCAGCCAGTTGTTGATTGAAAAAGAAAATTGAAGAAGCTTACGAAAACAAATGATGATTTGCATGCTAAATTGTATGTTCTTACTTATGAAACTGAAAGTCTTATGTATGAAAAAGATACCTTGAAATCATCTATTAATGTTCACAATATCAATTTGCTTTCTCTAGAAACCAACAATAATCTTCTTTCTCAAGAAAAGGTTGAATTGCTTGCTAAGATCAATAATTATCAAACTTAACTTGTTTTATGTTCTCATTCAAATTATGATATCATTGTTATAGAATGAGATAACTTGCTTTCTAGCTTGAATCAAGCGAAGTTAGATAGGACAAAGAAAATATATGAATTTGATAAGTTGCAAAAGTATGTCAATAACTTGAAGAATAATGATATTCTTGATAAAATCTTATAAAATTATGTTGGACAAGTTGGAAGGAGAGGCCTTGGTTATGTATCCAAAGATAAATCCTAAAAAGGTCCTACAGCTAGAAAAATATAACTACCTAAGGCCAAGGTCATGTATGTGCCTCAAGACAATCTAGCTCATGACCATAATGCTAAGAAGAGATATGAAAATGATTTTATTTGTCGTCATTACTGTTTATGATATGGTCATTATTCCTTCTCTTGTACATATAAGAAAAAGAAGGATGTTGACTTGGTTTTGGTTCCAAAATCTCCCACATAGCAATGTTGGATATATTAGTTGAGATTTTACCTAAACTTCATTTTGAAATTCATAATGTCTTATCTCAACTAAAATAGGCCTCAACTTGTATATCTTTGATTAGTGTATTGATTAAATGTGTTATTTGGATTTAAACAGATAGAATAAAAAATATCATGATCATACTAGAATTAGTACATATTCGAAAGAATCTACACAACTACATTCGATCGACAAGAATCTCAATCGAGATGCTTATCGGTCAAAAACAAATTTGTTTGGAAATAGTTCTGTTAGAAATTTGCTATTGAAGTCATTTACTTGAAATCAATTCTTGATGGCTATAAAATGCCTTTCATTCTTATTCATATATATTAAAAATAATGAAATCAATCATAACCAAAAGGACCACTATATGGGTACCAAAAACTTTCATACTTTGTAGGTCTGGATGGTCTATAGAAAATTTCTTTAAAAACATGACCAGATAGAAGGAAGCTTTTTATACTTGAAGAAAAGGTAAAATTATTGGTCACAGTTTGAGAAATTTTAAAGGTAAAACTATTTGCATAGGTAATGTTGGTACAAATTTCAAAATGTGCTACCTCATAAGTTCTATTACAATGGTTATGAATCATAAGAAAATATCAAAGTTTTTGATAGAGGAAAAATAATTATAAACCTATTAACTCTATGGATACTATTATTACAAATAATAAATTGTTTATGGAATAGAAAGATTGTTCATGCAAGAAAGTTTCTTAGAATATGATCATTATCTAAACTTTCTTTTGATAAATCTGAGATTTTGTATTCTAGGCAAGAAAATTAAGATCTCTTTTCAAAACTAAAACTTTGCTTGTTAGATAATTTGAATAATTAACATAAATTTATTTGGTACTAAGTGAATTTTATCTATTTGTGGTTTTTGTTTTCTTCAACAAAAGATGGTAGAGACAAATTGGATTCTAAGTCACAAAAAGGCTTTATCTTGAAATATTCAACATCTAGCAAAGCATCTAGGATTTATAAGTCTACTTGTAAGAGAGTTTAAGAATAAATGATGATTATACACAACAAAGTCAAGACTTAGTCATATCTCCTAAAAGACTTGATTATTGGACAATTGATATATGAGTTTACTAAGAATAATGTATAAGGCTTAGTTCCTAAACCTAAAGGAAAAACATTCATTGGAACTAAATGGGCATGATGAAATAAACTAAATAAAGCTATGATATAGTGAGAGGAAATAGAATTTGATATGACTTATGCATCTATGGCTAGAAATGAGGCCATGTTATTTAACTCCATCCACTCATAAGGACATCAAAATCTTCAAATGAATGTAAAAACTATTTTCTTAATAGAATCATAAAGAAGAAATATTTTTTTCTTAAACCCATAACTTGAAACATGATTGAATATGCATAAAGAAAGCTAATTGGTCACTTTTTCTAATATATAAGAAAAGTTTATTTCTTGATCAATCTACATAAATTGCTGATTTTGAAATTCAGCAGAACTACCTCTCAGCCGACAAGGAGATTGACCGAGGGGCACCCCAATTGAAGTCATGGTCGACCGAAAATAAGTCTGACAGAAATGCTTATTTGTAAATCAAATCATTCACTAGCACTCAACCTTGGTATATTAAACATGTAAATTGTTCATCATTAAATTATATTAAACCTATATTGCATAGCCTTGATTTATTAGCTTCTAAGTTACTTATGATTTAAAATATCTTTATACTAAGCTCACTTTTATTATGATAGTAAGAGGGAACTCACAAAATTCTTGAATATAATGTGCATATATTTTGGATCATGTTCTTAATTGGACTCTCTACACCAATATGGGCTTAACATTCTTGATATTTGGTTAGAGATACAATGATTGATCCCACCGAGCCTAAAGAAATATCATATCATTTAAGGGCTTAACATCCCTTGTATATGGTTGAGAAATTAGTATTGGGTCTTGAATTGTGGCTAAATTTGACATTCTTTTTGAAATAAATAATTAAGGGGGTGTAATCTATTAAGGGGGAGTCTTATTGGTTTACACATATGATTATCTTTCTAAAATGAAAAATGTGGAGAAATAAAATAAAATAAAAAATATCTAAAAATATATTATTTATATCTTTGATTGGCATCAATTGGTGCTACATTGCCATAAGAGATGGATATCATGTTCCATATCTCTTTAGGCATATTGGAAAATATTTTATGAGATTAAGAATTTATTAATCTCAGGTACGTGAAAGGTATGAAACTCATTTCATTTCAAATATTTTGCTTTATTTTAGGAATGTTTGACATCTTCAAAAAGGGAGAGATTGTTGGCTAAATTTGGCATTAGCATACCCTTTATTTTGATGATGACAAACATTTCATTCTTGTGGATCTCACATGCTACTTGAGTATTATAGGGTTCAAGATGATGAGAAGATATACTAAGTGGATAATTGAAGATCAAGGTGCTTAAATGTTTAATTTTTTCATGGTATACTCAATGTAAAAACTTGTACACGCATATAATGTACAAGTACTTACATATCATGTAAATCAAGTGTTAGACTTTCCCTATCTACCCTCCTTATCTTACACTTGCATGAAGACTTTAGGGTTGATAGGTTTCATATGAGTCATCAATAGGACCTCACATACATTGCAAATACTTGCAAAAAGTCAATATCAGTTGACAAAATTGTTGACCAAGAATCACTCAGTTGAAGACTCTACAACCTAAAAATAACTTTGTAAATATTTAGTTCTGATTCAATTTTGGTAGACAATATTGTCGACCGAGATATAGCTTTTGTAATAAATTTAAACAAGAGAGAAATAAACATATAGTCATTAGAGACAGATGAACAAATATAGTCATTCAGCCAACAAGTTTGTGGATCGAGAGTCAATCCAGTCGACAAAATTGTCGGCCGAGAAAAGTTATGGAAACTTTTCTTTTAACAAACATTTTAGTTGTTGCGACCCAACTACTTTCTACCTAACAGCCAGTTAAGAACTAAGAATACAGTAGACACTCCCTATAACATCCCTAATCACTTGTAAACCATTCCTATAAATAGGAGAGGCCTTAGGACACCCAAATAATCACTTGCATACAAAAATACAAAAGTTGCACTTGAGCATCCATTCTAGAGAGCAACAAAGTTGAGAATCATTACTATCTTATTCCTTGAGCTCTAGTTTGTGTCCTATAGCCATAGACACCATCCAAGAAACATTCATCCGGAGTGGTTTGAGAGGTCTAATGCTTGATACAGGATGAAAGTGTTGTACTTCATTGGTTAAGTATTTCCTTCTTGCAATCCTTTGTATTGTATTTGTTCTCCTTGACTACTCCAAGTGTAGGAGGTTATTTGAGGGAGGTTTCTTAGAGATACTTCAAGTTGAAGAAGCGTGCTCCAAGGTGTGCTTGAGGTTACTTTAGGAAGGCTTATTTAAAGAAGTTTGGAGCTACTTCTAGGTGAAGGCTATCTCAAGGTGATGGAGCTACTTCAAGATGGTGAAGGTTGCTCCAAGGTTCTTTGATGTTACTTCAAGAAGGCTACTTCAAAAGGAGGTTGGAGCTACTTATAGGTGAAGGCAATCTATAAATCCCCGCCAAGAACATATACATATCAGTGGAAGAAAACCCTATGTTATCTGTAATATGGGCCACTTAGCTTATAGGAACATCACAAAACATGATATACATTGCAACAAGATAAATGAAACACCATGCATTTATTCAAAATATTGATTCATACAATGTTTCTTGAAAGAGAAAACTAAGCATGTAAACTATCTCATATTTGAACTAAAACCTAATACATTAAAGGTAGAACAAATCTATGACATAAAGCTTCTTTGAAAACTCAATAAGGATCTTCTATGTTGTAGATGGAACCCCACCAAGCTATGTCATGGAAACTACTACTTTGAAGCACTCACTTCAAATTTCTTTGCTCCTTGATCTAGGGACATCTTTTCCTATGGCCATGCGAAAACAAAGAAACACATCAGTAAGAGGCACTATACATTTTATAAGAACTGAAAAGTAAGCATATATACTTGACTTGAGAGAAAACCTTGACATGAATTTGACTTGAGCATTCTTGATTACATAAATCTTATTACATGTAGAATTGAACAATTAATATATGGATCTCTCTATGATGTCCATTTAAAAGCACATGATTGCTAGGAAAGCCCATAATGACACAAATGCCCATGACTTGGCTATAAAAGCCCATAATTGGCATGAATTCCCATAACATCCCCTTGAGGTCCATGATTTGAGAAGCATATAAAAATTAATTCAATTCAACTTATCTTAACATTAACATTGTAATAAACATGAACTTAATCTTGAACCTTAATCTTTAACATGATGGGATTTATCCCTCTTGGAACATGAACTTTAAATCCATTAATCTTTGATCATTAATCATAATCTATAATCTTAATGAACATGATAACTATAAGACATAAGATATAACAAAAATCAAGAAATTTATATGATGAACATGATTTGATCATTGAAATTGAAAATGAAAGCTTAATTCCTAAATCATACATAGCATACAATTCAACCAATGTACATATATATAGTGACATGACCTACTTACCTGGAGCAAAGAAGATCCTAACTTATTTCCTCGGGTCTCGATTACATCCTAAGTTCCTAAAATTAACATGATTCATATTAATTATCATCTTCATAAACATCATATATCCTAATCCCATCACCCTAACACCATAAAAGAAACTAGATCTCTTGTTTAGATTGAACATAACTTTTCTTCAAAACCATGATAGAAATCTTAGCATTGAATGTACATCTAAAATCATAGGTGATATAGTATCCATATACAAGTATACCTATATAAAGAAAAATCATCTTATGTACTAATATATAACTACATCATATACTTAAAGTAAGCCTAAAATAGAATCAGATATACTAATCATACTCACTTAGTTATGAAATCGTTGGAAAATATAATTAAAATAAAAAATATTACCAAATGGCATACAAAACATATATTGTATCCAATAATTTTTTATTATCATACATAATGTCAACTTAGACCCCACCCCCCCCCCCCGAAAAAAAGAGTCATATAATGATGTAAACATACATAAAACTACATCAAAAACTTAGAAACAATAAGAGATTTGTCTAGTAGGGTTTGGATGAAATGTCATATCATTTTATGGTCAAACAATATGTAAATTACACATATTAGGGTTTACATCAAAACATATGTAAATAATCAAATATGGAAGATCAGGCCTTGGAATTGTGTTCAACATGTCAAAATACATGTACCATAAAATACTCATATATTTCTAAACTCGTTCGCTATTTTTAATGCACAAAATATTGAAATCATATAGATCTTGGTAAATTGATATATTAAATAGTAACAATCTAGAATGTCTGTTGAAATTAATTTATAAAATTATGTGTTCAAATATCTTTCCACTAATATCTTGAAATCCCAAATCCAAATTACATATCCCAAGATATAATTCATGAAGTTTACCATATATGGACATACTCTAACCATTGGTTTGTGATCTGAGGGGGTCAGTGGAGGTTTGAATCCTCTCTTTTCTTCTTTGATCATGGATCCTATCCTAGATACGATTGGTGTTTCATCCCTCATGCCTACTCTTTGCCCCCTTCACGTGGCCGCACGACATCTCCATGAAAATAGAGCGCCGTCACCTCCCCATCATCGGTGAGGGCAAACCCCCTCCTAGGTCATGATTCCATAAATAAAGCATGCCTTCTTGTTTGGCCTACCCTCTAGATGAAGGCGACATAGAATTTGTACCCTAAATCTTCATGATTGGAGACCTACCAAGAAGTGACTCTCCACATCATCAGCCCTCTTCAGTTCTCTCTCTCTCTCTCTTTCTCTCTCTCTCGATTCTTCCCCAAAGAAATTAGTTCTAACTCTGACCATCCGACCATAGAATATCAAGATTTGGGGCTTTTATAGACTTGCCTCTAGATATAGGTGATCTACTCTTCCAAGGACTCTTGAGTTCAGTTCTGTAAGAACAAGGGGCTTGACGCCTTCATTTTTTTTAGGATGGCCTCTTTTTTTTACACCTATTTTTTCCTTCTTCCGATAATTATGTGAACTCCAGAAAAAATCTTATAATTATGAATTTTTTTTTCATTTACTTATGTATACCTATACTCCATATAGATCTTGTATCAAAGACAAATTGTCACCCAAAATCTAACTATAATTATTTTAACTTGGTGATATTTATCAACATTATTTCATTAATAAAATTCTAAATATGCTTATAAAATACTCAATAAATTTCCAATATTGAAATTTATTTCAATTTACTCTTCATGATTGTGTCTTTACTAGCTTTAGTATCAACACAACTTCAAACCTCTTGGAATTTGATCCACTCCCTCATCATATAAAAAAAGCCTAAGACATTTCTTGGTTTTTCCATATTAGTGATATCTACGTTACTGTATGGTAATTCTGCATAAAAGAACCTAATGTTCATAATTTTGCATTAGAGTGTTTGATCCAAGGGTTTGTTTTAAAATTTTGGGGATGTTACACTATCTCAAGGTGGTGGAGCTACTTCAAGGTCATGAAGGCTGCTCTAAGGGCTTAAGGTTACATCAAGAAGGTTGCTTTAAGGAGGTTGAGGCTACTTCAAGGTGAAGTCTACTTCAAGGAAGGAGATTGTATTTTTTTGTAACATCCTTGCGAGGTAAATCAAATAAATCACTTTTAAAATCCCAATCGGAGACAATTGGGTAGTGGACTGACAACCATTGATTCAAAGTTTGGAACAACTCTAAATCAAAGTGTCTTCCTTGTTTCCTCCTTCTTCTTTGCTTTAAGTTTTCAATTAAATTTTAAAGTATCAAAAGCTATATTCACCCCCTCTCTAGATCTGTCACGTTGAAGAAGAAGACTATAGGAAACAGTTATTTGCATAGATGGCCCAACTTGTGCAACTTTCTCTATCAACCAAGGAAAATACGGTTAAGTAGAAAGTTGTCAAGGAAGCCAGAGCAGCTAAAAACGATGATGTTAGATGACAAATATGATGATAATTCACGATAGTGTCACAAATTAAGGTTATTTAACTAGTATGCAATATGTACATTTTTTCCTTTTATATAGTTGAGGCCTTAGTACATCAATAGGAAAAGTCTCAATAAGAAAATAGATCTTACATGGTTGTAGAACCTGAATCTCTCCTACCCTTCCCTATTATGGACCATGATCCAGGCATTATCAATGATCAACAAATCTTAGTTGATGTTATTTTGGAAGATGAACAACCAACTCCAAGTTCACATCTAGTTATTTCAATTGAAGGGTGGCCATTTCAATAAGAGCTTTACATTCCACTTCACGACCTTTTATCCCATATCAATATGATTCTAATGATGAGCTACCTCCTCTACAATAAGTTTACATGCCCTTATTGATTGACAATGATGTTGATTTTCCTAGTCAAGTTCCTTCCTAGAACATTGATGAGTCTAGTACATTTTGCATGCAAGAAGTAGAGAAACAAAGGACGATGATGCTACCATTAGATCTAATGCTCATTGGATGATTTTTGAGGGGGACACATAAGGACTTATAGAAGTATGATTACTAATGAGATAGACCTTCTCATTCTAGCACCATATCTCCTACCTTCGTATCCAAGTGATGAGGAGAAACTAGAGCCAGATCCTCCACCTGATCTACCAAATTTAGTATTATAGATGGTAGGTTTTTTAGATATTACCTTTCCTAAGATCCAATTATTACCCAAATACTAACTCTAAATGACTTGAAATTCGATGGTGATAGGACTTAGGCATCCATCCCTAGCATGACATTATAATAGCATGAATGTGAAAGCATGAAATCTTATCATACATGAAAAATAACCAAATAAAGGTACCAATATAAGGTCATCATTCAATAAGTACTATTAAGCAACATCCTTTTATTATAAGATTTTAATTATATGTTGAATAATACATGTATATAAGTATGCTCATATAAATTGGCTAGGATCTTACAACAATTACACATGAACACAGCTCACTAAGTCATCAATTCTCATGTGATCTATGTACCTAAAGCGTACTTGAAACAAGTGGGTCAACACATGAGGTGTTGAGTACATGGAATAAAGATACATATATATAAGCTTCACATAATTTGTAAACATTGCAGAAGTAAATGAATAAGAGTAAACAAGTTAAGTTCTTAGTAAAATGAGAGCCCATTTTTTATATTATTTTATTCCAATTAACAATTTAAGGTATTCTTAAGGCCTTTGACTAACTTCCCATCTGAAGAGTCGATGAGGGTGTTGAACATTAGCTAACCCTATTCATAAGGGACCTCATGGACATCACAAAGAGCCAACACTTTTATCAACAAGATCCACCCAACTTGAAAACTCAAATAGGACACCCAACCTTGTGTCCTTACCCCAAGACTACAACCAAGTTCACTAGGTTTTATAATGGAGATATATATTATGTATTCAAGTTATAAAATCCATTAGATAAAACATCTAAGATAATACTACAATACTACAAGGCAATATGCACAAGTAAATAAGCATACATACATATCAATTTGCAAGCATGAAAGCCACATACATGAAATTATAAAATCTCCTACTTGATCTAGAGGATGCTAACTTAAATTATCCTTGACCATCTAAATCATAAGCAAATTTTTGATTAAGAGAAAGATTACAACATCTATTAGTTCTCATTGTTAACCCTAATTAACTCCATTTTTAGAGTTTTGGCCAAGTTAGATTCAAGGTTGGTCAATTACATGGTTGATGATCTTTTACTGATTTGAGGTCATCGTTAAAGTGTGATTCAAGTTTCATATCATTTCGAGGTCCCATTCATTTTATATGCTCATTATAAGGTTTATGTCACTTATGTACATTTTAGGGTTAAAAGAATCATAATAGGGCAACTAGGTACACGATCCACAAAGCCAAGGGGTCCAAGCATAAGATATGATTTAGATCAAAAAGATTAGGACATAAGAAACATATTCAACTATATGTGGATGTCCCCTAGGGCCTGGGCATTAGGGTCCAAACTTGGTATCCACCTATCAACATACATTCAAAGCTCAACAACGTTTACAAATGCCATTAAGGTTCAACATACAACTTAGGTGGAGATCCACTTCAAAGGGGTCATGACCATTAGAAACATCCCTAATTGAAGAGGAGAGAGAACAAGGTTTTGATCCATATAGAGATTAGGGAATAAGAACACATATCAAGTCATAAAAGGTCATGTGATGTAAAGTTAGTGGTTTTTGCGTTTCAACAATCAGTATATCACAAAAGGGGTTGGACCTAGTCATTAGAGCCACAAGACTTCATAATACTACTGATGTAAAGGTTTAAGGGGTTGTCTTAGTAGTATAGGTCACAAGTAAATTTGATTTAAGGCATAACATACACTCACATAAAGGGGATAAAAATGCATTTCATGTAATAAGGACCATGCAAGAGCATCACGGGGCAATCAATGTTATTTGTGCTAGAAAGGGAACAAATCTATTGATTTTTATATCATGGTATATTTTTATGTCATATAGAAGCAAGGTTAGGAATAAGAATGATATTTAATCTTCAATGTCCAAAGTAGGTCATAATTTGTAGGTATTAGGGAAAGTAATGGTACATTGAGCGGATTAGTGCCTTCATTATGTTCAAACATGTACAAATCTACTGCTTTGAAAATTATGAGGGTATATGTGCATCAAAGATCCAAAATTTATCATAATAATTCATTTGGTCACATAAAAAATACTAAAGATTACACTTTTAAGGATAAAATCAACATTCCATTGGGATTTAGGGTTTGAAAGTACTTTGAAGTTGTAGATCTTGTCCTCTTGATTGATTTGATATATTGCATCATATGCCTAATGACAAATTTGTCTCCCTTTGAAGGTTAGCATTAGAACTTTACAGAAATAGAGTGTTACCTCAATATGAATGCCATTTATTAAGTGATTTCATCCCAAGATCGTCCATATGATGATGATATGATGTCTCCCTCACACACATGTCTTGGGGGCCGCTCCAAGCCACACCGCCGGCCACATGGAAGGTGCTCGTTGGCCCTCTGGCTCTATTTAACTAGGGTCAACACCACCTAGACCCACCTAAGGAACAAGTGAGAGAGGGGTATAGGAGAGAGATTTGAACCCTCCCTCGGTGATCTTGTAACATAGAAGGGTTTTCCACCTCACCCATAGAAGGCATGCCACAACCACTGTCTGCGACCACCATCTTCATCATCGCAAGATGAGACAAGTTCTCTGTGGCCCTATGAGTCCACTGAAGGTGCCACACACTAACTTCAGCACTCACTTCATTTTTTCACAGTGCCAGGTCCAGTTTTGGGACCTTGAGCCCCAAAGGGAGGGGGTGTGACAGTGCTACCCCAACTGAGGAGAAAAGGAACCACAAGAAGGGGGTACATGGAAGAAAACATGGGGGAAAGGGTGGAAATGAAATGGAAGGACAAAACAATGATTTTTCCCAAACTATTTTGCCAATGATAGAGTGTACATTGTGACCGGCTCCTACTTCTCCACTCATGCTACATTGTCACATGGAGATTGTACGGATAAAGAAGGTGATGCGACAACCCTTGTATCACAAATCATTGATCTAACATTCCACAAAGGAGTGAATTAGGATTTTCCCAAGTAAGGGTGGTGGCTACTGGACTGCTCCCTAATTGGGCCCAAACAAGGGACCAAAAGATATGAATTCAAGATAAAAAAATAAGTCAACTTTCAAGTATCATAATTTGGGCTAAGATGGTCCAATTGAGGTGGTTTTTATGCTTTTAGATTCATAATTGGAAGCTCTACAACTTGAAATACATTAGTGGCAAGGTAATCACATTGATGAGATTCAAATAATCTTACATGATGGTGACATGTTAAGGAATGGCACATAGTTCAAATTGGTAAATTAATGTCATATATAGTAAAATTGGTCATTGAAGAAACCAAATTGGAGTGTCACCACACTCTAATATGAAATTTATATCCACTTGAGTAAGAGGATTCATCAAAGAGAGAGAAAGAGTATAGAAGAAAGAAAAAATTTAGGTTGTCACATCCTTCCCTCCTTAAGAGAAAATCTTGTCCTAGAAATTTGCAAAGATCATAGTCAATGTAAAAGTTCAAATTTATCTTGTTTGAATAACCACACATAGGTGTCAAGGCATCCCCCATCATGAGGTGGATACAAAGGTTATGTTACGGAACCATTCTTACCCCAATCCCAATCCCACTGTCCAGATAATGTTAGAGGGATTGAAGCACCTGTCCCTAGGTGGCCAAAATGGATCTCACAAACTAGCATATACAATAAGAAAATATTAACTCAAAGCATAAAGGAATTAATAAAAACTAACCAATGCGTAACATGATTTTGTAGATTAGTCTTTTTTAGTGTAGAAGCGATCTTAGTGATCTCTTCACAAATCATCTTATTCACTTGAAATGGGAAAATCATTACACGCACTCAGAAATGCAAAAGTATGTTGCTGGTGAAACAAAACAAGTTTCATAATGAAAGTAGGATCTTTGTATTTATAAAATGAACTAAGTACACACTTTAAATTGAGGAAACACTTTCAAGAAAACATTATGTTTTTATACAATTTCTCCATTATACAACTTATATGGACATTATTCTCAAGTGTCTTGGTATTAAACTGTGTTTACACCCATAGGTGAGGGTTTTTTACCTCCACATTAAATCCATTTACTACACCCTAAGGTGTGGATTTGTTTGTGTTAATGTACATTAGTCCCTGCCTACACCCAAAGGTGAGGGCGTGTTTGTACCTATGTACTAAACCCTAGCTACACCCAATGGTGAGGGTTTATTTGCATGTCAAAGTTCAAGATCAATGTATAATGAATTTCCAATTTATGTGCAAGGTTTTTAGAACATACTTATAATGCAAAATAAAAACATTGTACCCTAGAAGATC
The DNA here is from genome assembly GCA_963693085.1 of Alisma plantago-aquatica. Taxonomy (NCBI): domain Eukaryota; kingdom Viridiplantae; phylum Streptophyta; class Magnoliopsida; order Alismatales; family Alismataceae; genus Alisma; species Alisma plantago-aquatica. The sequence continues at coordinate 1,028,346,805 of OY856410.1, read as the reverse complement.
ACTTAGTTCATCCTAATACTAACATATGCCAAGAAAGGGAAAAATAATCATATTCTATAAACAATCACTACCATACATAGGTCAAGGAGGAATATAAGTGTACCTTTCAACGAGGATTAGAGTAAGTCTTGAGAATCAAAAGTAGGGTCAAAGTCAAGCCCTGGCACAATAATGGCCATTCATGCATTAGTATTCTAGCCAATGATATGAAGGGTTCACAAGGACCAAATTAGGGTTTCTTAAGCCTCATTATTATTCTTAGGTTTGGTATCTCATTATTGACCAATATTCCAACCTATCAAGTTTATCATGTCCAACATAATGTCCTGACATCATATCATCAATATTGATGGATGGTCCACACCTAATCTATAATAAGCACTTAATTCCCAAATCATCATCAAGGGTGAAGTTTAGGGGACAAGATCATAGATTTCACAAGATTTAGAATGATCATATTTAAAATATTAGAATTCTAGAGTTATAACCCTTCATCAAGATTAATAGTCACTTTTGGGTATAGGAAACATATTCAAGAGTGAATAAGTCAAGAAAGTTAGATCTAAATCCTTCATTAGTCAAGTCATGGTTTCAGTGTCTCAAGATAATCATCAGAGTCAAAGATTAGGGTTTCTAGATCATCATTATCATCATCTAAGCCTCAGTCCCAACTATGTTGGGGTGGCTATGTGGATCATTCATTTCCGTTCGACTCTGTCATGGGCCATATTTTTTTGAGATATCAAGATTCAAAATCTCTCTTTATCTAGATCTTGTACCTTGGGAGGAGTTACGGCAATTGGTATGCATTATGTTCTAATATCTAACAGGTATACAATAAGAGATATGCATTTGTTGCATTTACTAGATGAATGATATGGATTTCTAAGTTTTCTAAACCCACAACTTCAAAAGTTGATGAATTAGGATGTACAGATTGTAAACTCTTCTAAATCAATTATATAGGTGAACCATGTGTATTTCCATCTTATGTGGTACACTCTTCTAACGAAATTTGACTTTTCTTTCAGTAAACTTATCTTTCAACATTGTATCTAACATCTAGTGCGCTCTTAAAGCATTTGCAGATGATGAATATATATCCTACTTGAACTTTAACTATTGTACTTTTAATAACCATTGTCTTATCAAATAAAAGAATTTGGTGTTTAATTATTTCTTCCAATATAATATTCAAATTTCAACTTTATTTATTAACTTAGATATTATATATGATTTTTCTTACCTCCTGATTATTCATATGGAAAAGGAATATTCTTGCAACACATGGCAATCCAATGATAATCAACCACCACCGCAAGTTGAGTCTTCAAGCAAGAGGTAAATTACTATGGATGAAAGACAACCTCACCTCGAGCATGAAAGTGAAATAACAATTTCCACTCTTTCGATGGCATACTTTCTATCTTGAAGGAGAGTGTATCCACAATGTCAATGATAATAGGTCGTCTATACCTTTGTGCATATTTACTCAACTATAGCCATTTTCATAAATTTTATGACTCATTCTAAACATATGTTCTTAATTCATGGTCCACATTATGTAGGAGATATCCAGTGTGATGGTAGAAGTTGAAGCAAAAGGACATCATTCACTATCATCACACTAGATATCCCCTACAACATCAATCACTATCACTATCAACATTTTTTAGGCTATGCCAGTACCGTTTGGATGCCGATATAATTATGTCAGGATAGCTCCTATTAGTCATTCTGCGATCTATGTTGTCACTTTGTGAATGCCACTAGAAATTGCAGAGTTGCCTGTGTATGTGCTCTTTGTATAAAATAATCAACTGGTGACCTATACACTGATGTTGAGAATTTACTAATATAGACACAATAACTAATGACATGCAGTTGCTTGAAGAGGTGATGGAAAACATATGTTGGTAAGTTAAGCCTTTTAGTATCTATTGATTCAACACAATGTAGTTAAATATATTTTAATATTTTTTACTATTTCTGTATCGAGTGATTGAACACAATGTATATTCAACACAATGTAGTTAAAACACAATGTAGTTTTACATTTTTCTTTTGTAACATGTATTTGATGGTAGCGTGGTCAGTCCAAAAAATCACCCTTGCCCCTACTAAGTACTGGTGGAACTTCTCAAATGCAAAAACAACTGCCAAGAGTTCTTTTTCAATGGTTGTATAATTAAGTTGTGCATCATTCAAAGTTTTAGACGCATAATATATGACGGTAGGATCTTTATCTTTGTGTTGTCCCAACATAACTCCCACAACATAGTCTAATGCATCACATATCAGCTCAAATGGTAGGCTTCAATCAGGAGCATGCACAATAGGCACATAACTTACTATTCCTTTAATATTTTAAAAGCATTCAAACCTCAATCATCAAAGGAAAATTCATCATCTTTTTCCAAAGGTTCTAACAAGGGTTTAGTAATTTTTGAAAAATCTTTGATCAATTGGTAGTAAATCCCAGCATGTCTCAGAAATCTCCTTACTCCTTTCATCGATGTAGGTGGAGGTAGTTTGGAGATAACTTCTATCTTAAACGGGTCTACTTCTATACCCTTGTTGGACACCTTGTGTCCCAATACTATGCCCTAACTCACCATCATATGAAACTTCTCCCAATTTAAGAATAAATGGGTGTCCTCACACCTTTGTAAAATCTCATCCAAATTGTATAGGAAATCACTAAATGACTCCCCATATATTGAAAAATCATCCATAAACACCTCCAAACACCGCTCTACCATATCAGAGAAGATGGTAAGCATACATCGTTGGAAGGTGGCAGGGGCATTACAAAGGCCAAATGTCATCCTTCTATATGCAAACATGCCATAGGAACATGTGAAAGTAGATTTCTCCTGATCCTTTGGCTCGATCTAGATCTGACTGTAACTGAAATACCCATGGAGGAAGCAAAAGTTTGAACGACCGACGAGTCATTCCAGAATTTGATCAATGAAAGGTAGAAGAAAATAATCTTTTAATGTGATGGCATTCAATCGACGATAATATATGCAAACATGCCACCCCATTACCAACTTAGTTGAAATCAATTCATTAGCAACATTGTTCGTGACATTGATCCCCCCTTTCTTAGGAACTACCTGAGTTGGGCTAACCCACATAGAATTAGAAATTGCATAAATGATACCTACTGACAGGAGCTTGCCCACTTCTTTCTTCACTACCTCAATCATGATAGGATTAAGTCGTCACTGAGGTTGGACTATTGCTTTAGCTCCTTCTTCCAATCAGATTTTGTGTTGGTACAAACTCGGGGAGATTCCTTTGATGTCCGCTATAGACCACCCAAAAGTAGCTCGGTGGTTCTTCAATACAACAAGCAATTTCTCCTCTTCTTCACCACTTAAGGACGATGATATGATCACCAGGAGCTTTTCTTATGTGGTCAGGAAGACATATGTCAGATGTGGCAGCAACAACTTCAATTCCAACTCAGGAGGGCTCAGTAGAGATGGAACAAGTGGTGGGGAGGTGGTCCGAAATCTTCAAAATATCTTGTGTAATAGCAGGGTACCTCCTTCACCATCAATACACACTCCTTTAGAGAGTGGATGCGTGTGTTGTCATCTACTCTATTGATCAAACATGCTTCCAAAGGTAATTGTGGATATGTTTACATCAGGGAATCAACAATGACCTCCTCTATGGTAGTTGGGTCATAGTCTTCTTCTCTATCATCTGGGTAATGTATTACTTCTTTCAATGAGATCATCCTTGTTTTCAATTATATCAAATGCCAGAGTGTCTTTTTCCACTTTGGTCATCACATGAGCCATATTGAGAAATGGCTTCCCCAAGCACATAGAAATCTTGCTCTCCATGTGTTGCAACATGTTACACTGTGTTGTATCCCCCTTTCTTTTGAGTGTTCATGCATCTTTATTTCAAACCGGTCATCATAAGTGCCCATTGTTAGACGTCCTCTTCCCATTTCCAGGATCTTGTCAACTGTGGCTTGGAATGGCCTACCTAGAAAAACTTTGTTGCCTTTATCCTCTTGCATTTCCATTACCATGAAATTCACAGGGAAAATGAACCTATCCACTTTCACTAGGACATCTTCACAAATCCCATATGGCCTAACCACAGAGTTGTCAACCAATTTTATAGTCATAGCACTTTTTCTCATCTCCTTAAGGCCTATCTTTTTGAAGGTTGACAGAGGCATGAGGTTGATACTGGCCCCTGAGTCACATAGGGCCTCATTGAACTTGGTCTTTCCTATGAGCATGTGATGTTGAAACAACCAGGATCTTATCTTTTAGGAGGCAGTGTTCCCAGAATAAAATCACTCACCTGCTCCTTTAACACTACCACATCAGCCTCAAGTATTTGTCTCTTCTTATTAATGATGTCTTTCAAGAACTTTCCATATGATGGTATATGCTCAAATGCATCAATAAGTGGAATATTAACATATAACTTTTCAAACCCTTCTAAAAATTTCTGGAACTGTCGGTCTTCTTTGGATTCCCCAAATTGTTGTCTGAAATTATGGATCTTCTTTACCAAGTCATTGGTCTTATGTGGAGGGAAATAATGTCTGAAGAAGGCATCAATCATTTGATCCCACATTTCAATGCATTCATCATCAAGGTTATGAACCATGACTTTGCTCTATCTGCCAATAATGACAAAAAAAGATTCAAATATATCACAGTTGCTAGTATTTTGTCTATGTTGACCATATCACAGTTCTTCATGAAGTTGATGATGTCCACCATTGGGTCTTCAGAACTGTGGTCATGGAAAGCTTAGGATTTGACTAAGAGATCAACCCTCGGTCAATCTTATAGCTACCCACATTGATGGCTTGTCTTTTGATTGGTCCTTTTTGAGATGTTGAGGCAGAGGTTTTGATCCTCTCCCATATTGTCTATTCTTCTGCTCTATCCCCCATTTCTACAGACTCAGGTTCTTCTGGTGTTACTGATCTCTCAGATGGAGGTGTCGGTGGTGGAGTTTGGTTGAATCTATCCACTGACCATCCAACTTCCTCTTTCTGTGAAGGAGTTCTACTTGTCCAAACCTCAGTGAAGATGGCTCTTTGTAATTGTGGGCTCAAGTATGCACCATACACCAGTGCGAGAAAGTAGCAATTTGATTGTCAGACTATAGTAGCATAGGTAGAAGCAATAATTTTTTTATAATTCAGCTCTAAATGAAATTGAAAAAATAAAACTAAAAAGGTTTGGCCTAGAGTCGCTGACCATAGCACTTGTAGTGTTGGATGTTGTTGTTTTCCTGACAACGGTGCCAAAAACTTGAAAAGTGTTTACTGTGTGTTATACGCAAGTGAACGTATCAAAGTAATATAGGCCCTTTTGACGCCTGAGTCGAACACATGGAAACGTTCTCAAGAAGACTACTACTAACTATGGTCTAATCAGCTAGGCCGATGTAATTGAGTGGGTTTGATTGAATAGAAGCAAAAATAGAATGAAATAAACTTAACACTTAATCTACTCAGATTTAGGTAATTCCTTAGGATTGTGGTTTCACCACAGATAACATTGTAATTCATTTCCTACACCGATATCTATTACCCCTATCCATGGATAAAGAGCCTATAGTCAGAACCACCAACTCCCATAGCGTAGTTCACTACCTATTCTAATGCCAGTCCCATTTTCATAGCAATTGGTTCATTAGTTAGGTGCTTTATGATTGAACTATGGGTTTCTTCTCTTGTTTATTCTCTGCCTTTCCCAAGGGGCATAATAAATGGGTAAATCTATGCTCTCTAACCCTTAACCTCTCTCCTAAAATGATTAAGAGTCTAATTATATATCTATGTTGATCATGCATAAACATAACAATGCAACTTCATATATTTATATCCAGAAAATAGGGATAAAGATGATATTAATGCATGGAAATCATTTACAATGCATATCCGGGCTACTCCCGGGTCCTAAGAAATCAATGGGTTTATCCCTACATGATTTTCATTGATAAATACATGGTGGAGAAAGAGAAAAAGTGGGAAACATTAGAGAAACTAAGTAACCCCTGGTTAATAGTTGATCCGATGATCACCTACATCGTGCCTGCAATCAGCTATCTTCCGACTGTCGATTTGCCTTCTGGAGGTGCTCGGATCATCCCGAATGAAGCCTTTGGTTCCTTTCTCTTCTTCTCTCCCTCTCCGGTATTGTGCAATGGAATATGGTTGCTCCTTTTTGTTTGGAAGAACTCCCCTTAGGTCATAGGTTTCACTTACGGTACGAAATAACATCCACCATTGCATTAGATTGTCATCTTCAGATTTGCCAAATCAGGCAGACTCGGAAGTACCGACTTGCCAGTCGATATTACTGAGTTCCTAGGGTATCTATAACTCTTAACAATTTTAGTACTATCGACTTGTCTCGACACCATCGAGTCTTCAGGTCGCTTGAGCATTCTCTTAGTGACGCCATCTCGGTAGTACTGAGTTTGTGAACTCAGTAGTACTAACTTTTCATGATTCATCCTTGTGCTTTACTAGCATAATTTTGGTACTACCAACTTGGAGTGTTGGTAGTATCAAGTCTGTGTGTTTCTTTTTTGGGCAAGTACTGACGTTAAGTCGGTACCACCGACTATTGGTGTCGGTAGTATCAACTCTGTGAAGTTCAGTTGTACATGAAAATGCACAAGGACGTGGATAAATGCTCAGGATATATATCAAATCATCTTAAATAGTAAAAATCAAATAATTTGATGCATTCAAATATCATAGGCCATTAATATCATTTCATGCATTATTAATTAGATAAATGACAAAACAGCACATAAAATTAAGGAAAATATGCCTGTGAAAATGTCTAAAAACCCATGCATCAGAGAGCACTTGCTCCTAGGCACGTGAGCGAAGGGAGGAGGAAGAGAGGGTAGTGTGTGCAAGTTGTCAAAGCCATTAGATCTTGGTCAGACCTTGATCAATGACCTGGAATGAAGGGTGGGGTATCGTCACCCATTGTCAATCTCTTGCACATAGCAAGGAGGCATTGCAACAAAAAGTCGGCTGGAGAAAAGAGGGAAAGGAGATATAGAAGGTGATGGAGGATGCAGAGGTGTTGCTCGAGTTCATGGGAGCAAATCGAAAGTAGAGGTGAGGTTTTATAGTCATATGGATTTAGGTTTAGGTTTTAAAAGGGGTGCCTATCTAGGCAAGGTTACGGTGGATTTCTTGGTTGCCCTATCATGTTTTCATGAAATCGAAGGGTGTAGAACATCCGTGAAGGTGAGATGAAGAAAAAGAGAGAAGAATTAGGAAATGTAGATGGAAAATTGGGGGTTGGATATAGCCTGGTCTTGTCATGTTAATGGGTAGAACTTCCTTCCTAGGCACGAGCTAGGAGATGAGCCCAACATCATTGGATCATGATCCAACATCCATTGGGTTGTCGAGTGGGGCACACTTGCAACCTGGTTTAAAATTTAGATGTAGCTGGTTCAAAGACGAAAATCAGGAGATTGATCCCTGATTCATTTGGTGTTATGGCCGAGTCCATCTTGTAGGCACTCAAGAGGCAAATGAGACGAGACTAACAAGGAACAAAAGAAGGAAAAGGGGGCTATTTTGTATGTATATTTTTGTAAAATTCATAACTAATTATAGGAATGTCCAAAAACTAAAATTTTGACCAGGGCTTCACAATAGAGGGTAGAGAAAGTGTTAACATTTTGAAATAAAAAAGACCAAGTATGATCAAGAAATTGATCAAAGGACTCAAGGGTATAATGAAGTCTAGGGTCTCATGCATATATATGTATTAAATTTACTCAAGTAGTGTATTTTCAACATTGGAGGTCATTATAGAGTGATGAAATCATGGGAAACATTAGGAGCAAGGAAATGAAGTCAAATGAGGGTAATAAGTAATTAGGTCATGATTATACCAAAATGCACTTTGTTACATCCTTCCCTCCTTAAGAGAAATTTTGTCCACAAAATTCAAAAACATCCTCAAAACTGGGACTGTCTCATCTATGTCAAATACTCCAAAATCATAAGTATGATGCAGTCAAGAGCCACTTATACACTTGTATTGATCAATTAGAGGTCGAGAGATCATAGTTCACCGATAGAGTTCAAATTGATGTCATATATCAATATCAAGTGAGGATCAGGATCGAGAGTCATGAATCAAATAGGTCATGATCAAGTAAAATTGTAATTCAAGGGCCAAATTCAAATATCAAAACTTTGGGTCCCAAATATGCATGTCTAGGGTTTTAGTTCCTATTCATACCACAAGTGTAGTCATTCACCCATAAACAACAATCTAGCAAAAATTTAGGATTTCAAAATAAATTTCTATGCCAAGTATAGTCAAAGGTGGGTGGATTCCTAGGTCATATTTAGAAAATTAACCCTATGCATAGATTCAACATTAACATCATCAAGATTTTTATCAAGTCAAAAGGTCAAGAAATTCAAGTTCAACTTAGAGATGATTAAACTGGTCCAACAAGGATATTAATTCTTTCAAAACCAATTACATAATAATAAAGGTAGCAACCCCAACACAATATGGTGTCAAATTTCAACTTTCCAAGACATGGTGATTACAAGGTTTGTTGCAAAAAGTTACAAATGTTGCATAAATTTTTTCTGATTCCCTTCTTGTTTTTTGGCATGCTTGGCATTGGCATCCCATGTAGGAGTCTGGTATGGGCATTGATTCTTAAAATGTCCCTCTTTCTTGCAATAAAAGTAGAGTGGATTCTGATGCCAATATGGTCTAGGGTGCCTGACTCTACAATTGAGGCACATGTCTGGTTTTGGCTCTTTCTTGTTCTTCTGATTAGGCCCATTATGAAAATTTGGGTCATCTTGAGATTCTTCCCTTTGTTTAGGGTTGTCCATCACAACACTAGTCATCCCTGATTGGCCAAAATCTAATTATTTCCCTATAATGTACTTAGTGTTCTTTCCATCTTTAGAGCATGGTCAAATGCATCTTGGAATTTGATAGGTCTGGATGAAGCAAAAAAAACTTGTATAACAACATTAAGCCCCTCAACATAATAGTACAATTTTTCTTCTTAAGTCAAGTTCTTAGCATGGTGCTACAAGAGTAAAACTATCCATTGTACTCAGTGACAGAGGAATCACCTTGAGATAGGGCCAAAAATTGTTTCTTCTTCTCCTTCAACTCATTATTAGTCATGAAATAGGCTAGAAAGATAGGTTTGAAGGCTTCCCAGTTCAAAGCAATGATTTGTTGGGAGTTAGTGTAATTTTCCCACCATATTTTGGCTGCACTCCCAATTGATATGTGGCAAAAGTGACTATTGTTCTCAAGGCATCGTGAGACTTTGAAAGTATTCTCCATAGAGACTATACATGCATCAACTTTGTCTAACACATCCTCCTTGTCTTCACCATAGAAGGATTCTCGATTCAACTTAAGAAACTCAGTGATAGTGATAGGCTTTGGTTCACTAATTCAGATTCCCCAAGGGGCAATGGACATTGTGTGTTTTCTTAAGTTTATCATGGCATCCATAAGTATCTTGTTGTGTACATCCTTGGTAGTTTTTCTTGGTCCATCCTCATCACTATCATACTCATTCAGACTAGGTCCTTTGCCCTTGTCCACTCCTTTTCTTATGTCTTTTCCATCTTCTTTTCCCTTTACCATTCCCTTTCCCTTTTCTTTTTCAGCTTCTTCTTTAGTTTCCTTCTTCATTTGACCTTCCTTCTTCTTCTTGTCAGCTTCTCCATTCTTCTAAGCTTCCCTTTTCTTTTTCATCTAACTTCTTCTTGTCATTCTTGGTTCTCGAGGGTCATGTCCCTTGGTTACGATTTTGTGGGGCCATCTACAAGATAATCTAGTATGAGGCCTTATATTGTATATATTGAGTCAAGAGTATACGAGAACATAGTCTGAGATTGGGTCATATATATATATATATATATATATATATATATATATAATTTACATATATATAGATATATATAGCCCCATTCTACCCGAAAATAGGGAGAGTATATGTCGAATCAAAACACTTTATCAGAGACGAGCAAATCAGAAGTCATCCTACTACTTTCAAATGGGAGGCTAGGGGTAGTCCTTAAAGAAAGGATGAGGAACCAGATGACTCTCTAGGATTCAAGAATATCTCTTCTAGATCAACTTTGGCCAAGTAGAGAGGGGAACCTCAGCCACCCTTGTGAGACAGACAAGAAGTGATTATTATCCAATTGTCCAATCCTAGAAACTGTAGTTTCACTGTTAAAGGTTTTTAGGTTTCCTAAGTTCAAGAAATTATTTACTTAATGCATATGAAAGTGTGTGTGCTCTGATGCCAAATGTCATAGGACCATTCTACCCCAATCACAATCCCACTGCCTAGACAATGGTAGAGGGATTGAAACTTTCATCCCGGGGTTGACCAAATGGATATCACACACATGCATATACAACAAGAAAATAATATCTCAAAAGAAAAATTATTTAACAAAAACTAAACAACTCATTACATGATTTGGTAGATTTGTCTCTTTTGAGTGAGAAATAGATCTTAGTCATCTCTCTGTAAGTCGTCTTGTTCACCTAATTGGGGAAAATCATGACACAATCAATGCAAATGCATAGGTATGTTATCGGTAAAACAAAACAAGTTTCATAATGAAATTAGGACCTTTGCATTTATAAAATAAATTAATTACAAACTTTAAATTGAGGAAACACTTTCAAAAAAACATTATGTGTCTTATAAAAATTTCTTCATTATACAACTTATATGGCCATTATTGTCAAGTATCTAGGTATCAAACCCTATCAACACCCATAGATGAGGGTCTATTTACCTCCACATTAAATACATTTACTACACCCTAAGGTGTGGATCTATTTGTGTTAATGTACAATAGGACCCATCTACACCCAAAGGTGAGGTCTTGTTTCGCCCTATGTATTAAACCCTAGCTACACCCAATGGTAAGGGTCTATTTGCATCTCAAAGTTCAATATCAATGTATAATGCATTTCCACTGAGGGTCTATTTGCATGTCAAAGTTCAATATCATTGTATAATGGATTTACATTTTATGTACAAGGTCTTCATAACATACATATAATCCAAAATCAAAACACTGTATCCTAGAAGATCACTTAGTTCATCCAAATACTACTATATTCCAAGAAAGAGAAAATGAATCATATTAAACAAACAATCACTACCATACATAGGTCAATGAGGAATATAAGCATACCTTTCACTAAAGATTAGAGTAAGTCTTGAGAGTCAAAAGTAGGGTCAAAGTCAAACCTTGACACAATAATGGGCATTCATGAATTAGTATTCTAGTAAATAATATGGAGGTTGAAAAGGACCAAGTTAAGGTTTCTTAAGCCTCATTGTTGTTCATAGGTGTGGTATCTCATTATTGACTAATATTCCAATCTATCAAGTTCTTCATGTCCAACATCGTGTCCTGACATCATATATGTATATTAATGGATGGTCCATACCTTATCTATAATGAGCATTGAATTCCCAAATCATCATCAAGGGTGAAGTTCAGGGGTCAAGATTAGGGATTTCATAAGATTTAGAATGATAGTATTGAAGATATCACAATTCTAGGGTTAAAACCCTTCATCAAGATTAATCATCACTTTTTTTTGGGTAAGTCAGGTGGTCATCTTATTCATCACTTTAGGCTATAGGAAACATATTCAAGAGTGAATAAGTCAACAAAGTTAGATGTAGATCTTTCATTATTCAAGCCATGATTTCAATGTCTCAAGATAATCATCAGATTCAAAGATTAGGGTTTTTAGAGATCAACCATAAAATATAGTCATTAGATAAATTTTGGATAAACAAAGATCATGTCTTAATGACATCAGAGGAGTCCATAAAAAATTAGGTCTTGGTAGTATTTTTAAACGAATCCTTAGATTTTTCTGATAAAAGGACTATATAGTCATAATTTTTGGAGTTAGGAATGAAAAGATTGGATTTTTTCTAGATTTGATTGATTAAAACTAAAATTGAGTGGGGGGGTAACTACCTGAAAAGGAAAAAACAACACCATTGATCAACCGGTTAAATGTTGAACAACATGGAAATCTCATGGCTCGGAGAGCGCATGCTCCCAGGAATGTGAGTAAAGGGAGGACGAAGAGAGGGAAGTGTGTGTTAGGTGTCAAAGTTATTGGATCTCAGTCAAACCTTGATTGCTGACCTGGATCAAAGGCTGGGGTTTTATCACCCACAACCAATCACTTGTACATAGCAAGGTGATGGCACGGCGTAGAGCCGACCGAAAAAAAGAGAGAACATAGACATAGAAGGCGAGGGAGGATGTCGAGGTGCTTCTTGAGCTCGTGGGATCAAATCAAAGGTAGAGGTGGGGTTTTTATAGTCATATGGATCTAGTGTTTAGGTTTTGAATGGGTTCCTATCTAGGTAAGGTGGCGATAGATTTCTTGGATCCCAAACCAAGTGTTCATGAAATCAAAGGGTGTAGAACATCCGTAAAGGTGAGAGGAAGTGAAAGAGAGAAGAATCCGAAAATGTAGAAGGAAAATGGGAGGTCAGATATAGCATGGTCTCACCGGGTTCATGGGAAGACCTTTTATCTTGGGTGCGAGCTAGGAGACGAGCCCAACGTTGTTGGATCACAATTCAACATCCATTGGGTTGTCGAGAGGGGCACACCTGCAACCCGATTCAAAATCGAGATACATTCAGTTCAAAGGAGAAAATCAAGGGACTGATCCTCGATTCACTTGGTGTCACATTCGGGTCTATCCTATAGGTACTCAAGGGGTGAATGGGCCAAGCCCAACAAGGAATAAAAGAAGGAAAAAGGGGCTATTTTGTGTGTACAAATTTTTAAGATTCATAACTAATTGTAGGAAATTCCAAATGACCTCAAATTTGGATCAGGGCTCTACAATAGAGGGTAGAGCAAGTGTGCAAAATTTAAAATAAAGATGAGCAAGGATGATCAAGAACTTGATCAACGGATTTAAGGGTATAATAAAGATAGGATCTCATGCATATATGTATATTAAATTCCCTCAAGTAGTCTATTTTCAACATTGGAGATCATTATAGAGTCATGAAATCATGGGAAGCATTAGGAGTGAGAAAATGAAGTCAAATGTGGGTAATTGAGTAATTAGGTGATGATTATTACAAAATGCACTTTTTACAGATCATCAAGGGTGTACCCATGTTGGTTATATACATATTACTTAGTGCTCCATGATATACAATATCATCATGGAATTAGGTTTTTCCCATACATTATTATCTTTACATTACGGTATTTTTCATTACTTCATTCAAGATCAAGATGTGTTATTAAAATTGAAAAATATGAGAGGGGAGTGAATAGGGTTTTATAATGATTTTAAAATTAATTCAACCAAGCAACCACAATTGAAATTTGGAGAGGAAGACACAGCGTTTAGAGTGGTTCCACCCTTAACAAAAACTAAGGGAGTCAGTCCACTACCCGCTTGTTCCCAACCAGGATTTTGAAAGTATTTGAATTTTATTACCTCACAAGGATGTTACATAAAATTACAAACACCTTCACCACTCTTTGGATAGCCTTCAACACAAAGTCGTCTCACCAACCTTGAAGCAACCTTCACTTGAAGTAACTTCAAGCTCCCCCTTGAAGTAGCCTTCCTCCTTGAAGTAGCTTCCCGTTGAGACCTTTTATAAGTAGTTCAAAGTCTACCGAGCTACCGTCACCACCTGAAGAAGCTCCAACAACCTCCTTTCCATAGCCTCCAACCTAGGAGTAGCAAAGGAGAACAAAATACAATAAAAGGAACAAGATTGGAAGAAAGAAACAATGTTATCAATTGAGTACAACATTTTGATCCTATATCAAGTGTTTGATCTCCTAACCAAAGTGGATGGACGTGGATGTATAGTGGATAGGAGATATCAGCCTATAGGACACGAATTCATAGCTTGTGGAAATGTTTTGCAAGTGAAAGCTTTGCTAATGGCTTGCTACAATGTGATCTCAAGTGAATTGTATATGCAAGTGATGTTGTGAGGTGTCCTATAGCTGTCCTATTTATAGGAGTGGTTTGCTAATGCTTGGGGACATTCTAGACACCTTCTAGGGTGTTCTTAGTGCTCAATTAGCCATTAAGTATCCACTAATTACATTTGTAATGGCTAGTTAATTAATTCTGAAAAGTGCAGACAGAACCATTTTCAGTCGAAGTATTTGTCGACCGAGAGTTTCTTGGTCGACGAATTTGTCGACCGAGTGGGAGTCTGAGTCAATATGTTGTAACGTTCAATTCCAACTCCCAACCACTTTTCTAACTCAGTCTAACGGCTAGGAGGGTCTATTCTCGGTCGAGGAGTTTGTCCACCGAGAGTGTCTCGGTCAAAGTTTTTGTTGACTGAGAATATCCCTGATTCAATGTATTCATTTACTGAGTGTGTGTATAAATGTGCAATTGTGATGCTAACTTAGGAGATGAACTATCTAAGTGTTGTGTGTGGATATGGAAGATCTAAACACTTGATTTACATGATATCTAAGTACTTGTACATTATATATTTGTACAAGTTTTTACATTTGATTACAATCATGAAAATAAAGTAATTTTAGCAAATTGATCTTCCTAGTCTTTACTATCCACCACCTTATATGCTTGTTCCTGAAACACTCAAATAGCAAGTTAAATCCACAAGAAAGAAATGTTTGTCAGTATCAAAACAATGGAATTATAATAATGTCTAATTTAGCCAACAATCTCCCCCTTTTTGAAGATGACAAACATTTCCAAAATATAAATCAATGAAATATAAATCATATGAGTTTCATACCTAAAGTTTACATTTTGCAGCCATTCTTTTATTTGCAAGTATGTTCTAGACAAGAGATTATGAAACTCATTTTACTTTATGTTATTGATTTTATATTATTTCTCCCCCTTTGTCATTTCAAAAAGATAACCAAGCTAAACATTAATTATGACTTTTATTTCTCCCCCTTAATTTGATAATTTGATACTCAATGCAAACCACTTATTTTTATGTCAAATTTAGCGACAATTTATTTCTGAATCATTTGCAAAGGATGTTAAGCCTTGAAATGATATGAGATTCTTTTAGATTCATGGCATATGTGTTTTGATTTCTCATCCATTTTACAAGGGATGTTAAGCCCTAAAAATGACATGATAATCCTTTAAGCTCATGAATATATTAATAGTTTCTCAACCATTTACAAGGGATGTTAAGCCCTGGAATGATTTGAGATTCTTTAAAGCTTATAGTAGAATCAATGAATGTATCTCTAACCAAATTCACAGGATGTTAAGCCCTAATTTGTTTAGAGAATTCCATTAAGGATAAGATATACATTATATTCATAAATATTGTAGACTCCTTTATTTTCATAACCAAGATTACTTTAAAGATACTAAGGTCATAACTAGTTTCAAATTTTCTTTATGATGTTTACAATTTTTTTGTGAACTCCATCTCAATCTCATAGTCAAGATAGTTTTTTTTACCTCCCCCATAATCTTATAATCAAGATAATTTTAGGATTCTAAGGTCATAATAAGCATTAGATCATAATAAATTAACCTTTTATGAGAGCTATGCACTAAAATCTTGTTTTAACATACTAAGATTGAGTGCAAGGAAATGATTTACTATTAAGAATTTTGTCAATCTTATTTTAGGTCGACCTTGACTTCGACCTGGGTGCCCCTCGGTTGATTTTTATTTCGACCGAGAGGCAATTTCTGTAGATTTCTAGTTTAAGCATTCACAATGATCCACTTGATTGAATATTTGAAAGATAGCTTACAGAGTATCATATAAAAAGTATTCATGTATAACAAGGATGATATCATTTTCCATAAGCTAAGCACAGGATAATCATTTAAATAATATGTCAAGATGCATTTGTTCCATAGAGATTTACCTTAATACAAAAATGGAATTTTCAATTATAACATCATCTTTATGTGTAATGAGTTGAATCACTATGATCATTTTGAAAACAATATCCATTCATGGATAATATATATATATATATATATATATATATATATATATAGATCAAAGATTATTTTAGGTAAACCAAGTAAAAGATGAAACATAATGATCATGGTGAAACAGTAAAGGCATCTCCATAACACAATGATCATGATTGAGCAATAGAAGCATATCCATAATTTCTTGATTAAGCTTACTCAAATCATCACATTTTTCAGTTTTAAGATACACAATGTAGAGAATGATACCTTTTAAGGAAGATTTATCATGGAAATATCTTTTTCTTGATCAATCATGGTTCATCAATTTTCAAATATAAGACAAACCATGTGAATGAACATGCTTAATCATTTCAAGAGAAATATCAATTGAAGGCTTTACAATGTGTGCATTGATTTTAAGAAAACATTTATGGTTTCTATTTGCATATAGTTTTTGGTCACATAATTAGTAAATTTATAGCATGTCTCATAAGGATATTAAGAAGCAACATATAGATCATGATGCAAATTATCAATATGTGATTTGAGAGTTGTCTCCAAGATTTATGATTCATTCATAATTTCCAATCAATTTTCATTTATACCAAATTTATAGCAAGTTTATAGAAAATTGAACCAGTTAAACATGTTTTCCATAACGTTATTCGGTCGAACTCTTTTTCGACCGACTTCTTTTCAGTCAAAATTCTTTTTGACCGGCGTGGTTACTATTTTTCCATATTTCTACAGGTTAGAAACAGAAACTACTTCGGTCGATAATTTTCTCGACAGACATTGTCTCAGTCGAAGATTTTGTCGACCGAGATTGTTTCTGTACTATTTTCAGTAATCTGTTTATGTTAGTTTTAAACTTGAGTTATTGCAATAAGATAAAGTACCAGTCTATTTATTTGAGATGAGACATTAAGATATTCAAATGAAGTTTTAGGTCAAATCTCAACTTAATCATATTCAAATTTGCTAAGTTTGGGGTCTTGGGACCCAAACCAATTCAACATCTCTTTTCTTGTATGGACATGAAAAAGAGTAAGGTCCAAGACGCAAGAAATAGTGACAACAAATAGAATCAATTTCATTTCTTTTTGAATTTTTCTTGGGTACATACATGATCTTGGTCTTGGGTGCTTGTGTTCTTCTAGGTTTAGGTTGATAGGATTTCTCTTTTGGAACATATCCTAAACCTCTCCTTCCATTATAACTAGAAGAATTTTTCAGAATCTTATTAAGAACATCATTGTTTCTTAGACTATTACTTTCTCTTTGTAATTTAGTAATCTCATCCATTTTATTTTTGATATCTAACTTTGCTTGATCTAGATCAGATGATAAAGTATCTCTTTCTTTAACAATAGCATCATGATCTAGAGGAGTACACAAAATAGGTTGTGATTGAAAATAATTCAATTTTGCAAGCAATTCAACCTTTTCTTGACAAAGCAAATTATGATTTGTCTCAAGAGTAAGCAATTTTGTATTGCAATTATTAAAAGATGATTTCAAGGAAGAATTTTCAGAAATAATACTTTCCTTTTCAAAAGCAAGATCATCTAATTGTGCATACAAATCCTCATTAGTTTTAGTAACTCTTTTTAGTTTCTTTTTACAATCAATATATTTATCATGTAATTCCTCAATTCTAGCAACTAAATCTTATTTAGATAAATAAAAAAAAGGCTTACCTCTTCTTCTTCTTCATTTGTTGTAGCAATAAGGCATTCTACTTCTTTTTCTCCATCTTTGCTATCATCACTTGAATCATCCCATGCAGTTTTGTAGGCTTTCTCTTTCTTCTTGTGAGATGATTTCTTTCCCTTCTTAAGTTTGGGACAATCTCCTTTTAAGTGTCCCTTTTTGCCAAATTCAAAGCACCTGAAGGAAGAAACACTAGAAGTTTTGTTAGTTTTAAAACTTCTATACTGCTTACCGTTTACAGTGAGAGTTTCTTCTTCACTATCTTCTTCACTTGTGTCATGACTAGTCTTGGTTGATGCTTTGAATGCAATGTCTTTTCTTTTCTCCTTCTTGTGTTCAGCCGCCAATCTTTCTTCTTCTTCAGGGGTAGCTTCATGAGCCTCCAAGTTGCCAATGAGTTGTTCCATCCTTAATGTAGTGAGATCATTGGCTTCTTCAATGGTCATCACCTTTGGTTTGTACTTTGGAGGCAAGCACCTAAGAATCTTTGATACTTGATCCTCTTCACTAATGGCTTTACCTAATGCATTCAACCCATTAACAATAGAAGTAAACTTTGCATACATTTCACTAATAGACTCACATGGTTCCATACGAAACTATTCAAACTTTTGTTTAAGCATGTCAATATTGAAATTTTTTACTTGAACAGTTCCTTCATAAGTAATAGAGAGTCTATGCCATATTTCATATGCAATTTCACAATTTGAGATTCTATTGAACTTACCTACAGAAATTGAACAATAAAGGATACTTACAACTTTTGCATTTAATTGGGCTAATCTCACCGTGTTTGCATCTCATGTAGCATATTTAGTTTGAGGAAGATCATAGGCATTTGAAACCATTCTCCAAAGATCCCAGCTGATTCCTTGGAAATAGAATTACATCCTCCTCTTCCAATAGGTGCAGTTGGTGCCATCAAATGGCGGAGGTCGAGCCACAAGTGTTCCTTCCAAGTTGAGGTTGTTTAGTACCCCATCACCCATTTTCTTCAAGACTCGATTAGAGCTCCTTGAAGCCTGCTCTAATACCAAATGAAAAACACTAGAGGGGGGTGAATAGGGTTTTATAATGATTTTAAAATTAATTCAACCAAGCAACCACAATTAAAATTTGGAGAGGAAGACACGACGTTTAGAGTGGCTCCACCCTTAGCAAAAACTAAGGGAGTCAGTCCACTACCCGATTGTTCCCAACTGGGATTTTGAAAGTATTTGAATTTTATTACTTCACAAGGATGTTACATAAAATTATGAACACCTTCACCACCCTTTGGACAGCCTTCACCTTGAAGTCATCTCACCAACCTTGAAGAAGCCTTCACTTGAAGTAACTTCAAGCTCCCCCTTGAAGTAACTTCAAGCTCCCCCTTGAAGTAGCCTTCCTCCATGATGTAGCTTCCCGTTGAGACCTTATAGAAGTAGTCCAAAGTATGTTGAGCTACCTTCACCACCTGAAGAAGCTCCAACAACCTCCTTTCTGTAGCCTCCAACCTAGGAGTAGCAAAGGAGAACAAAATACAATAAAAGGAACAAGATTGAAAGAAAGAAACAATGTTACCAATTGAGTACAACGCTTTGATCCTATATCAAGCATTTGATCTCCTAACCGAAGTGGATGGATGTGGATGTATAATGGATAGGAGATATCATCCTATAGGACACGAATTCACAGCTTGTGGAAATGTTTTGCAAGTGAAAGCTTTTCTAATGGCTTGCTACAATGTGATCTCAAGTGAATTGTATATGCAAGTGATGATTTGAGGTGTCCTATGGCTGTCCTATTTATAGGAGTGGTTTGCTAATGCTTGGGGACTTTCTAGACACCTTCTAGGGTGTTCTTAGTGCTCAACTATGCATTAAGTATTCATTAATTGCATTTGTAATGACTAGTTAATCAATTTTGAAAAGTGCAGACAAAACCATTTTCGATCGAAGTATCTGTCGATCGAGAGTTTCTCGGTTGAGGAATTTGTCGACCAAGTGGGAGTCTGAGTCAATATGTTGTAATGCTCGATTCCAACTCCCAACCACTTTTATAACTTAGTCTAACAGCTAGGAGGGTCCATTCTCAGTTGAGGAGTTTGTCGACCGAGAGTGTCTCGGTCGAAGTTTTTGTCGACCGAGAATATCCCTGATTCAATGTATTCATTTACTGAGTGTGTGTATCAATGTGCAATTGTGATGCTAACTTAGAAGATGACCTATCTAAGTGTTGTGTGTGTATATGGAAGATCTAAATGCTTGATTTACATGATATCTAAGTACTTCTACATTATATATTTGTACAAGTTTTTACATTTGATTACAATCATAAATATAAAGCAATTTTAGCAAATTGATCTTCCAAGTATTTGCTATCCACCACCTTATATGCTTGTTCCTGAAACACTCAAATAGAAATTTAAAACCACAAGAAAGAAATGTTTGTCAGCATCAAAACAAAGGGATTATAATAATAATGTCCAATTTAGCCAACAAAAATATATGCTATCTATTTCTCAAGAGACATGTTCATAATCACAATTTTCAATTGACATCATCATTGCATTTGTTCCCCCCATTAAACTAGGTTTCATGCATGGTTTACTTTTCCCCAAGTTATGTTACTCATCACTAATTATGCTCATTATCCATTATTAATTCTAAAATTGAGAAATTTATTCCTCATGTTTATTCAAGTTAAGACCCCAAGTGCTACTCATAAAAAGTTCATCATAGATCCTTTATGCAAGGTATGAATCTCGCATTGGGTCTAGGTAATAAGAGTGGCTTATTATACATAATTAAGGTTTTAAATTAAGTGAGAATATTTCACGTGTGATGCATCGTATTAAGGAACACATTATCATCAACATAGAGGTTTCATAATTATCCCAAGGATATCCAAAAAGAGATCCACAAGCTTGAGCCACTCATACTAGGACCTATCTATGTTCCACAAGACATTATAACCACAACCATATAGCCATAAAAAATTATGTCCAACTTTAAAAACAAGGCAACTGCTAGATTCCTTCACATAGAACCACGAACTTGCGTATGAGGCTCATCACAAACATTATGAATCATGTACGTCATCATAGGGTTTTGGGACATCTTCCTCACCTAGATGGAAAACATACATATATTTAAATGCATCTTTGGATAAGGTTAGATCATTTCATACTAGGGTTCAACATTACCAAGGGGACCATACATTCAACTCATATACTTAGAAATTCTATCTAGGGGCTCATCACCATATATCTCATCATTCATGTTTTCAAATTTTCACATTTATTTTGGATTTTAGGTACTTTGACCTTCTCCCATGTCGAGTTGACTTACAATAAGAGGTCACCCTTATTGTATATCCCATTCTAGAGGTACTCCATAGTGAAGAGATTGAGGCTTGTGTTGTGTTGGTCTCAAACCATAACTATCTAAATATTTTTTTTTGAAGGTAACCATAACTATCTATACATACCTCCCATAACTCACTGTACATACCTCAAAATTAACAAGACTAAGCATGCCAACCCACTAGCTATGTGTAGATCATCAACCAAGCCATGTGCATCAATCATTGTTCTATACTAGATAGGGTTTCATGTTCCAACTGAACTCATGTCATCTAACATACTTGACCCTTTTGAAAAAAAACTTAGGTCATAATCAAACGCACTCATGCCATCAATATCAACATTAATACCATCATCATCATCACCATCATCAACTTAGATCATCTATGCTACTTACTTGCCTATCCTTTATCATGGCTCTAGACAACTCTACATACTACAACTAGAATCTAAACACTCTCATCTAGACTGATGCTACATCTCTTTCTCTTAGGTTGGATGGACAATCATTTCCTTTCTATGTCTGGTAACATTGTTCATATGTACATATAATACTTGAAATAGGTTTTCTCCAATGGTGAAACATATAATGGAAACCATCATACTCCCTTTGAGTAATACCAAAACCAAAATGAGTTACCACACTCATAAGGCAACCAAGTACCATAACACCTAGATAACTATAAAAATCTTGGTGCATACTTGTGTAACTACCCTAAGCACATGTTGTGAACATGTATCTAAGGTTATAAGATATCCATTTTCTCACCAACCTAAAACCAAAGTCCATACTACATGATAGAAGTAGGGGAAAAGAAAGTCTTTGGATTACTCAAGTCTGCACCTAGTTCTAGAACGTCTAGGTTCTGACCTAGAGAATTAGTCAACTTAGTCCAAAAAGGACAACTCATTAAGTTTCTAGGGTGAGATGTAAGATTGATTTTAGTTTGTGTTTCATGTGAGAAATTTTTTGTGTAGTTACTATTCATGCTTCATACCATCTATCATGGAACAACTTATTACCCAAATCCTAACTCCAAATGACTAGAAAGTTGGTGATAATAGGTCCTAGGCATTTGTCCCTAGCATGGTATTATCAAAGAATGAATGCACAAGTGTAAAATCTTAGCATAGATGAACAAATAACAATATAAAGGCACCATCATAATCTCATCACTCAATTAGTAAGAAACATCCTTGTATTAGAAGATTTCAAATACATCTTAAAGAATATATTAATAAAAATATGCTCATGTACACTAGCTAGGATCTTACAACAAGTACACCTAAATACAACTCACCAAGCCATCAATTCCCATTCTATCTATAAACCTAAAATATATGTGAAACAAGCAGGACAACACATGACATGTTGAGTGTAGTGCAAAAAGATGCATACATATAAGATTTATATAATTTGAAAAGACTAAAGAAGTAAACAAATAAGAGTGAACAAGTTAACTGCTTAGCAAGATTAACACTCATGTTTTATAACATTTCACTCCAACTATGCAAAAAATATGTATTCATAAGGAAGTTGACTAACTTCCCATTGGAAGAGTCAGTAAGGGTGTTGAAGATTAGCTAACCTATTCATAAGGGACCTCAAGGCCATTGACAAGATCTAACCCTTTTATCAGCAAGGTTTGGCCTTTCTTAACAACTCAAATAGGATGCCCAACCTTCTGTCCTTAAACCAAGACTATAGGCAGACACACAAGGTTTGTATAATGAAGGTATATATTATGAATTCAATTTATATAAGCAATGAGACAAAGCATGGAGTACAATAAAACAATACTACATGGCAATATGTGCATGTAAACAATCATACATACATATCAATTTGCAAGAAAGAAATACATAGTCATGTAATTATCAAAGCATGTACTTGATCTAAAGAATCTTAACTTAAATTAGACTTAAACATCTATCTCAAAAGCAACCATCTAATTAAAAGAAAGATTACATGCATGTATTCATTCTCATCATTAACCCTAATTAGCTCTATTTTTAGGGTCGAGTTAGGTTCAATGTTGGTTAATTACATGGTTGATGATCTTTTACTGATTCTGAGGTCATCATGAAGGTGTTCTTCAAGATTCATGTCATTTTGAGGTCCCATTCATTTTATATGCTAATTACAAGGTTGTGTGACTTATGTACATGGTAGGGTCAAAAGAACCATAATACGGAAATAAGGTTTGTGATCCACAAAGCTTAGGGGTCCAAGCATAATAGATGATTTAGATCATAAATACTAGGACATAAGAAACACATATGACTATACATGGATGTCCCCTAGGTCCTAGGTCCAAAGTTGGTATCCACCTACCATCATACATCCAAATAACCCTGATTTGAGAGGAGAGAGTACAAGGTCTAGATCCATATAGATATTAGGGAACAAAAACAAATATCATGTCACAAAAGATCACATGAGGAAAAACTAGTGATTTTACAATTTTAAAGATCATTATATCACAAAAGGGGTTAGCCTAGATATTAGATCCACAAGAATTCATAAGATTATTGATTTCAAGCATATAAAGGGGTTGGTTGCATCGTATAGGTCAAACACCACATTTGATCTAAGGTATAACATGCACTCACATACAAGGGGATAACTTGCAATTCATGATATAAGAAACATGCTAGAGCACGGGTGGAGGGGGGATTTTTGCTATAAAGGGCACAAAATCTATTTATTTCAATATTAGGGTGGAGCTTGATGTCATATAGAATTAGGGTTAGGAATAAAAACAAGATTACATCAACAATGTCCATAGTAGGCCATATATGCGTATTAGGGACATTAAGGGTGCATTGATGGGATTAGGGCTTCATTATGTTCAAACATGTACAAAAGCCACAAATTTGATGATTAGGAGGGTATATGTGTATCAAATGTACAAGCTATCATAATAATGCATTTAGTCACATCAGAAAGACCAATGATTACACATTTAGAGATAACAAAGAGTTATTGTTGAAATTTTAGGCTTGAACGTTTTTTTAAGTTGTATATCTCGTCCCACTAATCAGTTTGATATATTTCATCATATTTTTTGGTGAAGGGATGAAAAAGTTATCATTTGTTAAGGTTTCCATTAGAACTTAAGGAAATAGGGAATTACCTCAACAATCATGCCATTTATTGAGTGATTTCAGTCTAGATCGCCCATCCAAAGGTGGCTTGGTGTCTCCCTCATGCAAACTTGCTAGGGGCAGCTTCAGGCCACACATTCGAGCCCATCTCATATGCCCATTGGCCTTCTAGCTCAAGTTGATTGGGACACCACCTCAACCCTCCCACATAACAAGTGATAGAGGGGGAGAGGGGAAAGATCTAAACCCTCCCTCAATGATATTGTGAAGTGCAAGGCATGTCTCTTTGCTCACTAGCAGGCATATGACAACCACTATGTGCGACTTCGATCCTCACTGGTACAAGTGGGGGCAGGTGCTCTAGGGCCCTACAAGTCCCCTGAAGGTGCATTCCACTATCTGCAATGTCCATTGAAGTTGTTTGTGATGCCAGGTCTAGCTTTGGATGGTTGAGGCCTCAAGCCCCAAAGGGACGGAGTGTAGGCTGTCCCAATTGGGGAGAAAAAGGACCGTGAGAAGGGGGTACATGGTGAGAAAAAGAGGGGGATGGGGGGGAACAAAACTAAAGGAAGGAAAACAAGATTTTTTCCCCAAAACTATTTCATCAAAGATAGAGTGTAGGTTGGATGACTCTTGCTTCTTGACCATGCTAAAGTGCCACATGGACACTGTATGGAGCAAGAAGATGATACTACAACCGTTGGATCATAGATCCTTGATCTAATAATCAATAAGAGGGAAGTATTAGGATTTTCTCAAGCAAGGGTCGTGGATATTGGGTCGCGTCTCAATTGGGCCCAAATAAGGGACCAAAGGATATCAAATCAAGATTAAATAAGGAAACTTTGAAGTACCATAACTTGGGCTATGAAGGTCTGATTAAGTTAGTTTTTGTGTTGTTAGATTCATACTTGGAATATATACAAATTGATATACGGTGGGGCACAAGCTAATCACTTTGATTTAATTTGGTTAATCTTGAAAGATGGTAACATGTTAAGGAATGGTGCAAATTTCAAATTTGCAAACTAGTGACACATAAAGTAGAATTGGTTGTTGAAGTGATCAAATTGGAGTGTCACCACACTCAACTATGATATTGATACTCACTCAAGTAAGACGAGTCTCCAAAAATAGAGAAAGAGTATAATAGAAAAGTAAGAAATTTAGGTCGTCACAGCCTTCAACTTTGAAGAGGGTCTTCATGGATGACACAATCCTGAAGACACCAACTGGAACCAATGCCTTTCTATAACTCATCTCCCAGATCCAAATAAAACTTCAACACCTCCTCTACTGGTGGAGGAAGAATTGTGGATCCTACTTGATTGTTTACGTGGTGAAAAGAAATATCATTCTAATCATTCAAAAGCCCCTTTAGCCCCCACGACCAATCAACCATTGGTGTGCACCATGGCTCTCTTCTACTCAAGGTTCTAGCTCTTGTCAAAATTCCCTTCAAGTGGACCTTCATTGAGTTGCCAAGACCTTGTTCTAGAAGTGAATAGATATCTAGGGGGGGCATCTTCACCATGGTCGACAAGAAAGGCTGCTTAAAACTATGACCGAAACCCCCATTAAGTTGCAAACAACATACTAGAGAAGTGCAACAAATCTCGGAAAATCTCTACAAAATCACTGTGATGAAAATGAACTCAATGGTGTCCATAAGATGGCTTCGAATCGATAAAAAAAGGACTACACATAAAATGCAAAACTAAATAAAATGCCATGATTAGGGAATTTTAAAAACCAGGGAAGAGTCTTAACGTTCCTAGAACCTATCAAAACCATTTCTATGACCCTATGGCTTCTAAAGCTCCTTGTCAAGATTCAGGTCAAGATGACATGGGAGTAAATCTTAATATAAAAAATAAAACAAATATGTGTTCTTACCTTGCAATTAATTCAAAGTTGGGAGTGAGTAGGTGCAATGGAACTATGATGGTTAGATAAGGAAGTGAACCTTAAACAACAAATAAAGACTCCTAGGGATCAACTAGGAGTGTTGAGTGATGATTGAAGGATAACACTATCCTTTTGAGTAGTTTTTATGCCTAGGGATACAAGATTGAGGGAATGAAGCTTCTAAATCTTGTGGTGGTGAAGGAGATTTGTTGAGATTTGAGTGTTTCACAATGAGGTGGAAATATGGTTCCTCGGGTTCGAGAAATAGAGGAACTGAAAGGAATAGAAAATAGAAGGAAAGATGAACTAGAGAGGGAGAATATAAAGGAATTTAAACTGCATTCCTCAGCTAACACACTAACACAGGGAAGACATAGGAGGAAGATGGTTATAGATGGTTTGATCAAACACATGCGGTATAGGGGCCATTTGATGAAATAGACCCACACAAAATGCAAAAGGTCTGCATGATATGTAGATTCAGTGGAACCTTATCATTGTATTGCAATTTAATGATTCAATAAAACAATCTAGGTTATGAATAATTCTATTTCTTAATTTAATTGGGAGAGAAACCAAAGGCCAAATTGCATAAAATTTGACATTAGGCTAGTAAAGATTTGAGAAATTCGATTTTATCATGATTTTACCTATCTAAGTGATTTAGCATTTTACTTCCATTGGTGGTTTTTTTGTTATTTACTTTCTCTTATATTATCTAATTGGGCTTACTCTTCTCAGGCTCATTAGAATAATCTATCTTATTCCATGTTGTGTCTCTAGTACATTATACCCTGAGACTAGGGGAAGTGTTGGTGAGGGAGGAGAAGAAGAGAAGAAGAAATAAACAAGTCTTTATTCTTTAGTAAAACTAGTCTCTATTGTAAATCTATCTTTGATGTTATTCATAGTGAAATTTGTGGTCCTTTTTGTACTATAGTTTTAATGGATCCAATTATTTTATTACTTGTTGATGATTTCTCTCACATGACGTGGTTATATATGTTGAAATCTCGAGACAAAATGATTGGTGTTTTTTAGAATTTTCAAAAAATGATTTCAACATAATTTAATAAATCCATTAAAAAAACTCAGACCAAAAATGCTTTGGAATATGTTTTGACTCAGGTATCTTCTTTTTTCTATAGAATCATAAACGTTCCTAGGCTCACACCTCACAAAAAATGGGGTGGTTGAATGTGATAATAATCATTTACTTGAAATCTCTCATTCTCTTATGTTTCATCCTAAATTACCTTATACTTATTGGTCTGAGACTATTCTTACAACCTGCCACCTTATCAATCAACAACCATATTTTATTCTTCAGAACAAGGCCTTTTCTTTAGTTGGTTTCCTACACAAATAACTTTCCATCTTCCTTTGTGTTTTTTTGGGTGTACTGTTGTTGTGCATAACTTTGATCCAAGAGAGGATAATCCACACTCTAACAAGTTGGTTTTCGTTAGACATTCTACCTTTCAGAAAGGTTATCATTTTTATAGTCAAAGAAATAGTTGCACGTATGTCCCTATTCACATTACCTTTCATGAATCTGAGATGTTATTTGATTCAATGTCAATATCCTCTCTACCTCAACCTCATCCTCCAACTGAGTTCATTGAGCTTGATATTTCTTACCCAGTGGATCATGAGTCCATCCCACACCCTCTTTTCATTCCTCCTACAACATAGGACTCACCATTCATGTTCACTTCAAAGAATCTAGCATGTATTGTGGCTCTCCAGAAAGGTATTCGGTCTTGTACTCTTCACAATCCTATATATCATTGACACACTAAACAATGTGTGTAAAATGCAAGTGTGTGTGTCATGTAATACATGCCTACGAGGCCCAAGTGTTGGAAACTCAGGGAAATGTTTATTAGAGACTACTACTAACTATAACCTAATTGCTAGGCCTAGAAAAAATGGTCGAGTGTTTGTTTTATAACTACAAGTAAAAAATTAAATCTCAACTAAATGATTGTGATCAAGAATGGATGGATTCCTTAGAACTATGGTTTCACCATGATATGCATTCCATTCAAATTTCATTGTATTAGTAATTAATAATTAATCATTATTTACTATGGTCAAAAGACTTATAGTAAGTATTATCCACTCCCATGTCATAATACACAAACTGGACTAAGATGAACCCCACTTTTGTAGAGGTTCAGGAACCAGCTATATGCTTTGTCGATATCTTTAGGTTGTTCTTTCACAATCGTAAGACATCTCCCTACGTGCGATATGAGCTATTTGGACCTATGATTTTTCCAACCCATAATCCTTCTCCTAAAGCAATCAGCGATCTATCATATTGAATATGTTGATCAACCATAAGTAGTTTAATTAGAGATCATATATTCACATTCAGAATGAAGGAAATATATTATTAATTCATAAAATTCAAATAGAAAGCAATATTGGGGTACTCATGGGTCCTAAGGAATTTGGGTTTTACCCCGCGTGATTTCTATCACCATACAAAGAGAGGAAGAGTGAGAAAATAGTCTAAGAATTAGAAAAGAAATGTAAGAACCCTAGATAATTGATCTCAGAGAGCCCCTCTGATGAATACCTTGATCTGCAACGTTCTGACTACAAATCTACCCTCTAGAAGTGCATGGAGTGTTCAGTCTGTAGATATCTCCTTCACCTCCTATCTCCCAACTTTGTGCTCTATTGTAACGTGATAGAACTTGATGTTCTCTTTTATCCACACTCACCTTAGGACATAATTAAGGCTTTGATCATCATTAAGTCATGGATGTTGCATTTGACATAATTTTCAATCTACACTAATTACAAAATGTCGGCACCACTGACAGGAAGTCAGTGACACTGAGTTGTTATCTAACTTGACACCCTCAAGTTGTGTCGTTACTATTAACAGGTGTGTTGAGAGCATCGAGTTGCTTTATGTGAGTTCTAATGTGATTTGAGTGTTGAAGTTGATACCACCGACTGGAGTTCTGTGGCACCAAAGTAATTAAACTTGATTACTAATGCTCTCTGGGTGGTGAGTCACTAGTACCGACTTGTGTCTTTGGTAACATTGACTCCTAGCTATGTAGCATTGAGAGTTGTCAGGGTAGCACTGGGACATTTGGATTTCCCTATTGAAACTTGATGTCATGTTGGTACCATCAATATTCAACTTTGTAGCACCAAGCTGCCATGTAAGTGCTCAATTTGCCTAAAACAAGGAAAAAAAATATAAGTCCAAACTGTAAACTGTAATTTCGCATGATTTGGAAGATATACTCACTAAATGATGCAAGAGTTATTCACATGCTAATAATGAGAAACAATGTGTAACATATCTCAAAATGAACAAATATGTAGAAATGTGTGGATAAATAAAAATGACTAAAAATCAAGGTATGAAAATCCCCTAAGATTGAATGTTGATTGCCCTCAAGAAACACTTACTTTGGATCAAGAACGGTGTGTGGAACTACATGAATAGAGACAATACCTTTATTAACTATGATATATCCCTCTCCTATTAGCCTCTGGATAGGGTGACCTTAGAATTCCTTTCTAAAAGGTCCAATTAAGATCTTGGTACGTGTTTGGTTGGTTTGGACTCAAAGCTCCTCATTATACACAAGTCTTGGATACCTTGAAATTTTCATTCATATAAAGTTTCCTCAAGATGACTATCTCTAACACTTCATCCAACAGGTGTTGTCTTAGACTTTGCAAATAAGATCAACAAGATGTGATCCTTTTTTAATTTATAGCAAGACATGAAATACATTCTTTTTAATGATAGATGCAATCATGATGAACTAATATGTATGATTACACTAGATAGGTTTTTTATCCTATTAATTGGAAATAAGAACACTAAAATAAGATTGAAAATAAAGCAAGATAAATTTGTTCCATCATCCCCCTAAGCTTGAAACTGACTATGTCCTCATAGTTGAACTCAAACTAAGAGGTGGAACGGGGGTACCAGATGCTCAATATGGTGGGTATGGATTGAATATTCTCAACGGAATCTATAGATCTGGTGGATAAAGAGTGTTTATGAATGTCTATGGGTTAACTGATAGATCTGGTGGTGAAGAGTAGCTAGCATGTTTGCTTGACTCTAGTCATGTGGTCATACAACGGCTGTTGATGACACTCAATGTGTTGTAGGTGTGTGTGTGTGTGTTATCTTGATTGATTGAGAGGAGGTACTCATTGTTGTTAATTTCCTACTATTGGTGAAGAATCTACTCATGAACACCTTCAATCTAGGTCAAGGTGGATGACTAATGCTGCTGACCCAGTTGAATGGATTTTAACTTTCTGTACATGCCCTCCATGGAGAAGGAGCTTCCTAGTGGTGGAGGTGGTGGAGTTGTGGAGCTGGATGGTGCATAGTGACGCGAAATGGGGTGCAAATGTCGTATTAGTGTATATGTTACAGTAGCCTCATTTTCTTCTTCTTCCTCCTCGGCCTCAACATCCTCCCCCTATGGTGCAACCTCTACATCCTTTGTAGGCCATCAAAGTTACTATATTCCCCGTAGGCAGAAGATGGGGCCAGGAAGTGCTCTTTCCTTCATCGCCCATCTATAGTGAAGTAGGCATACACCTTGCCCTCGTACTTGGTGACAAGGTGTGCTCTCTTGAAGTTATTGAAATCAAGTTTAGAAGATGCCTTGAGTGCATTAGACTTGGAGAGGTCAAGGCAAAGGTGTAATGTGAGTGCTATAAGAAGTATCCCAGAGTGAATTGAGGGTTTTCTTTGGGCTTTCCTCTTCACCTCCATCATGTGCCAAAGGGAGAGCAACTTAAGATTGATGATCTCCTTCCCCAAGGTAAAAAAATGATCAAAAAATGAAAAGGTTCACCTTCTGGACCTTCCCTTGCCCCTGGGTGGACCTGCTAAAGATGGTGTTTGTCAGAGTTCAATGTAGAATACAGGCAAAAGGATGCTCAATGTCCATGACTGGGACTGGTGTCAGTTGACAACGAACCCTTGAGGAAGGGTTTTCAAATGTTTCCATTTCACATTGTAGCCCAAATCCCCCAGCGTGAAGCATTTCTTACCCATTATCTGGCCATTAATAGAGTTGAACTTCACCAATGTGAGGTATTGATCAATGTTGTAGAGCTGAAACTTAACCCAACCTTCCTCGTAGAATTTCCCATGCTTGGGGATGCTATAGACATCCATAGTTTTGAGGAACTCATGGACTATATCCTAGTACGTGGGCCGATCACTAAAGAAAGGTGATCACCCACCATTCCTTGCTTGGTACAGACTCGATAAAGTCTAATGGTGAAGTTGGCTTC
This sequence comes from Alisma plantago-aquatica, assembly GCA_963693085.1. Lineage (NCBI taxonomy): Eukaryota > Viridiplantae > Streptophyta > Magnoliopsida > Alismatales > Alismataceae > Alisma > Alisma plantago-aquatica. The sequence goes on along the minus strand of OY856410.1, from coordinate 1,028,315,398 downwards.
ATCGAGGAAAATGTGATCTCCATATCATGTTGGTATGATCTCCCTCTTCATCATGGAAGCATATTACTTCTTCTAATTCTCATCTACAAAGGCGATATTGGATGGCTTTAGAACTATATGCTCAGACATGCCTGGTGATGAGGCTCATCTCCTAGATGCCATTGTTGTGGAGAAAAGAAAAGAGATGAAGAACATGATCTTGATGTAGACTTGATGATGCCAGTAGCTTGTGAAGTCTCTGTTGGTCATCGTGTGCCTTCTGAATGAGAGGGAAGGCTTTGGGTGTGATTTGAGATCACCCATAGCCTCCCCTAATATAGCAGAAAAGTTGATTGGTTGCTTCGTGTTGGTGTCATTGAGTTCTTGTGTTGGTGGTGTTGACTTCTATCGATATTTGTGGGTATCATTGTCATCTATTAATACTGACAGTCATGAGCCATCGATGTATTGACCCTCAAATCCCTTTGTGTTGGTGGTACCAACTGATGTCAGTGGTATTGACTCAAAGAAACACATGCGTGTATTGATGCCACCGACTGTTGGATGATGAAGATCCTAGACATCACTGTTGGTTCCACAAATTTGGGTTTCTTATGTCAGTGGTACCAAGATATTATTGGTGTGCCTTTGACGTCTGAGTTGGTGTCATCGAGTTAGGTCTTGTTGGTACCGATGCCTAATCTGTTGTAGCTTCAAGGGACGCATCTGAAAATATCGGTTCCACCGACTCTATTTTTGGTGGTACCGAGCCGTGTCAATCCTTGTCATTGTAGAACTGAATGAGTCCATACCATTGAGCAGCCTCTTGGCGTAGCGACAAGAAATTTTATGAAACTATACAAGCTTTGCTTGGACTTTGTGCATGGTACTGACAATTTAGTAGGTGGTGTCGATTTTATAAAGAATGGACCTATCAGGGATTTAGTGCCGCCAACCTGCTTGTCGGTAGTACTAAAAATTTTCAAAATCCCACTTGATAATTTTTAGCAAGTCAGTGGTACCAACACTGACTCTGCCTGCACACTGCACAAAAAATCAAGGTACCTTTTTACATTAATTAAAAATCTAACAACACAAACATGAAATGTAACTACTGAAAAGCCTAATGAAAGATAAATGACATAATTGAAAAATAATGGGCTGACTTCCATAGTGCCCTTGTTTAATGTATTAGGTTCAACAACCAATCTAGCTCAATTTCGAAATGAGCTTCAACTCCTCCTCATCATTAACCACCTCTCTCCATAATAGTGTTTGAGGTGTTGTCCATTTGTCAAGAAGGTCTTAGTGCCACTACTAATTTAATCTATGCCATGATAGAATGCCTTGACTACCACATAGGGTCCACTTTACCAGGACCTCAACTTCCCTGGATCCAATTTCATCCTTGAATTAAACAATAAAACTTGTTGGCCCGATAGAAACACCCTATGAAGAATGTGGCGATAGTGGATCTTCTTAGTTCTATCTTTATAAATTTTGGAATTTTCATAGGTGTCCAGCCTAACCTCCTTAATTTTAGTCTAAGCTCCCTCCCTGTGCTAGATAGATCAAATTTAAAATTCCTTAAGGCATACTTGGATTTATGTTCTAGTTCCATGGGAAAGTGACATTCCTACCCATAAGCTAACATATAAGAGTTGTACCTATGTGTGTCTTAAAAGATATTCTATAAGCCCATAGAGCATCATTCAGTTCAATGCTCTAGTTTGTTATATTGGTTGAAATAGTCTTTTCTAGAATCATCTTGATTTCCCTATTTGACACATCAAATTGGCCCTGATTCTAGGGATGATATGAGGTTCCTACTCTATGCTTCACTCCATACATGCTCAATAATGCTCCAAACTATTAGTGAAGTGAGAGCCTCATCACTTATGATTACTTTGGGTACCCCAAACCTATAAAAAAAGTCCTTCACAAATTGACATACAACCTATGCATCATTGGTGCGGGTTTGAATTGCTTCCACCCATTTTGACAGACAGTCAACTGCTAACAAAATGTATACATAGGATTTAGAAGACATAAAGGGTCCCATAAAATTGATGCCCCAAAGATTAAAAACTCCCAATTCTTGAAATGTATTAAGAGGCATTTCATGTCTTCTAGATACGTTACCTAACCGTTGACATACTTCACACCTCTACACAAAATTACACACCTTAAATAACAAAATTCAGAAAAACCCACTCTCTAAAACCTTATCAACCATCCTTGAGCTAGCATGGTGTACCCCGGGGGGTAAGGACTGACAATGAGCGAGTATGATCTCAAATTCACACATATGCTATATCTACAGTTCTTAAGTAAGATAGGATCATTTTGCACATAGAGCCTCAAGGAAAAGAAGAACATATTTTTCTCTTGATATCCCCAGTCTTTTGGTATTTCTCCATATGAAAAATAATTCACTATGTGTGAAAACTAGGGATCATTGTCTGTCATAGAAAAAAGTTGCTCATCAGGGAAATCCTCAACAATTGGTATCTCTTGCCCCGACTCATTTACTCCCTCTAACTAAAACAAATGGTCTACTACTATATTCTCTTCTCCAGCTTTATCCTTAACTTCTATATCAAACTTGTATAGTATAAAAATCCATCAAACCAACCTCAGTTTAGCATCCTTCTTGTGCAAAAGGTACTTAATAGTTGCATGGTTAGTCCACACCATCACCGTTACCCCTATTAAATATTGTCTAAATTTGTCAAAGGTAAAAAAAGGATAATTTTTTTTGTGGTGATTTACGTAAGTTAGGCATCATTAAGAGTTCTAAATACATAGTACATGGTATAAAGAGCACAATCTTTGTGTTGGATTACAACAACTCCAACTGCATAATTTGACATGTCAAAGATTAATACAAAAGGTCAACTATAATCTGGATCCACCACCACAGCTGTGAAGATCAACTTCTCCTTCAAAATATCAAATGCTTTCAAACAACGATTGTCAAAATTGAATTTGATGTCCTTTTCTAACAATTCAGGAAGCAGCTTATCAATCTTTGAATAATCCTTTATGAAACATCAACAAAATCTAGCATGTCCTAAGAAATTCCTAACTCCCTTTACCAAGGATGGTGGAGGTGGTTTAGAGATCACTTCTAGTTTTATAGAATTGAATTCCATCCCTTTTTTGGATACCTTGTATCCCAGGACAATCCCTTCACTCACCATCATATGGTATTTTTCCCAGTTCAAAACTAGATGAGTATCCTTAGATCTTTGTAATACTTTGTCAAGATTGGAAAGGAAGTCCTCAAATGACTCTCCATAGACCTAAAAATCATCCATAAAAATCTCAAGACATCACTCTATCATATACGAAAGAATAACAAGCATACATCTTTGAAATGTTTATGGAGTATTACAAAGAACAAAGGGCATACAACGGCATGCAAAGGTACCATAGGGACAATTGAGGTAGAATTCTCTTGATCCTATAGTTCGATAAAAATTTAATTGTAGCTTGAGTAACTATCTAAGAAGAAAAAATATGAGTGCATAGTGAGCCTCTCAAGAATTTAATCAATGAATGGGAGAAGAAAATGATCTTTCAAAGTGGCGGAATTTAAATGGAAATAATCAATACTCACCACACAGTCACTAGCCTGGTAAAAATTAACTCACTTATCGAATTAATAGTGACTTTAATTCCTCCCTTTTTAGGAACTACCTAAGTTGGACTAACCCATTTAGAATCTTAATAACATAAATTATACCTACAACTAGAAGCTTTACTACCTCTTTCTTCACCCCCCATCATTATAGGATTAAGACGTCGTTGAGGTTGTGTTATAGGTTTACTCCTTCTTCAATCATGATCTTGTGTTGACATATACTAGGGGTGATCCCCTAGATGTCAGCATTAGACCACCCAAATGCAATTCGGTGATTCATCAGTACTATGAGTAGTTACTCCTCCTTCTTAGTGATGTAAAATTAATTACTGGAAGTGTGTCATCCACTGCCAAGAATTTGTACTTCATGCACAGCGGTAGTGGCTTCAATTCCAACTCAGGAGGACATTGCAAGGATGGGACTAATGGTGGCGGTGGTTGCCCTAGATCCTCATAGTGTCTTGAATATAACTACATAAATGTCTTTAGAAACAAGACACGCTCCTCCTATGAATGTATCATTGTAGTCATCCACTAAATTCATGAGACATGCCTCTAAAGGTAGTTGAGGGTATGCTTATATGATGGCAGAAGAGACTGCATCTGCATTGTTATGGGGTACCCTTCCTCCTCTGGCTCATGATGATATTTCAAAACATTTATCAAAGATATCTGCTTTGTATGCTCCATAATATCAACAATAAGAGTATTGTTGTCCACCTTTGTCATGACATGATCCATATTTAGAAATGGTCTTCCCAAGAATAGGGACACTTCATTGCCCAAATGTTGCATCACGTGACATTGTGCCTTCCCCTTGGACAGTGGTTGATAGTCATGTAGCTTTATCTCAAACCAGTCATCCTGACTACCCAACGTCAATCTTCATCTTCCCATAACCAAGTTTACATCTGATGTGGCTTGGAATGGCTTGCTTAGGAGTAATTCATTAACATAGTAATCATGCATCTCCATGACTACAAATCTGTTGGAAATACCTATCCACTTTTATCAGAACATCTTCACATATTCATATTGGTCTCGCCACTGAATTGTCTACCAGTAGAATCGTCATGTTGCTCTTCCTTGATTCTCGAGTCCCAGTTTCTTGAATGTAGTCACTGGCATCAGATTTATGCTTGCCCTAGAATCACATTGTAACATCCCTGACCTGGGTTATGAACTAACCCCAGGTGTTTTTCTTAATCATGTGATTAAATGCTTGTGGTTATCTATTGATAATGTAACTAAAGCACCTGAGGAATATATATTTCCCTTTCTGTCCTTTTAAACAATATTGTAATATTGTTGTATTAAAAGTGGACTTATGTGCAAATTACCCAATTAAAGGGGTTAACTTGCAAATTGCACATGTTTAGATGTTCCTCTAATGATAATACATCATAATAATGAATTTTATGAAGTATTATGGATTCTCCAAGCTTGGGCACCAAAAGGTAGCTTGTGGAGCAATCCTTGTGCTTTAAACCCTAGTTTTGGTGTAAAGTGCAATTTACCCAAAACATGGGGTGCAACATGTAAAATATACCTTCTAGGATATCTTTTATGACTCTTGGAATCAATTATAGTAAATATGATAAAGGGGGCACTTCATTTGAATAAACAAATAAGAAGGATAACCCTAGTAACTAAATAATCAAGTTATAAGCCTAATAACCCTTCTATATGTGCAACTTAGTAAGAAGTTGGCTTTATTCACATTTATACCTTGGGTTTAAGATGAAGTTTTGATTAAGTATGGAAGGGAGAAACGTGGCTTAGAATAAGGGAAGTACCTAGATGAGAAATGGAGAAACAAGTTGTCCTTATGTTGGAATTTCACCCAAAGTATATATACACCTTTTCTCACTTAGCAAGGATCGTTTCCTTCACTTCCCTTCTTATCCCCTTTCTTAGACTGACTTAGGACAGAGCTCTGGAGAAGAGGAGAATGTCCAAGCAGTTCTGGGTAAGCTTTGATCATCATCTTGCTCGAATTCATGGAGGAAATCATGTTGCAAGGTTGGTTTGCTAGTTTTTCTTACTTAGTTCTTCTTTCTAGCCATCCTTTCCAACCATTTCTCGAAGAAGAAACCTTGGACGACCTGTGGAGCTCAAACCACCATTAACTCTTCGAAGCTTGGAGCTCTAGAGCTGGTTATAAGGTGGGTTTTATAACTCTAATCCCTTAAACTTTGTTATGCATCTTTCTTTCTTGCAAAAGTAGTTTGTTCTTCTTTCCCCCATCCTTCCTTGCTTTCTTGCAATTAAAACCATGAAGAACAGACCTGGATCTGGAGGTAGAAGAAGGGGGGGCATGAATACCAATGTTACTTTAGCAAATGGTCTTTCACCCTTGGCCAAACGGTTTGCAAAACCGTTTGGGGGTTTGCAAAACCGTTTGAAGGGCAAACGGTTTCTCAAGGTCGGTTGGAGAAAACAGTCTCCAAGATCATTTGAGTGAGTTGACCAAGCGTTTCCGTTTGGGAATTTTGTTCCTAATTATGTAGGCTAATGACCCACCAAATTTTAGGGGTTAACTTCCAAGAAATCTTGAGTTGAAGGCTAATCAATTAAGGAAACCTAATTGGATTAAGTGCTGATTATCAATCTATTTTAATTGAACTTTTTGGGTAAACGGTCTCAAGACCGTTTGAGTGCGTTGACCAAGCGTCGACCATTTGGGATTACTGTTACTAATGATGTGTTCTAATGACTCACCAAATTTGAGGGATTAACTCCCAAGGAATTGTGAGTTGAAGGCTATTCAATTAGGCAAAACCTAATTGGAATTAGTGCTGAAATTCCAATGAGTTAATTTGAGATTTTGGGTTGATTAGCCCAAACGGTCTCAAGACCGTTTGGGGATCACCCAAACGGTCTCAAGACCATTTGGGGATCACCCAAGACCATTTGGAGGTCTAGGATTAAGTATAGTTGACCAATTGAAGGTCCAAAGGTACCAAATCATAATACAATTAAGTGCTGATTTGTTGATCAATTTGATAGACCAATCCTTGATGGAATTTCACTAGAATCCAAGGGTTTGATGAGCCAAACGGTCTCAAGACCGTTTGGAGGTCTAGGGGTGAGTATGGTTAAGCAATTGATGATCCAATGTTACTAAGTTAAAGTGTAGTCAATTGCTGATTTGGTGATCAATCCAATGATCTAAACCTTAATTAGTTGACTTAGATTTTGATGAGACTTTTGGCAAACGGTCTCAAGACTGTTTGGAGGATGTCCAAACGATCCTAAGACCGTTTGGGCCAAGTCATGGCCCAATTGAATGTTAATTGATGGGTTCAACTTCATTTAGACTCATGTTGATGGACATTGATGGTTGATCGATTATAAACCCTAATTCAATTGGTTCCAACCCTATTTGGCTATCAATTGAAGGTCAATTGAGTGTTCAATGGGTTAAGGATAACCCTAATTAGCTCAATTGATAAGTGGTTAACATATATGAGGTCAATTGAAGGGTTCAACCTTGAAAACCCTAATTGATTGTAAGTGTTGATGCACTTTCTAGGTCCATGCGGTTTTGAGACATTTGGACCAAACGGTCTCAAGACCGTTTGGGGGCAAACGGTCTCAAGACCGTTTGGGGGCAAACGGTCTCAAGACCGTTTGGGGGGGCCAAATGGTTTCAAAACCGTTTGGACTCATGCGGTTTCCAAACCGTTTAAGGTCACGCGGTTTCAATGGTGATTTGTTCAATCGGTTTCAAAGTCAACCATGTCGAAACGGTCAATATGATGAAACGATTTCAAGACCGTTTAAGGGAAAACGGTCTTGAGTGTCATGCGGTCTTGAAGTCAACCCTAACCAAACGGTCAACTCTTCCAAACGGTCTTAAGACTGTTTGGAGGTTGAAGTGTGAAAATGTTTGGGTACTTTTAGGGTTAAGATTGCTTAATGCTTTGAAGGCTTAGATGGTTCAATGGTTGTTTAACCTAAACCCTAATGATACCTTAAAGATATTAAGGGGCTAAGTAATTAGTAGGTTGACCCATGTTATGGTTAATGTTGAAGATTACCAAGGTACCCTTGAAGGGTTCAAGTAGATAACAACCCTTGATCAAGCAAACCCTAATGATTATAATGGGATGACTTAATCTATGTTAATCAAAGATTACTTGACCTAATCTAACCTAGAGTGATTTAAACATCATCTAGTAGTAAGAAGACAGAGAAAGCTCGTAATATGAATGAGAATCAAGTAACATACTTTCAATATGTAAGAATGTACATGATTAGGGTATGATCCATCAAGGTAAGATCATGGAAATCCTAATTATAATGATTAATGAATCTTAACCTAATTTGAGGGCATCAATGATGATAATTTTCATATATAATGATGCTATGAGCTCAATTCACTATGAAGTGAATAGTAAACCCTAATTCTAGGGTAATAACTTGTAATGTGAATAGTAAACCCTAATTTAGGGTGATCTGATAAATGGAGTAATTCAGGGTTATGCCTTTGGGTATGAAACCCTAACTACAAGTTGTAATATGAGGAATCGTTATGCCTTGTGAGCTATAAGGTTCAATAACCCTAGGTTGAAGTGATTTAATCCAAACCCTAGAAATCAATGGCGATATGCTGATTCTCAGCACGCCCGTGCTAAGGAGCACAGCCGTAGTAGCTTTACTTTGCACGACTGTGCAAGGTGGCACGGCCATGGTGTTCTATGAATAGATTGAAAAGAATTGGTATTGTGCTGATATTGTTATATATGCATGTCTTCGATTATGCTAATCAAGCAGGTTGCTAGCAAAAAGGTAATCATAGCCAGGCAAGGGTTATGATGTTTTATTCATTAAAAGAATTTTATAAGCTTTATGAATAATGATATACTATGTTGCTTGGTTTAAGAGATAACATATGAGAATGATGGGTTGTAAGAGCCTTGAGTAAATATTTACATTGTTACAATTGAGGTCATGCTATTAGATGACTTATGATGATTTAAGGGTTTGAACACCCCTGTTCTTGAACCATAATGATGAGATGGTTATGAAATGATAATTGTTATGAAATAAACTTGATACATTTAGTATTCTTTTTCTATAGCAGATGTTTTAATTGTTTATGTTTGGAAACATGCTTGATAATAAAAGAATACTGAAATGTACCTAACTAATCAAGTATAATCATACCATGTAGGGCCCTGACCATAGATCCATCATTGTCAGAGACTAAATGATGGTGAAACAGGTTTTCCCAAGGGAACTCCTGGAACATATACTTGTGAGTATATGGGGGGAATGGACGCAAATATCCTTACGTCCTAATGTAGGAATTGATGTAGGATGTATCTTACCCTATCAATCCTTCATTACATATTTATATCGGGTTGATGTACCACTAATCTCCCGAGGAAAATCACCAATACCGCATCGATGAGAGATAAACAAGAAATCTTTCGATGACGAAGATAGTACACAATATCACTGTAACTCTATAGCAAAGTTTCCAGAATACCCTGGATAGCTACTACAGCAGATACACAAGATGTCCTGGAAGTAAATCCTCTTACTGACTGAGGAAGATGAGGTCATAAGAATCCGGCTCTTTTGATGACCTATGTATGGTACCGACGCGATTTTTATAAATGGTCAGTTGGAGTATGAGCAGTATACCTCATCTCCGCATGGCACAATAATGTTTGTAAAACATAATCAACCGCGTAGCATATCTGCTTAGGTTGAACTACGAGGAACATTGCTTGATGTTACATTGCTTGCATTTAATATCCTGTTCAAGTATTAGTATACATATTCTTCATATTTCTTAATGAAGTTGAGATACTTGTTATCAAATCTACTGTAAGTAATTTAAGTTACCCTGCTCATAATATTCCTTTGATTGCTTTAACAAAGCTTCTGGAGGAGAGTTATAACTCTCGCTGGGACAATTATTTAAAATTGTCTCACCCCGTAGATTTCTACTTTTTAGGTAGACGCCAAGGTCGAAGGAACCCATCCAAGTATGAGCAACAACAACAACAACATCAGAGACAACAGTGAATCTCAGGTGGAGATACTGACTGTCCAGTCTTATATATAGTATGTCTTATGTCGTCTTTGTACTCTCAGGTCCTAGGAGTCAGTAGGTCTAAGGTTTTTGTCTTTAAGCCTCGAGATTTTGTTGTATTTTGCCTTGTACAGATAACAGGGCAATGAATGCATGTAATCACTCGAGAGGTGATCCCACAGAAATGTAATGTTAAAACATGATGTAAACTGTTTATCCTATTTCTTATAAAGAAGTTTTATGGTTTAAGGATCTTTTCTTAAAAAGTTTTAATTTCTAGTGATTTTTTCATTATTCTGCTGCCAGTTAAACAATCGCTTCTGTAGAGTTTATAGCTTCCGCATTAGTTAATCCTGTTTTTGCGAGACGGTCGTCACAATTTAGTGGTATCAGAGCTCTAGGTTCACTGAGTCTATAGAGACATAGGACTTAGGTAGTAGAGTCTGTTCTAAGTGTCATCCAGTGTATCTAATGGAAAATTCTGCTCACATAGGAGGAGAATAACTTGAAGATGACTGGATCAGATGAGGAGTTTGCTGCGGAGAGAAACAATACTGCACCAAGAAGAGGTGCAGAGGAGCAAGCAATAGAGGGACAATTACCTGAGATTCCCCTAGCTAACCCAACCATGATAAGGAATTCTTCCTTAGGAATCACTGTTGGGGAATTTAGGGCTTCCATGATGTATCCAGTGGATAAAGCACTAACAATACAACCCAGATTACCAGCTCCTAATGATGATGTTTTGGATATCAACAGAATATGTGAACCACAAAAATAGGTTGAAGCAATGGTAAATGATGAAGCTTTGAACCTAGAGCAAGCCAGTGCTCAACCTCAGTCTGATGAATCAGTATACAGTAATATAGGGGTTAGAATACAACCAGAGACCAGGACTTGCTATAGGTGTAGGAAGCCTGGACATATCAGAAATCATTGTCCAGAAGAGAAATATAAAGGAAGAATTGAGAAAAGGCCTATCCAAACCCAGGAGCAGAGACCTGGTAGTTCCAAAAGGAAGAAGTTTCTGGTGTCACCAACACAACTAGGACCTAGTACACCAAGACAATGGTCATCCAGAAAGGGTAAAGAACCCTTCAGACCATACTGGGCACCTAGAATTTTCTACATATGTAGACAGGTTGGACATCTGGCAAGAAATTGCCCAGCCAGAAATGTTATGGCAAATCAACCTCTGAGGCAGAATCAGCTTGAAACAATGAATAATCCTCGAGTCATGACATGTTAGACGAAATAAATGTTATTCTTATATGTCTTTTTATGATCTCTTGGACAAAATTGAGAAAGTAATTGATTGAACTTTTCTTGATTAATCCTATAAGGACTTATAATGTTGTATAAAATAGATGTTTCATGTTACATGCTTACCTCCATAAAAAGGATGAAGTATTAAAGAGATGTCTGGATAAAATTCAGTAATGTTAGATCTTATACTTGTGATAATAGGAAAAGAGAAGGAAAATGGTAATATACAAATGCATATTACCTTATCTCAATATTTATATACCCTGGCCAGGTATACAATTGATGATGATAAAGTAAATATGGAAACTCCTAGATTGTTATCTTTTTTATTGCTCTGATCAAGTAGTCATTCTGAAACAATCTAATGAGTATCAAGAAATAAGAAATATGGGAATAAGGGAGGTCAACCCTGTCCAGTAAAGATGTAAGAATAATAATAAAGATCCTCCCCATAATGTGAAAATGTGATGGAATCATAAGATGTTTCATGAATGGTTGAAAGTACATGATATAACAAGAGGAATATGATCCCTTATTCTCTTTCTTTCCAGGTACATGGCAATCAAGTGGGTCTTAGGACACTTGATGTGCATAATATAAAGATGTTTATGTGAAGTATACCTAGAAAGGTATCAGTTTATCTTGGACTTTAGTTCCAAGTTGAGAATATATGTAACAAGTAATGTCCCAAGATGAAAGGAAGATAACACATGTGATAGGTATCAAGATAAGAATGTAATAATATATCAAATGATTTATGTTGATTACCTAGAATGGTCAACTATGAAATCAAATTAAACATGTAAAATAATATGAACATCACATGTTAGGGGTTTATGTTTTTCATAGAAAAAATTCTTTCTAAGATATCTTTCAGATAAATCCTTGATTGATAAGAAACTTTTCCCTATAATAAGAGAATGTACAACTAATGAGTTACTTAGTGTAAGTAATAAGGAAAGTTAGTACGGTGTTATTAGGTGAGATGACACAATCAAGGTATGAAAGGACTTATATAGTCTCAAAATAGATGACAGAGTATGATTGTGATTTTAAGAAAATGTTGATTTAACTAAGGAACATGAGAGTATATGTCCCATGTGAATCTTTCCATGAAAAAAAACTTGAGTGGAGAAACTTTGTATTGAACAAAACTCTATGATGTTCCATAATAACGAAATGTCACTTGAAGACATAATGGTATAATTCTTAAATAATATATGCTTTCCCTTTTCTTTCGGGGATTTCGGGGACGAAATCCTTGTTAGGGGTTTATAATTTGTAACATCCCTGACCTGGGTTATGAACTAACCCCAGGTGTTTTTCTTAATCATGTGGTTAAATGCTTGTGGTTATCTGTTGATAATGTAATTAAAGCTCCTGAGGAATATATATTTCCCTTTCTGTCCTTTTAAACAATATTGTAATATTGTTTTGTTAAAAGTGGACTTATGTGCAAATTACCCAATTAAAGGGGTTAACTTGCAAATTGCACATGTTTAGATGTTCCTATGATGATAATACATCATAAGAATGAATTTGATGAAGTATTATGGATTCTCCAACCTTGGGCACCAAAAGGTAGTTTGTGGAGCAATCCTTGTGCTTTAAACCCTAGTTTTGGTGTAAAGTGCAATTTACCCAAAACATGGGGTTCAACATGTAAAATATACCTTCTAGAATATCTTTTATGACTCTTGGCATCAATTAGAGTAAATATGATAAAGGGGGCACTTCATTTGAATAAACAAATAAGAAGGATAACCCTAGTAACTAAATAATCAAGTTATAAGCCTAATAACCCTTCTATATGTGCAACTTAGTAAGAAGTTGTCTTTATTCACCTTTAGACCTTGGGTTTAAGATGAAGTTTTGCTTAAGTATGGAAGGGAGAAACGTGTTTTAGAATAAGGGAAGGACCTAGATGATAAATGGAGAAACAAGTTGTCCTTATGTTGGAATTTCACCCAAAGTATATATACACCTTTTCTCACTTAGCAAGGATCGTTTCCTTCACTTCCCTTCTTATCCCCTTTCTTAGACCGAATTAGGACAGAGCTCTGGAGAAGAGGAGAACGGCCAAGCAGTTCTGGGTAAGCTTTGATCATCATCTTGCTCGAATTCATGGAGGAAATCATGTTGCAAGGTTGGTTTGCTAGTTTTTCTTACTTAGTTCTTCTTTCTAGCCATCCTTTCCAACCATTTCTCAAAGAAGAAACCTTGGACGACCTATGGAGCTCAAACCACCATTAAATCTTCGAATCTTGGAGCTCTAGATCTGGTTCTAAGGTGGGTTTTATAACTCTAAACCCTTAAACTTTGTTATGCATCTTTCTTTCTTGCAAAAGTAGTTTGTTCTTCTTTCCCCCATCCTTCATTGCTTTCTTGCAATTAAAACCATGAAGAACAGACCTGGATCTGGAGGTATAAGAAGGGGGGCGTGAATACCAATGTTACTTTAGCAAATTGTCTTTCACCCTTGGCCAAACGGTTTGCAAAACCGTTTGGGGGTTTGCAAAACCGTTTGAGGGGCAAACGGTTTCACAAGGTCGGTTGGAGCAAACGGTCTCCAAGACCATTTGAGTGAGTTGACCAAGCGTTAACCATTTGGGAATTTTGTTCCTAATTATGTAGGATAATGACCCACCAAATTTTAGGGGTTAACTCCCAAGGAATCGTGAGTTGAAGGCTAATCAATTAGGGAAACCTAATTGGATTAAGTGCTGATTATGAATCTGTTTTAATTGAACTTTTTGGGTAAACGGTCTCAAGACCATTTGAGTGCATTGACCAAGCTTTGACTGTTTGTGATTACTGTTACTAATGATGTGGTATAATGACTCACCAAATTTGAGGGATTAACTCCCAAGGAATTGTGATTTGAAGGCTATTCAATTAGGCAAAACCTAATTGAAATTAGTGCTGAAATTCCAATGAGTTAATTTGAGATTTTGGGTTGATTAGCCCAAACGGTCTCAAGACCATTTGGGGATCACCCAAACGGTCTCAATAATTTGGGGATCACCCAAGACCGTTTGGAGGTCTGGGGTTAAGTATAGTTGACCAATTGAAGGTCCAAAGGTACCAAATCATATTACAATTAAGTGTTGATTTGTTGATCAATTTGATAGACCAATCCTTGATGGAATTTCACTAGAATCCAAGGGTTGGATGAGCCAAACGGTCTCAAGACCGTTTGGAGTTCACTCAATACCGTTTGGAGGTCTAGGGGTGAGTATGGTTAAGCAATTGATGATCCAATGTTACTAAGTTAAAGTGTAGTCAATTGCTGATTTGGTGATCAATCCAATGATCCAAACCTTAATTAGTTGACTTAGATTTTGATGAGACTTTGGGCAAACGGTCTCAAGACCATTTGGAGGATGTCCAAACGATCCTAAGACTGTTTGGGCCAAGTCATGGCCCAATTGAATGTTAATTGATGGGTTCAACTTCATTTAGACTCATGTTGATGGACATTGATGGTTGATCGATTATAAACCCTAATTCAATTGGTTCCAACCCTATTTGGCTATCAACTGAAGGTCAATTGAGTGTTCAATGGGTTAAGGATAACCCTAATTAGCTCAATTGATAAGTGGTTAACATATATGAGGTCAATTAAAGGGTTCAACCTTGAAAACCCTAATCGATTGTAAGTGTTGATGCACTTTCTAGGTCCATGCGATTTTGAGACATTTGAACCAAACGGTCTCAAGACCGTTTGAGTCCAAACGGTCTCAAGACAGTTTGGGGGCAAACAGTCTCAAGACCGTTTGGGCCCAAATGGTTTCAAAACCGTTTGGACTCATGCGGTTTCCAAACCGTTTAAGGTCATGCGGTTTCAATGGTGATTTGTTCAATCGGTTTCAAAGTCAACCATGTCCAAACGGTCAATATGATGAAACGGTTTCAAGACCGTTTAAGGGCAAACAGTCTTGAGTGTCATGCGGTCTTGAAGTCAACCCTAACCAAACGGTCAACTCTTCCAAATGTTCTTAAGACCGTTTGGAGGTTGAAGTGTGAAAACATTTGGGGACTTTTAGGGTTAAGATTGCTTAATGCTTTGAAGGCTTAGATGGTTCAATGGTTGTTTAACCTAAACCCTAATGATACCTTAAAGATATTAAGGGGCTAAGTAATTAGTAGCTTGACCCATGTTATGGTTAATGCTGAAGATTACCAAGGTACCCTTGAAGGGTTCAAGTAGATAACAACCCTTGATCAAGCAAACCCTAATGATTATAATGGGATGACTTAATCTATGTTAATCAAAGATGACTTGACCTAATCTAACCTAGAGTGATTTAAACATCATCTAGTAGTAAGAAGAGAGAGAAAGCTCCTAATATGAATGAGAATCAAGTAACATACTTTCAATATGTAAGAATGTACATGATTAGGGTATGATCCATCAAGGTAAGATCATGGAAATCCTAATTATAATGATTAATGAATCTTACCTAATTTGAGGGAATAAATGATGATAATTTTCATATATAATGATGCTATGAGCTCAATTCACTATGAAGTGAATAGTAAACCCTAATTCTAGGTTAATAACATGTAATGTGAATAGTAAACCCTAATTTAGGGTGATCTGATAAATGGAGTAATTCAGGGTTATGCCTTTGGGTATGAAACCCTAACTACAAGTTGTAATATGAGGAATTGTTATGCCTTGTGAGCTAAGAGGTTCAATAACCCTAGGTTGAAGTGATTTAATCCAAACCCTAGAAATCAATGGCGATATGCTGATTCTCAGCACGCCCGTACTAAGGAGCACGGTCGTGGTAGCTTTACTTTGCACGACCGTGCAAGGTGGCACGGCCATGGTGTTCTATGAATAGATTGAAAAGAATTGGTATTGTGCTGATATTGTTATATATGCATGTCTTTGATTATGCTAATCATGCATGTTGCTAGCAAAAAGGTAAGCATAGCCAGGCAAGGGTTATGATGTTTTATTCATTAAAAGAATTTTATAAGCTTTATGAATAATGATATATTATGTTGCCTGGTTTAAGAGATAACATATGAGAATGATGGGTTGTAAGAGCCTTGAGTAAATATTTACATTGTTACAATTGAGGTCTGATAACCTCCCATTTTGTGACGTTATCTTATTAGTTATCTTTAGTTTTCCATACTCTTTCTTAGATAAACTAAATAGAATCATTAAACTTTCTTACTTTATTGCAGATACATCAATAAACTAACTTCTCTTATTTTTCCATTACGGAAAACACAAAAAAATTACAAAGACTCCTCACGGTCCCAAGACCGCGAGAAGCCTCACGGTCCCAAGACCGCGAGAAGCCTCACGGTCCCAAGACCGCGAGAAGCCTCACAGTCCCAAGACCGCGAAAAGCCTCACGGTCCCAAGACCGCGAGAAGCCTCACGGTCCCAAGACCGCGAGAAGCCTCACGGTCCCAAGACCGCGAGAAGCCTCACGATCCCAAGACCGCGAGAAGCCTCACGGTCCCAAGACCGCGAGAAGCCTCACGGTCCCAAGACCGCGAGAAGCCTCATGGTCCCAAGACCGCGAGAAGCCTCACGGTCTCAAGACCGTTTGGGCTCAACTTGAGCCTATAAATAGGACCTCAAGGGTCACTTCATGGGGATCGAATTTGAAGACGCCCAAAGGCTGCCTCTCCAGATCCAGAGCACTCTGGTCTTCCATCCACTGCCCCAAGGCTACCAGTTTTGAGATCCGTGCTCATCATCAAGCTACCTTCTCTCTCTTCTTTCTCTCTCTTCAACAAAGAAGGTGGGAAGAGAAAATCCATCATCAAAGCAACCACGAAGTGCGAAGATCGTTGCTCTCTTCACCAAGGGTTCAACCTTCCCTCCTCCATGGAGATGACGTTCTTTCTCTCTCTTCTCACCTCCTTCTTTGTCATGAGCGAGTAGTTTCATTCACTAGGGTGCGGGGAGTAGCCCCGCTACCCATGTTTTCATTTCATGCGATGTAATTCAATAACTTGTAATAAAGATACTTTTCTTTTCAGTTTGACTTCAATCGCTTAATGAATACTAGTTGCTTGATCATCAACTTGTGTTACATATTGTCTTTTGGTATGAATTGTCTATGTTTGTACCCTTAGATCTAAATATCGATTGAATGTTGGTTATGGATGTATGTAGTCACCATATGTCTGTTTCGGTGTCTAGAAGTGTTTTCATGAGTGGAGTAAACTCACCCCCATCGTTGCACTTTCATACTATGAAATGGAATCAGTTGACGTATGGAAGTGCAACCTTGGTAAGGTCGAGGAACACATTTCATGAAGGAGTAATGCAAAGCATGTGACCATTCATTATGGAATGGCTGGCATTGCAATACTCCACACTTCTCGTAGCTAGTTATCCGAAAGGAAGCTAGGACTACAAGATACTAACTGATTTGACTCTTTTTGCAGGTTGTTTTATTATGTTGCATGACTTGATCCATGTGTAGTGGTGTGAAACCCGATAACATCCTAGTGGTTTTTATCAATTGTTTACAACCTTAATCTTTACTTTCTTGCTTTACTTTCCTCGCGTTTAGCTTTAAAACCAACATCAAACTTTCGATCTAAATATCAACTGTTAAGTAGTTAAGTAAAACTAAAAACGTTTTCCATCTTGACTTCGTCAAGACCGTTGTCCCGAGGATTCGACCCTTAACTATACTACGATAAGACTTCCGCGTGTCTTAGCACACGTGGGTGGAGTTCTTACCATAGTACTAGCAAGGCTAAACTTAAGGATTCATCACCTTAGGATTTTTAGTGGTGTTGCAAAACTCCATCAAAAATTGGCGCCGTTGCCGGGGACAACGGAACTTTTTAGTTTTTACTTAACAACTTCTTGGTTGATTAGGATTTTACACTTTTTCTTGATAACTACTCCAAAACTTCTTGATTTCTTCATTTCCTTCCATTATCCTAACGTGTGATTTTCCTTCTACTCAGGTAGAAAACGTGTATGCAACCCCCGCATAGCATCGGATTCTCCCCTGAACCAGAATACGATTCTGAGGTAGAAAGAAGTTTCCACCGAAGGAATAGACTTAACCGCCAAAGAGCCAGACAGATGGCCGAAGAGCAACGCCTTGTTGCAGAAAGAGTCAACGCCGCCATAGCAGAACAACGAGCACAACTTATTGCCGACACTCGTGCTCAGGTGCAAGCTGAGATCCGAGCTGAGGAACAAGCCCGCATCCAAGCAGAGCATGCTGCTGCTCAACTTGCGTTAAGAAACAAGCAACTTCAGGACTACGCAGTCCCGAAGAATTATGAAGACGATCATCCTGTCCGACCACCGATTATTAACATACCACACTTTGAAATTCGGACGCAATGGATCCAGATCATGCAAGGCATCTCTTTCTCCGGAGCACCCGGAGACGATTGCATGGATCACCTTAAGAGATTCAAGTCACTCTGCCGACTTGTACCCCAAGCAAGAATTGCCTTGGAAGCAATCATGTTACACCTTTTCCACTTCACCTTATCTGGAAGAGCACTAAGCTGGTACAACGCTTTGGATAGACACCCCATCATCACTACTTGGACTCCTTTAGAAGAGAAGTTTCTTGAGAAATTCTTCCCACCTTCACTAACCTATGAGATTAGGGGACAGATTAATCACTTTTCCCAACTACCTGGAGAAACACTTGCTGAAGCTTGGGAAAGATTCAAAGAACTCCTGAGAAAGTGTCCTCACCATGGCATATCTCAAAATCAATTGATAGAAACATTTTACAGAGGAGTAAGTGATGATATCAAGCAATTCCTAGATTCCTCATCTGGAGGAAACTTTATGAGAAAGAATTATGAAGATGCCTGGAATATAGTTACGCTAGGGGCCGAGAACCAATCCAATTGGGGAAGGTCATCTAACCAACCCAAAGGCGTTCTCAAGGTTTACAAAGCAGAAGAATCCATGGAACTCAAGGCCATTGCTGAGGCCTTGAAGACTATTGCTAGCAAGCAACAAGCCCTCGAAACTTCTTTCGGGGAATATGATAAGAAGAAAAGCTCTCAGGTTCAACAAGTTAAGGCAGCTACTGGAACTTGTGAAGCCTGTCATGCATCTTATCATCCCACATTATCATGTGGCCTGTTATACAATGTCATGATGGATTTACAACCACCTATGCCGCAATATGAACCCATTATCGAGCATCCCGAGGACCAAATGCCAGAGCAAGTCAACTCCATACATTCAATACCTGGCCAAGTGTATTACAACCCAGATAAACCAAGGAACCACCCTGGTTTTCAATACGGGAATCCTGCAGGGACTGCCAACCCACAGCAGCAGGCACAAGGTTGATCTTTCAATAGACAACCACTAGGATTTCAGAATAACTTCAATCAAGGGAATTATAGACAAGGTTTCCAAAGATCTAACTATCTCAGGAATCCTTCTTACCAATATGCCCATTCAGGACTGCATCCTCAGTTGCAACAACCTCAGTTGCAGCAGCCACAGCAACCCCAGTTGCAGCAGCCCCAGCAGCCACAGTTAACTGCACCTCTACAACAACCAGGACAGCAAGTCACTCAGTATCAACAAAGGGGTGCTCCTCCCCAATCATCTGATGAGATATCCTTGATTAGACAAATGCTTCAATCGCAACAAACCATGCTTGCAAACCAACAAGCTCAACAAAAGGCCGTAGAAGCCCAACTGGCACAGATTGCCGCTCAATTGAAACCTCAAGCCGGCACTTTTGCTGGGAAACCAGAGGCAAACCCGCGTCATAACCCAAACAGACCATAACAACTTAATTCCGTCACCACGCGGTCTGGTCGTGTCCTGCCTGATGTCACCAGAATCGATCATGATGATGATGACGTAGCCATTCTTTCCCCAACGGGGAATTCAAGCAAAGAAACAGAAAATTCTGTAGAGGAAGAAAAGGGAAAAGAACCAATCCCAGAAGTCCCACCAAGAATTCCTTACCCAGACAGACTAAAAGGAACCAAAATGGATACTAGGTTCCAAAAATTTAAAGAAGCTATGAAAAAGTTATACATTGATATTCCTTTTCTTGATGCCCTTTCCGAAGTGCCCGCTTGGGCAAAATACTTGAAAACCCTCTTGTCGAGAAAGTATATGACAGAAGAGCATGAAACAGTGAAACTTGCTCAGACCACTTCAGATATTCTGCTTAATAAAATGCCAAAGAAAAAGAAGGACCCAGGTTCCTTCGGCATTCAGTGTTCCATTGGAAATGGCTCCAGCAAGAAAGGATTGGCAGACCTAGGAGCAAGCATATCTATTATGCCCTATTCAATGTGTAAAAGATTAGGCTTCACTGATTTGTTACCTACGACAATGACAATTCAGTTAGCCGACTCTACCATAACTGCCCCTCTTGGCATTATCAAAGACATCCCTGTCAGAATAGGAACAAATTCTTATGTCCCGTGTGATTTTGTTATTATGGACATACAAGAAGACCTGAGATATCCGATAATCTTCGGAAGACCTTTCCTAGCTACTGCCCGAGCTCTCATCGATGTAGAAGCAGGAACTATTATTTTGAGACTTGGGAGGGAGGCTTTCCAGTTCAGAG
Source organism: Alisma plantago-aquatica (assembly GCA_963693085.1). NCBI lineage: Eukaryota > Viridiplantae > Streptophyta > Magnoliopsida > Alismatales > Alismataceae > Alisma > Alisma plantago-aquatica. The sequence continues at coordinate 1,028,294,886 of OY856410.1, read as the reverse complement.
TTCTAAACAGCATGAAAGGTCCAAGCATTCAAGAGGAAGTCTTTCTCCTGGATGCTATATATCAAATGTCCCAGTTAGAAATGTCTGAACCATCTGACGAATTGGAAAATACTCTTACAAATCCGGAGGTAGAATTCTCGACCAGTGAACTAGTGCAACAATGCCTGCAATACTTAGAAAAATCTGAAGAAGCTCTGACAGCAACGTTTGAAGAACTTAAGGCCGTCACAATTATAGAAGCCACTGAACCACCTAAGGCTCCAGAAATGAAAGCCTTACCCGAGGGGCTTAAACATGTCTTTCTTGATGATGAGAAGCTCTGTCCAGTAATCATCAGCTCCACTCTGGAGGATGATCAAGAAAACAGACTCCTCGATGAACTGAAGAAGCATAAGAAAGCCATTGGCTATAAAATGACTGATCTGACGGGCATAAACCCTGCTTTATGTATGCACAAACTGCCCATGGTTGAAGAGTTTAAACCATCACGAGAACACTAGAGAAAGTTAAACCCCAACCTCAAAGAGGTGGTTCGCCTCGAGGTCCTCAAGATTCTAAAGGCAGGCATTATCTACCCAATTTCTGATTCTCAGTGGGTAAGCCCAGTGCAGGTGGTCCCTAAAAAGGGGGGAACCACCGTTGTTCTTAATGACAAAAATGAACTGGTGCCCACTAGAACCGTTACAGGGTGGCGTATGTGCATTGATTATAGGAAACTTAATAAATCAACACGAAAAGATCACTACCCCCTGCCTTTCCTAGATGAGGTCCTCGAGCGCCTAGCTCATCAGAAGTTCTTTTGTTACCTCGATGGATATTCCGACTTTTACCAAATCCCGATACACCCGGACGATCAAGAGAAAACTACTTTTACCTGTCCCTTTGGGACGTATGCTTTCAGAAGAATGCCATTCAGGCTCTGTAATGCACCAGCTACTTTCCAAAGATGCATGTCTGCTATCTTTACGGGATTGACAGAGTCTATAATGGAGGTATTCATGGATGATTTCTCAGTTTATGGAGACTCCTTCGACAATTGTCTGCTCAACCTGGTTCAAGTCCTACAAAGATGTGAGGAAACAAACCTCATTTTAAATTGGGAAAAATGCCATTTTATGGTAACAGAGGGTGTTGTTTTAGGACACAGAGTGAGCGACAGAGGGATCGAGGTGGATCAAGCAAAAATTGACGTTATCTCAAAATTGATGCCACCAAAAGACGTAAAAGGAGTACGTGCCTTCTTAGGACATGATGGGTTTTACAGAAGATTTATTAAAGATTTCTCCAAAATAGCAAAACCCATGACACAACTGCTGACCAAGGACACAGAGTTCAACTTTAACCAAGAATGTTTGCAAAGTTTCACAACTCTGAAAGATGCCTTGATTTCTGCACCAATATTACGAGCTCCAGATTGGTCGTTACCTTTCGAAATCATGTGTGATGCGAGCGATTACGCCATAGGGGCCGTTTTAGGGCAAAGAATCGACAAGAAACCCTATGTTATATACTACGCATCTAAAACGCTGGATGAAGCACAAAAAAATTACACCACTACAGAAAAGGAATTTTTAGCTGTCATCTACGCGTTCAAAAAATTCCGCTCATACCTGATAGGAGCTAAAGTCATTGTCTACACTGACCACTCCGCTATACGATATCTGATTCAGAAGCAAGACGCAAAACCTAGACTTATCCGCTGGGTACTAATGCTTCAAGAATTCGATTTGGAAATTAAAGACAAAAGCGGAGTGGAAAACGTCGTCGCCGATCATCTCAGCCGTATTAGAGTCGAGGATGAAGACAAAGTTCCTATCCAAGATTCCCTCCCGGACGACCACCTAATGAAAGTCTCCAATGGATTTCCCTGGTATGCCGACATTGTCAACTATTTGGCAACAGGAATCATTCACCCATCTGCATCCTATCACGACAAAAAGAAGTTCATTCACAACGCTAAGCAATATTTCTGGGACGAGCCCTATCTTTTTCTCTTATGCGCAGATGGACTCTTTCGTAGATGCATCCCAGAGACGGAAATCACTTCGGTCCTTGAGCACTGTCACTCAGGCCCCACTGGGGGCCACATGAGTTCTAAGAAGACAGCCCTCAAAGTCTTACAATCTGGCTTTTATTGGCCCACCATCGCAAAAGACGCACATGAATACGTGTGATCATGCGACAAGTGCCAACTATCTGGAGGGATAACCAGAAGAAATGAAATGCCATTGAACATATGGCAAGAAATCGAACTCTTCGATGTATGGGGAATAGATTATATGGGCCCTTTCCCCTCATCTTATGGATTCAAGTATATCTTGGTTGCTGTGGATTACGTTTCAAAATGGGTAGAAGCTCTACCAACCACCTCTTGTGATTCAAAACCGGTAATCAAGATGTTTAAAGAGATAATATTTCCCAGATTCGGCGTCCCAAGAACGATTATATCTGACGGCGGATCACATTTCTTGGAACGGAGCTTTGAAGCCTTATTAAGAAAATATGGAGTCAACCACAAAGTTTCTACACCATATCATCCACAGACATGTGGACAAGTTGAAGTCTCCAATAGGCAAATTAAAGCTATTCTGGAAAAAACTGTCAATCAGCACCGCACCGATTGGTCCACCAAACTATCTGACGCTCTATGGGCTTACCGTACAACTTTCAAAACACCCATCGGAACAACACCGTTTCGATTAGTGTATGGGAAGTCTTGCCATTTGCCAGTTGAATTAGAGCATAAGGCTTGGTGGGCCATTAAGCAACTAAATTTCGATCTCAAAGGTGCTGGTGAATTCCGACAACTTCAACTCCAAGAACTAGAAGAACTACGAATGACAGCCTACCACAACGCAAGAATCTACAAAGAACAAACTAAGATGTGGCACGATGGCCACATCAAAAGAAAAGATATAATCGTTGGAGACAAAGTCCTCCGATTCAACTCCAGATTAAAACTGTTTCCTGGAAAACTGCGTACTAAATGGTCGGGGCCCTTCACAATCAAACATATATACCCGACAGGAGCTGTCATTATTATTGACGATAATGGAGGAGAGAGGACCATAAATGGCCACAGATGAAAAAAGTATCACACTCCGGCAGACAAGTTATCAAGACAAACCATAGAGATTCATGACCCTATAAAGTCAGCATAGCCGGGGCAAAATATTGTCGAGCCAGCGACGTTAAACCAAGGCGCTTCTTGGGAGGCAACCCAAGGCCTGAGTATCACCTTCCCTAATTTTTCTAGCCTTTTCTTTTGTTTTTAAACACCCTTTTGTTTATCTTTGTTTTTCCTTTTTCTTTTGCTTTCTTTAAATCCAAAAATACATAAAAATCCACATGATCTTGAGGTCAAACGGTCTCGAGACCGTTTGGGCCCTCGCGGTCTCCAGACCGAGAGGCCCCTCGCGGTCTCCAGACCGTGAGGCCCTCGCGGTCTCCAGACCGTGAGGCTCCTCGCGGTCTCAAGACCACGAGGCTCCTCGCGGTCTCAAGATCGTGAGGCTCCTCGCGGTCTCAAGACCGTGAGGCTCCTCGCGGTCTCAAGACCGTTTGGATCCTCACGGTCTCAAGAACGTTTGATCTCTCTCGGTCACCTGACCGAGAGGGCTCCTAGAAACCTATAAATATACCCCCCACCTACGTGTCCCTCTTCTTGATTCCTGAATTCTCAAACTCTCCTGTTTCATTCCGCTCTGAGCTTCATCCCTGCACTCCCGCGCGTCGCTGTTTCAAGTGCTTCGTCGACGACTCGGCTTCGTCGCCGTCGTTCTCGACTTCATCATCGTCACTCCCGGCTCGTCGCCCACTCTACAGCAGCTAGCCCTTTGCCGAACCACCGACCGCAGCGACAGGTTGACGCATCACCATTTAAAACTCGCGTTCGAGCTCCTCTCTGCCGATTGTCGCCATCATCGTTTCCGCAGCTCTTAGCCGACGAATAGCCGTGCGGTTCGTCTCCCGCGCGGTTCATCACCTTCGCGGTCTCCAGACCGTGAGGCACCTCGCGGTCTCCAGACCGTTTGGATCCTCGCGGTCTCAAGACCGTTTGGATCCTCGCGGTCTCAAGACCATTTGGATCCTCGCGGTCTCAAGACCGTTTGGATCCTCGCGGTCTCAAGACCGTTTGGATCCTCGCGGTCTCAAGACCGCTTGGATCCTCGCGGTCTCAAGACCGCTTGGATCCTCGCGGTCTCAAGACCGTTTGGATCCTCACGGTCTCAAGACCGTTTGGATCCTCGCGGTCTCAAGACCGTTTGGATCCTCGCGGTCTCAAGACCGTTTGAGACCAAACGGTCTCAGGACCGTTTGAACTAAATCAAACTAATAAAACTCAAATTCAAAATAATTTTACTTTGTTATAATTTCAAAATTTAAGATTTCTAACTTTTGTTTCTTATCAATTATTTCAGAATGACTTCACCTGCTAAGCAAGGACCAACAGACGCTCCCTTCTGGACAAAAGAGAAGCTCTTTGCTGAACGAGCAAATCTGCAAAGCATAGTTGATGACTTCAAAAGGACTAGAAAAGTCCCAGCAGAAGTGAACCTGACTGCTGTCATGAAAGACATCAAGCGAATCAACCGCTGCCTAGATGAAGAACCTTCTGACGAGGAGGTCGAAGAGACCTCATCCGACGAGGCCTCCAAATACCAGCCTTCCCCTGAGAAAGATTCACCCACTACAAAATCTAAGGGGAAGAGATTGGCTCAAGAACCAAAAACTGAGCCAACATCTAAGAAGAGAGCCAGGAAGCAGGTCCACCCTTCCTGTGCAAGGGAACAAATCCTAGCAGGGTGCATCCCACCATCCTCCACCACCGTCACCAACCCTGCCACAATAACTGTTCCTATTTTTCCTCCCATCACCACCACAGCACCACCACCCGAAAACCTTCACCTCCAAATCATTCCCCCCATCAGCCAACTCCTTAAACCGACCAAGTATGTCTGCCCCAGCATACTGATGAAGATGGGGATCTACCACACAATCCTCACTCTTCTTGACAATTCTAACCTTTACCGACTCTGCTTTGTATCTGAAATTTCCTACTCTGAGTCCACAACAGAATTCTTCACTTACTTCAACAAAGAAGTGGTGGACATCATGCATAGAGAAAGGGACAGTGGTGACCGCAGAATAACCTCCAGAATCTTTAACCATGAGGTAGTCATTACCGAAACTTTTCTGAATGAAATTTTCATCGACAATCAAGACCAGCTGAAGAAAGCCAAAGCTGCTGGCACAGACAACCCCAGGTTCAACAAGCATACCTTCTGGAAGTCATTAACGGGGTTACCAACCTTCGATGCAAGGACAAGCAAGGCCTCCAACGTTCATTCTGGCCTAGTGCGCACGTTACACAAAATTATCGTCGGTGCACTTTTCCCCAGATCCGAAGGAGGAAATGTTCTTATATCCGACCTTTTTGTCCTCTGGTCTGTCCTCAACGGAATGCCTGTCAACATTGGACGGCATATGCTGCTCAAGCTATCAGCCTTCGCCCTCGGGAAAGAAATCTGCACGGGTGGTCATATCACATCTATCATCAAATATCTTAAGAAGGATAGACTTCTACCCAAATGCAGCCCAATAAAAGGCGACATCCTTACCAACGAACAGACACTAAAGAACTCTCACATCTTAAAGGATAAGGATGGAAGGCTGAACTACGTGTTCTGCCCCACAAAATCTTCAAGAACCCTGCTTCCGCTTCCAGAGCTTGCTGACTATGATAAGGACAAGCTCCTATTCACTGAAGACGAGATCGCCAAAATCATAGCTTCAGTCAAAGCCAGAGAAAAGAAAGTAAAGGCAGGGCAGGCAGAACTTAGTATAACCGCCCCGGCAGCTACAACAACAAAGCTCCTAGTCAAACGACCTTCCAGAAGGCTCGTAAAAGCTCATGATCTGTCGGGGACACCTACATCGAAGCCTAACCCCGAAGCTGAACCCCCCCTCCCTGAAGAACATATTACATCCTCATCACTAGACTCTTTTATAATGAGTCTAAATGTTGAGCTCACTACCACCTCTCCACCCTCCACCACCCCAATATCCACCACCCCACCACCATCAACCACCCTTCAATCATCCTCCGCTCCACCTTCCTCTACCACCCCTCCACCACCCCCACCCTTCTTCACTTTGGGCACCCCATTCTCCACCACAATGCCCGAATTCTCCTCCTTCACATCCATCGACTTTCCATCAACATTCCCGGATCCATTTCTCTCTTCGGGAATGCCACCTTTTTTTCCACCCACCACCACCCCGACATCGCTGGTGACCCCATCTACAGTCACCACGTAATTCGCGGGTCCATCAACAGTGTCCCTTCCGCATGACACTATCATTCCACCCCGACCCCAGCCACCTCACCCTTCGTTCACTGGGGTCCCTTATACTAACGTCGGTGCGGAATTCGGACGTCAATTTGACACCATCCGAAACCTCCTCACCGACCCATCTAACATTTTAAATTCTATTTTTTCATGTGTGCAGGGTCTAACTCAGCAGGTTGCCCAGATTGGCGAGCAGAACCGCGCCATGCCAGGCATCCTCCAATGCATTCAACAACGTCAAGATTCAGTGGCCAAGCAAGTCGACCACATCGACGGCCACTGTAACAACTTGCCCGAGTTGATCCAGGGAGTACAACGTCAGCATGAAGTGTTGGCAATGCAAGTCGATCGGATCTCTGCGCAGACTCTGCCTCTGCCAGAGACCCTCCGCGAGCTGAAGCAGCAACAACATGCTTTCAGCACGCGCCTGGACGACATCACCACGACCCTCACACAACCACATAATCGCCAGGAGGAGGAGTCAAAGAATGAGCTTATTTAGTTAAGAGCTCAAGTAACTGACCTCTCAGCACGACTCCTCTCGGCCGAACAACGTTATTCAGATCTTAAAGAAACCCACGAAGCACTGCTCGAAACACACGAGCACGTGCAAGTGGCATATGATGAACTCCAATCCATCCATCGTCTGTGCAAGAAGAAAGCAAAAAAGAAGACAAATGATGACGATGAGGATGATGCTGATGACGAGGAAGATTCTGACTCCTCCGCTGACTCAAACAATAGTTCCTCCTCAGCTGATGACTCAGACAAGCCAGATGATGCTAGGGCAGGCCCCAGCCAAGGAGCAGAACCAAAACAACAGCAAGATCACTAAACTGGTGATAAAGATCACAAATCCCCTGCTCATACAGAGAATGTCAACATATACTTCGGGGATCAGTTTCTAAACTTTTCTGCGGGATCTTTGGGGGAGGCTGCCAAAGAAGTGGCTTTTGCTGAGTTCGAAAGATGCATTCAAGGAACCAACACTACTGCACCATCCACAACAGCCCAGCAAATCTCTGCACTCGAACCATCTGCGCCTGAACTTGAAGAATCAGAAAGAGTATGCCTCGACACTGATGAAGATTTAGACACTCCTTCTGATTCTGATAAAGATCACGATCTGCAGCAGTACATGGACAACCTGGAACAACCTTCTCCCCCCACACCGCAAGAGCTACCTCCGCCGCCACCTCTACCTAACAAAATGAAAGACTTAGATATGGTGGCCATCTCTACCTTAGACGCATAGGATATTTTCATCCTCAACACTATTGTAGATGATGCCAAAGCAGGGGAGGATGTCATATATCAAAACACAAAGACCAGACGCGATCTGACGCGTGAAAATTTCCGGTCACTTCTTCGACCCCAGTCGCCGGTGAAGATGGCAATCTTTCTTACTCTCCTTGCCAACTCTATCGAGATCTACAAAAGTTCTCGGCGACAGCAACCGGTCCTCAACGCCTCACCCACACTGGGATTGTGCTTACTGTATAAAGAATTACAGCACAAATCCATTACAAGGTTGAAAAGGGGAATCGCAAGAAAAGCAAGATACATAACCGTGCCTTTCCAAGTCTGTAAACACTGGTTACTCATGATTGTGGACACTGTCACCCGCGACGCCAAAGTGTACAATTTCTGTGCCAGTGACCTAAAGGCCGGGATAATAAATTTTGTCGGACTTGAAGTCGGGGAGGCCCGGTGCATCCCTTTCCGGCTTCTCAAACTCATTTGGGCCGCGTGCCCTTCTCTTCACCAGGACTGGAGCTCCCCCTGGTTCCAAATTATTAACCCACAAGTCCAAGCCGCTGAAGGCTCTTGGGACAGCACTTTCTACGTCATATGGCACATCCTAGCGCTAAATCAGCAGGTCCCTTTTACTGAACTAATCAATGAAGATTTCCACTCCCTACGAGGACGTTACGCCATGGAGCTTATTTGCGACAGACGGTTCTTCAATGACCCTACCATGGCGGCAGACAACGTCCCTCGTTATCTCTTTTCATCTATACAACGACCGCAGAGGAGACCTTTCCGACAAACTCTAGCGGCGTTGCAAAAAGAAAACCAACCATCCAATGTCACCAAGCAAAGCCAATGGAACCCTTACATCTTTGATCTGGCTCCAGATAAAGGTGACATTGATCTGATATCAGGGGTAGCCATCAAGACATCCTCATCACATATGGAACCCCAATCTGCCATTAAACCGTCTTTTCCCGACTTCGACCCGGAGGCTTGCAAAACACTTTCAGATAACGAGCTCCGACTAATAATGTCACGACTATACGCCGAAAAAGACGAGCTGGTATATATCGACGGGGATATTTTAGTTATGGTAGATGCCCTCCGTGAGACCCTACAATTCAAGGGTTCCATGTCTGTAAGTATAATGATCGCCTATCAATACTTACTTGCACGGAATCACAGCACGGTCTATATGGTGTCAGCTTACATGAAGGATGATCTTCTCGGGCTGAAGAACTTCGGAACAAAGGAGTCAACCATCTCCTATCTCCAACATACAACTCCGAAGTTCATCATGCTACCTTTCCTTCATCAAGAGCACTGGATGTTACTGGCAACCAACCTTCATGAAGGAACAACAATAATCTACAACAGTTCTGACAACCAGTACGATCCAAAACGGAAAGCATACACTACAACTCCAAGGACACCAACGGAGGAGGTGGCAAAGGCGTGTGCTGACAAATTACACGATCTTTTGGGTCAGCACACTCGGGCGTATGACAGAGATCATTTCCAAGCACCAGCCTTCTGCCACAGATGCCCCCAGCAAATCAGAGAATCAAATGACTGTGGCTTCCACGTCCTCTACTGGATGTATACAATCCTGGCCCTCCACAAGCCGGTAGAGGACATGACAGAGGTGGATTACCACGTGCTACGAGGGAAGTTCGCCGCCAACTTACTCAGAACACATGGGGCTAATAAAGGATTAACTGACGCCTAAATGCCCTTGTCCATGCATTTCTCAACCTATCACTTTGACACTCTGTGGACAGAGTGCGTGATAAGTTAGGGGGGGAGTGCACCGGACAAGGGCGAGGTACCATTTCTGCTTCAACCTTTCTATTTTTCCCGCTTATCTTTAGACTTTTTCCAATAATTTTTTTCAATAAAATAACTTTATAAGTATAACTTTCACCCTGGAAAGAATCACCCTTAGCTAAGTTAGAGATAAAGTAGTCCTCATATAAATAACAAGATTAGCATACAGGCTTGAAATGGCGAGTTCATAAATTTCATTCACCATTGGTTTCTATACTTTTGCTTCAATTCTATCTCAGACTCTTCACAGGTCAACTTCAGGGCCAAAGCGAACCGAAAACTCTCAAAGTCAAGAGGGAAATCAGGAAAATCCAAAATCAAGAAATCTCACGAGCGGACCACCAATAAAAAAATAAGTGCATGTCAGGAACCCTAAGAACAGTTTTCTTCTTTCAATAAAAGAGGCTTGGCCGCCCAATCAAAAACCCTAACAAAACCCACTTCCTAAGCATGTGAGACTCGAATAAAAGCCAAAGTGCTGAATAAAAACATGAGAGTTGTGCCATGCATAAGGACCTATATGAAGAGCCAACAAAGATCTCACCCGGCCGGTACATACAGCTGCCCTCATGAAGGCAGATGTGTCGTGCCCGGTAATGAGATCCTAAGGTTTCCTAATATATGATAAGGCTGATAAAAGAGCTCACCCGGCCGGTACATTCAGCTGCCCTCATGAAGGCAGATGTGTCGTGCCCGGTAGTGAATCTCTAAAAAGCATAGACAAACCCTTCCCCACTTGAAGGGGGAGTTACACAATAAGCCTTTTAAGCCAGCCCTCATACCCACTCTAGCTACCAGTAGGTTTCTCCAAAGAAGTATGAAACTGATTAGAGTCGATGACATGCACATAATAAGAAAGGTGGTCCCAATGAGAAATTCATGATATAAAGGGATCCTGAGATCCATGCAACTTTTGATACTCGAAAGAGTTAGCGTAAGCAGAAGCCCTGATAAGACCTCGGTAGATCTCTGACCTAGAATTGAAGTAAGAGTATGGAAACCCTAATTAAATAAAATCACCTCGCCCTTACATGCCTCAGCTCTATCTAACTTGAGGACAAGCTAGACTCTAAGTTAGGGGGGTGATAACCTCACATTTTGTGACGTTATCTTATTAGTTATCTTTAGTTTTCCATACTCTTTCTTAGATAAACTAAATAGAATCATTAAACTTTCTTACTTTATTGCAGATACATCAATAAACTAACTTCTCTTATTTTTCCATTACAGAAAACACAAAAAAATTACAAAGACTCCTCACGGTCCCAAGACCGCGAGAAGCCTCACGGTCCCAAGACCGCGAGAAGCCTCACGGTCCCAAGACCGCGAGAAGCCTCACGGTCTCAAGACCGTTTGGGCTCAACTTGAGCCTATAAATAGGACCTCAAGGGTCACTTCATGGGGATCGAATTTGAAGACGCCCAAAGGCTGCCTCTCCAGATCCAGAGCACTCTGGTCTTCCGTCCACTGCCCCAAGGCTGTCAGTTTTGAGATCCGTGCTCATCATCAAGCTACCTTCTCTCTCTTCTTTCTCTCTCTTCAACAAAGAAGGTGGGAAGAGAAAATCCATCATCAAAGCAACCACGAAGTGTGAAGATCGTTGCTCTCTTCACCAAGGGTTCAACCTTCCCTCCTCCGTGGAGATGACGTTCTTTCTCTCTCTTCTCGCCTCCTTCTTTGTCATGAGCGAGTAGTTTCATTCACTAGGGTGCGGGGAGTAGCCCCGCTACCCATGTTTTCATTTCATGCGATGTAATTCAATAACTTGTAATAAAGATACTCTTCTTTTCAGTTTGACTTCAATCGCTTAATGAATACTAGTTGCTTGATCATCAACTTGTGTTACATATTGTCTTTTGGTATGAATTGTCTATGTTTGTACCCTTAGATCTAAATATCGATTGAATGTTGGTTATGGATGTATGTAGTCACCATATGTCTGTTTCGGTGTCTAGAAGTGTTTTCATGAGTGGAGTAAACTCACCCCCATCGTTGCACTTTCATACTATGAAATGGAATCAGTTGACGTATGGAAGTGCAACCTTGGTAAGGTCGAGGAACACATTTCATGAAGGAGTAATGCAAAGCATGTGACCATTCATTATGGAATGGCTGGCATTGCAATACTCCACACTTCTCATAGCTAGTTATCCGAAAGGAAGCTAGGACTACAAGATACTAACTGATTTGACTCTTTTTGCAGGTTGTTTTATTATGTTGCATGACTTGATCCATGTGTAGTGGTGTGAAATCCGATAACATCCTAGTGGTTTTTATCAATTGTTTACAACCTTAATCTTTACTTTCTTGCTTTACTTTCCTCGCGTTTAGCTTTAAAACCAACATCAAACTTTCGATCTAAATATCAACTGTTAAGTAGTTAAGTAAAACTAAAAACGTTTTCCATCTTGACTTCGTCAAGACCGTTGTCCCGAGGATTCGACCCTTAACTATACTACGATAAGACTTCCGCGTGTCTTAGCACACGTGGGTGGAGTTCTTACCATAGTACTAGCAAGGCTAAACTTAAGGATTCATCACCTTATGATTTTTAGTGGTGTTGCAAAACTCCATCAAAAATCATTCTATTAGATGACTTATGATGATTTAAGGGTTTGAACACCCCTGTTCTTGAACCATAATGATGAGATGGTTATGAAATGATAATTGTTATGAAATAAACTTGATACCTTTAGTATTCTTTTTCTATAGCAGATGTTTTAATTGTTTATGTTTGGAAACATGCTTGATAATAAAAGAATACTGAAATGTACCTAACTAATCAAGTATAATCATACCATGTAGGGCCCTGATCATAGATCCATCATTGTCAGAGACTAAATAATGGTGAAATAGGTTTTCCCAAGGGAACTCCTGGAACATATACTTTTGAGTATATGGAGGAAATGGACACAAATATCCTTACGTCCTAATGTAGGAATTGATGTAGGATGTATCTTACCCTATCAATCCTTCATTACATATTTATACCGGGTTGATGTACCACTAATCTCCCGAGGAAAATCACCAATACCGCATCGATGAGAGATAAACAAGAAATCTTTCAATGACGAAGAGAGTACAGAATATCACTGTAACTCTATAGCGAAGTTTCTAGAATACCCTGGATAGCTACTACAGCAGAGACACAAGATGTCCTGCAAGTAAATCCTCTTACTGACTGAGGAAGATGAGGTCATAAGAATCCGACTCTTTTGATGACCTATGTATGGTACTGACACGATTTTTATAAATGGTCGGTTGGAGTATGAGCGGTATACCTCATCTCCGCATGGCATAATAATGTTTGTAAAACATAATCAACCACGTAGCATATCTACTTAGGTTGAACTACAAGGAAAATTGCTTGATGTTACATTGCTTGCATTTAATATCCTGTTCAAGTATTAGTATACATATTCTTCATATTTCTTAATGAAGTTGAGATACTTGTTATCAAATCTGTTGTAAGTAATTTAAGTTACCCTGCTCATAATATTCCTTTGATTGCTTTAACAAAGCTTCTGGCGGAGAGTTATAACTCTCACTGGGACAATTATTTAAAATTGTCTCACCCCGTAGATTTCTACTTTTTAGGTAGACGCCAAGGTCGAAGGAACCCATCCAAGTATGAGCAACAACAACAACAACATCAGAGACAACAGTGAATCTCAGGTGGAGATATTGACTGTCCAGTCTTATAGATAGTATGTCTTATGTCGTCTCTGTACTCTCAGGTCCTAGGAGTCAGTAGGTCTAAGGTTTTTGGCTTTAAGCCTCGAGATTTTGTTGTATTTTGCCTTGTACAGATAACAGGGCAATGAATGCATGTAATCACTCGAGAGGTGATCCCACAGAGATGTAATGTTAAAACATGATGTAAACTGTTTATCCTGTTTCTTATAAAGAAGTTTTATGGTTTCAGGATCTTTTCTTAAAAAGTTTTAATTTCTAGTGATTTTTTCATTATTCCGCTGCCACTTAAACAATCGCTTCCGTAGAGTTTACAACTTCCGCATTAGTTAATCCTGTTTTCGCGAGACGGTCGTCACACACATAGTGTGTCTCCAAACTTGACCTTGCCAATGTAGCACAGTGTGTTGAAGAAACCTGGATCTTGTCTCTTATGTGGCATCTTTCTCTATATCAAAGCACTAACTTCTTCCCTTAGGACCACTACATTGAAATCTGCTATCCTCCTCTTCTTGTTGATAATTTCTTTCAAGAACTTACCATGGAAGGGCATCTTCTCAATAGCATCCACAAGAGGTAGGTTGATAAGAAGCTTCATGAACGCATTCAAAAATGTCTTGAACTTATGATTAACCATCTTGGCCTTCAAGATATTAGGGTATTGTACCATAGTCTTATTTTTTTGTTGATGGGGTGGATGTTGGACTCCTTCTTGGCTTATGACTGCCAAATTGATTCCTCTGTTGTGACTTCCTCCTACAATGTGGTATCCTACGACTTCTCTAGAGAAATTGTATTTGTTGCAGCCCCTATGTCAGTTGGTGTGGTACTCTACTCTGGAGTCACCTCTTCTCTTTCATTAACACCTTGCCTCTACGGATAAGTACTACCTTTACCTAATGGTTACCAAATGGATGCATGCTTTTCTTGAAAATCCTTTCTTGTTGGGATTCTTAATGGATGCCACATAGTAGCCAATTGAGAGATTTGATTCTCAATTAGATCTGAACCCCTTGGTTCTGTTGTTCCCTTTTTGTTTGGTCTAGTAAGGCATTATTTTGATTTCACAAGTCTACCCAACATGTCCTCAATCCTATCTATATTACCAAGAACTCTCTCATGTTGATATTATTGTGAAGTTCTACCCCACTACTATTTGGACTGATGTTCTTGTGAAGGGTCCTACTAAAATTATTAGGATCCTTCCATGATAATTCAGGATCCCACATCCATGAGTATTTATTGCTGCCCCTATTGTTCAGTTGTTGCATAAATGTGTACTCATCTTCATCTCCAGACACGGTGCTAGATTTCTAATCAAGTTTTTTTGGGAGTTTATCTATATGAGCCTTTAATTCATTGATCTATATTGATTCCATAGCACTCTTGATTATTGTTGGTGATTCTCTTTTCTCCCCCATGACCAGTTATGGCCATGTTCTTTAAGATCTCATGACATGTTGTGGACTAGTTGTTTGAGAAGAATCCTAACCATGCATTGTTAAGCATAGTCCTCTCCTCTTTGTGTAAGACATAATAGAATGTCTTCACCCGCCCATACAGATCAATCCCATGATGAGGGACCTTCTTGAGCATATTCTAAAATCTCCTCTACACTTCTAAATATGACTCTAATGCATGTTGGTTAAATTTATGGATTTTGCTCACTAGTTCATTTGTCTTATGTGGCAGGAAGTATCACTTGAAGAACGCATCTATCATCTCATCCCAGGTTTCTATGGACTCTGGTGGTAGACTGAGTAACCATGATTTAGCTTTATATGATAAAGAGTATGAGAACAACTTCAGATAAATCACTATGGCTGGAACCCTATCTAGCTTTAGCATGTCACATCTTCCACAAAGCTAGTTATGTGTACCATTGTGTCCTCCATGTTGTGGCCATGGAACGATTGTGATTTAATTAATACCACCAATCTGGGACCTATCTTGTAGCTGTGAACATTAATTACCTGATGTTTTATCGGCCTTAACTGAGTTGCAGCAGATGATGCTATTCTTCTCCCAGATTGTCTATTCCACACACCTATCCTCAACATGTTATTCACCATTCACATCCATAGTTGTTGTCTACTCTTGCTCTAGCTGTGGTGGTGGGCTTTGGATGAGCTTCTCAACTGAGGCTTCAAACTCTTGCACCTTGCAAAAAAAATCTCCTTCTGATCTACACTAGTTGGATTAGATTCTCTATAATCCATGGTTTGAGTGTGAACTATATACTAGTACATGAAAATAAATGGCAATGTGAGATACTGAATACTAATGAATTGACACAAACAAATTTCGATAATGTTCTTGTTCAAAAGAAAAGACTAAAAATAAAGAAAAGAAAAAAATGGCCAAGAGTGGCCATTTGCAACACTCGTAGTGTGGGTGTTGTCGTTCCTCCAACAACAGTGTCAAATACTTGACACACTAAAACTATGTGTGTAAAATGCAAGTGTACATGTCGTGTAATACAGGCCTATGAGTCCTGAGTGTTGAACTCAGGAAAACATGTACTAGAGACTACAACTAACTATAACCTTATCAGCTAGGCCTAGAAAAAATGATTGAGTGGTTGTTTATAACTAAGAGTGAAGAATTGAATCTAAATTAAATGATCGAGATCAGAAAAATATGGATTTTGTAGGACTTTGGTTTCACCATGGTAGGCATTGTATTCAGATTTTATTTCATTAATAATTATATATCCTTTACTTTGAATTAAAGACATGTGGTAAGTATTACCCACTCTCACAGCGTAATAAACTACCTAGACTAATGCAAACCTCACTCCCATAACAGTTTAGGAATTATCCAGGTGCTTTATGGATATCTCTAGGTTGTACTTTCACAGTCGTAAGCCCTCTCCAGAGGTGTGATATGAACTGTGTAGAACTACAATTTTTCCAACCCTGAGTTTCTCTTTGACATAATTATTGGTCTATTATATTTAATATGGTGATCAAGCATAAAGAATTTGATAACAAAAAAAGATTCACATAAATGAAAAAATAGATTATTGATTCATAAAATTCAAATACAAAGCAATACAGGGCTCCTCCCAGGTCCTAAGGAATATGGGATTTATCCCCCATGATTGTTGTCATCATAAAAAGTGAGGAAGAGGGAGAAAATAGGCTAAATATTAGAAAACCAATGTAAGAACCCATGGTGAAGTAATCTCAATGATCTTCTCTGGTGAATACCTTGATCCAAAACATTTCAACTACAAATCTGCACTCCAGAAGTGTTTGAAGTATCCGGTCTGTGGATATCTCCTTCATGTCCTCCTCTCCCAAATTTCATCTCTATTGCAACATGATAGAACATGATGTCCTCTTTTGGGCGAGCTCTACTTCGGTCATAAATGGGTTTTGACCATCACTAATTGCATCCATTGGATCTAGCATAATTTTCAATCTACATTGATCCTATAATGTTGGTACCACCGATAGGAAATCAGTGGCACCGTGTTTCTAGGTAATTTCAAACTCTCAAATGGTGTCGGTACTACTGATAGGTGTATCAATACCACCAAGTTGCTTTCTGTGAGTTTTGATGTGATTTTAGTGTTGAAGTTGATACCACTAACTGAAGTGTCGATGGCATTGAGGCAAATAAACTTTGTTACTAATGCTCTCTAGTTGGTGGGTTAGTAGCACTGACTTGTGTCAAGAGTTGTCTCAGTAGCACCAATATTTCTGTATTTTCCTATTAAAACATCATGTCATATCGGTACCAATGACATTCAAGTCGGTAGCGTTGAGTTTCCATGTAAGTGCTCAATTGTCATGAATTAAGAGGAAAATAATATAAGTTTAAATTATAAATGGTAAATTAGCATGATTAAGTAAAAATAGTCAATAATTGATGAATAGTTATTCATAGGCTAATAGTGAGAAACAATGCATAACATATCTCAAAAATGACAAAATATGTAACAAATGCATGGAAAAATAGCCTGAAAAGCAACTAAAAATCAATGCATCACTCAAACCTATTGCCTATCCAAGCTCTTCCATACTACGAAATCCATTTCCTAATAGCTTGACTCTATCCAGATTCCCAAAAAATCTCATGAGGCCCTTCAACACCTGATGTGGGTTTTATCATACTAAAAAATCCACTATGAATAGAAGTTCTAGTTTTTACCAAAATGAGCGTGTAATAATCACCACCAGCAAGCTGACAGATCTTATCGTAGTATAGTTCGGGATCGAATCCCAAGGGACAACCTTTTTTTTAAGAACCTTACTGGTTGTTATCCAACTGATTAAGACTGATACTTAAAAGTGAGATATGAGTTGTTGAATTAAACTAATTGCAAGAATAGTAAATGACTAAAGTAAAATAAGATCTAGATTAATGATGGAAAATTCTGGTGTGGAATCAGATTTCACTGCCACTATCTGAATCTATGCATTCACTCGATTTCAAACTTGTATGAAGAAATATTTGAAGTTATGCAAATTTCCCCTTTCGGTGTTAGAAACTTGCAAAAGTGGATATCATTGTAAGCTTGATTTCTCGATGCTTACAGGTCATCTACCTACTACTCCAGAGACTTCCCATCCGAAGTTATTGTCAGGGTGTCAACCAGAATCAATCGATATTCAAATCTTAAACATTGAATTTCTCATGGTCTAAGATTATAATAAATCACATAAGGTTGGTGATCAATCCACAAAACATGTGTTAAATGGTTGATGATGAATTAAATGAATTCATACAAGTGTTGGAACAAGAATGAAAATTTCAAGAAATGAGTAGCAAGGCTAGTCCCCACACTATAGAAAAAGGACAAACTACTCCCTCAACATGGCGAGATTAATATCACTGTTAGAGGATAGGGACACAATCATGGTCATGACTATAGAAAAAGTAGCTCAGAATGGTATGCGAAGTCAAACTTCCTTCCTTCTATTTCTTCTAGGTGTCAGCCCTGACTTGAGGTTGAAGTAGGTGGATGGACAACAACTCCTTGAAGATATTAATCACCTTCTAGAAGGATGTCGATGGAAGTATCCAAGTAGAGGTTGATGTTCTAGATATTAGGTGGAACTATATAGGTGATGGTCTCTTAGACTTTAGCTCTAATCTCTATGTCAGCCTTTTGGCTTGTACATCTCCAAAATTCAAGATGTCTACAATTGATGCCTTTAGCGGGGATATTTATAGGTTTGTGGTTGTTGACAACTTGTGCTATCTATTGGACTTCCAGCCATTGACTTTGGATGTCAATGGGGTAGACAGATAGTCATCTAGGTTGATGATCTTGAATGCTCGATTGATTTGATGGTGAAATCTGGTCATCAATCAATGGTTGTCAGTCTAGCAGGTCAATGGGTCATCGAACTTGTGATGTGGCCATCGATCAGTGACTATCATCTTGTCGGTTGCAGACTGATGGTAGTTGTAATGTCAGATGATGGAGAGAGAGGTGGATGGGGAATCGGCCATGATCATCAATGAGTTTGCATGTTGAGCTTTTGTGTGTCAACCACAGTAGTGATGGGTCACCGACCTTGAAGGTTGATGGGGTACTTGATCTTTGATGATTTTTTAAGGTCAATTGGTAGGTCAATTGATGGATCGACTTTTCCCTCAGTCACAAAATTATTCATCAATCTACCTTCTAGAAGTTCTTAAAATCTATTTCAGTCTGGGGTGTTGCCCCGTACCCTATGAGAGGCATCCTCATCTCGACTCCTGTTTGTTGAAGGTCAGTTGGACCCGCTAGGAAAACTTTCTATAGAGTGATAGAACTCAAAACCTATACAGAGAGTAAAAAAAAGTATCAAATTCCTACATATTAGCACAAAACCCTAAATATTTTGGGACAAAGCTATTCTAGTGAAAATCAAGAGATTGGAATACTAAACTAGCCTAAGAATGCAACTGAATCTGGGATGAATATGCATTCATCAACAATCTAGTTGAAAAGCTCTGATACTTAAGGAGATGGAAGTGTTGTGTGAGAATGGGTCCTAGGATCTTGTCCCTCCTCCGGTAGACAAAATTGTTGTTGATTGTCAGTGGATATTCTCTATCAAATTTTGTTCAAATGGATCATAAAATTACTTAAAGATTAGATTGTTACAAAAGAATTCACCCAAACATATGGTGTGAATTTCTTTGAAACCTTCTCATTGATATCCCACATTGAATCTATCAGGATTCTAATCTCCTTTGCCACTCTCTACTCCAGCTTGAAATAAGAATTCCTTCCTTCATGGTCATTTCGAAGAGGAAGTGTATATGAAACAACCCTTGAGATTTTGTACTTAGGGGGGTTCTTCCCAAAGAATTTTTCATCTTAGACACTATTTGTATGGTCTCAAGCAACCACCAAGGTTAGATTTACAAAACTCAATGGCATTCTTGCTAGTATGGATTTCTATAGACCATCTAGTAATCACAGTCTATTCTTTAAGTCCTCTCAAGATGGAATCATAATCCTCATTGTCTATGTTGACGACATCATTATCATTGGTAGTGATGCTCATGGGATTTCAACACAAAAATAGGAAGTCCAACAACATTTTCATACAAAGGATCTTTGACAACTTTGCCACTTCTTAGACATAGAGGTGTTATGTTCTCGTCAAGGAACTTATTTATCTCAGTAAAAGTACGTCCTTAGACTCTTTATGGACTCTGGTATGCCAAATTCTAAGCTTGTTTCTTCGCCCTAGACTATCAAAACAAAGTTTTATTTGAGGGGGAGTCTTTTCCTAAACCTGAACAATATCGAGAATAGTTGGGACACTCATCTATCTTACAACTATCCAATTGAATATTACTTTTTTTGTTAGTGTAGTTAGTCAACACATGGTTATACCTATTGTATGCCACTAGAGTCAGGTATAACACATTCTATGCTATCTGTAAAGTGCACCTGGCTAAGGTCACCTTTACAAGAAATCACAATCTCTGGATATCTCTTTAAACATCTATTCAGATGCCAATTGGGCTGAAGATGTGAATGATAAGAGATCTATTTCTAGTTTTTGTATTCTTTTGGGTGGTCATCCCATCAGTTGGTAGAGTAAGAAGCAATATGTTATGGCTTGTTCCAGTACTGATGCGGAATATCGTGCCATGGCACACATCTTCTATGAAATTCAATGGGTGACGTTTACTCCTTGAGAATTAGGCTTTCCTTTCTCTTCTCCAGCAACTCTAAAGTGTGATAATAAGCAGCTATTCATATAGATAATAATCTAGTTTTTGATGAATGTACCAAGCACATCGAGGTCGACTGCCACTTTGTGAGAAATTGAATTCATGACAATAAGATCACTACACCATATGTAACACTCTAATCCTCCTATTTTCGTCTAGGAGAAACCCCGCATATTCAAAAATATGTACTCCGGGTTAACTCGCATGAGAACTCGTTTCACCATCTGGAGAGCATACTTCAAATATCCTCACCACACCTCTTCCACCTTCATCCTTCTCCTATATGTGTGGCAAGATGGGAATATACGATGTGTACTGTCCATATTGAGGGTGAGTGTTTGTGATATTTTGAGTTATTTATTTTCTCTTGTATTAGGTAATTGGGCTTGCTCTCCTCAGACCCATTAACATTAGTTTAGAATATGTTATGTTGTGTCTCTGGTACATCATACCTTGAGACAAGGCTATATATATGAGTCCATGTAACCATGATTCTCACAATAATAATTTCTCTTCACAATGTCTTTGCTTGGAAGTGAAGTATACATTTTATGTATTTGTTTTCCTTTTTAATCAATTTGATAGATTATTTCATATTCATCTATTTCCTTTCATAAATTACGATTAGGATGATTATAGAGTTGCATTTGAAGGTTAAAAGTTATTAATTGGTGTATTAGTAAAACAAATCCCACATGGAACTTAATTAATTTGATTAATCCTTAAAATCTCACAATATGTGATATTTCTTAATACATGATAATTCTACCCTTCAAACACTCCTCATATATTCTAAATCAAGGAAGGAGGAGTTACTCAACACTAAAATAATGGAAAATCGTAATAAATATGGGGTTTAAACGATATATTTAGATTCATTATTATGAGGTTCAATGTTAAAGGCCCCTCCTCCTATAAACAAACAAACATATTTAACTTCCAGAAGACCCATACATCCCGATTACAAACAATGCAACTTGAATATGAAACTAGGAGATCTAGCATGATGGACCCTCCAATCGTTCACCACCCAAGGTCAAGAGCCAATTATACTAAATATAGATGCCACATTAATTAACTAATTATGGTTCTTCATATATGCATGTGCGCACACAGACACACACACACACACAAACACAAACACAAACACACATGTATATACATATATATATATATATATATATATATATATATATAGATAGATAGATACATATATATATACATATATATATACATATATATATATATATATATATATATATAGCGAGAGAGAGAGAGAGAGAGAGTCAACCTAGTGTACACTCGAGTGTACCGGAGGCATCGTACACCTCAGTTGTTTTTGAAAATAGAGTAACTTTTTGGAAAATCTAAATTATTGATCTTCTTAATTATGTTAAGAACCTACTATATAATAAATGTTATCTCATTTGGACACTTATAGGTCGTGCATCTAAAGGAGGCAAAAATCATGCATTTCAAATTAGTTTTGTGTTTCAATTTTGTTGTACTTAGATGAGCCACTTATACTCATCCAAATGAGCTCAAATTTTGTATGTGACCTATTATTATTGTAACCATGAAGATCAATGGATTAGATTTTGGAAAAACATGGTCTAGATAGGAAAACACTATTGGAGTGTACGGTGTGATCTGTACACTGGACTGTATTCTAGCCTCTCTCTCTCTCTCTCTCTCTCTCTCTATATATATATATATATATATATATATATATATATATATATACATATATATGCATATATATACATACATATATTTACATATATATACATACATATATATACATACATATATATACATATATATATATATATATATATATATATATGGACCCTCCAATCGTTCACCACCCAAGGTCAAGAGCCAATTATACTAAATATAGATGCCAAATTAAACTAATTATGGTTCTTCATATATGCGTGCAGGCACACATACACACACGCATATATATATATATATATATATATATATATATATATATATATATATATATATATATATTGTGTGTCTTCCTTCTTGGTGGATTTCTATATGGTCAACTAGGGAGGGTACAATTGATTTCTGCATATGTGTCATCATTATTACCTTATTTCCCCTCGCGGTTCACTATAGTTGACCTTGTTAGGTGTGACTAGAATGGTTTCCTCTAAAAGAATAACTTCATTATATTATACATGATACCCAATAAGATGATGTCCTCATGCCAATCTGTCATGCTTATCATGGTACTTTAATTGCATTTCTCTTACCTTCATATGCAACCATTTTCATAATACTAAAACATTTAAAATTCCTAAAAATTTAAAGTTCACTCTTGTCGATATAGGATTTGTATGGCCTATCCAAATCCTACCTAGAATCGTCACCCAACCTTTTGGTTCACAGATATTATTTATCCTCTTTTTTTTAGATAGTATTGTTTGTCCTCTTTAGGGCGAGTCAATATGGTTATGGTTTTCTTTGTTTTCTACCACTAAAAGATGAGGTACTAACTTAAAAAGAAATTCTCTCTATTTCATATGTAGTCATATGGTTTTAACTTGCTTTCCCCTTTCAAATTGTAATTACTTTCATTTTGATGGCTATATCTCTTTATCGTGTGGGATTTTCAATTGGGAATGAAATTCAGTATTAAATACAAGTCAAAAAAATCTTCAAATTACTAAATGGTCATTACACATATCGACCGTTATTTCTTGAACTCTCAAGTGTAAATATCTTATTATTTAGAAGTCCCTAACCATTACAAAATAGGATGTCGTGTATACAATTACTAACCATTGTACATACTCATATTATGGCCATTCTCTTGTCTTCGTATAAATTGCCTATAGGAAACTCGAAATCTTACATTTTCATATATTCTTATAGTTATACTCATCAAAATTTTCTGCATGGTTATCCTCATATCACAAAACGGCTTTCCGTTGAAAAAGGACGGCTAGAGTGACTCCTCTTATAACGAGATGACTCCCTATCACAACCGAGATTTCCTAAAAGTAGGACACGCTATTTTGCGGGAGGACCTTTTCAAATTAGGCCGGTGGTCCTGGCTCATAGGGATTGTTGCGGGGGGGGGGGGGGGCAGTGATGAGGATGCCCCAGCAACGGATGGAAGCCGAAGAGATTAAAAAGCATAAAAAATAACTGGTCGTTTTTCTTCTTCTTCTTCCACACCTCTTCTCTCTTTTCCCTCCCTCTCTCTCCCGAAAAGAAGAGGGAGGTGGAAAGAGGCTCCTTTTGTTACCATACAACAAGGCACAAGATAGAGGAAGATTGAGATCGATTACGTTCGTCCCTTCAAGCTAGCCGCATGGGAGACCCCCGCCGCCGCGTCCTGCTGGCGATCGTCGCCGTGGTTGTCGCTGCCACGTCGGCGCCGATATTCACAAATGTCTCCGCCCAGCAACCAGGCGGCCCAGGCGGCGCAGGTGGCGCCAACGCATTGTCACCACCCACCGGCCAATTCGTCCCGGCCGACAACTTCCTGATCGACTGCGGTGGCACGGCCGCCGTCACCACCCCTGACGGGCGCAAGTTCAAGACGGACCCACAGGCGGCGCAGTTCCTCTCTGCACCGGACCAGAACCTCGTGTCCGTCCCATCCGCCCCATCAGGCGTCCCATCCCCAACCTACCTCTCTGCCCGCGTCTTCACCGACAAGGCTACCTACACGTTCCCTCTCTCCCGCCCCGGGTGGCACTGGATCCGGCTCCACTTCCACCCCGTGAACCAGGCCGGGAGCCAGTACGACCTGACCAAGTCCGTCTTCTCCGTGACCACCGACGAGTACGTCCTCCTCCACAGCTGGACGCTCGACGACCCCAATTCGTGGGCGCTCAAGGAGTACATCGTCAACGCCACCACCGAGCGCCTCTCGTTACATTTCTCACCGCTGAAGAACTCGTTGGCTTATATCAACGCCATCGAGGTCGTCTCTGTACCCAAGGACCTCATCCCGGATACCGCCACAAGCCTCGCGCCTATCTCCGATTTCGCCGGACTGTCCACCTACGCATTCCAGACCGTGCACCGGCTCAACGTCGGAGGGCCCGAGATCACGCCTTCGAATGATACCCTTGGCCGTACCTGGCAATCTGACGGCGGGTTCCTTCAATCCAGGTCGACGGCCTCGAACGTCTCCGTTGCGCCTAGTGTCATCAAGTACACGGAAGGATCGTCTAACCTCATTGCGCCCAACTGGGTCTACGCGTCTGCCGTCCAGATGGCCGACGCTAGGGTTGGCAACCCGAACTTCAACATCACATGGCACCTCGACATCGACCCTTCGTTCGGGTACCTCGTCCGTCTCCATTTCTGCGATATCATCAGCAAGGCGCTCAACGACCTCTACTTCAACGTCTACGTCAATGAGAAGATGGCCATCTCTGGACTCGACCTCTCCACCATTACATCCGCCCTCGCGACGGCGTACTACAAGGACATCGTGCTCAACGCTTCCCTGGCAGCGGACCTCATCACCATCCAGGTCGGTCCTACGAACCAGGACACGGGAAGGATCGACGCACTGCTCAACGGCGTGGAGGTTTTAAAGATGAGCAACTCCGTCGGAAGCTTGGACGGCGAGTTCGGCGTCGACGGATCAAGGGCGTCCCCTGACGGCGCGTCCGGTGGGAGGAAAGCCGTGGCCGCAGTCGGGTTCGCCATGATGTTCGGCGCCTTCGCCGGGTTGGGTGCCATGGTTGTGAAGTGGCACAAGAGGCCACAGGACTGGCAGCGCAGGAACAGCTTCTCGTCATGGTTGCTCCCTGTCAACACCACACATTCCAGCTTCATGACCAACAGCAAGTCCTCCATGGGGTCACAGAAGAGCTCCTTCATCGGCGCCGGAGGGATCTACGCGTCCACGCTCGGGCTCGGCAGGTACTTCTCCTTCGCGGAGCTCCAGGAAGCCACGCACAACTTCGACGACAAGGCCGTCGTGGGCGTCGGTGGGTTCGGGAACGTGTACTTGGGAGAACTCGACGACGGGACGAAAGTCGCCGTTAAGAGAGGGAACCCGCAGTCTGAACAAGGGATCAATGAGTTCCAGACAGAGATCCAGATGCTCTCCAAGCTCCGCCATCGCCACCTCGTGTCACTCATCGGGTACTGTGATGAGAACTCTGAGATGATCCTTGTTTACGAGTACATGTCCAACGGTCCCTTCCGCGACCACATTTATGGAAAAGGCTTACCTGCACTGTCATGGAAGCAGCGACTTGAGATCTGTATCGGCGCTGCTAGAGGGCTCCATTACCTCCACACCGGAACAGCTCAGGGTATCATCCATCGTGACGTCAAGACTACAAACATCCTTCTCGACGAGAACTTCACCGCAAAGGTCGCTGATTTTGGTCTCTCAAAAGACGGACCGTCCATGGGCACACATGTCAGTACTGCCGTCAAAGGCAGCTTCGGGTACCTCGACCCAGAATACTTCCGCCGCCAGCAGCTCACGGATAAGTCCGACGTCTACTCCTTCGGCGTCGTGTTGCTCGAGACGCTCTGTGCCAGGCCGGCACTCGACCCTGCCTTGCCCAGGGAACAGGTCAACCTTGCCGAGTACGCCATGTCGTGGAAGAGGAAAGGCCAGCTTGAGAAGATCATCGACCCACTCCTCGTAGGAGCCATCAACATCGAGTCCATGAACAAGTTCGTCGAGGCCGCAGAGAAGTGCTTGTCTGAGTACGGAGTCGACAGGCCGTCCATGGGAGATGTGCTCTGGAATCTCGAATACGCGCTGCAGCTCCACGACTCTGCTCCGCCTATTCCCCCTGTCGCGGCTGCACCAGAAGCTACAGCCGACGAGCCCAAAGAGACGGCTGCTGCTGCTACCAAGCCCGCCGCCGCCGCTGACGATAGTGACGAAGAAACCGGACGGGCAAACAAAGCTGGGATGACAGGGAGGTAGAGAGAGAGAGAAATTATATATGTTGGAGGAAATCCACATCTTGGAGCTTCAGCCATTTCCCATTGCCCATTCATTGAATTGCTATGATTGTTTTTTATTATTTGTCAATACCCATCGATCATCTTTTCCTGGAACTTTTTTACCTGCACATGTGCGTGCGAGTCATTGAGCCTGTAAGATATGTCATGACTTGATGACCATGTAATATTTACTAATATAACACCATAAAATACCAAAAAGGATTACATTTGGCTTGTAAGTTGTAGTGCAAGCCAAGTCCCTTCATTTGGAATGTGAATGTAGTCATTTTTCAATTCTTACCACAAGTCAATGTTCAACTATTCTGACTCCAAATGTGAGCAATCTTTTCTTTCTTCAATTATCTGTATATATTTCACTCCTTTATCAAAGTTTTCGATCTCCAAACATCTAAAAGAAGGGAAAATAGACATTGTTTCAGATAGGTCAATATTTCATATGAGTGCAGCATTACTACATTCTATGAATCCTCTCGGAATGTAATATAATTATTGTGGACAGATTATAATGTTTCTAACTCGAGTCGGTATATGTCATTGTTCTTCCATTTTAACTAGAACGAGGAATCTTTTCTTTCAAACAATCAATATCCGATGAAGGACTTACGTTCAAACCTCACCGAAGATACTTTACGAACGACAATTCACGTTGATTAGGCGTCGGAGATGGGTGACCGGACCACACCCTCTCATGCCTCGAGAGTTTACCATGTCAGCTTCGTCCGGGATGGATTCTCTCAGTTATCAAAAAAAATATCTGATGTTGGGATTCTGCTCAGGATCTGTATTAGTTTTAACTATACAATTAGAAAAAAGCACCTTGTCTTGAGAAAGGTCAATATTAAGTATGAGTGAACATTCTCCATTCTAGGAAATTCTATGCAATTTCATATAATCATATTGGACCAGGTTAATTAAAGGTATAGCTGCAAGAATTACGTTTTTACTTCTATGTTAAGTATTCCTCTCGGACGGGTCGGATATTAACTACTGTTCTAACTTGAAATGTGAGCAATCATTTCTTTTCCTTCTTCAAGATTTGTATAGAATATACCTTTAACATATATTTCGATCTCCAAAAATCCCACAAAAGGAAGAAAAAAATTATTATTATTATAGAAAGGTCGAATATTTCACATGAGCGCACCACTCCATTCTATGAATCCTCATTGAAATATAATAAAAATATGTGGAATATACTTGACAAAATTATTCCCAGGTGTAACACTTCCTTAAAAATGTTCTTCAATATAGCCATTTTTTTTAATATTCATCTAAAGTGACGCTTTCCAAACGAACAAGCCAAATGAAACGGAGCTCCTAATAAAAAAATGAATGTCAAAACGCTATCTAACAAGCCAAGTAATGTTATTGTCTAAAATATATGGATGTAGTATTTTGAAAGTTTGGTTTTGCTACCCAAAAGAAACTGACGAAGCAATTTAATGTCCATCTACCTTATATTTCATTATAAATTTTTTTAGAAACTATAATCTATAATTAATTTTTTTGATGAATTATGCATGTAGTTTTTAGTGTCGAAGAGCTCCTCCCAATGCCAATATCAGACATAGGACGGCAGATAAATATCGGGACTAGAGGCTCTGTTACAAGTCACTGCAAACCTCATTCAATAACATGTAATGCAACCATAAAACATCTGCTTAATCAGCTTAATCTAGCAGTCATGTGGATGTTGCATACTTCAAAATGGAATATTAATAATTATATCTGAATAACAAATAACACAATATCATGTCCACTGTTTGGTACCTATTGACACCTCATTTTAGCTTACTTGGAATAGTTTAATGTTTAATACTAATTCTTTGACTAATGATGGAGTTTATTCTATATTTTACATAGTTTCCACATTATTACCAACAATTTTTCATAATTCTTCACATATTTTATTCATCAATTTTTACCCACTTTTATCACATTCAACATATCATATAAAGAAACCTTCTTTAAAGATGAAAAGTACAATTTGCTCTTCAGTTTTATTTTTTGTAAGATTTTTTTACAAAATTTTCAGTTGAATTATCTTGAACAAAATATTCCTTTTTTTCTCAACTATCAGTTGAGTTTCATTGATAAATCTAATGGATGATCTCAAATTATCTCTCTCTATCATTTTCTTTGATTTTCTCTAGAGCATTCATGAAATATTGAAAAATAAAAAAATTATCTAATCGAGACACTCAACAGATTTGAGTCATTCGTCATGTGCCACATGGCGTATCACCTCGATCCATGCACCCCTAAAGATACGACATATCATGGTGATCTGCCATCACTTAGAAGGTTTTGTCTATGAATCTCAGATTGTAATATCTACCTATAATACCCCCATATCCATCATATTCCAGACCCCTTCAAACCTCCTGAAGTAAGAGGAACAACTACCTCTCTCTTTTATTTTTGCATTACTCATGACCGTAGGATCCATCCTCTAACACCATATGTTCCGTCAGCATCAATAGGTCATTAAAATGGTAATCTAAATTGTTATTCCATCATAACTAATTTTGTTGTTCTTCTCTACTATTTTGTTTGATTATCATGCTTTAGTTTTTTATATAAATTCTAAAATAAGATCTTATTCTTAGCCTTTGTCTTCTAATCATTATTCGATCCTACATATTGTCTTAATCACCCGTGAAGGATCTCTACTGTGGGAGGTGCTAAGGTAACTAGGACCCCAATATAACTAAAAAAATAGGAGTTCTAGGGCAATGATCGGAGGAACATGAACATATCTAACCCTATAAGTCAACCCATAAATAATATGATTACCGCAATCAACTTTTTTCTATTTGTTATCGTCCTAAAATCGTTCTTTTCTTTGAAACTGCCTAAAAGATACTCGATCTGATTTACCGAGAAAGATGGGGGTGTTAATCCTTCTCCTTTCATAACAAGATCGTCGAACCTAACGTCTCTAGGTTTGTTTTACATTTTTTGTTTTCCACTTACCCGACTCAAATGACGAATTAGCTTTCCATCATGACTTTAAAGGTTTATTGTAGTTTACCTTCTTTCTATCTAAAATTTGATGGTGACTTTGAGAACATGTCTTTATTTTCCATGCAACCTACAAACAAAGTTTCACTACCAAAAGGATAGGAATCACAACATATCTTTTTTTGGTAGGGAATGAAATATCAGAGACTCCACTGGGGAAACCAAGATGATCTGAATTGAATCCCAATTTTCTTGTTGTGAAGTTTAAGAATTTTTAGGGCCGTTGTATTCTTCCCTTATTTGATGATTCAATTTTTCTACTTTTTTCCTTATCATTTCTCTTGTTAGTTTTGGGTTTGGGCCACACATCACTCTAGTCCTCCAGCCTCTAGCTCATGGATCAAGGTGACCCATTGGGCTTCCTCCCTTCCCTTCTATCTCGATCGATTCTGTAGTGTTTTCCATGGTTCCCCTTTCTTCTTCCTTTTGATTTAGGATTTCAAGCATGCTTCCCTTTTTAGGGTTTCATGTTTGCTTCCCATGCATCTTTTATTTCCTTAAAAAATAATTAAAAAATGAAAAATGGGAAGAATGAATAACATATATATGTTGTAAGTAAGATCTTATCTTTCTTGAGAAATGTTGTTTCTTTATCAGCATGTGACTTGCATTAATGCTTTGTGAGCTTGCTTCTGAAAATATTAGAATTCTACACTTTAACTCTACATTCCTACAAAGATATGTGTCATGGAATGGGTTCCAACCTCACATAAGATCCCTAGAAGTGATGTGGTGTGTTAGTAAAGGTACCGACACATCATTAAGTTGGATATCCAAAGGCCTTGAAAACACCCCACCCTCTGAGTACTCATGACTGACTGCGTTCGTCATAGTCACGTGGTGTATTGAGAGAAGTACCTCCATTCTATGAGCCAAGGTTACCCCCATGATGAGTTCCATCTATCCATAGAGAAGATAAAGACCAATCCCTCCTATTCAAGTCATGTTTGAGTGAGGACGTAACTCACATATAAACTTATGTGCTAAAGGGGAGGGTCATTTTCTACCTATACAAATATCTTCCTTTGGTTGCTGAGAAGTTTAAGATTATTGCTAACCCCTTTTGTGGGTAGAGAAAACAATCTTTTCAAAGATTAACAATCTTTAAAGTCTAAATTATCTTTTAAAACATTAACAATCCTTTCAAAATTTGAACAATCATAACAAAATATTTTTCATCCTTTCGGAGATCCACAAAAATCCTGTTAAAGATTAACAATCCTTTCAAATCCAAATAGTCTTAATAAAGATTAATAATCTTTTCAAAGATTAGCATAATTTCAATTCTAAAAAATATTTTAAAAAATGAATATCCTTTCATAATTCCAAATAATCTATTTCAAGATCAACAATCTTTTCAAATTCAAAAATCTTTTCAAATTCAAACAATCTTTTAAAGATTAATATACTTTCAAAAATTAAATTATATATAGTAAAGATTAACAACCCTTTCAAAAATACAAATTATCTTTTAATAAATCAACAATATTTTCAAATCCAAACAATCTTCCTAAAGATAAACAATTTTTCTAATGAAAACAATCTTTCCAAAGATTAACAATCATTCAAATATAAAGAATCTTCAAAAGGATTCACAATCCTTTGAAAGATTGAGAGAGAAAAAAAAATAAAGATTAACAATATTTTCAATCCCAAAAAATCTTTTTTTAATCCAAACAATTTCTTCAAAGATTGACAAAATTTCAAATGTAAACAATCTTTTAAAAGATTCAGAATCCTTTCAAAAATTAAGCAATCTTATAGAAGATTAGCAATGCTTACTCAAACAATTTTTTTAATATGAATAATATCTTCAAGTCCAAACAATCTTTTTAAATATCAACACACATTTCAAATTAATCCATATTTTTAAAGATCAATCAACTTTTCATATTCAACAATTTTTTAAAAGATGGATAACTTTTCAAAAATTGAACTTTTTTTATAAACAAAAGAACTGCTAGAAACCTCTAAAAGAGTAAAAGTTATTCTTTACAAAAGATGCCCTAATTTTGCAATCCCTTTGAGTGATACAATTCTTTAAAGTGGACTGAGATGTCACTTGTCAATGTCGGGTTTGCCCACCTCTAGGGTCCTGGACTAATACCTAAATTGGACCACCCAATTCCTTTTATGTTCACATTTATGATCCTATATTATGATCTTAAATAAGACCATCCCGTAATATCCATACCTACATCTATGAACCTAAATTATGACCTAAGTCAATGATCAATGTGGAGATGTCAAGCTGAGTCTCCCTCCTTGTTGACTACTTGTTACTTCCAAGGGGAAAGAACTCCTAGGAGAAACTCCTCAAACTAGGAGGAAACTAGGGTGTCATGGATGCATCCAAGGGTTTCCGTTTCGGAACCTCACAGGATGACGATGCCCTAAGGAGAAAAAAATGATTGATTAAGCATAGTGATTGGCCAAATATGGCTTCCTTAATCTTGATCAACCATTCAAACTCCCACCTTTCCATCCTTTTTTAAATAATTCTCCTGGGACACTTTCCTGAGGAACATCAGGTCCACCATCTTTACATTTTCCCTACAATGGCATTGTAAAGTCCATCTTACTTTCAAAGTCAATAAGCCTATCTATCTCACCGAGTTTATGGGAAGGTGATGTGAACTAAAAATAAATAATAATTAAAGTCTATCTCAGGTCTCTTTTATCATGAGGAGTTTGCAAGAAACCCAGGAACACCCCTTTTTTTAACTTCCTAGACAAAGGGGGAAGTCTTTTTAACTTCTTGTTTGATACAATGCGTATGAAGAGATTTGTCCCAAATGGATGGAAATAACAGATCATATCGACAATTGGATGTGAGTACCAAGGGAGATGCTAGAAACAACAAGCAAGATAAGCCTACTATAGGGGAGAAGCAAAAAGAAGATGCCATCACGCTAGAGGTTTCTTCCTCTCAAGAAGGTCTTGTACAATAAATAATGGAGCAACCAACTAATGTTCCCTTCACGCCTCCACCAACATCATGATATGTAGGATGGTGGTGTTAACTAGGGTTCATTCGATAGGGAGCTTCATACACCAGTTTGTCAACTCCACTCTTCCCAGACAACATCTTGGGTTCCCAATTGTGTACTAGTTAGTGTCCGTTCTAGAAGGCGTTGTCCCTTCTAGTCAGCGTACTAGAACTGACTTTCTCTCCTAATTATCTCTCCCTTTCTATCCCTCTGTTTGATGGGTATGACTTGCTCATGTTCTCTCAGTTACCACAATCAAAGAAGACAACAACTATCAAAGCTTATTATTGTGTCTGAAAAGCCCCTAATACCTCTTCTTTATAGGATGGTTTGGGTCAGGGTATCCCAGTCTGAGTGGGGATCAAAGGGGACAAAATTTCATGAGTTTTTGCAACCTTTGAACAAAAAAATGGTTTATTCTGAGGTGAACTGATTAGTTGGCATCTGAGATGATCAATAAAACCTTTGAACCGATCATTTCAACATATTTCCCAATTGCAGTATTGGCAATTAATATCCGATCAATGCACAACATGATGTCAAAACTAATCTTGATCCAATCAAATTGATCAACTGACTGGTTGGTTCACAATATGAATGATCAGTTCACTTCTTCAACCATTCGTCTCATGGACCAAATTGTCAATCTTGGTTCAATTGATTGACACATTGAAATGATTGGTTCAACACTTGAACCGATCGGGTCATAGTCCAGTCAGTCAACTTTTAACATTTTCTATTTAAATTGAATACCTAACTCTTCAGTAATCAAGTTTAAACCACATTCATGAAAATACTCCTATTCCAAGTGTATTTTATGTGTGTGACCCTATAGGTTCCAAGTTATGTTGGCACTGAATGTGCATAACTAACTTACAACATCACAACCAATGAGCGGTATCTAGTTGTTGGTATGTATGCCCAGTGAGACAATCATATGATGATTGTAACGGGGCATCATATACTTGATTTTATGATGATAAAGGTAATTCCATCTATTACGTTTGTCTCAATCATGAGATGTTGACAGAGATACAGTAGATGTCTAATGAATGATGTTACTTGATGACATATGTCTTCAGGTTGAGGACCTAAACAATGAGAACATATGTATGATACAATTACATACATTCTTGTTATGTCCCTAGTTAGATAGTAATGAGGAAGAAAAATAGATGACATTACTACATAAGACTAGAGTGTTTGTTGATTGATGACAAAGTCTCATTAGTCATGATATGTGATATCAAGGCAAGCATACAGGTACATGTTAGAATAGTGGATCAGAATGACCCACCTTGAGAGTGATACATGGAAACCATGGAATGGTAGTTAGAATCAGCTGTCATAGTGATAGTGGCGATTGTGGTTCTTAGATGTGAAGTCACTACACTCATCACATGTCGTTGATTGTACTTTTGCATCATTCTATGTGACCTCGAATAAGGGTTACCATAATGGTTATGCTCATGTACTCTATGACACATGGGGATTGAGTGTGAGTGATGTAGATGGGATTTGTCCCTTCTATAAGAGATTGGTATCTAGGCCAATTGATAAGAGAGATGGAGATATGTATAGCCATACTCATGTGATTCAATGTGTGATATGTGAACTCACATGCATCTCAGACAATCTGTTCTAGTTCAAGGAACATAGATCGAATATTAAGAGAATAACAATTCCATGCCTTGATTTCAATCTAGATATTAGAGACAAAGGAACTATACGATCATGGTAACACTGATCATGGAATGTAGGTTGAAGTTTTTCTCTAACTTTCCAAATGACTTGGGTAGCAATGATATGTTGCTATATAGCGCCGATTGCTTGTGATGTCGTAAGTTGGTTATTGACATTCACTACCAATGTAATTTCGGACCTATAGGGATTGCTTGTGATGTCGTAAGTTGGTTATGGACATTCACTACCAATGTAATTTCAGATCTATAGGGTCACACACATAGGATGCACATGGAATAGGAATTTATTCATGAATGGTGTTGAACTTAATTATTTAAAGTTTTTAGGTATTCAATTAAACAACTGAGGTTTAAAATTTACTGACTGGACTCTGAACTGACCAATTCAAGTGTTGAACCAATCTGTTGGAGTATCATGTCAATTGGAATCAATATTGGTTGAACAATGCATGAACCAAGGCATGAACTGCCCATTTCACATAGTGAACCGATCGGTTCACGATCCCAACCGACCAATTTATACAATAAACCACTCAGTTCAATGGTCAATCTGATTGGATCAAGGATTGATGGTGATGTCATGATTTACATCAATCGTGCATTGAATACCAATGTGATTCAGAATAGGAAACTGCACGAACCAACTAGTTCATGGCATGAACCGATCGGCTCATGTACAAACTGATCAATTGGGCATGCAAACTGATTAGTTCATCGTTCGCAATTTCTATAAAATTTGTGAATTCAGTCTTTTTGACTCCCGCACAGACTGGGAACCCTAACCCTAGCCTCTCATATAAATATAGGGTATTGGGGACTTCCTAGATACAATAATAAGATCTGATAATTTTTGTCCTCTCTGGTTTTGGTAACCAATAGAGAGCCCGAGCAAGTTCTATCCATCAAAGGGAGGAACAACAAGGGTGAAACATTTGTGGGAGAGCGAATCAATCCTAGCAGATTGACGTTTGAAGGGGCAACTCCTTCCTGTTGTCTCTAGTAGCACAACATGGAATTCCTAGTGGTCTGCATGGAATACTCTAGAGGTGAAGAGGTTGTTGCCTACCATTAGGAGAATGCTTTCAACTTCCATCTGTGGTATGACACCCGGAGGCCAACGACAGCAGACATTTTGGTGCAACTTGAAGAAAGACGCATGCTACTACAACAAGAGTTGTCGCTGGACTTGATCCAGGACTAGGTATATCTCTTATTAACTTCCATCCAAGATACATCATTTTTCAAAAGATCTTTCTGATTAGAGAATCATGCTTTAAATTTTATTTCCACTGCCTTATCATTCCCCCTGATTTCCTTATAGTGGTATCAGAGCCATGTCAATTTATAGTGTATTGGGATTATAATTGATATGATCAAATTTATTTTATTGCATACAATGTGATAATTAAAATGATTTATGTTCATATATGATTAAATCCCACATACAATTTCACAAATATAAATATATATGATATGATATATATACAATTTATATGCTTCACCTTAAAATCATTTTGATGATGATTGATAACATGGTTATGACCTATACCCCTAGACCTTTTGCTCTTGGTGGATGGTTATTTTTCTCATTTATATCTCAATTTGCATGCCAACCCTCTCTCTTATTCTCCATACATAAAAATATTAATTCTTTTCTTTCTATGCTCCCCTGGAATGTAACTCGAGGTTTCACATTACAATATAATATTAGGATATCTTTTAGTTCTTATTATTGAAAAAAAATATGTTCTGCATCAGGCGAGTCGACTGGCTCATCATGCGAACTGACCAGTTTGGGAACCAAAACGATCAATTGAAGAACCAAGGAGGCTGATGATAGGAGGAGCGAACTAATCAGCTAGTGGCCCAATCGACCGACTGGAGGAGTCCAGATGCCATGTAGACCAAAGGCCAGATGACCAGTTCGAGCAACAAACCCTTCCAGGTCAAGGGTTGAATCAATCATCCTGGACTGGTTCAACCCACAAATCATCATCAACAATAGGTTGCTACATATGATGTGGATCTTAGGTGGTAATAATTCCTTGTGTCTCTGAGAAATTACAATAGGATGGCCATAACCATTTCTTGTGCTTATTATTGCATGTTTCATTGTGATCATAGCATGTATATGATACTTACTATAAATATCTGGTGATTGGATATGTATATGTATTTATATAAAGTCTCTCAAATTTAATATTAAGTCTTATATGCTTCCCAATAAGAGACACACATGAAAAGCTTGATTGAATAGACATGTGCACACCCTAGCGTGGTGCATTGTCTGTCTCATGGAAGTGTGAAGGTATATATGTGGGTCTTCCCTAGCAGGGTGCATATTCTATCATGTTATTTTATGGGTCAGGCTTAACTAGGTGACCTTAATAGGATTAAGTTCCTAAAAGAATATAGGTGTATTGTGATAACGAGTTGTGCACACCATCTATCCAAGAATTGCATGAGATGTGATTGAAAATTATTGCATACCTTAATAATTTGTTATGAGAACCAGTGTTGGTTGGATATTAACTTAATTGTTTTAGATATTGGCTCACTATAAGGTTGAATGGTGCAATGTTCTGAATTTTTAGTGAGGGCTATCAATTTGAAAAAAATAGTGGAATCGATAATTAATAAAAGACCTAATTAATATCGTCACACTTACAAAATCAAAACTGTTTTGAATAAAGTTGCAATATCTTTTGTAGAATCTAATGGAAAACACAAACATATTTTCTTTGGGATCAGTCTTTGATAAGGACAAGTTGAACGGGAACAACTCCCATGATTGGTTCCAGACTTTAAAAATCATTCTCACTCAAGATCACAAGCTCTATATCCTAGAGATACTAGAGTCAGATGAACCCACTCCCAACACACCGAAGGCTGATAGGGATGCTTACTAGAAGCACTCTGAAGATGACATGGATGTGAAGTGCCCTATGATGTGCTCAATGAATTATGAGTTGTAAAGACAACATGAGAACATGGTTGTTATGGAGATGGTAACACATCTTAAGAATATGTACCAAGATCAGACAAGATAAGAGAGATATGATGTCTCAAAGGTGTTTTTCAAGTGCAATATGACTGAAGGAGATCCAGTACATCCTCATGTACTCAACTTGATTGGGTACATGAAAAACCTTACTAGAATGGGATTTCATTTGGGTCAAGAGTTGGCCATTGATGTGATTTTGCAATCATTGCCAAAGTCATACAGTTAGTTTGTCATGAACTATAACATGAATGATTTTGACAAGCCATTGTCAGAATTATTTAGCATACTGAGATAGTCTAAGGGTAAAGGCAAATCAAAGAAGAGTTCTAATCCTATCAAGAAGCCAAAGTCTTCTGCACTGAAAGCTAAGAGAGGAGTGAATAAGGAAGGAAAGTGCCACTGTTGTCACCAGCTTGGACAATGGAAATGAAACTTCCTCTTTATATAGAGGATCTCAGGAAGAAGGAGATAGAAATCTCAACTTTAGGACCTGAGAAGAAGTAAGCTAGAACTATGCGGAGCAAGAGTTGTTGCCACTGCATTTGGAATCTGTCATTCATGTGAATGGGCATGTAATGGAATTAGTGAATTGCTATTCTGTACTTGTCATTAATGAAAAATATCATGTATATTTTATGGACAAGAGTATTATGAATATATTGATGTTTCATTTCAAAGATAAGATCTTTTATGGCCCTGGACCTAACGTTTCATAGTTTATATTTAATATTTATACAAACAAGTTATATTGAATGACTTGATGACCCAAAATACCTATAGAATTGACATCTATAGCTCATAAATGAGAAATGCATTTCTAGAATCTATAATGATGGTTGTGTAGATTCTTTTGGTCAATGAACCAATAAAGACATGTGAGTCTTATTTATTGGACAATATGAACTCCACTAGATGTAGTGGGAGAGTGATTATTCTATTAGCACTCATACATACTGATGTATATAAACCTTTTAGAATAAATGTTATAGGTGGTTACTAGTACCTCATTATATTTACAGATAATATTAGTTTATATGACAATGTGTATTTAATGAAATACAAATATGAATCTCTGGATGTGTTCAAGAAGATCATGAATGAATTATTTAACTAACTTGGTATAAATATTAAAATATATCCAATATGATTGACATGAAAATACTTTGAACCAAGAGTTTAAGAACCTTCTAGGAGACCATGATAATGTATCATGATGAGCTCCACCTAAAACACAATGATAGTGTATCTTGATAGTTTATTAGAAAGAAGGAATCACACGAAGTTAGTCATGGTGTGATTGTGATAATCAAGAATCTAGCTAATCTACCAATTTCCTTTTGGCACATGCTTTACACTAAACTATATATCGTCTCAATTGGAAACAAACACTATATGACATATGGCATGGGAAGTGTCCCGATGTGTCTTTTATAAAAGTTAAGAGTAAAATCCTATATAAGAAAATAATTTTTTAAAATGCTTTGCCCACAAATCACATAAATGTTATTTTGTTAAATACGACCTTTATCCAAATCTTACAACAAAATGTTTATTGCTAGGATGGCTATATTATTGAAAGGGAACATTAGTTGCAAAGGAATTAGGGGGAGATAAGTAGAACTTAAAAAGTTCAACACCAGTAAGAAAACATTGAACCAAAAAGTAGTATAATAGGAACATAGAGAATCACAAGATGTTGTAGAATCTCCAATTCCTTATGTAACACACATAACTCATAATTCTAGTAGAACACGCATTGAGCATAAAATATTATGATATCTTATGTCTCAATAAGGAGGTAAGTTGGTCATAAGAGAAGAGTCAACAACCTATGTGGAAGCTATTGAGGGGCATGAATCTAATATATGGCTTGAATTCATGAGATCCAAGATGGACACCTACACCAACAAAGTATGACCTTGATGGATCCAATTGAAGGGGTAAAACCCACAAGGTTCAATTGGGTCTTCAGGAAGAAGACCAACATGGAAGGGTAAATTGGTTGCAAAGAGTTTTAAACAAGTTCAAGATGTTGAAAATTATGAAATCTTTTCATCCGTTACCATGGTTAAATCCACTAAGGTCATGCTTGCCATTGCATCTTTTTATGACTATGATATTTAGCATATGGATGTTAAAACCACACTCCTTATTTGGAATAATTATGAGGATGTGTACATGACATAGCCTAAAAGTATTATAAATCCATATAATTCAAATAAAGTCTATAAGCTAAAAAGGTCAATTTGGATTGAAGAAAGCATCTCATAGCTGGAATCTTCAATTTGACAAGATAGTCAAAGAGTTTAACTTGAATCAGAATGAAGATGAAATCTCTAAT
This sequence comes from Alisma plantago-aquatica, assembly GCA_963693085.1. Classification (NCBI taxonomy): domain Eukaryota; kingdom Viridiplantae; phylum Streptophyta; class Magnoliopsida; order Alismatales; family Alismataceae; genus Alisma; species Alisma plantago-aquatica. Next base: position 1,028,255,533 of record OY856410.1, on the reverse strand, counting down.
TACAAAAGATTTAGTGAAGCATATTTATATTCCACATAATAATTGGAATAACATCCTTATACTTCATATATTAAATATATCAAGGAAAGTACCTTCTCTATGAATGATATAGGCTAAGAATCCTATGTGATAGGAATTGAGATCTATAGATAAAGCTGGAAATCTTCTTGACCTAAGTAAAACACATACATTGACTAGATCTTGAAGGGTTCAACATGTAGCACTCAATGAGAGAAAAATGGTGAAATGGGTCTCTCTAGAGCCTAGTGTCCCATTTCTTGTGAAGAACATGAACACATGGATAAATGCCATGTGTAGTCACAATTGGACCTATCATGAATGAAATGTTGTGTACCCATCCTATTATATTTTATGTATTGGACATGACGAGTGGATATATGTCAGATTCTAGTGAATGTCATTGGATTTCCATAAACAACATACTTTGGTACTTGAGAAGCACTAAAGGGATTAATTCCTTGGTTATGGTAATAAGGAAGAGTTGGGTGTAAAGGGTTAAACTGATGTAAGCTTCCAAAGTGACAAATAAATTAATAATCATAAGCTAAACTAATGTTTGACCTTAAAATAGAACTATAAGCTAGAAAAGTTCTGAGCAAGAGATAGTTGTTCTATAATATAAGTTGAGTACCTTGTTGTTATGAACAACAAAAGATACTATATGCATCTAAAAGTTCATATGGATGAACTTGTGGGAGGTACCAAACCATTTGTGACACGGTAGAGATATTGTGACAACAATGGACTATTAGTTAGGCAAAAGAATCTCAGATAGCATACTATGACACTTCCATCTCATACAAGAAGTCATACAATGAGGAGATTTGAAACTTGCAAAATACCACTAGAAGAAAATGTTACTAACCCCCTATAAAAGGACCAACGCAATAGAAATATGATGAACATGTTAAGATAACTTGGTATAAGATTCATGAGTGATTGGTTTTAAGTGCAAGTGAGAGTCTGTTGGTATGTATGCCTACAGAGCGAATCATATGATGATTCTAATGGGGAAACATGTACTTCATTTGATAATGATAGAGGTAATTCCATCTATTATGTTTGCCTCAATCATGAAATGATGACATAGATATAGTAGATGTTTAAAGAATGATGTTGCCCAATGACATGTATTCAGGTTGAGGACTTAAACAACAAGATCATATGTATAATAAAAGTACATATATTCTTATTATGTCCCTAGTTGTATATCAAAGTGTAAACAAAATAGACAAAAGTAATACATAAGACTAGAGTGTGTGTTGACTGATGACAGAGTCTCATTAGTCATGATATGTGATATCAAGTTAAGCATATAGGTACATGTAAGATAATAGTGTATCAGACTGACCCACCTTAAGAGTGATACATGGAACCATGGAATGATAGTCAAAATCAACTCACATAGTGATAGTGGTGATTGTGGTTCTTATATTTGAAGTCACTACACTCATCATATGTCATTCGTTCTACTTTTACATCATCTAACATGACCTTGAATAAGGTTTACCATAAAGGTAATGCTCATGTACTCTGCGACACTTGGGGATTGAGTGTGAGTGATGAAGATGGGATTCATCCCTCCTACAGGAGGTTAATATCCAGGCAACTTGATAAGCAAGGCTAAGAAATGTATGGCCATACTCATGCGATTTGATATATGATATGTGAAATCGCGTGCATCTCAAACAATTTGTTCCACTACAAGGAACATGGATTAAGCATTGAAAGGATGACAATTCCATCACTTGAATTCAATCCAGATATTAGATTCAAAGGAACTATATGATCATGGTAACATTGATCACAGATTGTAAGTTGAGGTTATTCTCCAACTTTCTGAATTGCTTAGTTAACAATGATGTAAGGACCATGACCTGGGATTCGGGATAACCCTAAAAGTTTTGCCTAAGTAAGATGATTAGAACCTTGTCTTAATATTTTGAAGAATAATTAAGACTTAAGGAGAGCTCAAGTTTCAAGTTTGAGCCTGTTTGAAGGTTGTTTGTGTTATATATGATAATTTTAGTGCAAATTGCAATTTACCCAAAATTATGGGATTATGTGCAATTTACCACCTCTAGAGTGTCACTTATCTCCCTTATCATCATATATAAGAGATATAAAGGAGGGGGTGCCTTGTTTGAGTTAAAGCACTCTTGGTGGTGAAAGAACCAAAGAATGTTGAGTATCTTGAACCCTAGATAAGGTTGTGTCGAGTTATGAAGAGTATAAGGGAGTTCCTCTCAGTTTAGAAACCATAGGGGAGGTACCATATAGGTTTAGAAACCTTTTTGAAGTATTCATATTGGGCTAAGAACCTCAAGTAGGTGAAGCCCATCAGTTTAGATGTTCCTTGCAAAAGTTGTATCAGTTTGCATATAAATTGATATTAGGTTCAGATATCTTGTCAAGCAAGATACCCCAATGGCCGATATCTCATCCTTGAATTATCCACAAGAGTTTTTCATGTCGAGATAATTATGATTGCATGGTTCCACCATGCATGGACATGTGTCACCTAAGAGCATATGGTAATGACACCTCACATATACTCTCTTTAGCCTCAATTATATAAGCCCCTCTTTTCACAAGCAAGTAAACCTTTTGACTCTTTTACCATCTACTTCTTGGTGGAAGACCCTAGGAGCTCAAGGAGAAAGAGGAAGGTCGAGAATATTGCCTAAGGTGAAGCCATGGTCATCTTAAACCTTGGGTGAATTATGCTTCTCGGGTCATGGTTCCTTTCTTTCTTTTCTTCTTCACCAAGTTCCTAATTGTGGTATCTTCTTTCATACAGAGGTGTTGTGATCAAAGTCTTCGAATTTTGATAAGTCATCTTCAACCTTGGGAACGTGGATCTTTGAATCTTGAATCTCTATTGGTGATCTTGAGGCAGGTTATATAACTTGAACTCAAGTCTATTGTTATCTACCTTCAGTCATGCAATACTTGATGATTCCTTTTCAATTTTGAGTTTCCTTGATTGAATGATGGTTCTATGAGATCTAATGGATATATAGGGATATTGTCCATGTACTAGAGTCTTAGTGCATGAAGGGTTGGAGCTTGAAGATGATGAAGTCATCTATGCACAAACCGATATTGGTTTAGGGAACCCTAACCTGATATGGTGATCTGTGAAGGGTAACTGAAATACTTGGAGTCCTAAACTATTACCGATTTATTACATGTGAATGGATATTGTTCTTACAGTTGTTTAGCCTGTCACCTAAGGTTAGTATAAGGGTAGGCCGATATCTTGAAAGAAACTGAACATATGAAAATAATAGGTCATTCTAATATACCCTAACCCTAGCAACCTGATACACCTCTTACCCGACACAAGTGTGATGGGCAACACACCTAGGCCGACACATTATATGAAAGTGTGGGAAATGCACTCCTTGAAGTCATGGATGACACGCCAAGTAGTGGTAAGGCTGATACCTTGATAGGTGAAAGAATAAATGGGTGTTCATTATGGCAAACTCGATACAATCAAAACCCTAGAACCCGATATGTATCAAAACCCTAGAGACCGATATCACTTGGTGATAGCTAATCCAATACACTAGATGATAGTGAGGTCGATACCCTATATTATGCTATGGCTGACACACAAAGTGATAAGGTGTCCGACACACAAAGTGATGGGTGGTTGATACACAAAGTGATAGGGTGGCTGATATCACCTTAAGAACCTCAAAATTGGTATCATGCTAAGTACCTCTAAGACGATATGACTTTGATGTGCCATGGCCGACACAAGTGAAGAGTGTCATGGCCGATACATGTGACTAACCCGACACAAGTGATAGTGCCTAGGCCAACACAAGTGCATGTGTCTAGGTTGAAACAAAGGTTAGTCTGTAGACTGATACATCTTGATGAATGTAGGTTGATAAATGATGAATATAATCAATTGATACACTAGGAAGTAATGATATGGATACACATTGATAAGTGTAGGTTGATGAAGCCTAAATAGGGTTAAGTTAATGTAACAAGTATGTTGAAATCAATATCCTAGTAAGTATGAGAGAGAAACTTATATTATTCATATGATGAAGGTAATACCTCACATTGGTAATAAATTAATGATAGTTTATGAGAGTATTTAAGTATGCTTGAATACTTATAGCAATGGAATAAGTTCTTATGATGAGAATTAGGGTTTGGTTGTTAAATATGAACCTGACCTAATAGGCTACAAGGGGAACCCTAACCCTAATCATGAGAGGGTTACAATTTGAATGGTTCTCTTTATGGGATGGTGATGATATTTACTTGATATTACTTTTACTAGGAATCCTAACCATGTAGGTATTATGAGATGATGAGCATAGCCAGGTATGAGCTATGATGATTTGACATGTTATATATTAAATAGGCCTTGTGAGCCATGTGATATACTTTTACAACAAGTAGGATATATATATATGTATATATATATATATATATGGGTGTTCATTCATTGCCCGTGCGGGTAGCCTGGATTTTCGCTACCCTGCAGCCAAAAAAGTAAATCTCCTTGCTAAGAAAGTAACTTTGCTGTAAAAAAAGTAACTATGGTGTCAAACAAGTAACTCTGCTGGCCAAAAAAGTAACTCTGTACAAAATATACAACAGATATATATAAGGACGGGTTTTTTGATTTTGGAGGGGAAAATGATATTATTTTTGGCTAAAATTTTTTGGAGAGCTAGACAAAATAGTCCTCTACCATTGCGAATTTTTTTTTTGAAAAAAAGTGATCGGAAGGGTGGGCGGGTAGCTACCCGCACGGGCAATAAAGATAGGCCCTATATATATACATATATACACACACATAATGACCTAGAGATGATTGTTGCCTGGTAAGAGGTGACAATGTTCAATGATGAACTAAGGGTTTGATACCGAAAACATGTGATTATGACAATGAAAATGTTGAAGGGATGAGATTCCCATTAATGTGTTCAAGGGATTAAGATCCCAAGATGGGTATAACAATTTTTTTTTCAACTGATACAAGATTCCTTGAAAATTGTATTACACCTTTCTTTGTAGCATTTATATATAATTTATGCTTGTAACTTGATTGATGCTTAAATATGGTGTAATGCATTTAACTAATCAAGTGAAACTAAAAATGTAGTTTCTCTAGCCATAGATCCATCGAGTGTCAGAACATGCTGGATGGTGAAATGAGTTTTACTCAGAGTGCATATTTTTGAATGTGCGAGGTACAAGATGAGTATTTCCTTGCATCCTTAAAACCTCAAGATTGGATGTGGGCCATACTTTGATACAATTAGGATTGGCTTCGGGCCATACCCTAACAAGAGTGTGGTTGTAGGTCGTTACTCAATATATAATCAGGACCAATTACTGTAATGACCCCACCCCTCAGCAACCCCCATTTAAGGAAGGTTAAGAAGCTGGTGTCGTTATCCCAAAACAAGATCAACTGGTTTTGCAAATAATAAAAAATAATTAATAAATTCTACCACAACTAAGCTTAAATAAGATAAAAGTTTTATTTTCACATACCTTTCAAAAATAGGACTTTACCCAAAGTAGAGTTCCATCTAACTAAATCCCCATATCTTTAATTAGCTTTATTATTCAAATATCACTTTAAACGTTCATCCATTTTCATGTATTCCTAAAATGCTGACAAACAAAATGTCAGTCAATATAATAAATTATACTGGTATGTGGGGGAACCAAAATCTTGCACATATATTATAACAACATATCCACATCAAATATTTGTTACCAATCAAAATTTACATTTTCATTATGAATTCCCAACCATTGTACCCATCCTATGGTATACCCTCTCTTAGGTTTTAGTCCCTATAATGGACATTAGGCTACCTTCTCAATCCTGAGCTTGGTACCTTATGGGCCACCTCTCTAGGTGCCCTGTAGTCTTCCCATTTAGGTCTTGACCACCTATGACCTTCCCTCCTAGGCTTGGTCTGACATTCCCTCCTGGGCTTGGTCTCTCATCATCATAAATCATAAATCCAAAGGTGGTAGTAGGTTTGGGCAAGTCATAAGCAATATATGGTGATAATCATAGTCACTTTATAGATTGTAGGAAATAAAGTTCATCCACACATTTAATTTCAAACAATTAGTAAAACCTCGGAAATCACCATGATACTAAATTGATTAGCCATAATCATAATCACATACCTGATTTGAAGTCTGAAATATAAGCCAGGTATCCAATCCAACTTAGATGTCCAATCAAGCAAGTCAAGCAACCAATCAAGCAAATCTTTATCCTGAAAACATGTATAGTGCCTAACTGTAACCATCATATTCGAAAAACTCCTTTTTGACTTGGGACACCTTTCTAAGGTTTCTAAGCCTTATTAGTATTCATTAGGTTTTCTTAGATTAATTGCTCAATCTTTATCCTTTTTAGGTCAACAAACCCTAAAACAACTTTTCCACTCATAAAAATCCTAATTATTCAAGCTATCCATATTAAGGATTCCTTAATCTCAATTTGTTTTAGGATCATCAAATCTTTGTCCTATTCATGAATTTTCGAAATAAAACCATTAAAAGACATATTTATCAAAATTAGGGTTTCTAAGCCCATTAATGCACTTTCATATACATGGAACCCTAAATTAAGACAATTATGCACAAAGATCATCTTTTTAGATCTCATTCTTCCTTTTATTAACAACATGTTAGTATTGGCTTAAATTATCCAAAGAACATCATTACAGCCCATTAACAAATTTAGAGTTTTCCATTAAAAAATCCATTAAAGGTGAAAACTTTATATACTTTTCGAATTTCAAGTAGAAACAAGCTTCAATTGTATTTTTATTGAATCCTACATACTTTTCTGATCAACTTTCATATATTGCTTGCCTTGATCCGATCATCCTATGATTTACTACAATTTTTACAAATTAATAAATTATCGACCAATAGGAGCATGTTACATGGGGCAAGGAACCCTGGGTCCCGCCCAGCCAACCCAACTGGGCCGACCAACTGACACTCACCAACCAAGTAGAGTGTGGCTTTTTTGGGTTGATCCAACTCGTGAAACAAAGAACGCAAAAAGTCTGGTTTAACCCTTACCTGTGAAGAGAAGAGTTGTGGGCAGAACAATCAAATTGCTAGTTGTCTTCAACCCTCGTCGACTTGTGAACAATGCATTCTGGGCCAGTCAACCTCATCGTTGACTCTGGAGTTCTAATCCCTTGAGTGTTGATAACACCCAATTCATGCATTTATGCTAAGAATTTATTTATTCTTTTGTGTCATTATAGCCTTAATGTTCCCAAAATAAACCTAGATTCTTATCCTTTAGAAATTTATATCTTTTCATAGATAAAGTTTCTCAACTAGCCAATTCTAGGACTTGTAGGCATCAAACCTAAGAAGACTTCAATTCTCCAAGATTTCTCCCCAACACATGGTTTTTTGCAGCATCTAGATTTCCATCCGTCACGGCCGCGGTGGACTAACCATCACATTATGTGCACCAACTTAGGAGACGGTGGTCCCGCTAACAAACTAGCAGGCCTAAGAAACTTTTGATATCTTGGAAACTATATTTGTTGGCCAGTCCTTTATCAGAATGCATCCTTGCCAATAAGAAGGTTCATCAACGCGGGCCCCTCGACCACCAGTAATACCCCCCAGTGGGGGTGGGTTTGGTCCATCACTACTACATAAATGGCTTATAAAGTCACTTTTCAAGGTGTCGGTTGTATACATAAACCGACACCTAAACTCTATAGTGTCGGTTGATAACATAAACCGACATCCAATCTATGAAGGGCGACCAGACACGGGTACCACTTTTATTAAGTTTCGGTTACTTAATAAAAAACCGACACCTAAAATCAACCGCCAAAACCAAAATTCCAGCGAAAAAATTACCTCCAAAATTTGACATATGGCGTCGGTTCATAAATAAATAACCAATGACTAAAGGTTATTCGCGAGACAGAAATAGGTGTCGGTTGTCTTTTAGTTAAAAACTAACGACTATAATCTAGTATAGGTGTCGGTTTTTGGTTAAGAACCGACACAGTTGGTTTAGTTGTCATTTTTTTTGAATAACCGACGCTTATGGTAAACTTAATAGCTCACCAGCGCGAGAGACACTTCCCCTTTCTCTGTTTCATTCCCGATTTTAGTTAGGTCCGGCGATTCCTTGCTCGCCCCCTCCGGTCGTTACTCCGTGCTCGCGCCCACCGCTGCTCCGTGCTCCGCCGTCGCTGCTCCGTGCTCCACTGCCGCTGCTCCGTGCTCCACTGCCGTTGCTCCGTGCTCCGCCGCCGCTGCTCCGTGCTCCGCCGGCACGCCGCTCCCTGCCCTCCATGCTCACCAGTCCTCTGTTCTCACCGACCCTCTTCTCGTCGGCCCTCTGTGCTCACCGGTGGCCGTGCTCGTCGGAAGGCCTTCTCCCTCTCCCTCTCTGGTCTCTGGTCACCGGTGCTCCGTGCTCTAGGCCAGGTACGCCCTTCCTCCTTCTTCCTCCTTCCTTCCTCCGCCTAGGCGGCTGCTTGGGCGGTGCCAATGCACACCCAGGCTGCTGCTGGGCATTTTTTTATTTTTTTTATAGTTATTTACTTATTGGTAACTTGATAAATAACTCATATACACTGATCTATGGCAATGCCTTAGTTGATAACTCTTTATATTAGAGCTGCAAGCCTGTAACATTAAGTAATTTTTGAAAGTAAAATCATTATTGACTGTAATATATTGAACTTATATACAATACATGTTCTATGATAAGCCTTAGTTAATTTAATATGCATACTTTGTATGTAAGATATAGTAATCAGGTACTGCTGTATATCCAAGTAAATTACATGTAACTAATCATGACATAGATTTTAGAATGCATACTTTGGTTAAATGTACTGCTGTAATTTTTGATCAAGTGATGATATGTAAATGTAGCAATAAGTTAGTAAGGTATCAATGATAAGTCTGCTGTAATGTGATGCAAAATAGTTATTGTATCATGCATATCTTAATACTTTTTTGTTTTATAGTTGTATAGGGTGTTTTATGTGTGACAAGTCTATTGTTTAACAGTTTAGCTATAATCATTGTTTTATAGTTGTGTTATAAAGTATTTGGGTGTTTAGTATGGTTATTTAGGGTGTTCAGATATGTATAAAGGTTCCAAAAAGTATAGTATATATATGCATACATGTGCATTTTTTTATAAAATTGTATAGAAAATCAAAACTCGTTCTCGGTGAGAATCCTAATCACCCTTCTTTCTTAATGATGAACTGTAATGCACACATGTGACATGCTTGGAATGTAAATGATGAACTTTTCCATAAATTGCCAATCATGCTTTTAAAGACATCAATAATCACCCTAACTTGAAGAACTAGGATTTTAGGTATAAGAATGACAACACATTATTTGTTGGCCTAGAAACCCATCCAAGATTTACTCATTAGGAGTAAATCTTGGATAGTCCCCGGTTTGGGACTGTTCTTAAATACCTAATCTTGCTTAGGATGTAAGTGTATAATGTGTATTGGGTTTTCAAGAAAATTTCGGCATCATTTCCCCATTTGTTCTCTTAGTACATATGTACTTGGAGAACAGCGGGGAAATGCTGCCAAAATTTTCTAGAAAACCCAATACACATTATACACTTACTAGTGAGATTAGGTGTTCAAGAATAGATAGGTGGTACACATTTATTATATATAATAATGACATCACATATATTTGTTAACCCTAGTTCCTAATCTTGTCATAATATATACTTGTTTTCTCTTTGATCATAGAATGGATAGATCATGGATGTCCATTCGCAATCGCTGCACCCCAGAGTTTATTTCTGGTCTTGATCAGTTCATTAGATTTGTCGAGGAACATAGGAAACAACCTGGAGATAGGTTCTACTGTCCATGTAGGCATTGCGGTAACAACTTGAAAGTCAACACTGGTGACGAAATCAAAACTCATGTCATGTGCAATGGGATTATACAAGGCTATACATATTTCAAACCCGAAACTAGTGGATGTCGATAGCAGTGCTTGTGTGGAAGAAGAAATTGCCTACGATGACGTAGATGTGAATGAACCAGTTCCAGTAGACATCATTGATGCGATGCTGGATAGTTGTGGGGTAGAGCACACCGATCCACCTCCCATTTTTAGAAACATTGTGCATGATGCTGAGATGCCATTATACACAGGTTGTACTAAGTTTACGAATCTTAGCATTGTGTTGAGATTGTATAAGTTGAAAGCTAACAATAGATGGAGCGTCAAAAGCTTCACGTCATTGCTGTCTTTGTTGAAAGAAATGCTTTCTGAAGGAAACGAGCTGCCAATCTCAACATACCAGGTAAAGAAATTGTTGTGCCCAATGGGAATGGATGCCAAGAAGATACATGCATGCCCGAATGATTGTGTATTATTTCAAAAGGACTACGCGGATTTGAAAGATTGTCCAAAATGTGGTGCGTCACGGTATAAATTGACGACTTTGGGGGAGTCCAAAACTGGTTCTCCAGCCAAGGTGATGTGGTATCTACCTATAATATCATGGTTTCAACGCTTGTTTGCCAATCTGATAGATGCGAAGAATTTGAGGTGGCATGCAGATGTTAAGAAAAATAATGATGGGATCCTACGACATGCGTCTGATTCCCCACAGTGGAAGAAGATTGATCTATTGTACCCTGAATTTGGTGAAGAAGTCAGGAATCTAAGACTTGGGCTTTGTACATACGGGATGAATCCGTACGAGACATTGAGCAGCCAACATAGCACTTGGCCAGTCATACTTGTTATATACACTCTTCCTCCCTGGCTGTGTATGAAAAATAAGTACGTAATGTTGTTGTTGTTGATATCGGGCCCCAAACAACCTGGAAATGACATCGATGTTTATCTTGAACCTCTGATTGATGACTTAAAGAAATTCTGGGGTGAAGGTGTGATGACCTATGATGCTTCACGAAGAGAGACATTTCATTTGCATGCTATGTTGTTTTGCACTATTAATGACTTTCCAGCATATGGGAATTTGTCTGGATATAGTGTCAAAGGATCTAAAGCGTGTCCTATATGTGAAGAGAACATTGATTCAACAAGACTAAAACATGGCGGTAAGAATGTATATCTCGGTCATTGAAGGTTTCTTCCAAAATTCCATCTGTATCGTAGAAAGTGCAAAGCATTCAATGGATTGAATGAGGAACAGAGTGCACCTAAACCTATACCAGGGGAGGTTGTTTATGAAAGAGTAAAAGACTTTGTTAATGAATTTGGTAAGAGATCACAATGTACTACACAGAGTGACAATTCTTCATTCAAGAAGAAGTCAATATTTTGGGATCTTCCTTATTGGAGTTCTTTGATAGTCAGACATTGTATCGATGTAATGCACGTTGAGAAAAATGTCTATGATAGCATCATTGGTACTCTGTTAAATATACCAGGTAAGACTAAAGATGGGATAAAATCCAGACTGGACCTACGTGAAATGGGAATAAGGTCAGAATTAACAGAATTACGTGAAATGGGTAATAAAAGAACATACTTACCTACCGCTTGTTACACGTTGTCTAGAAAGGAGAATAAAGCTTTTTGTGAATGCTTGGTAAATGTTAAGGTGCCACATGGTTACTCATCCAACATCCGTAGATTGGTATCAATGAAAGATCTGAAGTTTATAGGTCTTAAATCTCATGATTGTCACACTCTAATGCAACAAATATTGCCCGTGGTAATTCGATCTATATTTCCGAAGCATGTAAGGTTTGCAATCACCAGACTTTGTTTCTTTTTCAATAGTCTCTGCAGCAAAGTTATTGACCCTGAGACTCTCGATAATTTGCAAAGAGAAGTGGTTGTTACCCTATGTCAGCTTGAGATGTATTTCCCTCCTTCGTTCTTTGATATCATGATACATCTTGTTGTCCACTTGACTAGGGAACTGAAAATCTTGGGACCAGTTTTCTTGCATTGGATGTATCCCTTTGAACGATACATGAGCGTTTTTAAAGGTGATGTTCAAAACCATTATCGGCCTGAAGGGAGTATTATTGAAGGTTATGTGGTGAGAGAGGTTATGGATTTCTGCAATGACTTTCTCAGTGGTAATGACACTCCTGATAATGACAAGAATATTGACGAGCTATTTGGCAAAGGAATTTTGGGATCACGTGTGAAAGTAATCAGCCGTGAGCAGTTGGAACAAGGTCATTTGTATATTTTACACAACATGGATGAAGTGAACGTTTATATCGAGGAACATACCAATTTCATCAAAAGACAATATCCTCGAGCCAATACAATGTGGCTTGCTAGAGAGCATAACAAGACTTTTATTAAGTGGTTTGAAGATAAAGTCTTACATCAACTATCTCAAACACCAGATGATATTACTGAAACTATCAAATGCCTCGCCTTTAAAACAAAGTTGACTGTTATGTCTTATGAAGGGTATGACATTAATGGATTCACATATTACACAAAGCGCCAAGATGATAAGAGTGTCATCCAAAATAGTGGGGTCACCCTTCAAGCATCGACTATGTTTTTTGCAAGTGCAAAGGATAAGAGTCCATGTGAAGCTAAAATGTCATATTACAGTGTCATTGAAGACATATGAGAATTTGACTACATAGATTTCAGAATTCCGCTCTTCAAATGTAATTGGGTTGATAACACCAAAGGAGTTATAGTGGATGAATTGGGTTTCACTTTAGTGAAATTTGAAAAGATTGGAGAGAAGGCTGAACCATTCATATTGGCATCACAGGCGAAACAAGTATTTTATATCGATGATCCTGCAAATGATAAATGGTCGGTTGTTCTTCATGGTAAAAGACAGTTCATTGAAGATCCTATAGATGAAGAACAATACTATGATAAGTATGATGAATCCAGTCCATTCTCAGTTGGGTTGCCAACACCAACAAATATTGAAGCTAATGATGACTTGTATGTGTGCGGAGATCACAATGAAGGATTGTTAATTGATAAAAAATCACAATATTAGAGGTATGTTTTGTTTTATACGTTTTTATTTTTCTGAATATGTGAACTTTACAATTTGAATTACTTTAACTATACAAAAATACTAAAAATTTAATATGTTGTTCAAAACTGAGTATCAAACCATCACTTAAAATTTGAGCTTAATTTATAATGTGAATTACTTTACAATGTGAATGTGAACTTTACAATGTGAGCTTTATGAATTACTTTACAATGTGAACTTTACAATTTGAATGTGAATTTGCAGATGGCTGACCATTCTCTTGATGACTGTGCTGATGATTACCGTGAGGGTGAGGACATCAATGTGCCGCCTCACAATGTAAGTTTTAAAAAAATATCATATATTTATATCTATATGTCCATTTATAGTTATATCTTGTAAATGTGTTTATTTTGTCAAATTTTAGGTTGATGATGCATAGGTACTACCTGAAGCACTTGAGGCACTTGATCAGCAGCACCAAAAAGTTGACAAGAGAAGGGGCATCACTATGATGAAGAAGTTAATTGTACAAAAGGGCAATGGACCCAAACTTGTTGTGGATTTTGATAATGCAGGAAATGCATGTGGTGTGAATCGCAATTCATTTGTTTCATATCTTGGGCTTTTTACTCGTAGCCATTGCGGTTGTCTCTTAGATTCTTGGCATAACATTTCTAAGGAGAAGAAAGACTTAATATGGAGGGATTTATGCGTGAGTTATTATTAATTTGCAATTCTATTTTGTAGATTACTAAATTTTTGGATACTAGTTAATAGCAATTCTATTTTTTAGAGTATATTTGAATTGGATGAAAAGATGTTGAGGCGGCCGCAAAAATGGTAAAATACAACTCTTACAACAATCATTCGAATATTGATTATTTGTGTTGTTTACTTAATTACAAATTTTTGTTTTGGTGATTAGCGGGAGCTGCACGAGCTGAGGAAACAAGGGAAGTTCATCCCTAAGGAAACTAGGGATGAATTGACAGTTGCTCTGGGTAACCCAGAGCACCCTGGATGTGTTAGGGCTGCAGGCTCTGGTGTGGACATCAAAGCTTTTTTTGGGCCATCCCAGTGCAAACATGTCCCAAAAGCGGGACTTTCACAAGATGAGCTAACATATTCTTTCTTTATAATGTTACTGTAAAAGAGAATTCAACAATTATAATTTGATGTTTCTTTTATCCATGTATAGGTAGATAAGCTATTTGATAGGAAACTCGAAGAAGCAATGAAAAAGTGGTAGGCATCTTAGACTACCACTTACCAGACAATACCTACTGCAGGCTCTACTCCTACTCCTACTACAGAGGTTGGGAGTAATCCTGTAGAACCACCACCTAGCACATCCGTTGTAAGTATTTTTATGACATAGTAACTAGTTTTTTAATTCAAGATGATATGTATATATGAAATTGTAATCGTTTCAAAAAAAGATGATATGTATATATGTATATAATATTCTTTACACAAAAATGTGTAGGGGTTGAAGTGATGCCGTCTAAAAAGTAATGAATATGTCATTGCAGAGGCGTCGGCTTACCCATCCCTACCTGGGGAATAGTTTCACGGGTCTCCATTACCAGCTGGTTTGCTTCGTGTGAGCCCGGTACATATATTGCAAGGATGGGCGGATCTTCCATTGCCATATGCCCACCCAGATTGTGAAACGCTTGGTGAGGCAGAAGGCGGAGTGATATTGTGGTGAAAAGCGGATGTCCTCTTTACTGAAACTGTATGATAAATTTACATTATGTTAAATTGTTAGTGTGTGTATATGATGTCAGTTGATCTAAAATTTTATATATATATATATATATATATATATATATATATATATATATATATATATATATATATATATACAGGTTAAAAAGAAGACACCCACAACATCTAGGCCTCCACTTCCACCTCCTACATTACCTAGTTGGGTTCCACAGGACCTACATGTCCCGTTAGGTCCTAACTGTAGGGGTATGGCAATATGGTTAGGCGAACATGATATAAACTGCCCTATAACTGTTTCTTCTGATTCAGATTCTACAAGTCAGTCATACGAAACCAAACTATTTATACAAGATATTTTGGAGTTGTTTGGAAATAATTGGCTAAATACATCTGTGATAGAGCTATGGATAAGGTGAGATCTTCTTTATACATCCATATACCTTGTGTATGATCTGGTGATCTGGTTTCTTATTTATTAATGCATGTGTAATTAATACATATTTTGCAGCTACTTAGACAAGATATGTGCAGATTTTGGATTCGAACATGTAGGGTTTTTGATTCCATCTTTGATTAGTCTAGTAGCTAAAGACCCTACGTCAGTTCAACAATACTGCTGTGAGGCTTTTACAAATTTTTCTGTAAATAAGAAGATGGTGATAATGGCTCCATTCAATGTAGAGTAAGTTTACTTTGCTTATTATAATTTGGACTTAAGAAAATTACATTTTAATTGTGGATTTTGAGTTATTAATTTTTAACTTTTTTACCTCTAGTGGTAGGCATTGGGAGTTACTGGTTATTGTCCCCGAGACGTTCACTGTCTATTATCTAGATCCTAAGGGGAGTAAATTGAATATAAGATTTGGACACATAATGAAAATGGCATTATTCCGGTGAGAAATATTTCATTTTCATATCCGTTAACATATGTTATTACATTACTATTTAATTGCAATATTCTATGTTACATTAACATGTAGGGGTTTTGATGAGTTCAAAAAGGCTGGAGGAAAGGTCCCCACGAAAAAGAACCAGCCAATAATTTGGAAGAACGTGAAAGTAAGTTCCCGACTGCAATATATGTATGTATTATTTATGTGAACAATGCTTAATTAGTTGTATTTTTTAATATTTTGTATGTTTGAATTTATAGTGTGCTACAAAAGATAACGGATGGGTATGTGGATACTATGTCATGCGATATGCACATGATTATCAAACATGCCGCACTCGATATCGAGTGTATTGCTCAGGTATTATATAGTCTCATTAGATAATATGATCGAAATATATCAATCTTAATTATAGCTCATTAATTATATATATACATCATTCTCTTTATTGGTGTTTAAAGTTGACCCCATTACAGGAAAGGACTTACCAGATGTACATGCTCCCTATACAATGGGAGAATTAAATGAAGTAAGAGAAGAATGGGCAACAACCATACAAATAGTGGGGGTTTTAAAATATAATTGGGATGCTGATAGCGAATAATGACTAAACAATGATATTTTGTAAATGAATTTCTGAATTATAATATATGTGTGAATGTTTCTACATGTCTGGATGTTTCTACATGTGTCTGAGTGAAAATGAATGAAAGTGTTGGTTGCTATATGAATGTTTCTACATGTGTGAATGTGAATGAATGGAACTATAGATTTCTAGCTACATGAATGTTTCTAAATGTGTCAAAATAAAATGGAATTGCAGGTTGCATTGCTAAATGCATGTGTGAATATATATTGTATTGTTAATTTTGCAGGTTTGTGGCCTGTTGTTGGCTGATATCAATGGATGTCGTAAAACCTGCAGTTCATAACTAAACTACAGGTTTCTCATCCTGCGACCAGCCACAACAGGTCTACAGACTGACAAAAAAAACAAAACAATAGGCATCGGTTATTTGTATAAAACCGACACACAAAGTTATAGTGTCGGTTTTATATAAATAATCGACGTCTATTTGCTATGGCATGAAGATATATGGCTTCGGTTTCTTACTTATAACCGACACTGATAGTGCCCAAGATGGCGCCCTTTCTGTGGCGTGAAGGGTTTGAGCGTCAGTTTCTTATCTAATAATCGACGCCTATAATCCCATGATGGTGCATTTTCAGTGGCGCGTGAAGAGTTTGGGCGTCGGTTTTGGAACCGACGCGTAATGGGTGAGCTTTTAGTGTCGCCCACATAGGTGTTGCTTAGAAACCGACACTAAAGGCCTTAAATAACCAACACTAAAGGTAGGTTCTGTAGTAGTGCATGATGTCACGACCACAGACAAAAAGGATGCCACAACTACAACCAAGAAGACAATGCCACGACCACGACCAAGATGTTGTGTCGACCGACCCTCAGTACGACTGGGCCCATCTCAGCACAGTCGGGCTGAGGCCAAGGCCGCAACCATGACACACCAGTGCGACAACAACCGTGACACAACCACGTCGGCCACGACATAACCACGACCATGACACAACCACGAGGAGCAGCCAAAGAAAGGTTTTATGTTTTTGTTGTCATTTTTGTTTCCATATTTTTGTAGTAGGGAGATAGACCTCGGTAAGATAGGTGAGTGTAAGCTTTTTTAACAGAGTAAGAGTTTCCCCATCGCCAAGTGATATTGTTTGAGGTGAAGTGCCTAAAAGTGGGTTAAAGTGACTAAAAATGGGGTTAATGTGGCTACTCGTCAGTGTGTTGCCTAATTTATTGGCCAATGTGCCCCAAAATGGGATGTAAGCACCAAATGTGGGTTAAAACAGCTATTAATGGGGTTTATGCACCTATTTGTCAGTGTTGTAGCAATTTTAGCCTAATTTATAGTTACATGCCTAATTTATAGGACAATGCTCCCAAAAATGTGGCTAAAGCACCTTAAAAAGTAGTTAATGCACCCACTTGTCAGTTTAGTGCCTTTTTAGCCTAATTTACTATTATGTGGCTACTATATAGGAAATGCGACCAAAATGGGTTGAAGTTCCTAAAAGTTGGTTAAAGTGCCTAAGAGTGGGGTTAATCCACCTACTTGTTAGTGTATTGCCTAATATATATGCCAATGCACCCCAAAATGGGGTAAAAGTGCCTAAAAGTGGGTCAAAATGCCTAAAAATGGGGTTTATGCGCCTATTTGCAATGTAGTGGCAATTTTAGCCTAATTTACTATTATGTGCCTAATAAGTAGGAAATGTGCTCAAAATTGGGTTGAAGTGCTTAATAGTGGGATATAGTTCCTAAGAATAGGGTTAATCCGCCTACTTCTCGGTGTAGTAGCACACCAAATATGACGAGAGTGAGTGTTTGGTAATGGAGCTTATGTGCCAATTTGTTAGTGTAGTGGCAATTTTAGCTTAATTCATTGGTATGCGCATAATTTATAGGCAAATGCACCCAAAAATGTGGCTACATTGCCTAAAAATGGGGTTAATGCGCCCACTTGTTAGTGTAGTTCCTTTTTAGCCTAATTTACTATTATGTGACAAATTAATAGGAAATGCGCCCAAAATGGGTTGAAGTTCTAAAAGTGGCTTAAAGCACCTAAGGATAAGGTTAATCAGCTACTTATGTATTGCCAACTTTATAAGCCAAATCGCCCCAAAATTGGGGTAAAAGTGCCTAAAAGTGGGTCAAATGCCTAAAAATGGGGTTTATGCACCAATTTGCAGTGTAGTGTCAGTTTGGGCATAATTTACTATTACTTGTCTAATAAATAGGAAATGCACCCAAAATTGAGTTGAAGTGCCTAATAGTGGGTTAAGGTGCCTAAGGATAGGGTTAATTTCCCTACTTGTTAGTGTATTGCCTAATTTATAGGCCAATGCGTTTAGAGTGCCCACAAATGGCATTAAAGTGCCTAAAATGGGATTAACCAATTGTCAGTGTAGTGCCTTTTTTAGCCTAATTTACTAATATGCACATAATAACTAGGAAATGCACCCAATAATGGGTTGAAGTGCCATAAGGTGTTTTAAAGCGCCTAAGATGTCAACATATTGCCTTTTTTAGCCCAATTTACTATTATTTGCCTATTAAACATGAAATGCACCCAAAAATGGGTTGAAATGCCTAAAAGTGGGTTAAAGTACCTAAGAATGGGGTTAATCTGCCTACTTGTTAGGGAGGTGCCTAATTATAGGCATACGTGCTCCAAAATGGGGTCAAAGTACCTAAAAGCGCCTAAAAGTGGGGTTTATGCATCTATTTGTCAACGTTGTGGCAATTCTAGCCTAATCGAAAGTTATGTGCCTAATTTATAGGCTAGTGCACCAACAAATGTGGCTAAATGCCTAAAAGGGGGGTTAATGCGCCCACTCATCAGTGTATTGCCTTTTTTACTCTAGTTTACTATTATGCACCTAGTAAACATGAAATGTGCCCAAAAATGGGTTGAAGCGCCAAAAGTGGGTTAAAGTGCCTAAGAATGTCGTTAATGTGGCTAGTCGTCAGTGCAGTGCCTAATTTATAGGCCAATGCACCCCAAAATGGGATTAAAGCACCAAAAGTGGGTTAAAATGGCTAATAATTGGGTTTATGCATCTATTTGTCAGTGTTGTAGGAAGATGAACCTAAATTATAGTTATGTGCCTAATTATTAGGACAATGCACCCAAAAATGTGGTTAAAGAGCCTAAAAATGTGATTAATGCCTTTTTTTAGCCTAATTGACTATTATGTGGCTAATAGTGGGTTAAAGTGCCTAAGAATAGGGTTAATCCGCCTACTTGTTAGTTTAATGCCTAATTTATAGGCTAATGTGCCCTAAAACGCGGTTAAAGCCCCCACAAATGTCGCTAAAGTGCTTAAAAGTGAGGTTATTGCACCCAGTTTTCAGTGTAGTTCCTTTATTAGCCTAATATACTATGATGCACTTAATAACTAGGAAATGTGCTTGAAGTGCCAAAAGGTGGGTTAAATCGCCAAAGATGTCAATGTAGTGCCTTTTTTAGCCTAATTTAATATTATTTGCCTAATAAATAGGAATGCGCCAAAAATGGGTTGAAATGCCTTAAAGTGGGTTAAAGTGCCTAAAAATGGGGTTAATCTGCCTACTTGTTAGTGTAGTCCTTAATTTATTTTCATATGCACCCCAAAATGCGGTTAAAGTTCCAAAAAGTGGGTTAAAACGCCTAAAAATGGGGTTTATGCGCCTATTTGTCAACATAGTGGTAATTTTAGCCTAACTTACAATTATGTGCCTAATTTATAGGCTAGTGTGCCAACAAATGTAGCTAAATGCCTAAAACTAGGGCTAATGTGCCCACCTTTCAGTCCAGTGCCTATTTTAGTCTAGTTTACTATTATTCACCTAATAAATCCAAAAATGTGCCCAAAAATAGGTTGAAGTGCCTATAAGTTGGTTAAAGAGCCTAAGAATGGGGTTAATGTGGGTCAGTGCAGTACCTAATTTATAGGCTAATGTGCCTTAAAATGGGGTTAAAGTGCCAAAATTGGGTCAAAATAGCTAATAATGGGGTTTATGGACCTATTTGTCAGTGTCGTAACAAATTGAGTTTAATTTACAATTGCATGCCTAATTTATAAGACAATGCGCACAAAAATGTTGTTAAAGTGCCTAAAATGTGGTTAATTCACCCACTTGTCAGTTTAGTGCCTTTTTCGCCTACTATTATGTGGCTAATATTTGGGAAATGTGCCCAAAATGTGTTGAAGTGACTAGAAGTGGGATAAAGTGCTTAAGAATGGGGTTAATCCACCTACTTTTTAGTGTATTGCCTAATTTATATGCCAATGCACCCCAAAATGGGGTAAACGTGCCTAAAAGTGGGTCAAAATGTCTAAAAATGGGGTTCATGCGTCTATTTGCTGTGTTGCGGCAATTTGAGCCTAATTTCATATTATGTGCCTAATAAATTGAAATTGTGCCCAAAATTGGGTTGAAGTGCCTAATAGTGGGTTACAGTGCTTAAGAATATGGTTAATCCACCTACTTGTCATTGTAGTGCCAAATTTATATGCTAAGGCACCTAAAAATGTGGTTAAAGTGCCCACAAATGTCGTTAAATCACTTAAAAATGGGGTTAATGCACACAATTGTTAGTGTAGTGCCTTTTTAAGCCTAATTTACTATTATTCACCTAATAACTAGGAAATGCACCCAATAATGGGTTGAAGTGCCAAAAGTGGGGTTAAAGTGCCTAAGGTGTCAGTGCTGTGCCTGATTTATAGGGCAATGCGCCCCAAAATGGGTTAAAGCTCCTAAAAGTTGGTGAAAACACCTAAAAGTGGGTTTTTTGTGCCTACTTGTCATTGTAGTGGAAATTTTAGCCTAATTTATTGTAATACTCCTAGAGTATAGGCAAATGCACCCAAAATTGCGGCTAATTTGCCTAAAAATGTGGTTAATGCACCCACTTGTCAGTGTAGTGCCTTTTTAGCCTAATTTACTATTATGTACCAAATCAATAGGAAATGCGCCCAAAAATGGGTTGAAGTGCCTAAATGAGGTTTTAAAGTGCCTAAGGATAGGGTTAATCAGCTACTTATGCATTGTCTAATTTATATGCTAATGCACCCCAAAATTGGGGTAAAATTGCCTAAATGTGGGCCAAAATGCCTAAAAATGGGGTTTATGTGCCTATTTGCAGTGTAGTCACAATTTGAGCGTAATTTACTATTATGTGCCTAATAAATAGGTAATGCACCCAAAATTGGGTTGAAGTGCCTAATAGTGGGTTAAAGTGCCTAAGAGTAGGGTTAATACGCCTACTTGTTAGTGTAGTGCCTAATTTATATGTCAATGCAGTTAAAGAGCCCAAAAATGTCATTAAAGTGCCTAAAAATAAGGTTAATGAACCCAATTATCAGTTAGTTCCTTTTTTATCCTAGTTTACTATTATGCACCTAATAACTAGAAAATGTGTCGATTAATGGGTTGAAGTACCTAAAGGTGGTTTAAAGCGCCTAAGATGTCAATGTATTGCCTTTTTTAATCTAATTTACTATTATTCGCCTAATAAATAGGAAATGTGTAAGGACCCTGACCTTCGATTTGGGCTTACCCTATTTGCTTTGCCTAAACCCTGTGTTTAGATGCTTGCTAATCACCTGAAGTTGTGATTAGGGTTTGTTTGTGCTTTGTTAAGAGGTGGAGGTGCAACTTGCAAATTACCTAAGTTTTAGGGTTGGTGTGCAAGTTTGTCACCTTAAGAGATGTCTTTCTCTCTCCTTGCTTCCTTTAAGGTTGATAGGATGGGTTGGTCTCTTTGCTTGAGTAGCTTTGGGCTTTGTTGAGCTTTGATGAGCCTTATTGAGGCTTGATATCGGGTTGGACCTTGTTGTATCAGCCAAGGGAGTGTTGGTTGTATCGGGCAAGGAGGTATATCGACCATGGTGTGTTGGATTGCCATCTTGGGCGACACACACCCTTCACCTAGCCTCATTTGTGTCACCTTCTTTAGACAAATGGTTGTTGCTTTTCTAAGTGGGTGGCAACTCATGGGTGTGTGTTTTCAGGGTGCTAGCATGTGGCACAATCCTTGGACAAGTGTGTTAGGGGTGGGTGCCACCTTGCCTTGCTCTTCCCCTTCACCCCTTAGTATATACACGACCCTCCCTTGCTTGCTAGGTCTCTTTGGTTCCATTATTTGCTTCCCTTCCTTTGGTGTCCGAGCTAGGAGAAGAAAGGAGAAAGTGGTGTCTGATACAGCTGGTGTCTTGGGCAACACACCTTGCTAGCTTATCCCTTTCCTTCTCTTGTGGTAAGTATCTCCCCCTTTCCTTGGCACCTTCTTCTTCTTCTTCTTCTCCCTTCTCTTCGGCCATGGTGGTTATAAGTTTTTCTTCTTTGTGTTGGCTGAAGGTGGTGCCTTGGAGCTTGGAGCTTGGTGCTTGGAGTTTGGAGCTTTAGATCTTGAGGTGGGTTACATAACTCCTAACCCTACTATACTACTTCTTTATCATGTTGCTTTGTTATATGTTTCCTCCATGTCATCTTCTAGCTATGTTTCTTGCTTTAATGGTTATAAGGTTGCCTTAGATGTACCCTAAACCTTGTTGAGATGGTTGTCTTGTGTTGGCCAAACCATTGTATGTGGAGGTATTTGGGTAAAACCCCTCTCTCACTTAGTTGTTTATAGGTGAGCCTAGGGTCTCCTAATTCAATGGGGAGTGGAGTTTTGGTTGGATGGTTGATATGGTGATGGACCTCCTTGTTGCCCGAGAGGTGATGGAAGTTGTGCAAAACCCCTCTCTCACTTAGTTCTTGAGAGGTGAGCCAAATCTCTCTTGATCTTTTAGGGCTTCTTGGTGGTGTAGTCTTGAGGTTGAAGATGGCCAACCCATCATGGCCTTTGAACCCTTCACGATACCCTAACTTGTATTCTGCCCAATATCCCTCTTATGGGGTTGAGCTTGGGCGATATGCTAGGTGAACACCTTGTTGACCTCTTGACCTATATGGACCTTTACCCACGATGTAGTTGGGCGATATGTCCTTGTCCGATATGGCAATGACCAATATGGAATCTTGGTTGGTGTAACCCTGATGGGCGATATGGTGCCTTGACCGATAGAGAGTCCCAAACCCAAGCTTGGATTATAGGGATACCTTGGGCGATATGGGATCTCCTTGGGCGCCATAGTGGGCTTTCCATGATGTCACTTGATGGATGACAGTGGTGTGCCTTGGGCGATATGGTTTTGGTGGTTTCCCAACATGGAAAACCCTAACCCTAGCGGGCGATATAGGTTCTTGGCTGATTTGATGATAGTGTTACCCGATACACTCTTGTACATGGTTTCCCGATACCCTCTTGTGCATGGTTACACGATATGCTAGTTTCCCCATATGTGGCTTGGTGCCCTAGGGTTTTGGTGGCAACCGATATCGTTTGGGTGAGGGATGGTGCTCTACCCGATATCCCTTTAGTGAGGGTAGGCAATACCTTTCAGTGAGGGTAGGCGACGCCTTTGGTGAGGGATGCGCCTAACTCGATAACCCTAAGTTGGTGAACTTGTTGTCTTGAGCCCACATATTTGGTTATGGTGATGAGATATGATAGTTGGGTTGTACCCAGTAACATGGTGGCTACCTAAGGTTGATAAGATGACAAGATCATGGTTGTGTTCATGATGTTATGAGATATAGGGCATGGTGGATGGTCACGGTTTGGTAACAATAATATAAGTTGTTTGACATACCATCTACAACTTTATGCTTCATGTGTTTATAATAATTGATGTTGTTCCAATCATATGCACGTTAAATCTTAGTGACATGATATTCATAATATGTTCTGTAAAGATATGTATTTGTTGATGAAGTTATCTCTTCAGATATGCATTCTAACCATGCAGGTATTATCAAATGAATTCATATCCAGGTAAGAGTTATGAGGTGTATGTGTTTTGTATGATACAAAATAATGATGTTCCTTGTTAATGAGATAACATGCACCACCAGTATGATAAGAAAGGTATGGTGACCTATTAAAGGTTGAGTGCCTGATTGAGGTGTTATCCTCTGACACTACTACAGAAATAGCATTCAATGTCACTTTTCTGGGCGTCGGTTATTAAGGAAAACCGACGCCTTATATGTTAGGCATCAGTTGTTTAAGCAAACCGACGTCTATATTCAAAGACCAGCCAGACACGGGTACCACTTTGTATTCAGCGTCGGTTGTTTATAACAAACTGACGCTGAAAGTCGGCCGCGAAATCCAAATTTTGATCAAAAAAAAATAGTGTCATTTTCAGCGTCGGTCATGTAGGTATAAACCGACGCCTATGTGCGATGAAAATTTGCGCAAAAAGTGTCACTTTCAGCGTCGGTTATCCTTTTATAACCGACGCTGAAGGTGGTTCCCGCCAAACAATTTCATGAAAATATCGTCCAATTGGACGTCGGTTGTTGCAAACAACCGACGCTAAAGATTTTAGGCGTCGATTGTTAAAACAACCGACGCTATTTGGGAACTTATACTCCGCGATCGCCCGACTCTTCCCCTTTCTTCTGTTTCATTGCGAGCAATTACCCTATTTCTCTGCTGTCGGCGATTTCTCTCCGGCGATTTCTTCTCCAGTGCCATTTCTCCGGCTATTTCTTCTCCGACGCCCCCTTCTCCGGCGCCCCCTTCTCCACCACCACTCCTCCTTCTCCGCGCCCCCTTCTCCGCCGCCCCTACTGCCCGCCCCTACTGCCTGCCCCTGCTGCTCCAAGCGCCTGAGGCCGCCGCCACGCCTGACTCTTCGGCGCCGCCTGGTGCTTTTCCACCGTCGTCGCGCCGCCGCAACCACCGCCAGAGCCACCGGAGCTGCTAGCTGCTCCTCCACCGCCGTCGCTGCTAGCTACTTCTCCAGCCAGAGCCACCGGAGCCTCTGCCTTCTTCCCTCTGACAAGGTTGGTCTTCTCGCTGCTAGCTGCTCTGCTTTTTTATGCATCGATCAAATTGTTGTGATAAAAATGCATGTAATGTATTTGATTAGAGTTAATCTAATCTGGATGTTCATAATAATGGTATGTTAAATATGATGATTAGGGATAAATATAATGTCTAGTACACAAATATTAGATGATATTCAAGAAAACCCTAGTTTGATGAGCATGTTGTTAATCATGTTAATTATGATTCTTCTATATATTCTGATGTCATTATATAATTATGTGATCCCAACATATTAAATTGAATTAGAATGATTTCATGAATTATAGGGTTTTAAAGTTGATAAACATGTACATGCAGAAATAGGGTTATTAAACCAATGGTTATAACATAGTATGATCTTAATCTGATCTGGATGTTCATAATAATGTAGTATGTTAAATATGATGATTAGGGATACATATAATGTCTAGTAAAGATTCCTAGACCTTTTGTTTGAAACTATTGATTTCTTGATTTATTATTTAATAATGCTCTATAGATTAGGATTAACCATGTTGCCTGTACTTTATAGACATTTATTATATATAAGAATGACAACACATGTATTTGTTGGCCTAGAAACCCGTCCAAGATTGGCTCATTAGGAGTAAATCTTGGATAGTCCCCGGTTTGGGACTGTTCTTGAACACCTAATCTCACTTAGGATGTAAGTGTATAATGTGTATTGGGTTTTCGAGAAAATTTCAGTAGCATTTCCCCGTTTGTTCTCTAAGTACATATGTACTTAGAGAACAACGGGGAAATGCTGCCGAAATTTTCTTGAAAACCCAATACACATTATACACTTACTAGTGAGATTAGGTGTTCAAGGATGGGATAGGTGGTACACATTTATTATATATAAGAATGACATCAAATGTGTTTGTTGGCCTAGAAACCCGTCCAAGATTTACTCATTAGGAGTAAATCTTAGATAGTCCCCGGTTTGGGACTGTTCTTGAACACCTAATCTCACTTAGGATGTAAGTGTATAATGTGTATTGGGTTTTCGAGAAAATTTTGGTAGCATTTCCCCGTTTGTTCTCTAAGTACATATGTACTTAGAGAACAGCGGGGAAATGCTGCCGAAATTTTCTTGAAAACCCAATACACATTATACACTTACTAGTGAGATTAGGTGTTCAAGGATGGGATAGGTGGTACACATTTATTATATATAAGAATGACATCACATGTGTTTGTTGGCCTAGAATGTGAACAATCATTGTTTTTTATATTACTTGTACATTGAAGGATTGCTAATTGATAAAAGATCACAATTTTAGAGACATGTATGTTTATACAAATGCTAAATGTTTTCCTTATTCTAGTTGATACAAATGCTAAATGTTTTCCTTTTTAATGAAATTTTCAGATGGCTCACCATGATGAGAATGATGTCCATGATGAGCATGAAGTCCATGATGAGCATGCTGTCCATGACGAGCATGACGAGGATACCAACGTAAGTTCTAAAAACATATCCCGTATTTCTATAAAATTCATTATCTTCTAGTTATGTCATATATCCTGTATTTCTATATTGGCTTAATTCGGTGTGTTTATTTTTGTCAAATTTTAGGTTGATGATGCACAGCTACCCACTGAAGCAATTGAGCAACTTGATGCGCAGCAACAAAAACTTAACAAGAAAAGGGGTATCACTCTGTTGAAAAAGTTACTTGCGCTGAGTGGCAGTGGATCCAAATTGGTTGTGGAGTTTGATAATGGAGGGAATGCAATTGGAGTGAACCGCAATAATTTTATAAACTATCTTGGGGTTGTCACTCGAAGCCATTGTGGTGTTAAATATGATAATTGGCATAAAGTTCCTCAGGCGAAGAAAGACTTGATATGGAAAGATTTATGCGTGCGTTATTATTATTTGCAATTCTATTTTGTAGATTACAAATTCTATTATTTGCAATTATATTTTTGGTACTAGTTAATAACATTTCTATTTTACAGAATCTGTTTGCATTGGATGAGATGTTGCATCGTAAAAGTGTGATGCAACGCGCTGGAAAGATGCTTAGGAATTACAGGACAAATCTGAACAGAGAATACATAAGACAGGGTGATAAGAAGAAGAAGTCAGCCCTTGAACAATGGAACTTCTTGGACAAAGAAGATTGGGACAATTTTGTTGCTTCAAGAAAATCTGAAGAATTCAAGGTATTAGGCGTCACTCCCATTTTAATTAATATACATTGTATTCACCTATTCAAGATTAACATTTAGTGCTACTAACCTAATTATAAATGTGCATACTAACTAGGCCCTCAGTGACGCACAAAAAGCAAGGCGTGCACTGAATGTACATGACCATACTATGGGTCCAAAAGGCTATGCAAGCGTTCGCCAAAGACTACAGGCAGAGTCTGCAGCTACTCAGGAGTCTACGACTACTCAGGAGTCTGCGGCCACACCCTTCCCTCGCCATGATATCTGGATAGCTGGCAGGAAAAACAAGAAGGGTGAAATAAAGAAGCCCGAAACTGCTGAGGCGGCTGCAAAAATGGTAAAATACAACTCTTAGAGCAATCATTTGAATATTGATTATTTGTGGTGTTAACTTACCAATTTTTGTTTATGGTGATTAGCGGGAGCTGCACGAGCAGAGAAAACAAGGCACGTTCATCCCTCAGGGCACAAGGGATGAATTGACAGTTGCTCTGGGTAACCCAGAGCATCCTGGATGTGTTAGAGGTGCCGGCGCTGGTGTGGGCATCAAAGCATTCTTTGGGCCATCCCAGCGCAAACCCAGAGCGGGACTTTCTCAAGAAGAGGTAACATATATATTCTATTTTTATAATGTTACTGCAAAAGGAAATTCATTAATAAAAAGCTAATATTTGTTTTATCCATGTATAGGAGAATAAGAGAGTCGAGGATATAGTTGCTAAGAAGCTCAACGATGTGGTTGCTGAGAAGGTCAAGG
This sequence comes from Alisma plantago-aquatica, assembly GCA_963693085.1. Classification (NCBI taxonomy): domain Eukaryota; kingdom Viridiplantae; phylum Streptophyta; class Magnoliopsida; order Alismatales; family Alismataceae; genus Alisma; species Alisma plantago-aquatica. The sequence goes on along the minus strand of OY856410.1, from coordinate 1,028,227,444 downwards.
AAGAATTGCTGCGGTGGCAGACATCTCAGGCTTCCAATCAGCCTATGCCGACCCACTCTTCTCCTGGTGCACAGACTGCAAGTAATCCTGGAGACCCATCGCCTAACACGTCTGCTGTAAGTATTGTTTATGACATTGTAGCTAGTCTTTTCAAGATGATATGTTTTCAAGATGATATGTATATATGTATAACATTCTTTACGTAAATTTGTAGGCATTGAAGCCATGCCGCTTAAGAATGGAAAACTATGTTGTTGCAGAGGCGCAAGCTTACCGGTCCCTTCCTGGGGCAACGTTTCATGGGACTCCAATGCCGCAGGGCTACATTCGTGTGAGCCCGATACATGTATTACCCGATTGGAGGGAAGTTGTGTTGCCATATGCCCACCCAGATATTGATACACTTGGTGAGGAAGAAAGCGGGGTCATATTGTGGCCCAAAGCAGATGTCCTCTACACGACTGAAATTGTAAGATAAATTTACATTGATTTAGACTGTTAATGTGTATATATGATGTCAACTGATCTGAAATTATATATACAGGTTAAAAAGAAGACACCAGGAGCACCTAGGCCTCCACCTCCAATTCCCGCATTACCAACTTGGGTTCCAACTGACCTACAATACCCGTTAGGTCCTGCTTGTAGGGGAATGGCATGTTGGCTACGGGCACATAATATACTTTGCCCTATAATTGTTTCTTTAGATGCAGATTATGCAGGTCAATCATACGACAGCTCTTTATTTATACAAGATATTATTGAGTTGTTTATGTATGATTGGTTGAATACATCAATGATAGAGACATGGATAAGGTGAGATCTTGTTTATACATCCATATACCTTGTGTAAGATCCGGTGATCTAGTTTCTTATATATTAATGCATACGTCTATATGTTTTGCAGCTACTTAATCGAAGATCATTGCAAACAATTTGCATATGATCATGTGGGATTTTTGATTCCATCATTGATTAGTATGGTAGCTAAAGACCCTGATAGTGTTCAACAATACTGTATAGATGCTTTTACAATTTTTGGTCATCAAATGAAGACGATAATAATAGCTCCATTCAATGTCAAGTAAGTTTGCTTTATTTATAATTTGGACTTAAGAAAATTCCATTATTATTTTGCATTTTGAGTTATTAATTGTTAACTTTTTACCTCTAGTGGTAGACATTGGGAGTTACTAGTTATTGTCCCCGGGACGTTCACTGTTTATTATCTAGATCCCGCAGGAAGTACATTAAACACTAAAATTGGACACGTAACCAGAATGGCATTATTCTGGTGAGAAATATTTCATTTTTTATATCCGTTAACATCTTTTATTACATTACTATTTACTTATGCAACTTAGTGTGTTATATTAACATGTAGGGGTTTATATGCATTCAAAAATGCTGGAGGAAAGGTCCCAAGGAAAAAGAACCAGCCATTGTCTTGGGAGAACGTAAAAGTAAGTTCCCGACTCCCCGACTCCAATGTATATATTATTGATGTGAATTGTGCTTAGTTGTATTAATTTGTATGTTTCAATTTATAGTGCGCTACACAAGACAATGGCTGGGCATGCGCATACTATGTGATGCGATTTATGCAGATGATTATCAAACATGCCGCATTGGACATCGATACCATACATGAGGTATTATATATAGTCTCATTAGTTAGTATGAAATATATCAATCTTATTTTTATATTATTACTTATATATATACATCATTCTCTTTGCAGGTGTTTAAAACTGACCACACTATAGGCAAACGCTTAAAAAATGTACATGCTCCATATACGAGGGAATCATTAAATGAAGTAAGAGAAGAATGGGCAATAGCTGTACAAACAGTGGCAACTGTAAGATATAATTGGGATGTTGATAGTGATGATGAATGATACTTTGTAAATGAATGTTTCTGAATGTTAAAACATGTATTTGAATGATTCTATATGTGTGAACGTGACAATTGAATTGATGTCTGAATGTATCTACTTGTGTGAATCTTTTTATGTTAATTTTGCAGGTTTGTGGCCTGTTTGTAGGCTGATATCAATGGATGTCGTAAACCTGCAGTTCAGAAAACTAAACTGCAGGTTCTCATCCTGCTGACCAGCCACAGCAGGCCTGCAAACAGATTTATAAAAAAAAATAGAAATAGGCGTCGGTTATTTACCGATAACCGTCAGCACAGACTTACAGCGTCGGTTTTTTGTTGAACACCGACGCCAAAAGTGTTCGCGCTACAGGAAATGGGAGTCATCTAGGACACTTTTTTGCGTCGGTGTTTTAGTATATAACCGACGCAGAAAGCGTCCTAGATGACGCCGTTTTCTGTGGCGCGAACCCTTTTGGCGTCGGTGTTTTATAATAAACCGACGCCTTTATGTTAAATAGGCGTCGGTTTTTTAACCGACGCTGAAGTGTCCAACCTTTTAGCGGCGCCCACATAGGCGTCGTTCAGAAACCGACGCCAAAGGGGGTTAAACAACCGACACTAAAAGGCACTTCTGTAGTAGTGTGATGATGAGATAAGGGATTGATATCCCATGATGATGTATGATGATGAAGCCTTGAGGGGTAGTAACATTATGTGAGGAGGGATTGAGATCCCATTGCAGTATGATAATGACAGTAATGGTGTGACACAATGTTGTCTATGTTTTATAACCCGATTGCCTCAACAATTCACTTAAAATGTACTAATTAATTATAGATGAACATTTCATGTAGTTTTCCATGGCCATAGATCCATCACCGTCAATAGCTGGTGATGGTGAAACATGTTTATCCTGCGGGATTACCTAGAGCACATATTGTTGAATATGTGGGGTTTCTCCTAGCGGAAAGTAGGAGGATTAGAGTACAACTTCAGTTGTAGACTCAGTATGGTTAGAGCATGGTGAATAGGCTCATGGCTCAGTGTGATAGAGCATGAATGCATTCATGGCTCAGGAGCATGGTGAATAGGCACGTGGCTCAAGGTATGCTAGCACTGAGACTTGTACCAAGGTAGGCTAGAGAAAAGGGTATCCTATGGAGTTGACCCTGTGGTTGAGGCCACTTAAGCAAGAGATTGTGATCCTGCTTTAGATATCATGAACTAACCATGATGAGGTGAGGTCATGGAGTCTGGCTCTTCCATTGACTTTGTATGGCACTAGTTTTGGGCTTCACAGCCGAAGGTTGGATTTGAGCGATACAAATCACTTCCTCAGGGCATAATAAATTTAATCCATCCGTATAATATATATTGCTTAGGGCAAAACATGGAACATTGGTTGAGGCCTTGCTTGTATAGTTTCCCTAGTTATATCTTGCAGTTAATTACATGTTCCTCATATCTTATATAACTTGTCTTGTCAATCATGTTCCATAAGAAATATCTGGTCATATGTCTCCCGGATACCTTGGTAAGTCTGTTAATAAACTTAGTTTTGTTCAGTTTGTTGCATATATGAGCTACTTATATCAGTTATCTATTTTATTTGTTCTAGCTTTCCTGAAGTTTTATAGTTCGACAGGGAGTTATGTTTCTCGTTGGGATTGTGTGTCTCACCCCGCTGGTTTTAAACCTTTTTAGGTGATCCTGCTAGCGCAGTGGTGGTCGTGAGGTTGCGGTCGAGCAACAAGAAGAATAGTAGGAGGCAAGAGATGAATATGCTGCTATTTTGGTAGTTTTATAGTAGAGTCCTAGAGTCATACATGTACTCTCAGGTCCTTGGAGGTGTTTTGACGATGTCTCATGATGTATAGTTGATGTAGCTTGTTTATCCTGCTATTGGCATGATATGGCATGTTCTATAAATAAATAGGTGGTGAACTCCTTATGCCTATGGGACAGTTAGGTTCTATGAGTTGTGGAGTAATATCAAGGTTTATGTATATTTATATAACATGTTTCCTTACAGGATAAGGATCTGGATGTAATAGTTTCTTTATTACCTGCTATTCGCAATCAATTTTAATTAACCCGTGTTTTTGGTAATATGTGGTTTATGGAGGTTTCACATGTTTTTGTGTGGCATTTTGTTGTCTGTGTGATAGTGGGATGTCACATAGAAATTTGGTATCAGAGATCTAGGTTCGTTGAGTCTACAAGGATCTAAGACTAGGCTTGTGTCTGTTCTTGTGAGTTTTCTAGATTTTCTTACAATAACCTTCTGCCCCCAGCAGAAGATAAAGCTTAAAGATGTCTAGAAATCATGAAGAACATGCTTTCAAGAGTAGTGATGTTGCATCTATTGATGGAGCACGAGTGCAGGCACATGAAGATCGGGTGCCTGAGGTCCCCCAAATCGACCCAGCCATTGTTGAGAATCCTATCTACCAGCACCTTATGGGATAGGTAATTGCAACGATGAATCTCATGGTGGAAATATTACATGTGCCTCCTCCAAGAGCACTGATTCCCCGTGAAGAATCATCGGGTATTGGGAAGACCTTCGAGCGGCTTCGCCGAGTCAAAACTTCAGATTATGCTGGAAACGCTGATCCAGCGGATGCAGACCTATGGCTGACAGGTCTTGAGAAGGCCTTATGAATCCTTACATCCCCAGGGCAGACAAAGTCAAGCACGTTGTCTACCTTTTGAAAGGTAGTGTTGGCCACTAGTAGACCATCAAGGAGGAGAAATGGCCTAGTGAGGTGATCAGTTGGGACGTCTTCCGACGAGAGTTCGTGAGTCGATACTTCTCAAAGACCTATCTGGATGAAAAGATTAGTCAGTTTGAGCGTCTACGCCAAGGATCTATGAGAATCACTGAGTATGAAGCCAAGTTTATGGACCTACTAAGGTTTTGTCCTCACATGGTGGCAACAGATGATGAGAGAATTAGATGGTTTGAGAAAGGTCTGAGTACTGAGTTGACGACACCTGTTGTTACTTTAGAAAATAGGGAGCGGTTTGCCACGTTTGTGGAGTCTATCAGAAGGATTGAATGGTCAGTCAAGGAGAAGAGAGAGACCATGTCCAAGAAAAATCCTACTCAGTTCCAGAGGCAACGGTTCAATGGCTTCAATAAGCCGAGGTTTTCTGCACCTTCTGCGATGCAGAACTCCGGTGCATTGTCATAGTGGTCTCCGAGTAAAGGAAGAGGGTGCGGGTTTTCACCATCTAGATCCCACAGTACAACTTCAGTAGCAGTGATAGGTCCATCTAGGCCACAAATATAAGACAGGTTATTCTATCACTGTGGACAAATAGGGCATTTGAAGTCAAATTTCCTAAGGAGAGATGTCGAAGTCACGCAGCAGTTGAGGCAGAATCAACAGGGATCAGATAGACAGCAGTCCAGTGGTAATAGAGGGTGAGGACATGGTCAAGCATCACAAGTAGGATCATCTTCTCAAGGAAGCAGAGGACGTGTATGAAAGCAAATAATGGCTCGATTATATGTTATGAGTCAGCCAGAAGCGATAATCAACCTGCGAGTTGTGGCAAGTTAGATGGAGTTATTTCATATGGATTTGTCTTCTTCTTACTTTATATATGTTCTGGTTGACCCGGGTGCTATGCACTCTTTTATTGCACATAGTATGCTTGATAGTTGTCTTTTACCTATTAGCTGTAAGAAAGATAGCTTGTTGCTAGAAACCCCTCTTGTTGGGCCCATGTTGCTTCGAGAAGTGTGTCCATCTTGTATTCTATCTTTTTTGGGACACAAGATATAAGTGGATCTTATACCACTTGATATGCATGGATTCGATGTGATCCTTGGTATGGATACCTTAGAGAAGTATATGGTTGTGTTGGACTGTGGTTCCAAGCAAGTGGTGTTTGTTGATGATGGTGAGAAGTGGATCTTCCAAGGGGATAGGAAGATTCTTCCAACGTGTTTAGTATCAGCAATGGTGGCGGAGAAGTTGTTGCGGCAAGGATGTAAGGTGTTCTTAGCTCATGTTGTAGATACCAAAGTGGAAGGTTCTAGCCTTGAGGATGTGCCTATTGTCAGAGAGTTTGCATATGTGTTTCCTGATGAGTTTCTCGGTGTTCCCCCACCTCAAGAGATTGAATTGGAGATCAATCTAGTGCCAGGGACACAACCAATTGCTCAAACACCATACAGGATGGCTCCAGATGAAATGGAAGAACTAAAGAAGCAGTTATAGGAGCTGCTGGATAAAGGTTTCATTAGACCGAGCACATTATTATGGGGTGCTCCAGTCCTCTTTGTAAAGAAGAAGGATGGATCGATGCATTTGTGCATAGATTATCGGTAGTTGAACAAAGTTACGATCAAGAACAAGTATCCTTTACTAAGAATAGATGATATGTTTGATCAGTTGTGTGGTGCTACATTGTTCTCAAAGAATGATCTACGGTCTGGATATCATTAGTTGAGGATAAAGGATGAGGACATACTATAGTCAGCTTTTAGGATGAGGTATGGTCACTTTGAGTTTGTAGTTATGCCGTTTGGGCTAACTAATGTGCTTGCTTCTTTCATGGATCTGATGAACTGGGTGTTCCGACCATTTCTAGATCAATTTGTTGTGGTTTTTATAGATGACATTTGATCTATAGTTGGGACAGTCATGAGCATGAACAGCATCTTCAACAAGTGTTGACTCTACTTCGCCAACACCAGTTGTATGCCAAGTTTAGTAAGTGTGAATGTGAATTCTGGTTGAAATAAGTGACTTTCTTGGGCCATGTGATATCTGTAGAAGGAGTCAGAGTGGACCCCAAGAAGGTGGAGTCATTTGTAGAATGGGAGCAACCAAAGATGCCGATTGAAGTTTGTAGTTTTCTGGGTTTAGCAGGATACTACCAAAGGTTTATAAGGAACTTCAGTGTAATCATGTTGTCATTGAAAAAGTTGACCAGGAAGGATGTACCTTTTGATTGGGATGATCATTGTCAGTAAGCTTTCCAAAGTTTGAAGGAGAAGCTGACTAGTGCTCCAGTGTTGGTGTTGTTAGAGCCAGGGAAAGGCTACCTTGTTTTCTGTGATGCTTCCAAGAAAGGCTTAGGATGTGTGCTAATGCAGGAAGATCATGTGGTTTCTTTTGCTTCGCAACAGCTTAAGAAACATGAGGAGAGTTATCCGACACATGATTTGGATTTGGCAGCGGTGGTCCATGCATTAAATATTTGGAGACACTATCTTTATGGGGAGGTGGGTCAGATCTTTACGGATCATAAGAACATGAAGTATATCTTCTCGCAGAGTGAGCTGAACATGTGACAACGTCGCTGGATGGAGTTGATCAGTGATTATGATTGCACCATTGAGTATCATCCTGGTAAGGCGAATGTGGTAGCTGATGTGCTTAGCAAGAAGTCTTCTTCCCTTCCTATGAAGAAAGCACAGTTGAGTTCTTTGATATGCCATAAGTGGGATATGTTCATCTCTTTGTGATAGATGAATGTACAGTTGAAAGTCTCCTTGTTGGTAGGGTTGTTGGCACATATGCAAGTGAAGCCTACTTTGAGGTGGTAGATCAGAGAATCACATCAGACAGATTCTACAATTCAGTTGACCAGGACAGAGTTTGGCAGCAAGAAGCTTGATGGCTTCCATGAGTCCAAGGATGGACTAGTTTGGTATCATAATAGGATGGTGGTTCCTGATGTTGATGATCTGAGGAAGTTAGTGCTCGAGGAAGCGCACACGTCAATGTATGTTATGCATCCAGGTGTCACAAAGATGTATCATAATCCGAAGGGCTTGTATTGGTGGCTTGGATTGAAGAGAGATGTATCTGAGTTTGTGGCTAAGTGTGTGATATTTTAGTAGGTAAAGGTTGAGCATTAGAAGTCGGTAGGTATGTTGCAACCCATGCTGATACCATAGTGGAAATGGGATCATATAATCATGGATTTCGTATTTGGTCTGCCAAGGATAGCTAGGAATCATGATTCCATTTGGGTGATAGTGGATAGGTTGATGAAGTCTGCTCATTTCATACCAATGAAGATAACATATATAGTAGAAAAGCTTGCTCAGGTGTATGTGAATGAGATAGTGCATTTGCACAGTGTGCCCACAATGATAGTTTTTTACAGAGGCCCCCAGTTCATGAGTCATTTCTGGGAATAGTTGCACAAAGCATTGGGAATGCAGTTGAGGTTCAGTACCGCTTTCCACCCATATATAGATGGAAAAACTTTGGAAGACCTTCTCTGAGCTTGTGTCTTGTAGTTCGTAGGCAGTTGGGATGTGCATCTCATTCTGATAGAGTTCTCCTACAACAATAGTTACCAACAAAGTATCGACATGGCACCTTATGAGGCTTTACATGGCAGGAAGTGTAGATCTCCTCTATGTTGGTATGAGTCTAGTGAGTATCAACTTTTGGGTCCAGAGTTAGGGCAGCAGACAACAGAGAAGATTAGGGTGATACAACAATAGTTGAAAGTGGCACAGGATAGACAGAAGTCATATGCAGATAATCACCGATGACCTCTAGAATTCCAGGTGGGATACAAGTTGTATCTCAAGGTCTCACCATGGAAAGGTGTGCTGAGGTTTGGCCAGAAAGGCAAGTTGGCTCCCAGGTATATGGGGCCATATTAGGTAATAGCACGTATTGGCAAGGTAGCTTACAAGTTAGAGCTACCGCCAGAGTTGCACAGGTTGCATCCAGTGTTCCATGTCAGTATGCTAAAGAAAAATCATTCAGGAATAGAGATAGTGATTGATCCAGTTGAGGTCGAGCTTGATGCATGTGACCTACGAGGAAGGTCCAGTGTTGATCCTTGATAAAAGAGTAAAGAAGTTGAAAAGGAAGGACTTGGTGCTTGTAAAGGTTCTTTGGCATCATCGTGGCATTGAGGAAGCCACGTGGGAGCTTGAGGAAGAGATGAGGAGGAAGTATCCCTCGCTTTTCTCTTCGGATTTTGGGGTAAAATCCTTTTGTAGAGGTTTATGGCTTGTAAGGACCCTGACCTTTATTTGGGCTTACCATGTTTGCTTTGCCTAAACCCTATGTTTAGATGCTTGCAAATCACCTGAAGTTGTGATTAGGGTTTGTTTGTGCTTTGTTAAGAGGTGGAGGTGCAACTTGCAAATTACCTAAGTTTTAGATTTGGTGTGCAAGTTTGTCACCTTGAGATATGTCTTGCTCTCTCCTTGCTTCCTCTAGGGTTGAGAGGATGGGTTGAGCTCTTTGCTTGAGTAGCTTTGGGCTTTGTTGAGCTTTGATGAACCCTTTTGAGGCTTGATATTGGGTTGTACCTTTGTGTATTAGCCAAGGGAGTGCTAGTTGTATAGAGCAAGGAGGTGTATCGGCCATGGTGTGCTGGGTTGCCATCTTGGGAGACACATACCCTTCACCTATCCTTGTTTGTGTCACCTTCTTTGGACAAGTGGTTGTTTCTTTGCTAAGTGGGTGGCAACTCATGGGCATGAGTTTTTGGGGTGCTAGCATGTGGCACAATCCTTGGACAAGTGTGTTAGGGGTGGGTGTCACCTTGCCTTGCTCTTCCCCTTCACCCCTTAGTATATAAATGACCCCCCTGCTTGCTAGGTCTCTTTGGTTCCTTTATTCGCTTCCCTTCCTTTGGTGGTCGGGCTAGGAGAAGAAAGGAGCAAGTGGTGGCTGATACAACTGGTGTCTTGGGTGACACACCTTGCTAGCTTATCCCTTTCCTTCTCTTGTGGTAAGTATCTCTCCCTTTCCTTGTCACCTTCTTCTTCTTCTTCTTCTTCTTCTTCTTCTTCTTCTCCCTTCTCTTCGGACATGGTGGTTATAAGTTGTTGTTCTTTGTGTTGGTCGAAGGTGGTGCCTTGGAACTTGGAGCTTGGTGTTAAGAGCTTGGAGCTTTATAGCTTGAGGTGGGTTACATAACTCCTAACCCTACTATACTACTTCTTTATCATGTTGCTTTGTTATATATTTCGGCCATCTCATCTTCTAGCTATGTTTCTTGCTTTAATGGTTATAAGGTTGCCTTAGATGTACCCTAGACCTTGTTGAGATGGTTGTCTTGGGTTGGCCGAACCATTGGAGGTGGAGTTCTTTGGGCAAAACCCCTCTCTCACTTAGTTGTTTAGAGGTGAGCCTAGGGTCTCCTAATTCAATTGTGAGGGGAGTTTTGGGTTGGATGACCAATATGGTGATGGACCTCCTTGTTGCCTGATAGGTGATGGAAGTTGTGCAAAACCCCTCTATCACTTAGTTGTTGAGAGATGAGCCAACTCTCTCTTGATCTTTTAGGGCTTCTTGGTGGCAGTCTTGAGGTTGAAGATGACCAACCCAGCACGGCCTTTGAACCCTTGCATGATACCCTAAGTTATGTTCTTCCTTATATCCCTCTTCTAGGGTTGAGCTTGGGTGATATGCTAGGTGAACACCTTGTTGACCTCTTGACCGATATGGACCTTGACCCAAGATGTAGTTGGGTGATATGTCCTTGGCCGATATGGTGTTGCCCGATATGGAGTCTTGGTTGGTGCAACCCTGATGGGTGATATGGTGCCTTGATCGATAGAGAGTCCCAAACCCTAGCTTGGATGATAGGGCTACCTTGGGCGATATGGGAGCTCCTTGGGTGCCATAGTGGGCTGCCCATGATGTCGCTTGATGGATGGAAGTGGTGTGCCTTGGGTGATATGGTTTTGGTGGTTTCCTGACATGGAAAACCCTAACCCTAGCGGGAGATATAGGTTCTTGGTCGATTTGATGATAGTGTTTCCTGATGCACTCTTGTACATGGCTGCATGATACCTTCTTGTGTATGGTTGCACAATATGTTGGTTTCCCCATATGTGGCTTGGTGCCCTAGGGTTTTGGTGGTGACCGATATCATTTGGGTGAGGGATGGTTCTCTACCCAAGATCCCTTTTGTTAGGGTAGGCAATACCTTTCGGTGAGGGTAGGCGACACCTTTGGTGAGGGATGTGCCTAAACCAGTAACCCTAAGTTGGTGAACTTTTTTTCCTGAGCCCACATCTTTAGTCCTGATGATGAGATATGATAGTTGGGTTGTACCCAGTAATGTGGTGGCTACCTAAGGTTGATAAAAATGACAATATCATGGTTGTGTTCATGATGTTATGAGATATAGGGCATGGTGGATGCTCATGGTTTGGTAACAATAACATAAGTTGTTTGACATGCCATCTACAAATTTATGCTTCATGTGTTTATAATAATGGATGTTTTTCCAATCCTATGCACCTTAAATCTTGATGACATGATATTCATAATATGTTCTCGAAAGATCTGTATTTTCTTATCAAATTATCTCTTCGGATATGCATTCTAACCATGCATGTATTATCAAATGAATTCATAGCCAGGTAAGAGCTATGAGGTGTATGTGTTTTGTATGACACAGAATAATGATGTTCCTTTTTTATGAGATAACATGCACCACCAGTATGATGAGAAAGGCTAGTGACCTGTTAAAGGTTGAGTTCCTGATTGAGGTGTTATCCTTTGATGATGAGATAAGGGATTGATATCCCATGATGATGTTTGATGATGAAGCCTTGAGGGGCAGTAGCATTATGTGATGAGGGATTGAGATCCCAGGGAAATATGATAATGACAGTAATGGTGTGACACAATGTTGTCTATGTTTTATAACCTGGTTGCCTCAACAATTCACTTAAAATATACTAATTAATTATAGATGAACATTTCATGTAGTTTGCCCTGGCCAAAGATCCATCATCATCAGTAGCTGGTGATGGTGAAACAGGTTTATCCTGTGGGATTACCAGGAGTGCATATTGTTGAATGTGTGGGGTTTCTCCTAGTCAAAAATAGGAGGATTAGAGTACAACTTCAGTTGTAGACTCGATATGGTTAGAGCATGGTGAACAAGCCCATTGCTCAGTGTGATAGAGCATGAATGCGTTCATGGCTCATTAGCATGGTGAATAGGCATGTGGCTCAAGGTATGCTAGCACCAAGACCTGTACCAAGGCGGGCTAGAGAAAAGGGTAGCCTATAGAGCTGACCCTATGCCTGAGGCCACTTAAGCAAGAGACTGCGGTCCTACTTTAGATATTGTGCACTGACCATGAGGAGGTGAGGTCACAGAGTCTGGCTCTTCCATTGACTTTGTATGGCACTGGTTTTGGGCTTTGCAGCTGAAGGTTGGATTTGAGCAGTACGACTCACTTCCTCAGGGCATAATAAATTGTAATCTAGCCATATAGTATATATTACTTCGGGAAAAACACAGAACATTGGTTTAGGCCTTTCTTGTATAGTTGCCCTAGTTATATCTTGCAGTTAATTACACATTCCTCATATCTTATATAACTTGTTTGGTTATATGTCTCCCAAATATCTTGGAAAGTATGTTAATAAAGTTAGTTCTGTTCAGTATGTTGCATATATGAGCTGCTTCTATCAGTTATCTGCTTTATCTGTTCTAGCTTTCTTGAAGTTTTATAGTTCGGTAGGGAGTTATGTTTTTCGCTGGGACTGTGTGTCTCACCCCACTGGTTTTAAACCTTTTTAGATGATCGTGTTATACATGGCGGTGGTCGTGAGGTTGCGGACGAGTAGCAAGAAGAACAGCAGGAGGCAAGAGATGGATATGTTGTTGTTTTGGTAGTTTTGTAGTAGAGTCATAAAGTCATCCATGTACTCTCAGGTCCTTGGAGGTGTTTTGATGATGTTTCACGATGTATAGTTGATGTAGCTTGTTTATACTGCTCTTGGCCTTATATGGCCTATTCTGTACATAGATAGGTGGTGAACTCCTTGTGCCTATGGGACAGTTAGGTCCTATGAGCTCTGGAGTTATATCAAGGTTTATGTATATTTATATAACATGTTTCCTTGTAGGATAAGGATCTAGATGTAATAGTTTCTTTATTATCTGCTTTCCACAATCGGTTTTAATTAACCCGTGTTTTTGGTAATATGTGGTTTATGGAGGTTCCACACATTTTTGTGTGGCATTTTGTTGTCTGTGTGATAGCGGGATGTCACAAAATGTGCCCAAAATTGGGTTGAAATTCCTAGAAGTGGGTTAAAGCATCTTAGAATGGGGTTAATCTGCCTACTTGTTAGTGTAGTGCCTAAATTTTAGGCATATGCACCCCAAAATGGGGCTAAAGTACCTAAAAGTGTATTAAGATGCCTAAAAATGGGGTTTATGTGCCTTTTTGTCAATGTAGTGGAAATTTAAGCCTAATTTTCAGATATGTTCCTAATTTATAGGCCAGTGCGCCAACAAAGGCGGCTAAATGCCTAAAAATGAGGTAAATGTGCCCACTTGTCAGTGCATTGCCTTATTAGTCTAGTTTACTATTATGCACCTAGTAAACATGAAATGTGCCCAAAAATGAGTTGAAGTGCCAAAAAGTAGGTTAAGGCGCCTATGAATGGGGTTAATGTGGCTACTTGTTAGTGTAGTGCCTAATTTATAGGCCAATGTGCCCCAAAATGGGATTAAAGTGCCAAAAGTGGGTTAAAATGGATAATAATGGGGTTTACACACCTATTTGTTAGTGTTGTAGCAATTTGAGCCTAATTTATAGTTACATGCCTAATTTATTTGACAATGTGCCCAAAATTGTGATTAAAGTGCCTAAAAATGGTGTTAATGCACCCAATTGTCAGTGTAGTGCCTTTTTAAGCCTAATTTACTATTATGCACCTAATAACTAGGAAATGCGCCCAATAATGCATTGAAGTGCCAAAAGGTTGGTTAAAGCGCCTAAGGTGTGAGTGTAGTGTCTGATTATAGGCCAATGCGCCCCAAAATGTGGTTAAATCTCCTAAATGTTGGTAAAATGCCTAAAAATGGGGTTTATGTGCCTATTTGTCTCTGTACTGGCAAGTTTATCATAATTTATTGTTATGCACCTAATTTATAGGCAAATGTACCCAAAATGCGGCTAAATTGCATAAAAATTGGGTTAACACGCCCACTTGTCAGTGTAGTGCTTTTTTAGTCTAATTTATTATTATGTGCCAAATAAACTGGAAATGCGCCCAAAAATGGGTTGAAGTGCCTAAAATTGGTTTAAAGAACCTAAGGATAGCATTAATTACCTACTTATCCATTGCCAAATTTATATGCCAAATCACCCCAAAATTGGAGTAAAAGTGCCTAAAAGTAGGTCAAAATGCCTAAAAATGGGGTTTATGCGACTTTTTGCAGTATAGTGGCAATTTGAGACTAATTTACTATTATGTGCCTAATAAATAGAAAATGTGCCCAGAGTTGGGTTGAAGTGCCTAATAGTGGGTTAAAGTTTTTAAGAATAAGGTTAATCTGCCTACTTGTCAGTGTTGTGCCGAATTTATAGGCCAATGTGGTTAAAGCACCCACAAATGTCGTTAAAGCACCTAAAATTGGGGTTAATGCACCCAATTGTCAGTGTAGTGCCTTTTTTAGCCTAATTTACTATTATTCGCCTTAAAACAAGGAAATGCACCCAATAATGGGTTGAGATACCAAAAGGTGGGTTAAAGTGCCTAAGATGTTAGTGTATTACCTTTTTTTAGTCTAATTTACTATTAATTGCCTAATAAATAGGAAATGTGCCCAAAAATTGCTTGAAATGCTTAAAAGTGGGTTAAATCACCTAGGAATGGGGTTACTCTACCTTCTTGTTAGTGTAGTGCCTAATTTATAGCCATATGCACTCCAAGATGGGGTTAAAGTACCTAAAATCCACCAAAAAATGGGATTTATGCACCTATTTGTCAACATAGTGGTAATTTTAGCCTAATTTACAGTTATGTGCCTAATTTATAGGCTAGTGCACCAAAAAATGTGGCTAAATGCGCACACTTGTTAGTGTAGTACCTCATTTAGTCTAGTTTGCTATTATATGCCTAATAAACATGAAATATGCCCAAAAATGGGTTGAAGTGCCTAAAATTGGATTAAAGTGCCTAAGAATGGGGTTATTGTGGCTACTTGTTAGTGTAATGCCTAATTTATAGACCAATGCACCCCAAAATGGGATTAAAGTTCCAAAATGTGGGTTAGAATGGCTAGTAATGGGGTTTATGCACCTATTTGTCATTGTTGTAGCAATTTGAGCCTAATTTATAGTTATGTGTCAAATATATAGGACAATGCACCTAAAATTGTGGTTAAAGTGTCTAAAAATGTGTCTAGTGCACCCACTTTTCTGTTTAGTGCGTTATTAGCCTTATTTACTATAATGTGGCTAATATATAGGAAATGCGCCCAAAATGGGTTGAAGTTCCTAAAAGTGGGTTAAAGCGCCTAAGAATGGGGTTAATCCGCCTACTTGTTAGTGTATTTCCTAATTTAATAGTGGGTCAAAATGCCTAAAAATGGGGTTTATGCACCAATTTACAGTGTAGTGGCAAATTGAGCCTAATTTATGATTATGTGTCTTATAAATAAAAAATTCCCCCAAAATTGGGTTGAAGTGCCTAATTGTGGATTAAAGAGCCTAAGAATGGGGTTAATCTTCCTACTTGTTAGTTTAGTGCCTAATTTATAGAATAATGTGGTGAAAGTGCATACAAATGTCGTTAAAGTGCCTAAAATGGGGTTAATGCATTAAATTGTGAGTGTAGTTCCTTTTTTAGCCTAATTTATTATTATGCACCTAATAACTAGGAAATGCACCGATTAATGGGTTGAAGTGCCAAAAGGTGGGTTAAAGTGACTAAGATGTCAGTGTATTGCCTTTTCTAGCCTAATTTACTATTATTAGCCTAATAAACTGGAAATGTGCCAAAAATTGGGTTGAAATGCCTAAAAGTGGGTTAAATCATCTACAAATGGGGTTAATCTACCTCTTTATTAGTGTAGTGCACCCCAAAATGGGGTTAAAGTACCTAAAAGTGGGTTAAAACACCTAAATAGGGGGTTTATACACCTATTTGTCAACATAGTGGCAATTTTATCCTAATTTACAGTTATATGCTTAATTTATAGGCTAGTGCACCAACGAATGCAGCTAAATGCCTAAAAATGGGGTTAATGCGCCCACTTCTCAATGTATTGCTTTTTTAGTCTAGTTTACTATTATGTGCCTCATAAACATGAAATGTGCCCCCAAATGGGTTGAAGTGCCTAAAAGTGGGTTAAAGCACCTATGAATGGGGTTAATGTGGATACTTGTCAGTGCAGTGCCTAATTTATAGGTCAATGCACCCCAAAATGGGATTAAAGAGCCAAAAGTGGGTTAAAATAGCTAATCGTAGGGTTTATACACCTATTTGTTAGTATTGTAGAAATTTGAGCCTAATTTATAGTTATGTTCCTAATTTATTTCACAATAAGCCCAAAAATGCGGTTAAAGTGTGTAAAAATGTGGTTCATGCACCCACTTGTCAGTTTAGTGCCTTTTTAGCCTAATTTACTATTATGTGGCTAATATATAGGAAATGTGCCAAAAAAGGGTTGAAGTGCCTAAAAGGGGGTTAAAGAGCCTAAGAATGGGGTTAATCTGCCTACTTATTGGTGTATTGCCTAATATATATGCCAATGCACACCTAAATGGGGTAAAAGCGCCTCAAAGTACGTTTAAATGCCCCAAAATGGGGTTTATCCTCCTAGTTGCAGTGTAGTGGCAATTTGAGCCTAATTTACTATTATGTGCCTAATAAATAGGAAATGTGACCAAAATTGGGTTGAAGTGCTTAATAGTGGGTTAAAGTTCCTAAGAATAGGGTGAATCTGCCTACTTGTCAGTGTAGTTCTTAATTTATAAGCCAATGTGCCCAAAAATGTGGTTAAAGCACCTTAAATGGGGTTAATGCACCCAATTGTCAGTGTAGTGTCTTTTTTAGCCTAATTTACTATTATGCACCAAATACTAATAAATGTGACCAATAATGGGTTGAAGTGCCAATAGGTGGGTTAAAGCACCTAAGATGTCTGTATATTACCTTTTTAAGCCTAATTTACTATTATTCACCTAATAAATAGGAAATGCACCCAAAATGGGTTGAAATGCCTAAAAGTTGGTTAAAGAGCCTAAGAATGGGGTAAATCTTCCTAATTATTAGTTTAGTGCCGAATTTATATGCATATGCACCCCAAATAGGGTTAAAGTACCTAAAATTTAGTTAAAATGCCTAAAAATAGGGTTTGTGCGCCTATTTGTCAACTAGAGGCAATTTTTGCCTAATTTATAGTTATGTGCCTAATTTATAGGCTAGTACGCCAACAAATCCAGCTAAATGCCTAAAAATGGGGTTAATGCACCCACTTGTCAGTGTAGGGCCTCTTTTAATCTACTTTACTATTATGTACCTAAGAAACATGAAATGTGCCCAAAAATGGGTTGAACTGCCTAAACGTGGGTTAAAGTGCCTAACATGTCAATGTATTGTCTTTTTTAGCCTAATTTACTATTATATTTGCCTAATAAATAGGAAATACACCAAAAATGGGTTGAAATGCCTAAAAGTGGGTTAAAGCGCCTAAGAATGGGGTTAATTTGCCTACTTGTTAGTGTAGTGCCTAATTCATAGGCATAAGTGCTCCAAAATGGGGTTAAAGTACCTAAAAGTGGGTTAAATTGCCTAAAAATGGGGTTTATGCATCTATTTGTGAACATAGTGGAACTTTTAGCCTAATTTACTGTTATGTCCTAATATATAGGCCAGTGCACCAACAAATGCGACTAAATGGCTAAAAATGGGGTTAATTCACCCACTTGTCATTTTAGTTCCTCTTTTAGTCTAGTTCACTATTATGTGCCTAATAAACATGAAATGTGCCCAAAAATGGGTTGAAGTGCCTAAAAGTGGGTTAAAGGGCCTAACAATGGGGTTAATGGGGCTAATTGTCTGTGCAATGCCTAATTTATAGGCCAATGCACTCCAAAATGGGGTTTAAGCGCCAAAAGTGGGTTAAAATGGCTAGTAATGGGGTTTTTGCACCTATATGTCACTGTTGTAGCAATTTGAGCCTAATTTACAATTACGTACCTAATATGTAGGACAATGCACCCTAAAATGTAGTTAAAGCACCTAAAAATGTGTTTCGTTCACCCACTTTTCAGTTTAGTGTCATTTTTATCCTAATTTACTACAATGTGGTTAATATATAGCAAATGCGCCCAAAATGGGTTGAAGTGCCCAAAAGTAGGTTAAAGTCCCTAAGAATGGTGTTAATTTTCCTACTTGTTAGTGTATTGCCTAATTTATATGCCAATGTGCCCCAAAATGGGCTAAAAGCACATAAAAATGGGTCAAAATGCCTAAAAATGGGGTTTATGCGCCTATATGTTGTGTAGTGATAAATCGAGCCTAATTTACTATTATGTGTCTAATAAATAGGAAATGCACCCAAAATTGGTTTAAGTGTCTAATACTTGTTTAAAGTGCCTAAGAATAGGGTTCATCTGCCAACTTGTTAGTGTAGTGCCTGATTTATATGACAATGCGCCCAAAAATGTGGTTAAAGCACCCACAAATGTTGTTAAAACAACTAAAAATGGGGTTAATATACCAAATTGTCAGCGTACTGCCCTTTTTAGCCTAATTTACTATTATGCACATAATAGCTAGGAAATGTGTCGATTAATGGGTTGAAGTGCCAAAAGGTGGGTTAAAGTGCCTAAGGTTTTAGTACAGTGCCTGATGTATAGGCCAATGCAACCCAAATGGGGTTAAAGCTCCTAAAAGTTGGTAAAAATGCCTAAAATGGGGTTTATGTGACTATTTTTCACTGTAGTGGCAATTTTGGCTTAATTTGTTGTTATGCGCATAATTTGTTGGCAAATGTACCCAAAAATGCGGCTAAATTGCCTAAAAATGGGGTTAATACTCCCACTTGTCTGTGTAGTTCCTTTTCAGCCTAATTTACTATTATGCGCCAAATAAATAGGAAATGCGCCCAAAAATGGGTTGAAGTGCCTAAAACTAGTGTAAATAGCCTAAGGATAGGGTTAATTAGCTACTTATGTATTGCCTAATTTATATGTCAATGTGCCCCATAATAGGGGTAAAAGTGCCTAAAAGTGGGTCAAAATGCCTAAAAATGGGGTTTATGCACCTATTTACAGTATAGTGGCAGTTTGAGCCTATTTTACTAATATGTGCCTAATAAATAGGAAATGCGCCCAAAATTGGGTTGAAGTACCTAATAGTGGGTTAAAGTGCCTAAGAATAGGGTTAATCCGGCGACTTGTCAGTGTAGTATCTAATTTATAGGCTAATGCGGTGAAAGCGCGCACAAATGTCATTAAAAGTGCCTAAAATTGGGTTAATGCATCCAATTGTGAGTGTAGTGCCTTCTTTAGCATAATTTACTATTATGTACCTAATAACTAGGAAATTCACCGATTAATGGTTTAAAGTGCCAAAAGGTGGGTTAAAGCGACTAAGATGTCAATGTATTGCCTTTTTAGCCTAGTTTACTATTATTAGCCTAATAAATTGGAAATGTTCCAAAAATTGGGTTAAAATGCCTAAAAGTGGGTTAAAGCATCTATGAATGGGGTTAATCTGCCTCCATATTAGTATAGTGCCTCATTTTTAAGAATATGCACCCCAAAATGGGGTTAAAGTACCTAAAAGTGGGTTAAAATGCCTAAAAATGGGATTTATGCACCTATCTGTCAACGTAGTGGCAATTTAATCATAATTTACAGTTATGCGCTTAATTTATAAGCCAATGTGCCAACGAAAAAATGGGGTTAATGCGCCAACTTCTCACTATATTGCCTTATTTAGTCTAGTTTACTATTATGTGCCTAATAAACATAAAATGTGCCCAAAAATGGGTTGAAGTGCCTAAAAGTGGGTTAAAGAGCCTAACAATGGGGCTACTGCCTAAAAATGGGGTTAATGAACACACTTGTTAGTGTATTTCCTTATTTAGTCTAGTTTACTATTATGTACCTAATAAACATGAAATATGCCCAAAATGGGTTGAAGTGCCTAAAAGAGGGTTAAAGTGCCAATGAATGGGGTTAATGTGGCTACTTGTCAGTGCAGTGCCTAATTTATAGGTCAATGGACCCCAAAATGGGATTAATGAGCCAAAAGTGGGTTAAAATGACTATTAATGGGGTTTATGCACCTGTTTGTCAGTATTGTAGCAATTTGAGCCTAATTTACAGTTATGTGCCTATTGTATAGGACAATGCACCATAAAATGCGGTTAAAGTGTGTAAAAATGTGTTTGGTGCACCCATTTGTTAGTTTAGCGCCTTTTTAGCCTAATTTACTATTATGTGGCTAATATATAGGAAATGCACGAAAAATGGGTTGAAGTGCCTAAAAGGGGGTTAAATCGCCTAATAATGGGGTTAATCTGCCTATTTGTTAGTGTATTGTCTAATATATATGCCAATGCACCCCTAAATGGGGTAAAAGTTCCTCAACTTATGTTAAAATGCCAAAAAATGGGGCTTATCCTCCTATTTGCAGTGTAGTGGCAATTTGAGCCTAATTTACTATTATGTGCCTAATAAATAGGAAGTGCGCCCAAAATTGGGTTGAAGTGCTTAATAGTAGGTTAAAGTGCCTAAGAATAGGGTGAATCTGCCTATTTGTCAGTGTTGTGCTTAATTTCTAGGCCAATGCGCCCAAAAATGTGGTTAAAGCACCTTAAATGGGGTTAATGCACCCAATTGTCAATGTAGTGTCTATTTTAGCCTAGTTTACTATTATGCACCAAATAACTAATAATTGTGCCCAATAATGGGTTGATATGCCAATAGGTGGGTTAAAGTACCTAAGAAGTCTGTGTATTACCTTTTTAAGCCTAATTTACTATTATTCTCCAAATAAATAGGAAATGCGCCGAAAATGGGTTGAAATGCCTAAAAGTGGATTAAAGCGCCTAAGAATGGGGTTAATCTTCCTACTTGTTAGTTTAGTGCCTAATTTATAGGAATATGCACCCCAAATGGGGTTAAAGTACCTTAAAGAGCGTTAAAATGACTAAAAATGGGGTTTGTACACCTATTTGTCAATGAGAGGCAATTTTCACCTAATTTATAGTTATGTTCCAAATTTATAGTCCTATGCGCCAACAAATCCAGCTAAATGCCTAAAATGGGGTTAATGTGCCCACTTGTCAGTGTAATGCCTCTTTTAGTCTAGTTTACTATTATGCACCTAATAAACATGAAATGTGCCTAAGAATGGGGTTAATGTTGCTACTTCTCAATGTGGTGCCTAATTTATAGGCCAATGCGCCCCAAAATGGGGTTAAACCACCAAAAGTGGGTTAAAATAGCTAATAATGGGGTTTATGCACCTATTTATTAGTGTTGTAGAAATTTGAGCCTAATTTATAGTTACGTGCATAATTTATAGGACAATACGCCCAAAAATGCAATTAAAGTGCCTAAAAATGTATTTCGTGCACCCACTTTTTAGTTTAGTGCCGTTTTTATCATAATTTATTATAATGAGGCTAGTATATAGGAAATGAACTGAAAATGGGTTCAAGTGCCTAAAAGTGTGTTAAAGTGCCTAAGAATGGGGTTACTCCACCTACTTATTAGTGTATTGCCTAATTTATATGCCTATGCGTCCCAAAATTGGGTAAAAACGCTTAAAAGTGGGTCAAAATTCCTAAAAATGGGTTTATGCATCTATTTGCAATGTAATGGCAATTTGAGCCTAATTTACTATTATGTGCCTAATAAATAGGAAATGTGCCCAAAATTGGGTTGAAGTGCCTAATAGTGGGTTAAAGGGCCTAAGGAAAGGGGTTAAACCGCCTACTTGTTAGTGTAGTGCCTAATTTATTGGCCAATGCACCCAAAAATGTGGTTAAAGCCCCCTCAAATGTCGCTAAAGTACCTAAAATTGGGTTAATGCACCCAATTAATAGTGTAGTGCCTTTTTTAGCCTAATTTACTATTATGCACCAAAAAACTAGGAAATGCACCCAATAATGGGTTGAAGTGCCAAAAGGTGGGTTAAAACGCCTAAGATGTCAGTGTAGTTCCGAATTTATAGGCCAATGCGCCCCAAAAATGGGGTTAAAGCGCCTAAAAGTTGGAAAATGTCTAAAAATGGGGTTTATGTGCATGCCTTTGACAAGTTAGTGGTAATTTTAGCCTAATTTATTGTTATGCGCCTAATTTATTGGCAAATGCACCCAAAAATGCATCTAAATCACCTAAAAATGGGGCTAATGCACCCACTTGTCATTGTAGTGCCTTTTTAGCCTAATTTACTGTTATGTGCCAAAAAATAGGAAATGCGCACAAAAATGGGTTGAAGTGCCTAACAGTGGTTTAAGGTGCCTGAGGATGGAATTATTTAGCTACTTATGTATAGCCTAATTTATATGCCAATGCACCACAAAATTGGGGTAAAAATGCCTAAAAGTGGGTCAAAATGCCTAAAATGGGGTTGATGCACCTATCTGTAGCGTAGTTGCAATTTGAGCCTAATTTACTATTGTGTCCCTAGTAAATAGGAAATGCACCCAAAATTGGGTTGAAGTGCCTATTAGTGGGTTAAAGTGCCTAAGAATAGGGTTAATCCACCTACTTTTCAGTGTACTGCCTAATTTATAGGCCAATGCGCCCAAAAATGCGGTTAAAGAACCCACAAATTTCATTAAAGCACCTAATAAATGGGGTTAATGCACCCAATTGTTAGTGTAGTGCCTTTTTTAGCCTAATTTACTATTATGCACCTAATAGCTAAGAAAATGCACCAAACAATGGGTTGAAGTGCCAAAAGGTAGGTTAAAGCGCCTAATATGTCACTGTATAACCTTGTTTATCGTAATTTACTATTATTTGCCTAATAAATGAGAAATGCGCCCAAAGATTTGTTGAAATGCATAAAAGTGGGTTAAAGTTCCTAAGAATAGGGTTAATCTGCCTACCTGTTAGTGTAGTGCCTAATTTATAGGCATGTGCACCCCAAAATGGGGTCAAAGTACCTAAAAGTGGGTTAAAATGCCAAAAAAATGGGGTTTATGCATTTATTTGTCAATGTAGTGGCAATTTTAAACTAATGTACAATTATGTGCCTAATTTATAGGCCAATGCGGCTAAATGCCTAAAAATGGGGCAAATGCGCCCACTTGTGAGTGTAGTGCCTCTTTTAGTCTAGTTTACTATATGCACATAATAAACATCAAATGTCCCCAAATATTGGTTGAAGTGCCTAAGAGTGGGTTAAAGCACCTACAAATGGGGTTAATGTGGCTACTTCTCAGTGATGTGCCTAATTTATAGGCCAAATCACCCTAAAATGGGGTTATAGCACCAAAAGTGGGTTAAAACATCTAATAATGGCGTTTATGCACATATTTGTTAGTGTTGTAGCAATTTGAGCCTAATTTACAGTTACATGCTTAATTTATAGGACAATGTGCCCAAAAATGTAGTTAAAGAACCTAAAAATGTGTTTAGTGCACCATTTTCAGTTTAGTGCCTTTTTATCCTAATTTACTATAATGTGGCTAGTATATAAGAAATGCGCTGAAAATGGGTTGAAGTGCCTAAAAGTACCTGGGTCAAAGCTCCTAAGAAAGGAGTTAATCTGCCTACTTGTTAGTGTATTGCCTAATTTATATGTCAATGCGCCCCAAAATGGGATAAAAGTGCCTTAAACTTGGTCAAAATGCCTAAAAATGGGGTTTGTGTGCCTATTTGCAGTGTAGTGGCAATTTGACCCTAATTTACTATTATGTGCCTAATAAAAATGAAATGCGCCCAAAATTGGGTTGAAGTACTTAACAGTGGGTTAAAGGGCCTAAAAAAAGGAGTTAATATGCCTACTTGTTAGTGTAGTGCCTAATTTATAGGCCAATACACCCAAAAATGTCGCTAAAGTGCCTAAAATGATGTTAATGCACCCAATTGTCAGTGTAGTGCCTTTTTTATCCTAATTTACTATTATGCACCTAATAACTAGGAAATACGCACAATAATTGGTTGAAGTGCCAAAAGGTTGGTTAAGACGCCTAAGATGTCAGTGTAGTGCCTAACTTAGAGGCCAATGCACCCCAAAATGGGGTTAAAGTGTCAAAAGGTTGGTAAAATGCCTAAAAATGGGGTTTATGTGCCTATTTGTCAGTGTTGTGGCAATTTTAGCCTAATATATTGTTATGTGCCTAATTTATAGGTCAATGCACCAAAAAATGTGGCTAAATCATCTAAAAATGGGGTTAATGTGCCCACTTGTCAGTGTAGTGCCTTTTTAGCCTAATTTACTATTATGAACCAAATAAATAGGAAATGCGCCCATAAATGGGTTGAAGTGCCTAAATGTGGTTTAAAGTGCTCGAGGATGGGATTAATTAGTTACTTATGTATTGCCTAATTTATATGCCAATGTGCCCCAAAATGGGGTAAAAGTGCATAAAAGTGGGTCGGAATACCTAAAAATGGGGTTGATGCACCTATTTGCAGTGTAGTAGCAATTTGAGCCTAATTTACTATTGTGTGCCTAATAAATAGGAAATGTGCTCAAAATTGGGTTGAAGTGCCTATTAGTGGGTCAAAGTTTTCCTAAGAATAGGACTAATCCACCTACTTGTCAATGCAGTGCCTATTTATAGGCCAATGCACCCAAATATGGGGTTAAAGCGCCCATAAATGTTGTTAAAGTGCCTAAAATGGGGTTAATGTACCCAATTGTCAGTGTAGTGCCTTTTTTAGCCTAATTTGCTATTGTGCATCTAATAACTAGGAAATGTGCCCAATAATGGGTTGAAGTTCCAAAAGGCGGGCTAAATCATCTAAGATGTCAGTGTATTGCCTTTTTTATTCTAATTTACTATTATTCACCTAATAAATAGGAAATGTGCCCAATAATTGGTTGAAATACCTAAAAGTGGGTTAAAGTGCCTAAGAATGGGGTTATTTTACCTACTTGTTACTGTAGTGCCAAATTTATAGGCATATGCATGCCAAAATGGGGTTAAAGTACCTAAAAGTGGGTCGAAACACCTAAAAATGGGGTATATGTGCTTATTTCTCAACGTAGTGGCAATTTTCACCTAATTTACAATTATGCACCTAATTTATAACCAGTGCATCAACAAATGCAGCTAAATGCCTATAAATGGGGTTAATGCTCCCACTTGTCAGTGTAGTGCCTCTTTTAGTCTAGTACACTATGATGCGCCTAACAAACATAAAATGTGCCCAAAATGGGTTGAAGTGCCTAAAAGTGGGTTAAAGTGCCTAAGAATGGGGTTAATGTGGCAATTTGTCAGTGAAGTGCCTAATAGTTAGTTAATGTGCCTAAAAATGTGGTTAAAGCACAAAAAAAAAGTGTTTAGTGCCCCCACTTTTCAGTCTAGTGCCTTTTTTAGCCTAATTGACTATAATGTGGCTCATATATAGGAAATGTGCCGAAAATGGGTTGAAGTGCCTAAAAGTGGGTTAAATCACCTAAGAATGGTATTAATCCACCTACTTGTTAGTGTATTGCCTAATTTATATGCCAATGCACCTTAAATGGGGTAAAAGTGCCAAAACGTGGGTCAAAATGCCTAAAAATGGGGTTTGTGCGCCTATATGCAGTGTGGTGGCAATTTGAGCCTAATTTACTATTATGTGCCTAAAAAATAGGTAATGCACCCTAAATTGGGTTGAAGTGCCTAATAGTGGGTTAAAGTGTCGAAGAATAGGGTTAATCTACCTACTTATTAGTGTAGTGACTAATTTATAGGCTAATGCGCCCCAAAATGAGATTAAAGCACCCACAACTGTTGTTAAAGCACCTAAAAATGGGGTTAATGAATCGAGTTGTCCGTGTAGTGCCTTTTTAGCCTAATTTATTATTATGCACTTAATAACTAGGAAATGCGACCAATAATGGGTTGAAGTGCCAAAAGATGGGTTAAAGCACCTAAGATGTCAATGTTTGCCTTTTTTAGCCTAATTTACTATTACTCGCCTAATAAACAAGAAATGTGCCAAAAATTTGGGTTGAAATGCCTAAAAGTGGGTTAAAGTGCCTAAGAATGGGGTTAATCTACCTGCTTGTTAGCGTAGTGCCTAATTTTTAGGCATATGCACCCCAAAATGGGGTTAAAGTACCTAAAAGTGGGTTAAAATCCCTAAAAATGGGGTTTATGCGCCTATTTGTCAACGTAGTGGCAATTATAGCCTAATTTATAGGCTAGTGCCCCAGAAAATGTAACTAAATGCCTAAAAATGGGGTTAATGCGCTGACTTGTGAGTGTAGTGCATGATTTAGTCTATTTTACTATTATATGCCTAATAAACATGAAATGTGCCCAAAATGGATTGAAGTGCCTAACAATGGGTTAAATCACCTAAGAATGGGTTTAATGTGGCTACTTGTCAGTGTAGTGCCAAATTTATAGGGCTATGTGCCTAAAAATGGGGTTAAAGCACCAGAAGTGGGTTAAAACAACTAATAATGTGGTTTATGCACCTATTTGTCAATGTTGTAACAATTTGAGCCTAATTTATAGTTACGTGCCTAATTATAGGACAATGTGCTAAAAATGCAGTTAAAGCGCCTAAAAATGTGGTTATTGGACCCACTTGTCAGTTTAGTGCCTTTTTTAGCCTAATTTACTATTATGTGGCTAATATATAGGAAATGCACCCAAAATGGGTTGAAGTGCCTAAAAGTGGGTTATAGTGACTAAGAATGGGGTTAATCTCCCTACTTGTTAGTGTACTGTCAAATTTCTATGCCAATGCGCCCCAAAATGGGGTAAAAGGGCCTAAATTTGGGTTAAAATGCCTAAAAATGGGGTTTATGCGCCTATTTGCAGTGTTGTAGCAATTTGAGCCTAATTTACTATTATGTACCTAATAAATTGGAAATGCACCCAAAATTGGGTTGAAATGCCTAGTAGTGGGTTAAAGTGCCTAAGAATAGGGTTAATCTGCCAACTTTCCGGTGTAGTGCCTAATTTATAGGCAAATGCGCCCAAAAATGCGGTTAAAGCCCCCACAAATGTCGCAGAAGCACCTAAAAATGGTGTTAATGCACCCAATTGTCATTGTAGTTCTTTTTTAGCCTAATTTATTATTATGCAGATAATAACTAGGAAATGCACCCAATGATGGGTTGAAGTTCCAAAAGGTGGGTTAAAGCGCCTAATAAGTCAGTGTAGCGCCTTTTTTTGCCTAATTTACTTTTATTCGCCTAATATATTGCAAATGCGCCCAAAAATGGGTTGAAATTCCTTAAAGTGGGTTGAATCGCCAAAGAATGGGGTTAATCTACCTACTTTTTAGTGTCGTGCCTAATTTATTGGAATATGCTGCCCAAATGGGGTTATCATACTTAAATGTGGGTTAAAATGCCTAAAAATGGGGTTTATGCGCCTATTTGTCAACGTAGTGGCAATTTTAGCCTAATTTACTGTTATGTGCCTATTTTTTAGGCCAGTGTGCGAACAAATGCAACTAAATGCCTAAAAATGGGGTTAATGTGCCCACTTGTCAGTGTAGTGCCTCTTTTAGTCTAGTTTACTATTATGTGTCTAATAAACATGAAATGTGCCTAAAAATGCGATGAAGTGCCTAAAAGTGGGTTAAAGCGCCTAAGAATGGGGTAAATGTGGCTACTTGTTAGTGTAGTGCCTAATTTATAGGCCAATGCACCCCAAAACGGGGTTAAGTGCCAAAAGTGGGTTAAAACAGCTAATAATGGGGGTTATTCACCTATTTGTCAGTGTTGTAGCAAATTGAGCCTAATTTACAATTTCATGCCTAATTTATAGGACAATGCGCCAGAAAATGCAGTTAAAGCACCTAAAATGTGGTTAATGCACCCACTTGTCAGTTTAGTGCATTTTTAGCCTAATTTACTATAATGTGACTAATATATAGGAAATGAATCCAAAATGGGTTGAAGTGCCTTAAAGTGGGTTAAATCACCCATGAATGGGTTTAATCCACCTACTTGTCAGTGTATTGCTAATCTATATGCCAATGCACCCCAAAATGGGGTAAAAGCGCCTGAAAGTGGGTCAAAATGCCTAAGAATAAGATTTATGCGCCTATTTGCACACTAGTGGCAATTTGAGCCTAATTTACTATATGTGCCTAATAAATAGGAAATGCATCCAAAATTGGGTTGAAGTGCCTAATAGTGGGTTAAAGTGCCTAAGAATAAGGTTAATCCTCCTACTTGTTAGTATAGTGCCTAATTTATAGGATAATGCGCCCAAAAATGTGGTTAAAGATCCCACAAATGTCGCTAAAGCGCCTAAAAATGGGGTTAATGCACCCAATTGTTAGTGTAGTGTGTTTTTAGCCTAATTTATTATTATGCATCTAATAACTAGGAAATGCGCCCAATAATGGTTGAAGTGGAAAAAGTTGGGTTAAAGTGCCTAAGATGTCAGTGTATTGCTTTTTTAGCATAATTTACTATTATTTGCCTAATAAATAGGAAATGCACCCAAAATGGGTTGAAATGCCTAAAAGTGGGTTAGAGCACCTATGAATGGGGTTAATCTGCCTACTTTTTTGTGTAGTGCCTTATTTATTGGCATATGCTCCTCAAAATGGGGTTAAAGTACCTAAAAGTGGGTTCAAATGCCTAAAAATGGGGTTTATGTGTCTATTTTAGCCTAATTTATAGTTATGTGCCTAATTTATAAGCCAGTGTGCCAACAAATGTGGCTAAATGCCTAAAAATATAGTTAATACACCCACTTGTTAGTGTAGTGCCTCTTATAGTCTTGTTTATTGTTGTGCCTAATAAAAATGAAACGTGCTGAAAATTGGGTTGAAGTGCCTAAAAGTGGGTTAAAGCGCCTCAAATTGGGGTTAATGTGGCTACTTGTCAATGCAGTGCCTAATTTATAAGACAGTGCTCCCCAAAATGGAATTAAAGTGCCAAAAGTGGGTTAAAATAGCTAATAATGGGGTCGATGCACCTATTTGTCAGTGTTGTAGCAATTTGAGCCTAATTTACAGTTATGTGCCTAATTTATAGGACAATGTGGTTAAAGCACCTAAAAATGTGGTTAATGCACCTACTTGTCAGTTTAGGGCCTTTTTTAGCCTAATTTACTATTATGTGTCTATATAGGAAATGCGGACAAAATGGGTTGAAGTGCCTACTTGTGAGTGTATTGCCTAATATATATGCCAATGCATCCCAAAATGGGGTAAAAGTGCCTAAATGTGGGTCAAAATGCCTAATAATGGAGTTTATACACCTATTTGTTGTGTAGTTGCAATTTGAGCGTAATTTACTATTATGTGCCTAATAAATAGGAAATGTGTCCAAAATTGGATTGAAGTTCCTAATAGTGGGTTAAAGTGCCTAAGAATAGGGTTATTCTTCCTACTTGTCAGTGTAGTGCCGAATTTATAGGACAATGTGCCAAAAATTTCGGTTAAAGGGCCAACAAATGTCATTAAAGCACCTAAAATGGGGTTAATGCACCCAATTATTAGTATAGATCCTTTTTTAGCCTAATTTACTATTATGCACCAAATAACTAAGAAATGTGTCCAATAATGAGTTGAAGTTCCAAAAGGTGCGTTAAAGCGCCTAAGATGTCTGTGTATTGCCTTTTTTAGCCTAATTTACTATTATTCACCAAATAAATAGGAAATGCGCCCAAAATGGATTGAAATGCCTAAAAGTGGGTTAAAGTGCCTAAGAATGGGGTTAATCTGACTACTTGTTAGTTTAGTGCCTAATTTATATGCCAATGTGCCCCAAAATGGGGTAAAAGCACCTAAAAGTGGTTCAAAATGCCTCAAAATGGGGTAAAAGCGCCTAAAAGTTGGTCAAAATGCCTAAAAATGGGGTTTATGCGCCTATTTGTAGTGTAGTGGAAATTTGAGCCCAATTTACTATTATGTGACTAATAAATAGGAAATGCTCCCAAAATTGGATTGAAGTGCCTAATAGTGGGTTAAAGGGCCTAGAAAAGTGGTTAATCCTCCAACTTGTTAGTGTAGTGCCTAATTTATAGGCCAATGCAGCCAAAAATGTGGTTAAAGCCCCCATAAATGTTGGTAAAGCGCCTAAAAATGGGGTTAATGCACCCAATTGTTAATGTAGTGCCTTTTTTAGAGTAATTTACTATTATGCACCTAATCACTAGCAAATGCACCCAATAATGGGTTGAAGTACCAAAAGGTGGGTTAAAATGCCTAAGATGTTAGTGTAGTGCCTGATTTATAGGCTAATGTGCCCCAAAATGGGGTGAAAGAGCCTAAAAGTTGGTAAAAACCTAAAAATGGGGTTTATGTGCCTATTTGTTAGTGTAGTGGCAATTTTAGACTAATTTATTGTTATGCTCCTAATTTATATTCAAATGCACCCAAAAATGCGGCTAATTCGTCTAAAAATGGGGTTAATGCACCTACTTGTTAGTGTAGTGCCTTTTAGCCTAATTTACTATTATGCACCAAATAAATAGGAAATACGTCTTAAAATGGGTTGAAGTGCCTAAAAGTGGTTTAAAGTTCCTGAGGATGGGATTAATTAGCTACCAATTTATTGCCTAATTTATAAGCCAATGGGCCCTAAAATTGGGGTAAAAGTGCCTAAACGTTGGTCAAAATGCCTAAAAATGGGGTTTATGCGTCGATTTGCAGTGTAGTGGCAATTTGAGCCTAGTTTACTATTATGTGCCTAATAAATAGGAAATGTGCCCAAAATTGGGTTGAAGTGCTTAATAGTGGATTAAAGGGCCTAAGAAAAGGGGTTAATCTGCCTACTTGTGAGTGTAGTACCTAATTTATTGGCCAATGCGCCCAAAAATGAGGTTAAAGCCCCCACAAATGTCGTTAATGTGCCTAAAAATGGGGTAAATGCACCCAATTGTCAGTGTAGTGCCTTTTTAGCCTAATTTACTATTGTGCACCTAATAACTAGGAAATGAGCTCAATAATGGGTTGAAATGCCAAAAGGAGGGTTAAAGCGCCTAAGATGTCAGTGTACTGCCTTTTTTTATCCTAATTTACTATTATCCACCTAATAAACAAGAAAAGTGCCCAAAATTTGGTTGAAATGCCAAAAAGTGGGTTAAAGTGCCTACGAATGGGGTTAATATGCCTACTTGTCAGTGTGGTGCCTAATTTATAGGCATATGCCCCCAAAACTGGGGTTAAAGTCCCTAAAAGTGGGTTAAAACGTCTAAAAATGGGGTTTCTGTGCTTATTTGTCAACGTAGTGGCAATTTTTGCCTAATTTATAGGCCAGTGTGCCTACAAATGCGGCTAAATTCCTAAAACTACGGTTAATGCACCCACTTGTTAGTGGTGCCTCTTCTAGTCTAATTTACTATTATGTGCCTAATAAACATAAATTCTACCCAAAATGGGTTGAAGTGCTTAAAGTGGGTTATAGCGCCTAACGATGGGGTTAATTTGGCTACTTGTCAGTGCAATGCCTAATTTATAGTTCAATGCACCCTAAAATGGGGTTAAAATGCCAAAAGTGAGTTAAAACGGCTAATAACGGGGTTTATGCACCTATTTGTCAGTGTTGTAGCAATTTGAGCCTAATTTACAGTTATATGCCTAATATATAGGACTATGCACCCAAAAATATGGTTAAAGCACCTAAAAATGTGTTTAGTGCGCCCACTTTATAGTTTTAGTGTTCATTTAAGCCTAATTTACTATAATGTTGCTAATATATAGGAAATGCGCCCAAAATGGGTTGAAGTGCCTAAAAGTGAGTTAACGCACCCCAAGAATGGGGCTAATGCGCCTATTTGTTACTGTATTGCCTAATTTATATGACAATGCACCCCAAAATGAGGTAAAAGTGCCTAAACGTGGGTCAAAATGCCTAAAAATGGGGTTTATGCGCATATATGCAGTGTAGTGGCAATTTGAGCATGATTTACTATTATGTGCCTAAGAAATAGAAAATGCACCAAAAATTGGACTGAAGTGCCTAATAGTGGGTTAAAGTGCCTAAGAATAAGGTTAATCCACCTACTTGTTAGTGTAGTGCCTAATTTATAGGGCAATGCGCCCAAAAATGTTATTAAAGCACCCACAAATTCTATTAAAGTGCCTAAGAATGGCGTTAATGTACCGAGTTGTCGGTGTAGTGCCTCTTTTAGCCTAATTTACTATTATGCACCTAATAACTAGGAAATGTGCCCAATAATGGATCAAAGTGCCAAAAGATGGGTTAAATCACCTAACATGTAAGTGTAGTCCTCATTTATAGGCCAATGAGCCCCAAAATGGAGTTAAAACACCTAAAAGTTAGTAAAAGCACCTAAAAATGGGGTTAAAGCACCTAAAAGTTGGTAAAAAACCTAAAAATGGGGTTTATTGCCTTTTTAGCCTAATTTACTATTATTCACCAAATAAATAAGAAATGTGTCCGAAATTGGGTTGAAATGCCTCAAAGTGAGTTGAAGCATCTAAGAATGAGGTTAATCTACCTACTTGTTAGCGTAGTGCCTAATTTTTAGGCATATGCACCCCAAAATGGGGTTATAGGACCTAAAAGTGGGTTAAAATGCTTAAATATGGGGTTTGTGCACCTATTTGTCAACATAATGGTAATTTTAGCCTAATTTACAATTATGTGCTTAATTTATAGGCTAGTGCGCCAACAAATGTGAATAAATGCCTAAAAATGGGGTTAATGTGCCCACTCGGTAGTCTAGTGCATTTTTTAATCTATTTTACTATTATGCGCCTAATAAACATGAAATGTGCAAAAAATGGGTTGAAGTGTCTACAAGTGGGTTAAATCACCTAAGAATGGGTTTGATGCGACTACTTGTCTGTGTAGTGCCTAATTTATAGGCCAATGCGCCCCAAAATGGGGTCAAAGCGCGAAACGTGGGTTAAAATAGCTAATAATAGGGTTTATGCACCTATTTTTCATTATAGTAATTTGAGCTTAATTTACAATTGCATGTCTAATTCATAGGACAATGCGCCCAAAAAATTTCAAAGAACCTAAAAATGGGGTTAATGCACCCAATTGTCAGTGTAGTGCCATTTTTAGTTTAATTTAATTTTATGCACCTAATAACTACAAAATTGTCTAATAATAGGTTGAAGTGCCAGAAGGTGGGTTACAACGCCTAAGATGTCAGTGTAGTGCCTTTTTTAGCCTAATTTATTATTATTCACCTAATAAATAGGAAATGCACCCAAAAATGGATTGAAATGCCTAAAAGTAGTTTAAAACGCCTAAGAATGTGGTTAATCTACCTACTTTTTAGTGTAGTGCCTAATTTACTTGCATATGCGCCCCAAAATGGGGTTTAAGTACCTAAAAGTGGGTTAAAATGCCTAAAAATGGGTTTTGTGCGCCTATTTGTCAACCTAGTGACAATTTTAGCCTAATTTACAGTTATGTGCCTAATTTATAAGCTAGTGTGCCAACAAATGCGGCTAAATGCCTAAAAATGGGTTTAATGTGTCTTGACCAAAAAAAACATGAAATGTGCCCAAAAATGGGTTGAAGTGACTAAAAGTGGGTTAAAAGGCCTAAGAGTGGGGTTAATGTGGCTATTTGTCAGTGCATTGCCCAATTTATAGGCCAATGCGCCCCAAAATTGGATTAAAGCACCAAAATTGGGTTTTAATAGTTAATAATGGGGTTTATGCACTTATTTGTCAGTGTTGTAGCAAATGTAGCTTAATTTAGAGTTGCGTGCCTAATTTATAGGACAATGCAGCCAAAATGCAATTAAAGCGCCTAAAAATATGGGTAATGGACGCACTTGTCAGTTTAGTGCCTTATTTAGCCTAATTTACTATTATGTGGTTGATATGTAGGAAATACGCCTAAAATGGGTTGAAGTTCCTAAAAGTGGATTAAAGTGCCTAAGAATGGGTTTAATCTAACAACTTGTTAGTGTATTGCCTAATTTGTATGCCAATGCGCCCCTAAATGAGGTAAAAGCCCCTAAAATTGGGTCAAAATGCCTAAAAAATGGGGTTTATGTGCCTATTTGTAGTGGTGTGGGAATTTGAGCCTAATTTACTATTATGTGCCTAATAAATAGGAACTGCATCTGAAATTGGGTTGAAGTGCCAAATAGTGGGTTAAAGTGGATAAGAATATGGTCAATCCGGCTACCTGCTAGTGTAGCTCCTAAGTTATAGGCCAATGCACCCAAAATGTGGTTAAAGCCCCCACAAATGTTGCTAAAGCGTCTAAAAATGGGGTTAATGCACCCAATTGTCAGAGTAGTGCCTTTTTTAGCCTAATTTACTTTTATGTACCAAATAACTAGGAAATGCACCCAATAATGGGTTGAAGTGCCAAAAGGTGGGTTACAGTGCCTAAGATGTCAGTGTAGTACTTTTTTAGCCTAATTTACTATTATTCACCTAATAAATAGGAAATGCACCCAAAAGTGGGTTGAAATGTGTAAAAGTGGGTTAAAGCGCCTAAGAATGGGGTTAATCTTCCTATGTTTTAGTGTAGTGCCTAATGTATTGGCATGTGTGCCCCCAAAATGGGGTTAAAGTACCTAAAAGTGGGTTAAAATTCCTAAAAATGAGGTTTATATGCCTATTTGCCAATGTATTGGCAAGTTTAGACTAATTTATAGATATCTGCCTAATTTATCTTCCAGTGCACCAAAAAATGTGGCTAAATGCCTAAAAATGGGGTTAATGCGCCCACTTGTCAGTGTACTACCTCTTTTAGTCTAGTTTACTATTATGCGCCGAATAAACATGAAATGTGCCAAAAATTTGGGTTGAAGTGCCTAAAAGTGGGTTAAAGTACCTAAAAGTTGGTTAAAATGCCTAAAAATGGGGTTTATGCGCCTATATGTCAACGTAGTGACTATTTTAGCCTAATTTACAGTTGTGTGCCTAATTGGTAGTCCAATGCGCCAACAAATGTGACTAAATGCCTAAAAATGGGGTTAATGTGGCCACCTGTTAATGTAGTGGCTCTTTTAGTCTACTTTACTATTATGCACCTAATAAATAAGAAATGTGCTCAAAAATGGGTTGAAGTGCCTAAAAGTAGGTTAAAGCACCTAATAATGGGGTTAATGTGACTACTTGTTAGTGCAATGCCTAATTTATAAGCCAATGTGCTCCAAAATGGGGTTAAAGTGTCAAAAGTGGGTTAAAATGGCTAGTAATGGGGTTTATGCACCTTCTTGTCAGTTTTGTTGCACATGTAGCCTAATTTATAGTTACACACCTAGTTTATAGGACAAGGTGGCCAAAAATGCAGTTAAAGAACCTAAAAATGTGGTTAATGAACCCACTGGTCAGTTTAGTGCCTTTTTTAGCCTAATTTACTGTTATGTGTCAAATATATAGGAATTGTGCCAAAAATGGGTTGAAGTGCCTAAAACTATGCTAAAGCACCTAAGAATGGGGTTAATCCACCTCTTGTTCGTGTATTTCCTAATTTATAAGCAATTGCATCCCAAAATGGGGTAACAACGCATAAAAGTTGATCAAAATGCCTAAAAATAGGGTTTACACGACTATTTGCAGTGTAGTGGCAATTTGAGCTTAATTTACTGTTATGTGCCTAATAAATAGGAAATGCACCCAAAATTGGGTTGAAGTGCCTAATAGTGGGTTAAAGTGCCTACGAATAGGGTTAATCCACCTACTTGTTAGTGTAGTGCCTAATTTATAGACCAATGCACCCAAAAATGTGGTTAAAGCCCCAATAAATGTGGCTAAAGCACCAAAAATTGGGATTAATGCACCCAACTATCAGTGTAATGCCTTTTTAGACTAATTTACTATTATGCCCCTAATAACTAGTAAATGTGCTAAATAATGGGTTGAAGTGCCAAAAGTTGGGTTAAAGCATCGAAGATGTCAGTGTAGAGCCTTCTTTAGCCTAATTTACTATTATTCACCTAATAAATAGGAAATGCACCCAAAAATGGGTTGAAATGCCTAAAAGTGGGTTAAAGCGCCTAAGAATGGGGTTAATCTGCCTACTTTTGTGTGTAGTGCCTAATGTATTGGCATATGCACCCCAAAATGGGGTTATAGTACCTAAAAGTGGGTTAAAATGCCTAAAAATGGGGTTCAGGCTATTTGTCAATGTAGTAGCAATTTTAGCCTAATTTACAGTTATGTGCCTAATTTATAGGCCAGTGCACCTGGGGTTAATGCGCCCACTTGTCAGTGTAGTGCCTCTTTCATTCTAGTTTACTATTTTGTGCCTAATAAACATGAAATGTGCCAAAAAAATGGCTAGAACTTCGTAAAAGTGGGTTAAAGCGCCTAAGAATGGGGTTAATGTGGCTACTTATCCGTGAAGTGTCTAATTTATAGGACAATGCACCCCAAAATGGGGTTAAAGCACCAAAAGTGGGTTAAAATAGCTAATAATGGGGTTTATGCACCTATTTGTCAGTGTTTTAGCAATTTGAGGCTAATTTATAGTTACATGCCAAATTTATAGGACAATGCGCCCAAAAATGTGGTTAAGTGCCTAAAAATATGGTTAATGCACCTACTTGTCAGTTTAGAGCCTTTTTAGCCTAATTTACTATTATGTGGCTAATATATAGGAAATGCGGCCAAAATGGGTTGAAGTGCCTAAAAGTGGGTTAAAGCACCTAAGAATGGAGTTAATCCTCCTACTTTATAGTGTATTCTCTAATATATATGCCAATGTGCACCAAATGGGGTAAAAGCGCCTAAAAGTATCTCAAAAATGGGGTTATGCGTCAATTTATAGTGTAGTGACAATTTTAGCCTAATATACTATTATGTGCCTAATAAATAGGAAATGCACCCAAAATTGGGCTGGAGTGCCTAATAGTGGGTTAAAGTACCTAAGAATAGGTTTAATCTACCCACTTGTCAGTGTAGTACCTAATTTATTGACCAATGCGCCCAAAAATGCGATTAAAGCCCCCACAAATGTTGCTAAAGCACCTAAAATTGGGGTTAATGCACCCAATTATCAGCGTAGTGCCTTTTTTTCCTAATTTACTATTACACACCTAATAACTAAATAATGTGCCCAATAATTGGTTGAAGTGCCAAAAGGTGGGTTAATGTGCCTAAGATGTCAGTGTAGTGCCTTTTTTAGCCTAATTTACTATTATTCACCTAATAAATAGGAAATGCACCCAAAAATGGGTTGAAATTCCTAAAAGTGGGTTAAACCTCCTAAGAATGGGGTTAATCTACCTACGTTTTAGTGTAATGCCTAAGTTATTGGCATTTGCACTCCAAAATTACGTTAAAGTACATAAATGTGGGTTAAAATGCCTAAAAATGGGGTTTATGTGCCTATTTGTCAATGTAGTAGTAATTTTAGCCTAATTTACAGTTATGTGCCTAATTTATAGGCAAGTGCACCAACAAATGTGGATAAATGCCTAAAAATGAAGTTAATGTGCCCATTTGTCAGTGTCGTGCCTATTTTAGTCTAGTTTACTATTATGTGCCTAATAAATATGAAATGTGCTGGAAAATGGGTTGAAGTGCCTAAAATTGGGTTAAACTGCCTAAGAATGGGGTTAATGTGGCTAGTTGTCAGTGCAATGCCTAATTTGTAGGACGATGCGCCCCAAAATGGGGTTAAAGCACCAAAAGTGGGTCAAAATAGCTAATAATGGGGTTTATGCACCTATTTGTTAGTGTTGTAACAGGTTGTGCCTCATTTATAGTTATGTGCTTAATTTATAGAACTATGTGCCCAAAAATGCAGTTTAAGTGCCTAAAAATGTGGTTGATGCACCTACTTGTAAGTTTAGAGCCTTTTTTAGCCTAATTTCCTATTATGTGGCTAATTATATAGGAAATGTGGCCAAAACGGGTTGAAGTACCTAAAAGTTGGTTAAAGTGCCTAAGAATGGGGTTAGTCCGCCTACTTCTTTGTGTATTGCCTAGTATATATGTCGATGCTCCCCAAAATGGGGTAAAAGCACCTAAAAGTAGGTCAAAATGCCTAAAAATGGGGTTTATGTGCCTATTTGTAGTGTAGTGGCAATTTTAGCCTAATTTACTATTATGTGCCTAGTAAATAGGAAATGTGATTGGGTTGGAGAGCCTAATAGTTGGTTAGAAACCTAAGAATAGGGTTAATCCACCTACCTATTAGTGTAGTGCCTAATTTATAAGCCAATGCGCCCTAAAATGTGGTTAAAGCACCCACAAATGTCGTTAAAGCGCCTAAAATGGGGTTAATGCACCCAATGGTCAATGTAGTGCCTTTTTTAGCCTAATTTACTATTATGCACCAAATAACTAAGAAATGTGCCCAATAATGGGTTCAAGTGCTAAAAGGTTGCTTAAAGCGCCTAAGAAGTCAGTGTATTGCCTTTTTTAGCCTAATTTACTATTATTCGCCTAATAAATAAGAAATGCGCCCAAAATGGATTCAAATGCCTAAAAGTGGGTTAAAGCACCTAAGAATGGGGTTAATATGCCTAGTTGTTAGTTCAGTGCTTAATTTATAGGCATATGCACCCCAAATGGGGTTAAAGTACCTAAAAGTGGGTTAAAATGCCCAAAAATGGGGTTTTTGCACCTATTTGTTAATGTAGTGGAAATTTTTGACTAATTTGGAGTTATGTGCTTGATTTATAGGCCAGTGTGCCAACAAAATGTGGCTAAATCCCTAAAAGTGGGGTTAATGCGCCCACTTGTCAGTGTAGTACCTCTTTTAGTCTAGTTTACTATTATGCACCTAATAAACATGAAATGTGCCCAAAAATGGATTGAAGTGCCTAAATGTGGGTTAAAGCGCCTAAGAATGGGGTTAACATGGCTACTTGTTAGTGTTGTGCGTAATTTATAGGCCAATGCAACCCAAAATGGGGTTAAAGCACCAAAAGTGGGTTAAAATAGCTAATAATGGGGTTTATGCGCCTATTTGTCTGTGTTGTAGCAATTTGAGCCTAATTTATAGTTGTGTGCCTAATTTATATGACAGT
Organism: Alisma plantago-aquatica; assembly: GCA_963693085.1. Taxonomy (NCBI): domain Eukaryota; kingdom Viridiplantae; phylum Streptophyta; class Magnoliopsida; order Alismatales; family Alismataceae; genus Alisma; species Alisma plantago-aquatica. The sequence continues at coordinate 1,028,188,762 of OY856410.1, read as the reverse complement.
GCACCCAAAAATGCAGTTAAAGCGCTTTAAAATTTGGCTAATGCTCCTACTTTTCAATGTGATTAATCTGCCTACTTGTTAGTGTATTGCCTAATTTATATGCCAATGCTCCCCAAAATGAGGTAAAAGTGCCTAAAAGTGGGTCAAAATGCCTAAAAATGGGATTTATGTGCCTATATGCAGTGTAGTGGCAATTTGAGCCTAATTTACTTTTATGTGCCTAATAAATAGAAAATGTGCCATAAATTGGGTTGAAGTGCTTAATAGTCGGTTAAAGTGCCTAAGAATAATGTTAATCTGCCTACTTGTCAGTGTATTGCCTAATTTGTAGGACAATGTGCCCAAAAATGTTGTTAAAGCACCCACAAATGTCGTTAAAGTGCCTAAAAATGGGGCTAATGTACCAATTTGTTAGTGTAGTGCCTTTTTAGCCAAATTTACTATTATGCACCTAATAACTAGGAAATGTGCCCAATAATGGATTGAAGTGCCAAAAGATGGGTTAAAGCGCCTAATATGTAAGTGTAGTGCCTGATTTATAGGTCAATGAGCCCCAAAATGGAGTTAAAGCGCCTAAAAGTTGGTAAAAACCCTAAAAATGGGGTTAAACCACCAAAAAGTTGGTGAAAACATCTAAAAATGGGGTTTATTGCCTTTTTAGCCTAATTTAATATTATTCACCCAATAAAAAGGAAATGCACCCAAAATTGGGTTGAAATGTCTAAAAGTGGGTTAAAGCATCTAAGAATGGGGTTAATCTACCTAGCAGTTAGTGTAGTGCCTAATTTTTAGGCATATGCACCCCAAAATGGTGTTACAATACCTAAAAGTGGGTTAAAACGCCTAAGGATGGGATTATTTAGTTACTTATGTATTGCCTAATTCATATGCCAATGCACCTCAAAACTGGGGTAACAATGCTCAAAAGTGGGTCAAAATGCCTAACAATGGGGTTTATGCATCGATTTGCAGTGTAGTGGCAACTTGAGCCTAATTAACTATTATGTGCCTACTAAACAGGAAATGCTTCAAAAATTGGGTTGAAGTCCCTACTAGTGGGTTAAAGGGCCTAAGAAAAGGGGTTAATCCGCCTACTTTCCAGTGTAGTGCCTAATTTATAGGACAATGTACCAAAAAATGTGGTTTAAGCCCTCACAAATATCGTCAAAGTGCCTAAAAATGGGGTTACCCGATTGTCAGTGTAGTGCCTTTTTTAATATAATTTACTATTATGAACCTAATGACTAGGAAATGTGCCCAATAATGGGTTAGTGCCAAAAGGTGGGTTAAAGTGCCTAAGATGTCAGTGTATAGACTTTTTATCCTAATTTAATATTATTTGCCTAAACAGGATATGCGCCCAAAAATTTGTTGAAATGCCAAAAAGTGGGTTAAAGTGCCAAAGAATGGAGTTAATATGCCTACTTGTTAGTCTAGTGCCTAATTTATAGACATGTGCACCCCAAAATGGGGTTAAAGTCCCTAAAAGTGGGTTAAAACTCCAAAAAATGTGGTTTATTGACTTATTTGTCAATGTAGTGGCAATTTTAGCCTAATTTACAATTATGTGCCTAATTTATAGGCCAATGCACCAACAAAGGCAGCTAAATTCCTAAAAATGGGGTTAATGCACACACTTGTCTATGTAGTGCCTCTTTTAGTCTAGTTTACTATTATGCACCTAATAATCATGAAATATGTCCAAAAATGGGTTGAAGTGCTTAATAGTGGGTTAAAGATCCTAAGAATGGTGTTAATGTGGCTACTTGTCAGTGTAGTGCCTAATTTATAGGCCAATGCGCCCCAAAATGGGGTTAAAGCACTAAAAGTGGGTTAAAACGGCTAATGATGGGGTTTATGAACCTATTTGTCTGTGTTGTAGAAATTTGAGCCTAATTTACATTTATATGCTAAGTATATAGAAGAATACACCCAAAAATGCAGTTAAAGCACCTAAAAATGTGTTTAGTGCACCCACTTTTCAATTTAGTGCATTTTTTAGCCTAATTTACTATAATGTGGTTAATATATAGGAAATGCACCCAAAATGGGTTGAAATACCTAAATGTGGGTTAAAGCGTCTAAGAATGGGGTTAATCATCCTACTTGTTAGTGTATTGCCTAATTTATATGCCAATGCACCCCAAAATGGGGTATAAGCACGTAAAAGTGGTTCAAAGTGCCTAAAAAAATGGGTTTTATGCCCCTATAGTGCAGTGTAGTGGCAATTTGAGCCTAATTTACTATTATGTGCCTAATAAATAGGAAATGTGCCCAAAATTGGGTTGAGGTGCCTAATAGTGAGTTAAAGTGCCTAAGAATAGGGTTAGTCTGCCTACTTGTCAATGTAGTGTTATAGGCCAATGCACCCAAAAATGCGCTTAAAGTGCCCACAACTGTCGTTAATGCACCTAAAAATGGGGTTCATGCACCCAATTATCAGTGTAGTGCCTTTTTTAGCCTAATTTAATATTATGCACCTAATACCTAGGAAATGCATCCAATAATGGGTTGAAGTGCCAAAAGGTGGGTTAAAGCACCTAAGATGTCAGTATATTGCCTTTTTTATCCTAATTTACTATTAATCAACTAATAAAAGGAAATGTGCCCAAAAATTGGTTGAAATGCCTAAAAGTAGGTTAAAGCGCCTCAGAATGGGGTTAATTCGTCTAATTTTTAGTGTAGTGCCTAATTTATAGGCATATACTCCCCAAATTGGGGATAAAGTCCCTAAAAGTAGATTAGTACAACTAAAAATGATGTTTATGTGCTTATTTGTCAAAGTAGTGGCAATTTTAGCCTAATTTACAATTATGTGCCTACTTTATAGTCCAACACGCCAACAAATGTGGCTAAATGCCTAAAAATGGGGTTAATGTGCCCACTTGTTAGTGTAGTGCCTCTTTTAGTCTAGTTTACTATTATGAGCCTAATAAACATGAAATGTGCCCAAAAATGGGTTAAAGTGCCTAAAAGTGGGTTAAAGCACGTAAGAATGGGGTTAATGTGTCTACTTGTTAGTGCAGTGCCTAATTTATAGGCATGTGCGCTCCAAAATGGGGTTAAAGCACCATAGTGGCATAAAACAGCTAATAATGGGGTTTTTGCACCTATTTTTTAGTTTTGTAGCAATATGAGACTAATTTGCAGTTATATGTCTAATATATAGGAAAATGCACCCAAAAATGCGATTAAAGCACCTAAATATGTGTTTAGTGCACCCACTTTTTCGTTTAGTGCATTTTTTAGCCTAATTTACTATAAGGTGGCTAATATATAGGAAATGCGCCCAAAATGGGTTGAAGTGCCTAAAAGTGGGTGAAAGTGCCTAAGAATGGGGCTAATCTGCCTACTTGTTAGTGTATTTCCTAATCTATATGTCAATGCACCCCAAAATGGGGTAAAAGTGCCTAAAAGTGGGTTGAAATGTGTCAAAATGGGTTTATGCGCCTATATGCAGTGTAGTGGCAATTTGAGCCTAATTTACTATTATGTGCCTAACAAATAGGAAATGCGCCCAAAATTGGTTCGAAGTGCCTAACAGTGGGTTAAAGTGCCTATGAATAGGGTCAATCTGCCTACATGTTAGTGTAGTGCCTAATTTATAGGCCAATACACCAAAAAATGCAGTTAAAGTGCCCAAAAATGTCGTTAAAGCGCCTAAAATGGGGTTAATGCACCCAATTGTCATTGTAGTGCCTTTTTTAGCCTTATTTACTATTATGCACCAAATAACTAAGAAATATGCCCAATAATGGGTTGAAGTACCAAAAGGTGGGTTAAAATGTCTAAGATGCTAGTGGATTTCCTTTTCGCCTAGTTTACTATTATTTGCCTAATAAATAGGAAATGGGCCCAAAATGGGTTGAAATGCCTAAAAGTGCGTTAAAGTGCCTGAATGGGGTTAATATGCCTACTTGTTAGTTTAGTGCTAATTTATAGGCACATGCACCCCAAATGGGGTCAAAGTACCTAAAAGTGGGTTAAAAAAGCCCAAAAATGGGGTTTGTGCGCCTATTTGTCAACATAGTGGCAACTTTCACCTAATTTGCAGTTGTGTGCCTAATTTATAGACCAGTGCGCCAAAAAATGCAGCTAAATGCCTAAAAAGGGGTTAATGCACCCACTTGTCAATGTAGTGCCTCTTTTAGTCTAGTTTACTATTATGCACCTAATAAACATGAAATGTGCCAAAAAATGGATTGAAGTGCCTAAAAGTGGGTTAAAGCACCTAAGAATGGGGTTAACGTGGCTACTTGTCAGTGTTGTGCCTAATTTATAGGCCAATGTGCCCCAAAATGGGGTTAAAGCGCCAAAAGTGGGTTAAAATAGCTAATAATGGGGTTTATGCACCTATTTGTATGTGTTGTAGCAATTTGAGCCTAATTTGTAGTTACGTGCCTAATTTATAGGTCAATGCGGCCAAAATGCGGTTAAAATGTGGCTAATGCACCTACTTGTCAATTTAGTGCCTTTTCAGCAAAATTTACTATTATGTGGCTAATATAAAGGAAATGCGGCCAAAATGGGTTGAAGTGTTTAAAATTGGGTTGAAGTGCCTAAGAATGGGGTTAATCTACCTATTTGTTAGTGTATTGCCTAATTTATATGCCAATGCACCCCAAAATGGCGTAAAAGCACCTAAAAGTGGGATAAAATGCCTAAAAATGGGGTTTATGCGCCTATATGTAGTGTAGTGGTAATTTTAGCCCAATTTACTATTATGTGCCTAATAAATAGAAAATGCGCCCAAAATTGGGTTGAAGTGCCTAATAGTGGGTGAAAGGGCCTAATAAAAGGGGTCAATCTTCATACTTGTCAGTGTATGGCCTAATTTATAGGCTAATGCACCCAAAAATGTGGTTAAAGCCCCAACAAATATCACCAAAACACCTAAAATTGGGGTTAATCAACCCAATTGTTAGTGTAGTGCCTTTTTAGCCTAATTTACTATTATGCACCTAATAAATAGGAAATGTGCCCTATAAAGAGTAGCAGTATCAAAAGGGGGGTTAAAACACCTAAGATGTCAGCGTAGTGCCTAATTTATAGGCAAATGCGCCCCAAAATGGGGTTAAAGTGCCTAAAAGTTGGTAAAACGACCTAAAATTTGGGGTTTGGGTGTCTATTTGTTAGTGTAGTGGCAATGTTAACCTAATTTCTTGATATGTGCCTATTTTATAGGAAAATGCACCCAAAAATGTAGCTAAATCAACTAAAAATGGGGTTAATGTGCCACTTGTCATTGTAGTACCTATTTAGCCTAATTTACTATTATGCACCAAATAAATAGGAAATGTGCCCAAAAATGGGTTGAAGTTTCTAAAAGTGGTTTAAAGAACCTAAGGATGGGATTAATTAGCTACCTTTGTATTTCCTAATTTATATGCCAATGCACCCCAAAATTGGGGTAACAATGCTCAAAAGTGGGTCAAAATGCCTAAAAATGGGGTTTATGCGTTGATTTTTAGTGTGGTGGCAATTTGAGCCTAATTAACTATTATGTGCCTAATAAATAGGAAATGCATCAAAAATTTGGTTGAAGTTCCTACTAGTGGGTTAAAGGTCCTAAGAAAAGGGGTTAATATGCCTACTTGTCAGTGTAGTGCCTAATTTATAGGACAATGCGCCCAAAAATGTGGTTTAAGCCCCCACAAATGTCGTTAAAATGCCTAAAAATGGGGTTAATGCACCCAATTGTCAGTGTAGTGCCTTTTTTAACCTAAGTTACTATTATACACCTAATAATTAGGAAATGCACCCAATAATGGGTTAGTGCCAAAAGGTGGGTTAAAGCACCTAAGATGTCAGTGTATTACCTTTGTATCCTAATTTACTATTATTCACCTAAATAGGAAATGTGCCCAAATTTTTTTTGAAATGCCTAGAAGTGGGTTAAAGTGCCTAAAAATGGGGTTAGTCTACCTACTTGTTAGTTTAGTGCCTAATTTATAGGCATATACACCCCAAAATCGGGTTAAAGTCTCTAAAAGTGGGTTAAAACTCCTAAAAATGTAGTTTATTTGCTTATTTATCAATGTAGTGGCAATTTTAGCCTAATTTACAATTATGCGCCTAATTTATTAGTCATCGCTCCAACAAAGGCGGATAAATGCCTATAAATGGGGTTAATGCACCCACTTGTCAGCGTAGTGCCTCTTTTAGTCTAATTTACTATTATGCAATTAATAAACATGAAATGTGCACAAAAATGGGTTGAAGTGCCTAAAAGTGGGTTAAAGCGCCTAAGAATGGTGTTAATGAGGCTACTTATGAGTGAAATTCCTAATTTATAGGCCAATGTTCCCCAAAATAGGGTTAATGCACCAAAAGTAGGTTAAAATGACTAATAATGGGGTTTATGAACCTATTTGTCTGTGTTGTAGCAATTTGAGCCTAATTTATAGTTCTATGCTAAATACATGGACAATGAGCCCAAAAATGTGGTTAAAGCACCTAAAAATGTGTTTAGTGCACCCATTTTTCTATTTAGTGCATTTTTTAGCCTAATTTACTATAATGTGGCTAATATAGGAAATGTGCCCAAAATGGGTTGAAGTGCCTAAATGTGGGTTAAAGCACCTAAAATGGGGTTAATCCTCCTACTTGTTAGTGTATTGCCTAATTTATATGCCAATGTTCCCTAAAATGGGGTAAAAGTGCATAAAAGTGGGTCAAAGTGCCTAAAAATGGGGTTTATGCGCCTATATGCAGTGAAGTGGTAATTTGAGCCTAATTTATTATTACGTGCCTAATAAATAGGAAATGTGCCCAAAATTGGGTTGAGGTGCCTAATAGTGGGTTAAAGTGCCTAAGAATAGGGTCGATCTGCCTACTTTTCAGTGTAGTGTTATAGGCCAATGTGCCTAAAAATGCGATTAAAGCGCCCACGAATGTCATTAAAGTGCCTAAAAATGGGGTTCATGCACCCAATTGTCACTGTAGTGCCTTTTTTAGCCTAATTTAATATTATGCACCTAATACCTAGGAAATGTGCCCAATAATAGGTTGAAGTGCCAAAAGGTGGGTTAAAGAACCTAAGATGCTAGTGTATTTCCTTTTTTATCCTAATTTACTATTATTCACCTAATAAACAGGAAATGCGCCCAAAATTTGGTTAAAATGCCTAAAAGTGGGTTAAAGCACCTAAGAATGGGGTTAATATGCCTACTTGTTAGTGTAGTGCCTAATTTATAAGCATATATGCCCCAAAATGGGGTTAAAGTCCCTAGAAGTGGGTTCAAGTGACTAAAAATGGTGTTTATGAGCTTATTTGTCAATATAGTGGCAATTTTAGCCTAGTTACAATTATGCGCCTAATTTATAGGCCAATGCGCCGACAAATGCCGCTAAATGCCTAAAAATGGGTTTAATGCGCCCACTTGTCAGTGTAGTGCTTCTTTTAGTCCAGTTTACTATTATGCGCCTAATAAACAAGAAATGTGCCCAAAAATGTGTTGAAGTGCCTAAAAGTGGGTTAAAGCCCCTAAGAATGGGGTTAATGTGGCTACTTGTTAGTGCAAAGCCTTATTTATAGGCCAATGTGCCCCCAATGGGGTTAAAGCGCCATAAGTGGTTAAAATAGCTAAAAATGGGGTTTATGCACCTATTTGTTAGTGTTGTAGCAATTTGAGCCTAATTTACAATTATATTCCTAATATATAGGACAATGCGCCCAAAAATGCGACTAAAGCACCTAAAAATGTGTTTATTGCACCCACATTTTAGTTTAGTGCCTTTTTAGCCTAATTTACTATAATGTGGCTAATATATAGGAAATGCACCAATAATGGGTTGAAGTGCCTAAAAGTTGGTTAAAACACCTAAGAATAAGGTTAATCTACCTACTTGTTAGTGTATCGTCTAATCTATCTGTCAATACGCCCCAAAAGGGGTAAAATCACCTAAATGTGGGTTAAAATGCCTAAAAATGGGGTTTGTGTGCCTACAAGCAGTGTAGTGGGAATAATGGGGTTTATGCACCTATTTGTTAGTTTTGTAGCAATTTGAGCCTAATTTACTGTTATGTGCCTAATTGTATAGGACAGTGCACCCAAAAGATGTGGTTAAAGCACCTAAACATATGATTAATAGACCCACTTATCAATATCGAGCCTTTTTAGCCTAATTCACTATTATGTGGCTAATATATAGGAAATTCTCCCAAAATGGGTTGAAGTGCCTAATAATGGGTTAAAGTGCCTAAGAATGGGGTTAATCCACCTACTTGTTAGTGTATTTCCTAATTTATATGCCAATGCACCCCAAAATGGGGTAAAAGCGCCTAAAAATGGGGTTTATGCACCTATTTTTAATGGAGTGGCAATTTTAGCCTAATTTATTATTATGTGCCTTATAAATAGGAAATGCGCCCAAAATTGGGTTAAAGTGCCTAATAGTTGGTCAAAGTGCCAAAGAATAGGGTTAGTCCACGTACTTGTCCATGTTATGCCTAATTTATAGGCCAATGTGCCCAAAAATGTGGCCAAGGCCCCCGCAAATGTCGCTAAAGCGCCTACAAATAAGGTTATTGCACCAAATTGTCACTGTAGTGCCTTTTTAGCCTAATTTACTATAATGCATCTAATAACTTGAAAATGCCCCCAATAATGGGTTGAAGTGCCAAAAGGTAGGTTAAAGCACCTAAGATGTCAGTGTAGTGCCTTTTAAGGCATAATTTACAATTATTTCCCTAATAAATAGGAAATGCACCCAAAAATGGGTTACAATGCCTAAAAGTGGGTTAAAGCGCCTAAGAATGGGGTTAATCTGCCTACATTTTAGTGTAGTGCCTAATTTATTGGCATATGCACTCCAAAATGGGGTTGAAGTCCCTGAAAGTGGGTTGAAACGCCTAAAAATGGGGTTTATGTGCCTATTTGTCAACGTAGTGGCAGTTTTATCCTAATTTATAGTCCAATGTGTTGGTATGTATGCTCATAGAGCAAGTCGTGTGATGATTGTAATGAGAGACTTTGTAAATTATTTGAATAATAATAAAGGCAATTTCCAATCTATATGTTTTAACTATTTCTGAGATGATAGTGTAACATGATAGATGTCTAGAGAATTTTTTTTACTTAATGATGTATGCTTTTAGGTTAAGGACCTAAATGATGAGATCATACGAATGTTAAGAGTATACATTCTTGTTTAGTCCCTAGTCGGTTGTTATTGTGGAAATAACCATAGACATCAATAACACTAAAGACTAGATTGTGTTTTGGTTGATGACAGAATCTCATTAGTCATGATATAGTCATATCAAACCAAGCACATAGGTACTTGCTAGAGAACAAGTGTACCAGACAAACCCACCGTGAGAGTGACACATGGAACCATGATTTCGTAGTCACAATCAACTCTCACAGTGATGGTGGTGAGTGTGATTCTTCGACCTAAAATCACTACACTCAACACATGTCGTTGGGTACACTTTGACATCATCAAACGCAATCCTAAAACATGGGTTGTTATAAAGGTGATGATTGGGTGAATTTGACACATGGTGCTTTTGAGGGGTGAGTGATAGATATGGGATTTGTCCCTCCTAAGGGAGTTTGATGTCCATGGCCACTTGATGAGTAGGATGGAGAAAGGCATGTCCATGCATGTGTGAATCAATATGTGATATTGATGTCACACACATCTCACCCAGTCTGCTCTGAGATCAAGGAAATGGATGAACGTTGAAAGGATGACTGTACCATGCCTTGAGTTCATTCAGGACATTAGTGACAAAGGAAATATACATTCAATGTAACACCATTCACGGATTGTAGGATTGAAAGTTGTTCTCCAACTTTCTATTTCACTTGGGTAGCACTGATGTGCGACTAGGCACCGCTCTTTGCTTGTGAAGTCATAAGTGTTATGGACTTTCACAGCCAACGTGAAATGGACCTGCAGGTTCACACACAAAGGATTTAACCTGGAAGAGGAGTTTATCCACAAATGATGTTTAGATTGATTACTAAAGTAGTTTAGTAGTTCAATTAAACACTTAATCAATTGATATCTCAATATAATAGTGTTCAAGGTGTTGGACCGATTGATTAGAGTATCAGATTGATTGAAACTACAATTGACTGATTTTACACAGTCTACACTCCCAACCGATCGGCTCAGGACATGCTGAACCCACCGGTTAAAGGGTTGAACCGATCGGCTCAACTGGTCCAACCGAGCGAGTTTGGAAAGTCAAGTTGGCAAGAAATTTCTCTTTGTTTCACTTGTCCAATTTGATTGGAACAAGGATTGGTATTTGGATCAATTCAAAACAAAAGAGGAAAGTCAATTGAGAACTGATCAGGACCACGAACCGATCGGCTCATGTTTGAACTGATCGGCACAGGTGTCCCAACCAATCGGTTCAGGTGTGAACTGATCGGCTCAGGTGCCCAACCGACCGTTTCATGCTTTAAACGATCGGTTCAGCTGGCGCAGATTGGTTATTTTGTGGAAAATCTCAAATCATTCTACTCCTGCTTTAATCTTGCATTGCCCAGGGTAGAGAACCATGTCCCATGACCCTCCTATATATAGGGGTATTGTGAGCTTCTCAAAAGAACAACTCAAAACACCAGTTGCTCTGCAAAGTTGTCGTTCTCTCTGGTTGTGGTAACCAGGAGAGCCCGAGCAAGTGCTACCCGATAAGGGAGGCACATCAAGGGAAAGACAACTGCAGAAAGGAAACTGGTTGCAGGGGAGTGTGTTGGTGACTAGTATGCTGACAGGAGGGTACGAATCCTTCCGGTGCCTTGTGCGACAAGGCAATCGGAGTTCCAGGTGGTCTGTGTGGACTACTACTGAGGCAGGAGACTTCTGCCACTCGAAGGATAGCTATCAATCCCGACAGTTTCGGTGAGACTAGGAGCTGCACAGACACCATCCAAGACTGGAGGTGAAGACTGTGCAAGCCGTGAGGTAACATCACTGAGCAAGCCTCGGGACAAGGTATGTCTCAACAAACCATCCTTCCTAATGTATAGATGTTGATGTGATTCCTTTATTCTGGGTTTGGAGAGAAGAAAATTTTTGTTTCCACTGCCATCTCTGTCTCCCCTAAAACCTAACAGTGGTATCAGAGCCATGTCAACCGCTCTATACTTTAGGATTATCGATATGATTGGTTTTGGTTTGTCGCCTTTATTTATTGCATACGATGCGAATAAATTTGGCTTTATGCATGTCCAATCCTAAATCCACAAATCCTAATATACATATATGATATGTAATTTGAATGCACTCAATACGTGTCGCCCTTAAACGAGTTTTGTGGTGGATGTATAGTGTGGTTATGGCTAATAAACCCTATGTCTGTGTATGGTTCTATGTGGATGCTTGCATCTCAGTCTGTGCACTGATTCCCTACCTCCTTATTCCTAATGTAACTCGAGATAACTCAAGATTTCTTTCCTACCTTTGCTCCCCCCAATGTAACTCGGGGTTTCTCTTTTAAACATAAATGTAAATAGGATAGATCTTTTTTTATATATTTCCTATTATGTCAAAGAACGGAGGACAATCTGATGACAACTAAGACGGTCGGTTCAAGGCGTGAACTGGTCGGTTGGTGATCCATATGATCGTTTCGAGGAGTGAGATGAGCGGGTGGTGGCCTGAGGAGATGCACGATGACCAGTGAACCGATTGGCTGGAGGCACCAGTCGATCGGCTGGTGGCACCCAACCGACCGGTCTGATGGCAAGCCGATCAATCATGGAGATGAATTGATCAAACCCAGAAAGGCAAAGCATTGAGTTCATCTTGTACAGGTTGCATGTGATGTGGACCTAGATGACAGTGATTCCTCTTGGCTCGAGGAATCACATTAGGATGGCCATAATCATTGCTTTATCGTTTCACATGTTTTCTATGGGATATAGCATGTATATGATACTTACTATATATTGTGGTGATTAGATATGCATATGTACCTATAAAAACCAAATCCCTCATCTAAATATTAAGTCTTTCACGCCTTCCATTAGCGATACACATGAAAAACATGATCGACCAAGCGTAGGTTACACCAAAGCATGGTGTGATGTCTATCTCGCAGAAGTGTGAAGGGTGATCATGTAGGTTCTACCAAAGCAGGGTGCATGTTTACTGTGTCATCTTTTGGGATAGACTTAACTGATGATTCTTAGAGCGTCTAAGCCCAGAGGCACAAAATGTTCATGGCAAGGTGTTGCGCATGTTCATTCATAAAGAGTTGCATATGATGAAATTATCATGATGGCCTACCTAAATAGTCAAGTTGTGGGTGATCAGCCAAAGATGACTCATGACTTGATGAAATACAGATCTTGCCCACTAGAAGATTGAACACTACAATCTTCCGAGTTGATGGTGAGGGCTATCAATTTGAATCAAAATAGTGGGAGCGGTAATTAATTAAAGGCCTAATTAACTATCATCAAATTTTATTCAAATAAAATCAAATCAAATCAAATCAAAAGAGTTTTGACAAATGCAATTTTCTTTTGTAGAATGGCAAAAGAATCATCTTTTAAAATGGGAAAATTAATTGAGAATAAGTTCTATAACTGGTTGGGGATTGTGAGAAGTGTTCTGCATAATCTAGATATACCGATAGCCTTTGAATCCACTCCATGTATGCTTCATGCGTTGTTTGAGAAGAAGGATAGTTCATTGATGAAGATCAATGGAACAAACTCCAAGGACAAAGGTGAGGGAGAGAAGGGTTCTCTTGCCAAACTAATGTCAAAGTCTTCTGTATGGAAAGGATGTAAGGAAAGATGGAAGAAGAAGCGAGAGATAGAGATCTCTACTTCTGGTGTATATGTGATAGAGATTAACTTTACTACTTCTTTGTCATGGGTACTTGATACCGGATGTGGATCTCACATTTGTTCAAATGTGAAGGATCTTAACAGAAGTAGGCCTTTAGGGAAAGGCGAGGTTGAACTACGTGTTTCCAATGGGGCAAGGGTTGCCTCCAGTGCCATAGGAACCTATGAGTTAACTTTACCTAGTGGGCTAATAATAGAGTTGAAGAACTTCTATTATGTACCTGCCATAAATAGGAATATCATTTCCATTTCTTATTTAGACAAGGATGGTTTTGAATTTCTTATTAAGAATGGAAAGTGTTCCATTTCAAAAGATGAGATCTTTTATGGAAGTGCCTCAATGTCTTATGGTCGATACTTGATAGATCTAGATACAAGTGTATACAACGTAAACACCAAACGGCAAAAAATCAACAACTCAAACAAAATGTATCATTGGCATTGTCGTCTAGGGCACATAAATGAGAAAAGCATTTCTAGACTCCATAAAGATGGTTATCTAGACTCTTTTGATTATGAATCAATAGATACATGTGAATCTTGTTTGTTGGGAAAGATGACAAAGACTCCCTTTTCAAGTAAAGGTGAGAGATCTAGTGATCTATTAGGACTCATACATACTGACATATGTGGGCCTTTAATAACTAATTCCAAAAATGGGTATCAATACTTCATTACCTTCACTGATGACTTTAGTAGGTATGGCTATGTGTACCTGATGAAACATAAGTCAGAATCCCTTGAAAGGTTCAAGGATTTCATGAATGAAGTATAGAACCAACTTGGTAAAAGTATTAAAGTGCTTCGATCCGATTGAGGTGGAGAATACTTAAGCCAGGAGTCTGAGGACCTTCTGCGAGCCTGTGGTATTGTATCACAATGGACTCTTCCTAGAATACCACAGCATAATGGTGTGTCTGAAAGAAGGAATCACACTTTACTGGATATGGTGCAATCAATGATGAGTTGTTCTGATCTTCGGATTTCCTTCTGGGGTCATTCTCTTGAAACCGCCACATTTACACTTAACCGAGTACCATCTAAATCGGTTCAAAATACACCATATGATATATGGACTGGGAAGCGTCCCAATATGTCTTTTATGAGGATTTGGGGGTGTGAGGCATATGTCAAGAAAATGTTTCCTGACAAGCTAGGCCCTAGATCTGATAAATGTTATTTTGTTGGATATCCTAAGGAAACCTAGGGATATTACTTATACCACCCAACTGACAACAAAGTGTTTGTTGCCAGGGATGTTGTATTCCTAGAAAAGGAATTTATTTCCAAAGGAAGTAGTGGGAGGAAAATAGAGCTTGAAGAGGTTCAAGCCCAACAAGAAGACATTGAACCAATAGATGTATAAGAGGAACATATAGATTCACAAGATGTTGTGGAATCTCAGTCTCCTCAAGTAATACAAGGACCTCATAGATCTAGTAGGACACGCCTTGAACCTAAGAGCTTTGGATACCTTGTAACTCAGAAGGCAGTGTGTAAAGACCACAAAGTCTCTACCAAATAATCATGGCAAACAAAAACACCAATTGTGTAGCAGCAGAAGTTAAAACTTTGACTATTCAATTGTATAAAGAGTACTTTATAAAATTCCCAAAAGGGTGTACAACTTTATACAAAAAACAAAAGGATCTAGGTAGAGGAAGACTAAAACCAAATCAACTTGTCTCCAAACATAAACAACTATATACATAGGTATCTTCCTTCTGGGGTCATGCTCTTGAAACCGCCACGTTTACACTTAACCGAGTACCATCTAAATCGTTTCAAAAGACACCATATGAGATATGGACTGGGAAGCGTCCAAATATGTCTTTTATGAGGATTTGGGGGTGTGAGGCATATGTCAAGAAAATGTTTCCTGACAAGCTAGGCCCTAGATCTGATAAATGTTATTTTGTTGTATATCCTAAGGAAACCAAGGGATATTACTTATACCACCCAACTGACAACAAAGTGTTTGTTGCCAGGGATGTTGTGTTCCAAGAAAAGGAATTTATTTCCAAAGGAAGCAGTGGGAGGAAAATAGAGCTTGAAGAGGTTCAAGCCCAACAAGAAGACATTGAACCAATAGATGTACAAGAGGAACATAGAGATTCACAAGATGTTGTGGAATCTCAATCTCCTCAAGTAATACAAGGACCTCATAGATCTAGTAGGACACGCCTTGAACCTGAGAGGTTTGGATACCTTGTAACTCAGGAAGGTAGTGTGTAAAGACCACAAAGTCTCTACCAAATAATCATGGCAAATAAAAACACCAATTGTGTAGCACCGGAAGTTAAAACTTTGACTATTCAATTGTATAAAGAGTACTTTATAAAATTCCCAAAAGGGTGTACAACTTTATACAAACAACAAAAGGATCTAGATAGAGGAAGACTAAAACCAAATCAACTTGTCTCCAAACATAAACAACTATATACATAGGTATCTATGTCCAAGATACAAGGTTGAACTCATATCCCTATCCTTAGGTTGGTTCACCAAGCTTCAACTGCGCACTCTAATCCTATACATGGATGGTTGGGATCATCCAGCAAGAGAGAGATCAAAAAAGTATGTGTTAATCAAAAGGATAAGGATAAATATAAGGTACAACATTGCATAAATAAAAGATCCACTAAAATAAGAGATTTCAACAGTATGAGGCAAGAATAATAAATGAGAAATAGAAAATCTGCCATAGTAAATCAATCCACAATGATCAACATAGCATGAATAATATTATGACACAAAATCATACCAATGCAGGGTGAGGCACCTATCGGACCTACACCAAGGGGAGAGGGGAACATACACATCCCAAACCTCAAATATATATAAAGTGGCAGGGGACTAAAACCCCAGTGCCAATATAATGTGGCAGGGGGACTAAAACCCCAGTGCCTGGCAGGAGGACTAAAACCTCAGTGCCGTATGGGTGGTTTGTACTCATGTATACTATATTGTCATTTGGCCAAAAATACATCATGTTGAATAATTCACTTGGCATTAGTGAAAAATTATAAAATTAATTACATCATAGACAATGGGAATAAAACCCAATAAATACTCTCAATAAATGGGTCAGCATAGGCAACAACAATATCCAAGAATTTCAAATAGATGAGCCAACATAAGTAATAGCAAGATTCACATAATTCAAATAGATGAGCCACAATGGAAATAGAAGCATCAAATAGTAAAGACCCAAATAAAGGCATTTAGAAGGATATCGAGGCTAGCTTATTAGTAAGGTAGGGTTGAATAAAAGCCCAACTGAAGGAATAGGGTACACATTGCACATTCATTCGTTCATAATTAGAATAGGGCTCACATACTAAAATAGGATCCACATACATAAAAAGGGTTCCACATACAAAATAGGATCCACATACCTTATTGAATATTCACATAACCATCATTATCACTGATCAGATTGCATCCAAGATCGTTTTCCCTAATTATGAATATTTCACATGAATTAGCATTTATGAAGTATAAAGTATAAAGGAAATACCCATTTAAGACCATATTCGAAAACCACTAATTTAGGACTCAAAAATAGGACCAAAATCTCACTTAGGTTTCACTGATTAAGAAAACATATTTTATTTCTCAATTTGGAGTTAAAATGAATTAATTATGATTATTAGAACATTTAACATACTAAAAATGCCATTCTAAGAAAACTTCGAAAAAGCATCAGGAATCAGGTCTCAAAAACCACCAAATCATATTCTACATGAAAAATCCTTTCCAACGACTATTTATTTGCATTTTTCTGAGCTAGGACCAATTTACTATGAATTAAGCAAGTTGGACCAATCAGATTGCAAAAAATGCCACATAGGCCTCATAGCCAACAAGGGAGAAGATGACCGAAATTCCCCTCGCGTTAAAGGAGAAGGGGATGGGCGCGCGGGGGAAAATCGTAAAAAGCTACAGCCAGGAAAAGGGCTGTAAGGGGCATTTCGGTGGAGGCGGCGGTGGCTAACGAGGGAATTTCGGGGCAAATTAGCACTTGAGTAAGCTCACACGAAGACCGGCAGAGTTTTGGATGGTAATATATATAGTCACAGAGGTGTGAAGAGATGAAATGATTTGTGAGAGGAGAAGCCATGGCTGGCACCTTTGGGCACTCCGTCCATGGTGCACGGGAGCCGACAAACCAAGGCTTAAACTGTGCGGCTCGAGGAGAAGCCAATGCAACTTAAATCTCGCAAAATGATCGAGAAACGAGGGAGAACGAAGTGGAGGAACCTAGGTGTCTCTTTGGGTCGGCGGACCAAGCTAGAAGACAACTTCATATCCATTTGATCAAAATCCAACGGTGGTTGGGTGCGTGACACATGAAATCAATGCAATGAATACAATGTTGATTCATCTACTATAGTTAAACTATATTGGAACTTCTAAAAATTATTTGGAGGGTCATATGAAGTCCAAATGATCTCAAATTTTAACCATAGGTTTATTACAACACGTTCATTTAGTTTCTCAAAAATCACATGGTTAGGCCTCTAATTAATTTATAGACTATTAAAGCATATAATAAAGCATAAAAAGATCAATTAATATAAAGAATATCTTTTAATGACATAATAAGGTGAATCTCGAGATATTAGTCACATATAAACATTATGAGTCATATCTCAACATATAATAATCTTGTTAGTGCATTATTTCCATATTTGGAGGAGAGAGAAAGTAAAGGGTTTAAATATACTCAAATATATTAAATCAAATACATTGTTACTAGTATATTTATCCAAAAAGCTCCAAACTAACATACTCCACTCATATGTTCTCATTAATGCTCAAATTGTATGATTAGACCTCATTTATCTCATTAGATGGGTTATTTATGCAAAACCCCCTACATAGACATAAATGTAGGTGATTTGTGAATTATACCTCAAGAAAGGCTCAAATTCAACATTGAGGCCCAAGAAGGCTCAAAAGGATGGGAAATTAGTGAAGGATGTCCAAAAGGACTAGAAAGAAAATAAAAGTACAAAAGTGGGTAAATTGTAGGGAGGACCCTGAGATTCAGTCTGTTACAACACTCCACCCCTTAAAGAGGATTTGTCCCCAAAATCACATCAAGAGGAAAGAGATAGGGTGAGTGTGCAACATATCAACATTAGGCACTATGGTGGGTACTTCAATAAAAGCTATACACATAAGACAAGTCTGACTAAGGTTTCCCAACAAGCATATAACCTTTCACCAAACATATCCTAATTAACACTATGGCTCACTAGCATAGTCTCTATCATGAAAAGGCATCATCTAGAATATACTAGCACTTGTGCCAACTTATACTCACATGGTGGTAGAAAATATTATAACTCATCCTATGCACCAAAACATATGTGTTTCCCTTATAAGGGTTTTAAGCACAACTAGGGTTTACTAAGAAAATCTCAACTTCCATTAATGTATTAGGTCACGAATCTTAATAACTTGAACCTAATCTCCAATAACCTCATAGAACCATCATATAGAATGATCACATATTATTTTGTAAGAAAAAATAATATTATCAACACATTATTAAGCCTACCATAATCCCAAATAAGGTCACATATATCATCACATATTGCCAACTTACAATAGATACTCAAGTTAATGACATCGTTAATCATTTCCTCCTATCGCAAATCACGTTAAGCATGCTTAAATGCAACCAATTACTCGTAATCATATTTGTGTCATTACATGTATTTTAGTGGACAATATGAAACACATTAAACATTAATGCATTGATTCATATACTAAATCATGATAAGGTGATTAATGAGATGTATATTAAACAACAAGGTGATATGCCTTACATATATCGATAACTTAACAAAAATTATGATTAAGTGATTATAATCCATCCAATTGTACCAAGGTATATTATGATGATGATGACAACTAATGTATCATGAAGGCATCAAAGATATGTATGTATTTATTGTCAAGGCTAGATGATTACACATTAGGGTTTGGGTCATCATGACCATTGCATGTTAAGGATGCATTAGAACTATTTATCTTACTAACCATACTATTAGGGTGACATGGTCAACATAAAGGGTATCCACGATTAGTGATGAGTAACTCACTATTATGTGCATCAAGAATATGTAAAGGTTCAAGCATATGAACTATCCCCTAGATGACTTATTATATATTCATTTTTATATAAACAAACAAGATGAATTATAATTATATTTTGTTTGCACAATACCAAACATATATAAGCTCACTAATCCCAAGTCTGTGGAGTTAGGGTTTCCAAAACATAGTAACTTGATTTTGAAGCATTGTGGTACTCCACCCCCTTAACGAGGATTTCATCCACGAAATCAAAAACTCCAAAATCTATCAAGGTATAAGAGCACTACTACTAATTCCACTTTTCAAAAAGGGTTGAGGTAAAACTATGTACGAGATCCAACACTTAGTTGTTTTACTAAACACCATTATAAACTTAGTTGTTTTACTAAACACTGTTATGAACATCAAGCCCAACATTGGGTAGACTACTCCCAAACTAAGGCTCCTATAAAGAACTTATGGGAACATAAGGTGATTCTACATGATTAACCAAGACATCATGTGCTAGGTTCAAAAGGTACTCAACAATAAGATAATTTGTCCAAAGGTATGCTATTTTGGGACGGTCAACATCATCTCAGGCCAGGCCGACGACATATGGATCTGGGAGTCCTCGTAAGCCAAGCTAGTGGTGTGGAGGAAAATATTGTCAACCCCTAGATCCTGACCCTTTCTAGACACCTTTGCTATCAACTTATGCCCTAGTACCAACCTAAAGACTAATAACCAAAAACTTGAAAAATTATATTTCTAGTATGAAATTATTATGTCCTAAATCAATCTTTGATCATTGGTCAACTCTAAGGTGAAAAACATACTAGAGGGAAACTATATAAGGTAAGGGTTTCTAACTAGGAGACAAATTGAATTAGTCAAGACTCTGACTACCTTGATGCTCTGATGCCATGATGTAAAGACCACAAAGTCTCTACCAAATAATCATGGAAAACAAAAACACCAATTGTGTAACAACGAAAGTTAAAACTTTGACTATTCAATTGTATAAAGAGTACTTTACAAAATTCCCAAAAGGGTGTACAACTTTATACAAACAACAAAAGGATCTAGGTAGAGGAAGACTAAAACCAAATCAACTTGTCTCCAAACAAAAACAACTATATACATAGGTATCTATATCCAAGATACAAGGTTGAACTCATATCCTTATCCTTAGGTTGGTTCACCAAGCTTCAACTACGCACTCTGATCCTATACCTAGATGGTTGGGATCATCCAACAAGAGAGACATAAAAAAAGTATGTGTTAATCAAAAGGATAAGGACAAATATAAGGTACAACATTGCATAAATAAAATATTCACTAAACTAAGAGATTTCAAGAGTATGAGGAAAGAATAATAAATGAGAAATAGAAAATCTACCATAATAAATCAATCCACAATGATCAACATAGCATGAATAATATTATGACACAAAATCATACCAATGCAGGGTGAGGCACCTACCGGACCTACACCAAGAGGAGAGGGGAACATACACATCCCAAACCTTAAATATATATAAAGTGGCAGGGGGACTAAAACCTCAATGCCTATATAATGTGGCAGGGGGACTAAAACCCCATTGCCTGGCAGGAGAACTAAAACCTCAGTGCCCTATGGGTGGTTTGTACTCATGTACACTACATTGTCATTTGGCCAAAAATACATCATGTTGAATAATTCACTTGGCAGTAGTGAAAAATTATAAAAGTAATTGCATCATAGACAATGGGAATAAAACCCAATAAATACTCTCAATAAATGGGTCAGCATAGGCAACAACAATATCCAAGCATTTTAAATAGATGAGCCAACATAAGCAATAGCAAGATTCACATAATTCAAATAGATGAGCCACAATGGAAATAGAAGCATCAAATAGTAAAGAGCCAAACAAAGTCATTTAGAACGATATCAAGGCTAGCATATTAGTAAGGTAGGGTTGAATAAAAGCCCAACTAAAGGAATAGGGTACACATTGCACATTCATTCATTCATAATTAGAATAGGGCTCACATACTAAAATAGGATCCACATACATAAAAGGGTTCCACATACAAAATAGGCTCCACATACCTTATTGAAGATTCACATAACCATCATTATCACTGATCAGATTGCATCCAAGATCGTTTTCCCTAATTATGAATATTTCACATGAATTAGAATTTATTAAGTATAAAGTATAAAGGAAATACACATTTAATACCTTATTCGAAAATCACTGATTTAGGACTCAAAACTAGGACTAAAAGCTCACTTAGGTTTCACTGATTAAGAAAACATATTTTATTTCTCAATTTGGAGTTAAAATGAATTAATTATGATTTTTAGAACATTTAACATACTAAAAATGCTATTCTAAGAAAAATTCGAAACAGTATTGGGAATCATGTCTCAAAAACCACAAAATCAGATTCTAAATGAAAAATCCTTTCCAACGACTATTTATTTGCATTTTTCTGAGCTAGGACCAATTTACTATGAATTAAGCAAGTTGGACCTATCAGATTGCAAGAAAATGCCACATAGGCCTCATAGCCAACAAGGGAGTAGATGACCAAAATGCCCCTCACATTAAAGGGGAAGGGGATGGGCGTGTGGGGGCAAAACCATAAAAAGCCATGGGTCTTCTTCTACCTCTCACGCGAGCCATGTCCGTGGAGGAGAAACTTGCTCGGGGGCATTTGCTCATTTCTTGACCAAATCGGACGTATAGGTACTCTAAACGAAGTTAAAGACGAGTGGAACTAACCCGTTTACCTTATTGGGGTTCTTCTATCACCATGTAGCTAGTAAAAGGGCCATAAGGCAGGGATAAGGTGGAGGTGGCGGTGGCTAACGAGGGAGTTTCGGGCCAAATTAGCACTTGAGTAAGCTCACACGAAGACCGGCGGAGTTGTGGATGGTAATATATATAGTCATGGAAGTGTGAATAGATGAAATGATGTGGGAGAGGAGAATCCATGTCTGGCACCTTTGGGCGCTCTGGCCATGGTACAAGGAGCTGACGAACCAAGGCTTAAACGGTGCTGCTCGAGGAGACAAAGCCAACGCAACTTAAATCTCACAAAATGATCGAGAAACGAGGAATAATGAAGTGGAGGAACCTAGGCATCTCTTTGGGTCGGCGGCCCAAAGTAGAAGATAACTACCGATCTGTTGGATCAAAATCCAATGGTGGTTGGGTGTGTGACACATGAAATCAATGCAATGAATACAATGTCGATTCATCTACTATAGTTAAACTATATGGGAACTTGTAAAAATCGTTTAGAGGGTCAAATGAAGTCCAAATGACCTCAAATTTTAACCATGGGTTTATGAAAACACCTAGAACGATGCTATGCATTTATTTTCTCGAAAATAACATGTTTAGGCCTCTAATTAATTTATAAACTATTAAATCATATAATAAAGCATAAAAAGAGCAATTAAAATAAAGAATATATTTTAATGATATAATAAGGTGAATCTCGAGATATTATTCACATATAAACATTATGAGTCATATCTCAACATATAATAATCATGTTAGTGCATTATTTCCCTATTTGGAGGAGAGATAAAGTAAAGGGTTTAAATATACTCAAATACATTAAATCAAATACATTGTTACTAGTATATTTATCCAAAAAGCTCCAAATTAACATAATCCACTCATATTATCTCATTAATGGTCAAATTATATGACTAAACCTCATTTATCGCATTATATGGGTTATTTGTGCAAAACCCCCTACATAAACATAAATGTAGGTAATTTGTGAATTATACCTTAAGAAAGGCTCAAATTCAACATTGAGGCCCAAGAAGGCTCAAAAGGATGGGAAATTAGTGAAGGATGTCCAAAAGGACTAGAAAGAAAATAGAAGTACGAAAGTGGGTAAATTGCAAGGAGGATCCTGAGATTCAGTCTGTTACACTGTGAGTTGATCATAGATGATGATCCAACTACCTATCTAGAAGCTATGGAGGGACCAGATTCTGAGAAATGGCTTGAGGCCATGAGATATGAGATGGAATCCATGTACTCCAACAAAGTATGGAATTTGGTGGAACCACCTGAAGGGGTAAAACTCATAGGGTGCAAGTGGGTCTTCAAGAAGAAGACCGACATGGATGGCAATGTGCAAACTTATAAAGGT
The DNA here is from genome assembly GCA_963693085.1 of Alisma plantago-aquatica. NCBI lineage: Eukaryota > Viridiplantae > Streptophyta > Magnoliopsida > Alismatales > Alismataceae > Alisma > Alisma plantago-aquatica. The sequence continues at coordinate 1,028,165,681 of OY856410.1, read as the reverse complement.
AGATTGGTTGCAAAGGGTTTCCGACAAGTTCAAGGTGTTGACTATGATGAAACTTTTTCTCCAGTTGCCATGATTAAGTCCATCAAGATCATGCTTGCTATTGCGGCTTACTATGTCTATGAGATTTGGCAAATGGATGTTAAAACTGCATTCCTTAATGGGAATATAAATGAGGATGTGTACATGATACAACCTGAAGTTTTTGTAGATCCAGCAAATACCAATAACGTATGTAAGCTACAAAGGTCAATCTATGGATTGAAGCAAGCATCTCAGAGTTGGAATCTTCGATTTGATGAGGAAGTCAAAGTGTTTGGCTTTATTCAGAATAAATATGAACCTTGTGTGTACAAGAAGGTTAGTGGGAGCACGACCACATTCCTCATATTATTTGTGGATGACATACTATTGATGGGGAATGATGTCATAGCCTTAGAGAAGGTAATGACTTGGCCTGAGAATACTTTCTAAATGAAGGACTTAGGAGAAGCATCCTACATTCTAGGTATTAAGAACTATAGAGATAGATTTAAAAGGCTTCTCGGATTAAGTCAAAGCATGTACATTGACAAAGTGTTGAAGCGGTTCAACATGAAGAACTCAAAGAGAGGCAACGTCCCCATGCTACATGGAGTCACCATCTCTAGAGATCAGTGTCCCCAGTCTTGTGAAGAAAGGGAGCGTATGAATGGGATCCCATATGCATCAGCCATCAGATCCATCATGTACGCTATGTTGTGCACACGCCCAGATGTCTCGTATGCTCTCAGCATGACGCGCAGGTACCAGTCAGATCCCGGGGATGCTCACTGGACAGTCGTAAAGAACATCCTCAAGTACTTGTGGAGGACGAAGGATCAGTTCCTTGTATACGATGGCGAGGAAGAACTGGTTGTAAGAGGTTACACCGATGCAAGCTTCTAAATTGACAAAGATGATTATAGATCACAATCAGGATTTATATTTTGCCTAAACAATGGAGCTATGAGATGGAAGAGTTACAAGCAATAAATACTTGCCCATTCTACTACAGAGGTTGAGTATATTGCTGCTTCACATGCAGCAAAGGAGGTTGTGTGGATCAGGAAGTTCATCACTGAACTTGGTGTAGTTCCCAGTAGCTGTGATGTAATTGAGCTTTATTGTGACAATAATGGAGCTATTGTTCAAGATGAGGAGCCCAGATCACATCAACGGTCCAAGCACATATTGCAGTGCTTCCATCTCGTACGAGAGATCGTACAGTCAGGAAATGTGAAGATTTGCAAAGTACCAAGTGAAGACAACATAGTTGATCCACTGACTAAGGCCCTTTCTCAGCAGAAGAATGATGGTCATGCTAGGTCATAAGGACTGAGGTTCCTAGGTGACTGTCTCTAAGTGCAAGTGGGAATCTGTTGGTATGTATGCCCATAGAGCAAGTCATGTGATGATTGTAATGGGATACTTTGTAAATGGTTTGAATAATAATAAAGGCAATTTCCAATCTATATGTTTTAACTATTTCTGAGATGATAGTGTAACATGATAGATGTCTAGAGAATTGTTTTTACTCAATGACGTATGCTTTTAGGTTAAGGACCTAAATGATGAGATCATACGAATGTTAATATTATACATTCTTGTTTAATCCCTAGTCGTTTGTTATTGTGGAAATAACTATAGACATCAAAAACACTAAAGACTATATTTTGTTTTTATTGATGATAGAATCTCATTAGTCATGATATAGTGATATCAAACCAAGCACATAGGTACTTGTTAAAGAACAAGGGTACCAGACAGACCCACCATGGGAGTGACACATGGAACCATGATTTGGTAGTTACAGTCAGCTCTCACAGTGATGGTGGTGAGTGTGATTCTTCGACCTGAAATCACTACACTCAACACATGTCATTGGTTACACTTTGATATCATCAAATGCAATACTGAAACATGGTTTGTTATAAAGGTGATGATTGGTTGACTTTGACACATGGGGCTTTTGAGGGGTGAGTGATAGATATGGGATTTGTCCCTCCTAAGGGAGTTTGATGACCATGGCCACATGATGAGTAGGATTGAGAAAGGAATGTGCATGCATGTGTGAATCAATATGTGATATTGATGTAACACACATCTCACCCAGTCTGCTCTGAGATCAAGGAAATGGATGAACATTGAAAGGATGAATGTACCATGCCTTGAGTTCATTTAGTACATTAGTGACAAGGGAATTATACATTTAATGTAACACCATTCACAGATTGTAGGATTGAAAGTTGTTCTCCAACTTTCTATTTCACTTGGGTAGCACTGATGTGCGACTAGGCACAGCTCTTTGCTTGTGAAGTCATAAGTGTTATGGATTTTCACTGCCAATGTGAAATGGACCTGCAGGATCACACACAAAGGATTTCACCTGGAAGAGGAGTTTATCCACAAATGATGTTTAGATTGATTACTAAAGGAGCTTAGTAGTTCAATTAAACACTTAATCAACTGATAGCTCAATATCATAGTGTTCAAGATGTTGGACTGATTGATTAGAGTATCGGATTGATTGAAACTGCAATTGACTGATTTTGCACAGTCTGCACTCCCAACCGATCGGCTCATGAGATGAACCGATCGGCTCAAGATAGGCTAAACCGACCGGTTCAAGGGTTGAACTGATTGGCTCAACTGGTCCAACCGAGCAAGTTGGGAAAGTCAGGTTGGTAAGAAATTTCTCTTCATTTCACGTGTCCAATTTGATTGGAACAAGGATTCGTATTTGGATCAATTTGAAACAAAAGAGGAAAAGTCAATCGGGAACTTATCAGGACCATGAACCGATCGGCTTATGCTTGAACCGATTGGCTCAGGTGTCCCAACTGATCAATTCAGGTGTGAACCGATCGACTTAGGTCCCCAACTGATAGTTTCATGCTTGAAATGATTGGTTCAGCTGGCACAGATTGGTTGTTTTGTGGAAAATCTCGAATCATTCTACTCCTACTTTAATCCCGCATTGTCCGGGGTAGAGAACCCTATCCCATGACCCTCCTATATATAAGGGTATTGGGGGGCCTCTCAAAAGAACAACTCAGAACACCAGTTGCTCTGTAAAGTTGTCATTCTCTCTGGTTGTGGTAACCAGGAGAGCCTCAGCAAGTGCAACTCGATAAGGGAGGCATAGAAAGGGAAAGACAACTATAGAAAGGCAAATGGTTGTACAAGAGTATGTCGGTGACTAGTACACTGATAGGAGGGTACAACTCCTTCTGGTGCCTAGTGCAACAAGGCGATCAGAGTTCCAGGTGGTCTGTGTAGACTACTACAGAGGTAGGAGACTTCTGCCGCTCGAAGGACAGCTATCATTCCTGACTGTCTCGGCGAGACCAGGAGCTGGACAGACACCGTGCAAGACCGGAGGTGAAGACTGCGCAAGCTACGAGGTAACGTCGTCGAGCAAGCCTCGGGACAAGGTATGTCTCTACAAACCATCCTTCCTAATGTATAGACGTTGACGCAATTCCTTTATTCTGGGTTTGGAGAGAAGAAATTTTTTGTTTCCATTGCCATCTCTGTCTCCCCTAAAATCCAACACAATGCGCCCAAAAATTTGAGCCTTATTTGCAGTTACATATCTAATTTATAGGACAATGCGCCCAAAACTACGGTTAAAGTGCCTAAAAATGTGGTTAATGCACCTACTTGTCAGTTTAGTGATTTTTTAGCCTAATTTACTATTATGTGGCTAATATATGGGTTGAAGTTCTTAAAAGTGAGTTATAGCACCTAAGAATGGGGTTAATCTTCCTACTTGATAGTGTATTGCCTAATATAGATGCCAGTGCGCCCCAAAATGTGGTAAAAGTGTCTAAAATTAGGTCAAATGCCTAAAAAAGGGGTTTATGCGCCTGATTGCAGTGTAGAGGCAATTTGAGCCAAATTTACAATCATATGCCTAATAAATAGGAAAATTAGGTTGAAATGCCTAATAGTGGGTTAAAGTGCCTAAGAATATGGTTAATCTGCCTACTTGTTAGAGTAGTGCCTAATTTATAGTCAAATGTGCCCACAAATGTCATTAAAGCGCCCACAATCATCGTTAAAACGCTTAAAATGGGGTTAATGAAACCAACTATTAGTGTAGTGCCTGTTTTAGCCTAATTTACTATTATGCAACTAATAACATGGAAATGCACCCAATAATGGGTTGAAGTGCCAAAAGGTGGGTTAAAGTGCCTAAGATGTCAGTGTATTGCCTTTTTAGCCTAATTTACTATTATTTGCCTAATAAATAGGAAATGTGACCAAAAATTGGTTGAAATGACTTAAAGTGTGTTAAAGTGCCTAAGATGTCAGTGTATTGCCTTTTTTATCCTAATTTACTATTATTTGCCTAATAAATAGGAAATGTGTCCAAAAATGGGTTGAAGTGCCTTAAAGTGTGTTAAAGTGCCTAAGAATGGGGTTTATCTATCTACTTGTTAGTGTAGTGCCTAATTTATAGGCATATGCACTCCAAAATGAGGTTAAAGTACCTAAAAGTCACCTAAAAATGTGGTTTATGCACCTATTTGTCAATGCAGTAGCAATTTTAGCCTAATTTATAGTTATGTGCCTAATTTATAGGCCAGTGTGCCATCAATTGTGGCTAAATGCTTAAAAATGGGGTAAAAGCACACACTTGTCAGTGTATTGACTTTTTTAGTCTAGTTTATGATTATGCACCTAATAAACATGAAATGTGCCAAAAAATAGGTTGAGGTGTCTGAAGGGGGTTAAAGCGCCTAAGAATGGGGTTACTATGGCTAATTGCCAGTCCAATGCCTAATTTATTGCCAATGCACCCCAAAATGGGATTAAAGCACCAAAAGTGGGTTACAATGGCAAAATTGGGGTTTAAGCACCTATTTGTCAGTGTTGTAGCAATTTTGAGCCTAATTTATAGGACAATGCACCCAAAAATGCAGTTAAAGAGCCTAACAATGTGGTTAATGCACCCACTTGTCAATTTATTTCCTTTTTAGCCTAATTTACTATTATGTGGCTAATATATAGGAAATGCACCCAAAATGGGTTGAAGTGCCTAAAATTGGGTTAAAGCACCGACGAATGGGGTTAATCAGCCTACTTGTTAGTGCATTTCCTAATTTATATGCCAACGCGCTCCAAAAAGGGGTAAAGGCTCCTAAAAGTGGGTTAGAATGCCTAAAAATGAGGGTATGTACACCTATTTGCAGTGTAGTGGCAATTTGAGCCTAATTTACTATTATGTGCCTACTAAATAGGAAATGCACCCAAAATTGGGTTGAAGTACCTTATAGTGCGTTAAAGTGCCTATGAAAAGTGGTTAATCCACCTATTTGTCAGTGTAGTGCCTAATTTTTAGGCCAATCCACACAAAAATATGGTTAAAGGCCCTACAAATGTCGCTAAAGCACATAAAAATGGGGTTAATGAACCCAATTGTCAGTGTAGTGCCTTTTTTAGCCTAATTTACTATTATGCACCTAATAACTAGGAAATGCACCCAATTATCAATTATATACATAAACAAATGCAATGTAAATTTATCATATATCATAATAGACAAGTCCCTCTTTGGGCCATACAACCATGTCGTCTTTTGCATCACCTATCATCTTGTGGTCGGGGTGGCCATATTTCATTACAGTCTGCTTCCAAGCCTCATAGACAAGCCTTGACGTCAAATAAACTGCATTGGCAGGCATTAGAACACCATGAATCATGCCACTTAGAAGATGTGGATAAGCCGCACCCAGTACAATGACTTATCCTTCTAATAAAAGACAAAATGGCCTCAACTCCTATAAATTTATCTACATTGTTATATATATGTATACACACACACACAGATATATATATATACCTAAACACAAACATATTATACAAATCTGTCAACAAGGAGTGGCTCAAGTGGTCAAGCACAGTGTCTCCTCATGAAGGGGCCTGGGTTTAAATCCCAGTTGCCACCTTGATTTACCACCCTCCTGGGCATTCTGCCTCCACCACAGACGTGGGAGAAGGGGGGGAGAGAAATCTTTCTCTCTTAATCCCATATTATACAAATCAATCTGAAAGACTACTATATGACAAAAAAATTACATCAGATGTGCTAGTTGGAGGGTCCACATGATTACTCTCCACCACCTCTGTCATAGGGGTATCCACCTCATATGAAGAGTGGGGCTCCACATGTACTATCTAAGGAGTTGAATGAGAAGCATTATACTATCTCATTACTTCCTCTATTTCTTTTGCAATCATCTTTTGTACCTTTTCTTCTGAGAATCCTCCTTCTGGATAGATTTTTGCTTATGCTATAATGGCCCAAAGAAGGCTCTTATACGGACATTAGTGCTAACAAACCCAGCATACCTAGGATGCTCTTGATTACCTAGAACAGTTGTAAATTCATCCCTTGTGTCCTCAGGGATCAACTTGCCTTGTTTCCTTTGCTTGTAGAGCCCCCACTAATCATCATCAATAGTAATTGGTAAATAAAACATAACAACTAAGGTCAAGGTAAAACATAACAATCACCAATAATAATTGCTTTGAGAGTTGAATTTTATCATTTTTACAGCCACCTCAACGGTTATAGGGTTGGGTATTTCTCCAGATTTGTTTTTCCTCACAGCTATACATAGATCGTGGTGTTTAGTAGAGATGTAGTAGTAGTAGAGGACTCAATAGTCCTATGAGTAGGCTGATTAGAAGAAGACACCTCCAGTCTCTATTGGTGAAGCCTTATGTAGCCACATGGACCATCTTGTGGTTGTGCACATTCTTTGCATGCCTTTATTTTTTAGCATCGCTCAAATCCTGGTTAATCCTAAACATATGTTAAATAATAATACAATGAATTGAGAAGAATGTAATCTAAATGAGGAGGCCCAATACCTTGAATTCATCAGTTTTTCTCTTAGCAACAAACATGTCCTATGTCTTCGGGTCAAGATAGTTCTATTGCTCAATGGCTGACTTCTTCTTTTTCTTCTTCTCATTCATTGTGTATTATCTTGTCAAAATTGTCATGTAATTCCTTAGTACCCTCCCACAATGTATCAACACCATTTTATGATGTAGTTTTTCATCAAGCTCAAATACTCTATGTAAAAGTTCATATAATAATGGAATATTCTTAAAAATAGAATTGTAAATATCTTTAAAAATATAAATGTAAATCATAATATCTCACACATTGTTCCTTCCATACTAAGTATTTCATTCCTTGAGTAATTTTTATTTCAAGATTCTACATTTATATCTGATTTGCTATGAGTAAGAACCCCTAGATACTGGATAACAGAAATGTGATTCTTGCCAATAGGATTTTCTTGAACATCAAACTCAATGACCGACTTTGGTCTTTTACCCCTTTGCTTATGGTGATTCCTCTTTGACGTACATGCTCATGATGTGCCTCAACAAGCTCAACAAGATCCTCAGGGTGCACCTCCTCAGGATGCAAATCCTCAACGTGCTAAAATTGATAAGAAACCCAATGTAACTTATAAATGTGATAGATACTGTAAAATGCACATCTATGTAATAAAACAATACAACTTACATTGATATCATCATATTGGTGCTCATCCTCATGGTAATCATCCTCACTGTCATCATATTCATGGTTAGACACCATCTAAAAAATGTCATAGATTTTAAAAAAAGTAAAATAATGATATATAAGCAATAAATAATGTAAAATGCACATCTAACATTAAAAAAAATATGCCTTTAATATTGATTGGATTTTGGAGAAATTAACATTCCTTCTGTGTGATCTCCACACATATATAAGTCAGTGTTAGCATCAACATTTTGTGTTGGAAAGTCAACTGAGAATGGATTGGAGTTGTCATACTTGTCATAGTACTCTTCTTCATTTATAGGATCTATAATGAAATGCCTTTTACCATGAAGAACAATCGACCATTTTTCATTTGCATGATCATCTCTATAAATATGAGCTTCACCAATGATGTCACTATGAATGATTATCCTTGTTATTTCAATGAAGGATAAATCCTAAAATTATATTATGTAAATTTATTCTTGTTTATATATTTTTTTTTATTTTAATATCAAAATTCAATTTTGTACTGATGTAGGTTTGATGATGTATGTTATTCCATACTACTAATCATCATATTATTGGTCTAGATAATATTCATTGAGATTCTGTGCTACATAACTAGAGCTCAAATGAGCTTGATAAATTATACTCAACCCTTAATTACATTAGATTCACATATGAATTTTGAAGAGGAAATATAATTGTACCCTATTTTGATAATGCTTGCTCTTGCTTTATGAATAATCATTAAACTTAAGGATATGGACTGACTCCAAAATTTGAGAATTATGATCTATGAGGTTGAATCTATATGTTTCAAGCCATATCTAGTGGATGACATGTTGTATGGACTCAAAGAATGAACCGTGAATGATATGTGATGAACCTAAGTCATTGGTCTTGAGGGTTGTTAAGCCAATATTTGAGCCTTAACAAGAAGATAGTCTTGTGAGAAGAAATAGGCTATGAGAGGCCATATTTACTACATGTGATCATTAGTGAAAAATTTAAGCTTGTAAATATTGTTTTGCTACTCCATGTGTTGGGATTCTATTTGATATTGCTTGTAGAATCTTATCTCTATCATACAACGATCAGATCGACACAATAATAACGTGATAACAATTTTTTAGTTGAGAAAGTTATGTAATAATAAAGATAAGAATATTTTTTTGGTAGATGCACTAAGCCTCGTGATCCATCCTCAGATTGACATGGTGAAATAGGTCATTCACACTTAGGATGAATCACAAGTGGTGAAACCTAAAGTGGATTAGACCTTGAGGGCTAATCTATGTGAATGACTTTTTTCACTGCATCGGTGGATGAACCCATCCTTTATTCAATTGTGATGTAGTGCTAGGGGTGAACTGGACCCCCTTGTGATGTTGTGTTAGGTGTGAATTGGACCCCCTATGATATTGCACAAGTGGTGAACTCGATCCGTTGTGATATTGTATTACGGGTGAAGTGGACCCACTATGAAGTGAGAAAAATGCTTATATGTGATTGAGCCCCAATGTAGTACCAAGGTGGGAGCAAGGTTGAGAGCTATAGGTTGTACCCTTTTAGAGGGGGACCTAGACTTGTTTTTGCCTTAGGGTAGACAACTACACTCTAAGGTATTAACTATGCATCATGTGCATGAAATGTACTGTAATGGTCTCAAACTGGCTAGTACAAGTTAGTTAGATTATGGAATAAAATAGAAGTGGACAAGCCAACAATATTTTTGTGGATATTGTCACTGTGTACATAATTGTTGGTGGTTATTTTTATGTGGATATTTTCTAAATTATGTCATGGGCACCCATTTTTAAGAAATCATATTGCATATTCATGTTATAATATTCTAATTTCTTATCCATCTTTTAGTATGTCAATACATGTTCTCATGTCAGCAAATGATACTTGATACCTGCTACTTAGTTAATTGTTCAATATAAAACAACTTTATATAGAGAAGATAGAGGATGGAATAGGATATGCTCACTCTTATGCGTATGTGCTCACTTAGATATTGTCTAATCAACCAATGATTTTTAGATATGGAGCTGAATGAGGATTCATCATCTTGAGCTATGATATGAGCATCATATTAAGTGATGTTTGGGTGTCGTAGTGTCTAATAATTCCTATACTAAGGGTTTTGGGAGAATTGTGTACAAGTGATGATCTAAACTTACACATGTAATGAAGTGTTCTTATGTATATAATCAAGTTCTGTTAGTTTCTCCATTATGAAATTGTAAATAATTCTTATAAATATAAGGAACTTGTTATATTTTCTTTTGAATCTTTATACTATATTAGTTCTAGAATTACAAAATGATAAATTTTATTTTTATAAAATAATCATATGCCATTTTTTGACTTGTTCTTTAATCAATGGCATCATATTGTAGTAAGTTTGATCAAAATATTGAGTTTAGTCCTTAATAATCATGTTGTGGATGATTATTGGGATTGGGTCCCAACAACTTCGTAGCAGATCTTTGGTTTCTCTCAGTATATGAACTTATTATGAATTTATGTCAACTTTGTAGCCACATATGCATATGATGTCTTATGGTCAATGGCTAAGAGGAAGGAAGATATGAGAGAAGTTGCACATAGAATTAGTAGTCATGTAAAAGTAAAAGGAAAGAAGAAAATGTGATGTGGAAAAGAAAGGAAATGAAAATTTTCAACCTCATATGTAAATGTAATTTGACTGTTAAGGAGACACTGCCATCTGAATGAAGATGATAAGTTGATAAATAATGAGTTATGGAGTTGAATGTGATTAGTAATTTAAGTGATAAAGATGTAGATCAAATAAGTGATAGTTGAATGGTTTAATAATGAGAGTAATGACCCATCCATTCTCAAGTACCCTGATTAGGTATTTGATAGTAGACAACATCGTATAAAAAACTTTTGGCTGAATTGGATCTGGTTGCCTTGGCTAGGTATCCAAATGCAGACATCCTGAGGCTATAATTGTATGTGAGATGATAAGATGACGAATAAAGAATAAGACATGCATTAATCAAATGCATGTGGTATAAATGACATAAATTGATAATGGAATGAATTAATGAATGATCAAGTTACATGTAAGAAAAAAAGAAACTATGTGACCTAACAAAAAAACTTCAGAAGTAAGAGAAGCATCAAACAATAAACAATAATTAAATTAAGTATCAAGACTAAAGAACAAGTTTACATGTACATAAGGAGGAGATATATATGAGTATATACCTCTTTTTTATTGTCATATGTGGAAACATGAAGGAGGAGAGAGATAAAGCATAAATGATGCTTGTATGAGTACTTGAAGGCTTGAAATAGTGATTATATGTTTTGTTATGGAAATGTCCCTTATTTATGAATTTACAATGTTTCAATAAAATATCTTCCAAATGAAAGGATGAGATATCTTTCATATGTTGCTTTATAAAGTGTTAAACATTGATTAGATTTCTTATATTATGGAAAATGAGATTCTATAATTTTATTTATAATGATGATAAATGCATGAGAACAAAAATAACTTAATGTTATATGATGACATTGATGCCTAGGGACATAAAGTGAGTGTATGAACACCTATGATGTATATATGTAAAAAATACATGTTTATACCTTATGTAATGTGAATGAGTAACGTGGAGGGTGATGTGAATAAAATTTTAAGCATGAATATGAGAAAGATGATAAAAGTTATGTGATGATGAAATAAAGAATTGTGATATCTTGTGGTTCATATAAATTTGTGATGCTTTGAAATAGAGTGCTAGGGGTAGGGGAAAGTCCCACTAGGATGGGAGAAAGACCCTAACCCTATACTGACGACCCTGTGTTAGAGGAAGTCCCATAGAGATGGGAATGAGAACTCAATCCTAGGGATTTGGGAAAGTTCCAAAGAGTTGGGAGCGAGACTGCAGTCTCTTAATTTATGTGATGTTTACGCTGTATTTAAGAGTAGTTTCATAAAAATTCGAGCAATATGACATGAAATCAAATGATAGTATGAAATATACAATGTGCAAGGAAAGAATACATATACTCAAGTTAATGGTCTATGAATGTTTAAAGAAATAATATAAATACAAAAAGGATATCCTGAAAACAAGGGACAGTGTGGTGAAATAATATAAGTGCATAGTCACCTTAACCAGTCACTCATATTCTTAACTTCTTAAGTTGTTTTGAGTTTTGGGACAAAAATATTTTGAGGGAGTATTTGTAACAACCTAAACTCATATTATTTCTAACCTTAGATTCATTACTATATTTTGTTTAATTATCATGTCATCTGGGTTAATTCAAAAGCTATAACATGATGATTTAATTTTGTGATGTGAATAACTAAATTCTACACTTTTATGTGTTTAATATCTGATTAAATATAATTTGTTTAAATGAATACATTTAAAGTTAAACATGAATCTATAACCTTAACAATGCCAAAGATAAAGAATACTCATGAAGGAGAAGTTTTTTCCATCTTAAAAGACTTAGTATGACAATCTATGTGAAAATTATTCATAAAAATTTTGTTGAAATTTTTACTTTATATCTATAAAAATTTGAGTTATAAATCCAATGTAAAGACAATGGAGGAATTTGGAGTTGAAATGAGGAATATATCATATTTTTAGTGTGCATCTACATAACAATCAACAATTGACATGTAAACAACAAGTGATGAGCACCATTGTTCAAGTTCAATCATGAAAAAGGCATCACTTTTGATATGCATATTGGATTTATATGATATTAAGTCTATAGATTTGTTTGATCCTCTATCCAGCTAGACCTTAAACTGTAGCTGTGAAAATCGAGAGGACAACTCCTATAGGGACCAAGGGAGAACCTTGGCAATGGAGGTCGAAAGTAGGCATTTTCTTGTAGAGTTTTAGCTGAACACTTTGGATTTCCTCCTCTCCTTTTCTAACTAAGGTTGGTTCCTTCCAGATCTCCAATTACCACTTATTCTATATCCTTTCCCTCTATTTTCCAATCTATTTGTAGAAAAACTCTGAATTTAGCTTCTTCTCTTTTTTCATCATCTCCATGATAAACTTAGTGGTTGGATTAAAGTATTTTTAGAGTATATTCTTTTTGAAGTAAGATCTAGACAACATTTTCTACCTCTAACTTTTCCAATCTATGGTATTCTTATCACCTTTTCTTCCATACAGAGATGAGTATATATGTATCTAGAGCTTGCAAATACCTTTTCTTTTTCTAAGTTTCATGTTTAAACTTAATATGTAAACCCAACTATCTTTAAGACTAAAAGATACTTTTTTACAATGAAATTAGATCTGAGACAAATGGATTATGTTTATTATTTTGTGTTAGTGCTTCATGAACTCTATATTGCATGTTCTTCTTGTTGTTTGAGCTTAATCATGTAAAAAAAACACTTGATCCAATTTTAAGAATAAGTCATATCCTCTTTGCAAAATTGAATCTATGGATTTCATCCTACTTAGAAAAAACCATGCTAACATAATCCGAGAAGCTATATTCTTTTTGTTATGTCTTGAGTTTGCCTAGGTTTGTAATATGAAGTCTAGATTATTAAAGATAATGGTTGAAAATAAAGTATTTAGATTCAATGTGAAAAATAAGAAATTTGAGATGTTTTATCATTGCTATGTCAATGAAGGAGAAATGCAAAAATAATATTATGTGAATTAGTTCTTGTTTATATATGCAATTTTTGGTTCTAATGTTATAATTTAAGGTTGTACTTTTGTGGATTTGTCCATGTACATTATGCCATAATACTAATCATGAAATGATTTGTCTAGATATTTATCGAGTTTTGTGCTATATAACTAGAGATGAAATGAGCTTAATATATCTTATTCAATCTTTAATTACATTAGATTCACCTATAAAATTTGAAGAGGGAATATAAGTATACCATATTTTGATAATGCTTGCTCTTGATTTATGAATAATCCTTAACCTTAAGGATATGGACCGAATCGTGAATTTAAGAATTATGATAATGATCTACGAGGATGAATCTATATGGTTCAAGTCATATTTAGTAGACAACATATCTTGTATGGACTGGAAGAATGAATTGTGAATCTTATGTAATGAACCTAAGTTGTTGAGCTTGAGGATTGTTACGACAACTTTTGGGCCTTAACAAGAAGTAGTGTTGTGATAATAAATAGGTCGTGAGAGGCCATAGTGGTATTACATGTGATGTTTACTGAGAACTTAAACTAGTAAATGTTGTTTTTCTACTCCATGTATTAGATTCTATTTGATATTGCTTATAGAAGCTTATTTCTAATCTAAAACTATTCACATGAACACAATGATAATGTGATAGAGATTTCTTAGTTGAGAAAGCTATGTGATAATAAAGAAAAATTAGTTGTATTATATATAAACCCCGAACAATGTGATGTATCCTTAAAATGAGATGGTGAAATGGGTCATTGATACTTAAGGTGAATCCCAAGTGGTGTACACCTAGAGCGGATTAGACATCAAGGGCTAACATGCGGGAGGTTAGGAGAAATTTCCACACATGTGGATGATCCCATCCTTCTTTCCATTGTGATATAATGTTAGGGTGAACTGGATCCCTTGTTGTCACAACTTAAATGAGTGCTAACACAAGTGTATGTTTCAAAGTAATAAAAGGACTCAAGAGCCCCAGATGTTGAACTTAGGAAATTAGGATAGCTAAAGACTACTACTAACTAAAATAGATCAGGTAAGCTAGGATGAAATAGTTTATTTGATGATTAAAAATTAAGGACAAGAATTATATAATATAGAAAGTAAAGTTGGTGGAAGGTCATATGGATGGATTCTTTAGAATACCAGTTTCACCATTGGATCAATCTATACATGTAGTCTATCAGATAAATATAAATTTTATTTGCTTCTTTAAATGGTATCTATAGCATGTACTACATGCCTTCACAGCATATAACACTATTTAGCCTACTAATCAATTCGATTTCACAACATCATATAAAAAACCAAATGATAAGAACAATAATGGATGTTCACTTTGTAATGGTAAACCTACTTTCACAATGCATTAGTGAGTGCGATAACAATGGTTTTCAAAATGTCAAACCTACTTTCGTAGTAGTTAGCCATCCATTACAATATGTTGATTGATGTAGTCATATTTTAAGGCCTCACCTTGTGCCTTTGAGCCCTTTAATCACATCTAAACTTGTTACAATGCATGTTGTTTCACCTAATATGTGTATTACTATCAAATGAAATTATGTGTGTTCTTTGCATGTTTTTCAAGTACTTGGACCACACCTTGAATGGATGGGATAGAAAGATGATGATCCTAGGTTTCCTTCACCCATAGAGGAGTCTCAAGAAGGCACAAGATCTTCCCCAACATATCGTAGTGGCAAAGAGTCATACTAAAGAAAAGGAGTCCATGGATTGTGAAGTTGAAGCTGAAAGTGCAAGCAAAAGTCCCCAACACAACAGTGGTGAAACAGAACAACTGTGTTGTCAATTCCAAATTCATAGGAGAATCACAAACTTGAATTAGCTATAACAAACCCTCTACCATGGTTGTGGTATCCACCATGGTTGTTCTTCCACCTATCCAGCATGGTCTTGGGGCCCACCATGGCTGTGCTATTATCCAACCACCATGACCATGCTACCACCTAGCACCACGACATGCTACCATCATCCCACCATGGTCATGCTATCAGCCTCCAAAAATTCTACCTTTAATATGACATTTTCATCTCCAACACTGCGACTATACCATTCTACCATGATTGTTCTACCCTCCACCCACCACGACCATGCTACCATCAAACCCGAGCACATATTTTCCACTATTTTTTTTCATTTGGCCCCCACTTAACCCTAGACCCCCGAGACCCCTATATAAACCTTGGGGTGGCTAGCGGTGAGGGTTATCCTTTTGGAGCATTCATTTCACCTCCATATTTCATACCTACCCCCACTCCACTCTCATTTCATCACCTTCCACCCCAATACCCTACATTTTAGGGTTTTGGACACATTCCATTCGATATATGTGCCATTCCACCTTGGAGGAGGGAAGTTCTCAAGCTACTGTTACTTGGAAGTAAAGAAGGAGGAGTCTTCATTGAGTTCCTATGTATATCCACTCCTCTACTCCTTCTTGTTTCTCCATTTTTGTATTTTATTGTTATGAGTGGCTGAGCCCCCTAGGTAGGTTGTTTGGGGTTAAATCAGGACTTTGATACCATGTTACGGGAAATTAATGTGTATTCTTTGTAATTTGTTTGATAATGCTTATTTTCTACTTCTATATCATTTCCCATGGATTGTTTGTTGATTTGTGTTTGAAATCACCTAGGATTCTAGGGAGGTTTATATGTAGCTATTTTGGGATTTTCTTCTAGGTCCAACTAGTGGATCCCTAGCTAGCACCCCATATTCCTATATTTTGATCCAATCTCCTACACCTAGGTGAGATATCTAAGTAGCTAGACGATAAACATTTACTACAGTTGGTTTGGAACTTTCTAAAGGCTAGATGGTAGGTTATGTGAGGTGTAAAACCCTCATTTCCACTCTCCATTTCTACCCTTGGTCATAATTTACCTAAGAGCTTCTATTATAAAAACCTAGACTTGATTATATCATAGTAGAATTCCACAAAAATCCTAATCTAAACAAACCTCACAAGGGTGTATAGGGAGTGGTTGGGAGTAGTTCCCCTATACAACCCTTATTCCATCCATGGCCAATTAATAGTGTAGGACAATTCTCTAGCATCTAACTCATTGTTTGGTTTGATGATCTAAGTTAATGAACATTGCTTGCATGTTATGACCCTCAATCTAGGTTCTAGTCACATCAATCCAAACGGTCCATACTTCCATAACTTACTTAAAACCTTAATTGCTTCCTTTCTAGTTAATGCTTTCTTAGTTAGTTGCTTTACTTGCTTCCCTGGTTGATTGCTCTTGATCTAGCTAATTAGTTTCTAGTTTAGTCCTTTGCTTTCCCTAGTTTCTAGTTGTTATCCTAGTGTTATTGTAGTTCTTTTTTGTTTTTCCTTAGTGTAACTCACTCTTTTCTTGCTTAGTTCCCTTTCTTTGTTAAGTAGAATTACTTCTATAGGGTTAAAGTAGGTTATGTTCTTTCTTTCCTTTAATTGTTTGTTTGAACCATATCAAACCCAAACCAAACCCTTCAACCCTGAACTCCGCATTATGAATCTAGATTAAATGAACATAGCTCTATTTTCCCCTCTCTCCCTTGGGTTTGACCCCAATTTATGGCTCCTATACTACTCCAGAGCCCATGCACTTGCAAATTTGTTTAGAAATATGTCCATCAGGTCCTATAAATTTCAAAGGTCGTGTTGTGTTACTAAGGCGCAACCATCCAAACTCAATTGATTGGGTGTTCTATGGATGCACCAATGATCAATCATAAAATAATTAATGGGTTCTATAAACTATTAATGTCACTTTAACAATTCACTATTATTTATGGTGATCAACGATAACTAAAATAGTTAAGCCTTTCCATTATCAAAATCCAAAACAAAGATTTAACCAAATCAATATATAAACATAAAAAGAGTTAATGTGAGACTACTCTCGGGTCCTAAAGAATGGGGGTTTAGGCCCTCATTCTCAATAACGAATCATTAAAATGAAGGAGGAAGAAGAAGAAAGTCAAAGAAAATGTCTAAAAGGTGACTCTAGAATCTTTGTCTCCTCCTTATGGGACTTATATTCCTCCAAGGAAAGCAATTAGGATAGCCTCCAGACGAGATGCCTATAGATGAGATGCCTTGCCTACATATAAGATGTTGGGCTCTCAGGAGAGATGCCTCTATGTGGATTCCCCCATTTTTCTTATATAGGGAAAATTAGGGCACCACTTGGATGTAGATTTTTAGATGCACCTCCATATGATCAAGGTTGTCAGTTTAATGTTGGTTCCACTAACATAATTCAGTGCCATTGAATTCTCTCTATGGAAGCACATTTGGATTTCTAGTCTCGGTGCCTCTACTTGGTTCGATGCTACTAGATTCATTTTGACTCTTGCCTTCCTTGTTTTGGATCATTCTTTTCCTATTTGACATCTTCTTTATTTTTGTGTCAGTGTCAGCGACATAATTTGGTGGTACCGACTTTGCACTATTTATTCTTCATAAAGTCTACTATTTAAATAAAAGAATATTAGGAAATTAATACGATAGAGTAATTTTGGCCTAGATACATGTAAAGTGAAATATTGATGCACAAGGGCTATTTTAAACATTTTAGGCAAAATTTTCATAAAAGGTAAAAAATGAGAGATATAATTCTAAAATAATTCCTAATAAGCCTCAATTTTGGTAGATAAAATATGTGCACTAAGAGTCCCCTAATCTTTATGTTTCTCTCCCTCGGCAACACTACTTCAGATTTGGTTGAAAAAGCCAAAAGAAAGACACATATGTGAACTAAAGTATTCTATTTCTTGACTCAATGGTCTAAAATTGGTCCTTTCCAACCATAGAACAAACAACTACTATTCAAGAAACCAACTGTGAAAAACAAAACGTCAATATCAGACCACTTAACACATAAATAACTCAAAATAAAGAGATATCATGGAAAGTGTTATACTGAGTGTGTCACATGATCTCACTATCTACACTTATGTTATTTAGAATTTTCTACCATGCATACAATTTCGAAGAAGATAATAAATCTTTTTGGTGGCCTGTAATAAGGAGTAGTGGATGGATGGGATGGGTGCTTCAAAATATAAATCACACTTAATACAAGCCATTAATGCAAAAACACAAAGATGATCTAAATATATGAAGGATGAAATGACAAACCGATTGTCCCTACTACTACCATGCTTAGCGGAATGGTGAATGCTACATATGCCTCATCCTAATGATGAGTAAAGGTGGAAGGTGTTTCAACATATAAGTCCACAAGCTTATTTCTTATACAATAGATATATAATGCTTTTTTCATCCTTTCATTCTCTATCTCCTTCAATTCATCTTTTTTTGTTTTTTATTTTTCCTTTTATTATGTATACAATTGATATGAATGCTAAGGTATTTTATCATTTGGAGAAGGAATAATGATATATACACTTTATTACTCTTTTTAATAAAAAAGATGTGAAAAACATATGCTACAACAATATGAATGATTTATGAAAATGAAGAAATGCATTATATGAAAGTTGATATACAAATTAACCTACATGAGCAAACTACTGATGCAACAAGTATTTTTGTATTTGTAGAAGCAAGACTAAGCTACCTTTCATGATGAAATGAAATCTCGGAGAATAATGACTTGAATCAAGTATGGTCTATGGTGGTGATGAATGAAGTGAGATGATGGTGGATGAGATCAAGTAACTAAGAGATACACACTTTTCATAATTGTGATATGTTTCTCTTATATAAATTCACTTGTCAGGGTGATCAAAAATATTAACTTTGAATTAACATAAAATGTCATACTAATACTTGGTTAGATCGAACTCAAACATCATTGTCAAACAAAAATTCAAGGGCTGAGTTAGATGTTAACTTTGTCACTTCTGTCTCTAAGTTGACCAATCTCCTCAATTTTCATGTAGAATACTCTTAAACATTCAAGATAAAATTTCAAAGATAGGTGTACAAAGATATCACACTTCAATTGATTCAGAACAGTTTTTAAATCCATGTTTTACACTAAATAGTGTGGATACTAAAAAATTGGACTAAATTTTTTTGAGAAAACATGTAGACATATGATAAAAAGAAAATATGCAAGAGATAGAGATAGAAGCACATTTCCATTCCTCCCCCTAAGATTGAATACCACATTGCACATGATATAAAAAAGAAAACCAAGATAAATGGAATGGTGGTTCCCAAGTGTGATGCAATTTTGGAGCCATATATGGGTTGGTA
This sequence comes from Alisma plantago-aquatica, assembly GCA_963693085.1. Lineage (NCBI taxonomy): Eukaryota > Viridiplantae > Streptophyta > Magnoliopsida > Alismatales > Alismataceae > Alisma > Alisma plantago-aquatica. Next base: position 1,028,146,161 of record OY856410.1, on the reverse strand, counting down.
AGATCCACATGAAAACATGCCTCTCCAATGAGTACTCCAGCCCGATGAAAAATGTCCTTGAAGTTACCTGAGCTCATCTCCTAGTGCTTACTTAAGGAGTGTAGGTGATATCACTCACAAACACATCCTCAAACTCTACCTTCAAAAATGTGTACATTTAATTTGTCAAGTTGTGTTAGTGCCACCAATTTGGATGTCAGTGGTACCAAAATTTTCCTATAGAATCATGTAACAATGTAATTCTACACACCAAATAGACATATCAACGTACCTTCTTTATGTGTATCAAAGCTATTCATAAACAATATATAAAATCAATGAATCTCATCCATACAATATTAACTAACCAAGGAACATGGTTTTATCAAAAGTAAATCTAATCTAATCATTCCAACTGATGGGTTTCCTCCCACAGAATGCCCTGATTGTATGTCCTACGCTTGACATGATTCTTACATCTATTATGAGTCATCACTATTGGGTGGTGAAGAATGATTTGGTAATTTGAACTCCAACATGTCATTCTCAATACCTAGAGACAAGTAACCATGACCCATGGCAATAACCATGTTTGTAGTAGCTTGAAATGGTTATCCTAACAACAAAAACTCATATTCATGTGTCTCCGACATGTCCATAACCGTGAAGTAGACTAGACATATATATTTGTTAACTTTTATAAGAACATCGTTGCATATCCCAATAGGCCACACTATAGATAAATTTGCCAACTACATTGTCATGCATTTGTAAGGAGTGGGATCCCATAGGGATCCACTCCCTGCTAAAAATAAAGAGGGCAACATCCACCAACAAAATTTTTCTCATAAGGGGATGAAACCAAATTTATTTAATCATGATTGTATCTTAACACAAAGTAGCAATGGAATTGAAACATATATCTAACCATTACAAGGAAACTTATCATACTAAACTTTCACCACGTAGGGTGACATAAAGGAAAACTAACTACATATATAGAACTAGTTGAGAATCACCTAACAACTTTAAGCAAGGTCTCCCAAGAAGTCATATATCCTTGTTGTGGTCTAGGTCCTCCTAGATCTCCTCCTCCTTGTCCAACACCTGGGGTTGGAAGCATACCCCATAAAAGGAAAAGAAAAGAGGATTTCAGAAAAATGTCGGTATGATCATGCTAAAAAGGAATTGAGCATTATATATTTTAATAAAAAGGTACATCAAGTAGAGAAGGCTTCCCATGAAAAAAGATAAGGACTACCCAATCTTGCATAAAAGGAAAGAATCACAAACATATGATAAAAGGGATACTTGCTATTAAAACAATAACTAAATTGGTACCACAAAAGCACTCATAAAGATTTTAGGGAACATAACCCATAACAACCTGCATGTAGGTGAGATAAACATAACACTAGAACAAAATAAACAACAATTGGCGGCCAACCCTCATAAAGTTGAAACATGATAAAGATTTAGCACATAACCAAACTCCCAATATATTTAAAAATTGCGCCAACCCCCATAAAGCTGAAACCCAGGTATGGGGCACATAACCACCATCCCAAAATAAACAATAAGGGAACATAACCCAAAACCAATGCAAATTATATTACTCTAGGGCTACTGAGTCACACAACATGCTGAATAGGGAGGCAAGTAACAAGTATGGTCAGATTTCACAATTTAATCACCACAAAAGTGATCATCAATATTATCATCCACAAAGTGGATATATAACAACAATTTGAGTTACAAAATGAACAAGGCATAATAAAGATTCCAAAAGAATGTCAAGAAGTTATTATGTTCACAAGATCAGCAAGTAGGGTACTTCACATGAAGCATAATATTCAAGAAGAAAAGATATGGTTTTTAGGTTATTGTCCATAGGACCAAGAGAAAGACAATTTAGGTTATTTCTCAATAAAGAAAAATAAGAGATGCAAACATACCTCTCACATAGTCCAAAACACTTTCCAAAATCCTATGCAAGATTAGAGTCCACTTTTCCTATTATAATAACCATATACATATATTAGCATTATATGCATTCATTAAGAACTCAAAACCCTAAAGTTGTCGACTTTTTCTACAAACCACCAATTTAGGTCTTGAAAACATCACCATCATCTTAGTTAGGATTTTCTAGTCAAAATAACATATAACGTTAAGTATTTTGAAGATATGGACTTTTAGGGTTATTTTTAGTGATTTTAGTTAATTAAATCATCCTCAAAAATACTTTTTTGAAAAACTCAAAACCAGGCATCCAATTTATTTTTACAAGATAGAACATATTTTCTGAGTTTAGAACATATTTTACTTTTAATTTTTGTCCAAGGGTTTATTAGTTATGAATTATACAAATTATTAACTTATTAATTAGATCTATTAATAGCACTCATCATAAAAAATAAAATTCATCAAACAAAACCTACACCATTAGAAAGCCCTTATTTTTCTAAATCCAATGACTATTTATTTGTATTTTTCTAATCACTAATAAATTAGTTATTGATTTTTGAAAATCGGCCAAAAAAAGTCACATCATCTTAAATTGTGAGAAACAGAGAGAGATAGAGAGTGGGACCCACCGTGTGACTTGGTCCAATCAAGGACAACCAAGTCATAGGTCAACACCCAAATAGACTGCATCACCGAGCAAAGAGGAAACAAGGCGAAAGACTAAAACACCCTTGCAAGGAGAACAAAGGAAGAAGGAAACGCGGAAGGGTAAAACTGGAATTTTGCAAAGGGGATTCTTCCCCAACCTCTCACCCGTTCATGGCTGCAACGCAGCTCGAGTAGGTGAGCAAAATTTTGGGCAAAAATGTGCTACACAATGATTTGACAAAGAAACAGAAGAAAAAGAAGAGGGAAGCTCGGCCGAACTCACCGAGCAGGTTGATTGTTGCGTTGGTGCCTCCAAGAGCCGTAGAGGTCAACCGCAATTTGCACCCAAACACAGGTCACCGGCGGCCAAAGCAGAGGATGCGCGAAGAAATTGAAGAGCCAGAAGCGTTTTGCGGAGAGAAAAGAAGCTCAGGGCACCCTCTTATATAGATTAGGGATCGCCACCGATTGGGAAAGCAAGTAGGTCGAAACCTTGTTCCCCAAGAATTGGGGTTTCCCAAACCAAGAAGAAATAGGTAGGCAAAGTATGGATCGAAAGAAGCATATTTCCATCTGGAATCCAAAGGCGAAGAAATATCGAAAAAAGACCCATCGTGGAAAGAGAAATCATCGACCGAATATAAGAGAGCCAGCAGGTTACTGTAACAATCTGACTCGGGGTTGAAGACAAGCTGGGAGCCGTCTGATTGGGAATCAACGGCCTGATCATGCATGACATTATGTAAATCGGAAATTATAGTCAGAAAATGAAATTGATTAAAGTGATACATTAATTATCTTCCTTTTTCTCTCTCCTCTTTTGAGGGTTCAAACGAACTCCAAATTAGGTAAAATTTTGCATAGAGGCTAACTAAAGCATTTAGATTCTAAATATAAAATTAGATTTGCCTTTTGAGAACTTTTATTGTGTCAAATAAATAAAATCATTTCTTCTCTTTCCTCCTACATTGATGACATTAGGATTATCCAAATTTTATGAAACTTCACATACAAGTCATATTTAATGTGTGGGATATGAATTTGTCATCAATTTTTACATATTGGAGTTGTTTGTATATTTATTTTAATATTTTGAATGTTTTACACACTTTCTCTCTCCTGATCTCACTTTTTAATCTAACTTTCTCCAAATTGAGTGAAAATTCTTCCAAAGGAATATTTTATTATGTAGATTACGAATCAAATTTTATTTTCCTCTTTTGGAGTCATTTAATATTTTATTTAATATTTGTAAGGAAAAACATCCTTTTCTTTTCTAAATAAAATAGATATGGTTATTATTCTAAATTGGTTAAACTTGGCCTCCAAGCCAAGGCATATCATAAGAAAACGAATATGAGGTTATTATTATCCAAGAAGCTTTTCCTTTTAACACATTATCCATTATTTCTATTATTTCTCCCATTAATAATCCAATATCTCGTTATTCATATTTTAAGCATTATCTTTGATTCCCTTTTTCTCTTCCTTGCATCCTAAGACACAGGAAGGATCTAGAACGAATCTACACCACTATTATCCCACAAAAGATTATTTATTTCGTATTTTGTGGAATTATAACTCATTATTCTCAATTATGGACACTTTGTCTTTTACGCACATATCTTGTGTACCTTTTATTTCTTTTATGATTAATCTAAAGGTATAGGGTAATATTAATTTAAATTCTACATTTAAATGTGACCAATGCATGCATTAATATATTCAAGGTCACCAAAGAGCATATCTTAATCCTTGTTTGGCTAAACCTCCAAGAACTAAGGGTTATAAGGTATTAACCCTGGAATAAGATTAATTCCTAGGTTTCAGTATGTTACAACATGTCTTTGTTGGTTCTTCCAATCCTATCTTATGAAAATTATAGAGGGACATAAGATTGATACTCAACCCTGAATCACAAAATGACTCTTTGATCTAGCTATTTCCTATAGAATATGGTTATTAAAGATCTTTCAACTTTGGAGACCGTCTCCCTTGAATGATTGCACTCATCACTTCGTTGACTGCCAAAATTTTAGAGTCTTTGATTTTACGCTTCTTGGCAATGATCTTTTTTAGAAAATTCCCATTTTTGTTTCTTCTAGACGACCTATGATATTAGAATATTAATCTAGAGTTTCCTAAAGATGTCTAGAATTGGAATTTACTTTCCATCTTTCTTGACTTTAGATTATTTGGAGAAATGACTTTAACTACATATGTGGATGGAGGTGGAGTGGTGATCCGTTGATGTGGAGGAACATATATCTCCTTAGGGGGCTCCCCCCTAATATTGAACCAAAACCACCTTATAAAATAGAATATGGCTTGGTAGACTTTCTTTTTTCTGCTCCTTCTCTATTGTAGGTGCCTTCATATTTACTATAATTGTTCCACTATGGAGTATATCCTTCACTTGCTATTACTGCATTGGAACCTCCTCTAGAACTAGGACAACATGCACGGTGATGGTGGAAACTTGAAGTTCCTTGTCTTGCAAATTCGGTGTAGCTAGAATTTCTTTACATCTCCTTAAAGTGGTTACATTGGCTGAAGCGCTCATACGTGCACAATTCGTATGTTCCTTTATTCCCCCATATCTTCAATACAAGATGTTGGGAATAGGGGTTTGTGGTAGGAAGAGTTGCATGTGTCATAAGTTGTATGAATAATGTGTCTATTTGGTAGCATAAGCCTTCTCACTATCAATCGAAGCACATTGCTTTTGTCATGAAATTACAAGTGGAATGAATGAATCAGGGGAACATATCCTATAACTATGGATAGAAATACTTTTTACATGTTGGTGTTGGTGTGTCAACTCTGTGTTCACATGGAAAACATACCTATCTTGTCTTATTTAACACTAATAGATCTATAACCATATGTGATACTGAGTTGTATGATTCCTTATTAGGGCCCCCATGTCTTGATTTACTATATTTGTTTCTCCAAAGTATGCATCAATTTTATTTATAAATTTTCCAAGAACATCCCCTAGTTCATTATCTTGTTTAGGGTGTTGTTTTAGCTGAAATTGTGTAGACTCAATCTGTTTGCGTCCATCAATTTTTTTGTGCGTCTGGTCGATTATTTTGTGCCTATGGTGGATTCTTTGGAATTTTTGGCAGAGATGGTGCATTCATTCTCTTTAGCACATGCTTGATTTCTATCCATATTTCTCAAGATCTCATGGTACTCATTTTATTGTTAAAAAGGAATCCCAAACCAACACTATCAAGCATCGTTCCTTTTCCTATGTGCAAGCTAGGATAGAGAGTTTGGATTGTCTGTATAAATCAATTAAATTATTCTATTTTAAAATCTTTCCTAGGATTCAGAACAAGATTCATTAGAAAGTTGTTAAAGTCCACAAATTTTACTAAACAAATCATTAGTCTTTTGAGGGGAAAGTATTTTTTGAAGAACACATCACCATAGATTCCCATGACCCTATAGATTCAGAGGGTAGACTTTAAAACCAAGTTTAGCCCTATCTATTAAAGAATAGGTAAATATTTTAGGTAGATGATTGTTGCATAGATGTCATCGATTTTAATCATGTCACAACTTTCAATAAACCCATTTATGCTTTGCATGGGTTCCTCATTGATGTGCCCATGAAAAGCATGTTTACTAGTGCAACATGATTGAGATTGATTATGTAACTTCCCACATTAACTATGTGTCTTTTAATGGGATCCAATTGTGTCATGATAGAAAAAGCCTTGATCTTCTCCCATATGGTTTGTTCACCATCTAAGGGGTCCACATCCTCATTATTCTCCCCATGTTCAGGCATATTGTCAATTATTTTTCAAAGGATCTTTAGGTCCAATCTTCTATTTTTCTGGATTATTCTTAGGTGGCAAAAAAGAGGACTCAGCATAGTTGTAGTGCATATGTGCACCATGAAAAAGTACATGAAAGGGAAAAATAGAATATGAGAATCACAGAAAACTCAATAGAAATACAAATATTTCACAATGAATTTCTAACTAAAATGAAAAGGTAAGAAAATGAAAATTTGGGCTAGAGTGGCCATTTCAACACTCATATTATAATTCCTCAGAAGAACACCATAAACATGGTACAACCTAAATGTGTGTGCTAAACACAAGTCTACGTATCGAATTAATAAAGTGATTCAAAATCCCTAGAGACCAAACTCAGGGAATGGTTTAACTAAATACTATTAATAATAAAAATAGACAAGGTAAGACAAGACGACAAAGTGGATTTGGTGATTAAAAACTAAGAATAAGAATTAAAATTGTAGAAAGTAAAGTTGATGGAAAGTAAGATGCATGATCTTGAGAACACCGATTTCTCCATTGCATTAATCTATACATGCATCCTATCAGATAAATATAAGTTAATTTTCTTCTTTATATTTACTAAACATAGCTTATACAATCTTCTTTTGTAGTGTAGCAAACTATTTAGCCTAGTTATCAATCCAATTTATCAATATAAAAGATCAAGCAATAAGCACTATCTTTAGATGTTCACTTCGCAGTGGTAAAACTTCTTTTTTAGTGCTTTAGCGACTAAGATGATAATGATTTTTCCAACTACCAAACCCACTTTTGTATTAGTTAATATTTCATCACAATATGGTGATCCATCCCAAATATTTAATGGGTTTTACAACTGTTAATGTCACTTAGAAAAACATTATAACTTATGACAATCAACTACTTAAGAATAGTTAAGCTTTTCCGGTATCAAAATCTAAAACAAAGATTTTATTAAATCAAGATAGAAACATGCAAAGAGTTAATACAAAGCTAATCTCGGGTCCTACATAATGGTTCTTTAGCCTCTCATGCTCAACAATGGATCAAAAGAAGGGAAGAGGAAAAAGAAATCCATATAAATCTCCTCAATGGTGACTTTGGGATCTACATCTCCTACTTTTCAAATTTTGAACTCTTGAAAGAAAGTTGTTAAGATAGCCTCCAGATGAGATATCTTGCCCATGGGATAGATGATTGAATCTCAAGAAATATTTTTCCAAGTGTTTTTCCACCCCCTTTTGTTTGTGTAGGGAATGTTAGGGCACTACTTGGATATGTATCATCAGATGCTCTGAGAGATGCTCAACTCATAGGGAAGATTTCTCTAGGTTGTTTCCCTCCCTTTAGTTTGTATAGGGAATATTAGGGTACTACTTGGATGTATATCATCGGATGCTCCTCCATATGATCATGTTTGTCTATTTAATGTCATTCCCACCAACATAAGTCAATGCCAACAACTTCTCTCTTTGGTGGTCCATCAGGGTTTCTGGTCTTGGTGTCAATGACTTGGTCAGTGGTACTGAAATGAATTTTGACTCTTCCCCTTCTTGTTCTAGATCCTTATACTTCTATTTGGCATCTTCTTTCTTCTTTATGTCAGTGCTACCAACATAAGTTGATGGTACCAACTTTGCATTATTTCTTCTTCGTCAAGTCTATCATTTAAACAAAAAAATAGGTAATTAATAAATTAGAGTAATTTTGGCTTAAATAGATGTAAAATCTGAAATATTGATCCACAAGGGCTATTTTTAGAGTTTTAGGAAAAATGTTCAGAAAACATTCAAACATGAGAGAAATCATTCTGAAATATACCTAAATAAGCATCAAATTTGATAGATAAATCATGTGCATCGCCTATTATATTGTGTTAAGGGTGAACTGCCCCCCATGGAAAATTGTATTAGGGGTGAACCAGACCCCCTGTGGTAGTGTTAGGGGTGAACTAGACCCCTTGTAAAATGAGAAAAAAATGTTTATATGTGATTGAGCCCCAACCTAGTACCAAGGTGAGAACAAGTTAGAGAGATATAAGCCTACATGTCTAAAGGGGAACCTGAACTTGTTTATTTCCTTAGGGTCCAGCTACACCCTAATGTATGGATAGTGTAGTCATGTGCGTGAACCATGTGATGATAATGTCTAACTTACTGGTACGAGCTAGTTAGATTTAAGGAATAAAATATAAGTGGACAAGACAATAATATTGTTATGGATACTGTCATTGTGTAAATAATTGTTGATGGCTATTGTTATGTTGATATTTGATAAATTATAACTTTGCACCCCTATCTAAGAAATCATTTGCCTATTCATATTATAATATCCTAGTTTCTTATCCATCTTTTAGTATGTTAATATATGCTCCCTTGTCAGCAAATGATACTTAATACTTTATAACCAGTTGATTATTTAATTGTTGAACAACTATACAAAGAGAATATAGAGGATGAAATAGTATATGCTCACTCTTATGATTATCTACTCACTCAGACTCTGTCTAATCAACCAATGATTTTTTAGGTTTGGAGCTGAATGAGGAAACATTATATTGAGCTATATTATGAGAATTATAGTAAGTGATGCACATGTATTGTAGTGTACAGTAGTCCTTGTATTGGGGGTCTTGGGAATATATGTGTATAAGTGATGATTTGCCCTTACATATGTAATCAAGTGTTCTGACATATATGATCAAGTTTTATTAGTTTATCCATTATGAAGTTGTAAAGCATTATTATAAATACAAGGAACTTGTTATAAACTAATTGTGAATCTTGTATGCTATGTCATTTCTGAAAATGCAAAATGATAAATTTTGTTTTTATTAGATAATAATCTTCCATTTTTTCACTTGTTCTTTAATCGATGAGATTTTTGTGGGACAAGTTTGATCCAAACCTCAGGTTCAGTCCTTAACAATAGTGTTGAGGATGATTATTGGGATTGGATTCCAACAATAGGGTTTTTGTGGTATATGTGTGTGAGGATGTTGGATCCATCAAAGTAGTTGTATGTCCATATTTAGTGGGTGGATGTCATTAATGGGTATCATAATGATTTTTTAAAGGATTTGATGATGACCGACTGTGTAATTCCAGACATGGGATGTTTGTCAACAATAGCTCACAGGGTGTGGTTAGTTTGTAGTATTTATGTTTTGTTATTTTACACCACAATGCAGAGGGGAGATTGATGATTGATTTTAGGTTTTTGACATCAATGTTGGAGTATAGATGTTTATGATACCCCAAACTTCTTAGTATTTGGAAAGAAAAGTGTGTCCCAAGATATAGCATGGATGGGTTTGTATCTCCAGATGAAATCCCTTCTAAGTTTCTCAAGGGTGGTCATTGGAGTTTTGGTGATATGGATGCAACTTAGGAAGTAGGTTGGGACATGAGAAAGGATGGCATTGGTGAGGGTGATACAACCAACAAGGGTGAGGGAATATGTTTCCCCATCCATTCATTTTCTTTTAAAATCACCATTAATTGGGTTACAAGCTTTCAAACTAAGAGATAGGGGAGAGAGGGGAGGCCTAGGTATGTGGTGGGTAAACAATCTATTTTTTAGCTTAAAAAGTAATCATAAAATCATTCCAAATCAAACTCAATGTTGCAGCATAAGAAGGAGGATTTAACGTGTATCATCTTTTAAAGGCCTAAGACGATCTAGAGGATGGATAGAAGGAACTTATCTTGATGAAGTTTCAAAGTGAAGATTTGAAAAAAAAATAACGGTTCATCTACAAAGTGTATAATTGAGTCAACTTATATTTCTTCTATACTTATAGGGCTAGGGATGTAGTTTTGAGTGTCTAGGATGAGAATTTAGTAAAGGAATGAATTTTGTGATCATAAGGAAGAGTTACAATGATAGGAGGTCCCCTTGACCATCTTCAATATTGCTAGCATTACAGCCTAGTCTACAATGAAATTTAGAACCTACTATTTTACGGAACATATGCCTTATGAAGATGATTGGGTAGAAGAAATGATATGTATTCCTTACACCCTTCTATGGTCATATGGAATCCCTAGGTGGTCATGGGCTCACCGACCCATGACATAGTCTCCTCTCTACTACGACAAGGTGCATCTGGTGTGAACATGTCTCAGGAAGACTTTTCTTGAGTTGCTTTGAGCAATTTCAATCACCATAATACCTTTGACCGACATTGCCCTATTCATGGGCTAGAACACACCATTGATGTCAGAGTTGGGTCCCCTAACCTTGTCATCAACAAGAAGGTTAGAAAATTGGGACCCTAGGTGGAGACCACATGTGATGAGAAGTTTTTAGCAGCTGCAACACCATTAGGATCCAGTAAGACATATCTCAGCTATTATGACCCCCTCTGTCATACCCACCATTGAATGCAAATCATTGGGATAGAGATAGTAATCTCAATTTTCTAGGTCTAGACTTAATAAATGACACATAATAACAAATATATTCATTTCACAACTTGTAATGATACAAGAATATGACATTCCTCTTCAAAGGAGTTCACATCAACTTTCTGAGTAAAAGAGGAACTACATTAATAAAGAGAGTACTACATGGAAATATATAACTATCAATCTAATCCTTTTCGTGACATTACTTTAACATCTTCACTATATTCATATCAATCTCCAAGTTATTATGTCTCCATGTAAGCTAGTTACCTAAAACACTGAAAAAGAAATCCACAAATCATTATATTGGGACAATGTGTATGTGGATGCATATAAAGGTGTGCATATACACATATATTCCACATTCAATTTTTTGCACATATGAACTTGTATATTCATTTATATAATCCAACTCTTGTTTTTCATACCACCTTTGGTGCAGTCACCTTTCCCTATCCATCATTGGTCTTATCTTAACTACCCCTTAGTAGGTCTAAGCCTAGGTCCAGAGTATCATATATTTCATTATCTAATACACATATTATCATTATCATGAACTGGAATCAAATAAGCATCCAAGTAGTTTATTTCACCAACTATCGAGAAATCACTAACAATATTTAGAATTTTATATATGTGGGAAATCTGAAATAACAGTGCACCTTCATTATAGTCATCATGCATTATTTTTCCATGTAATTGTGGAACATCAACCAACCAGGGGCAAATTCAAGCAATCACATAATCAATCAATTTGCATATATGTATAACTCTAAAGTGTCACCATATATTCTTGTGATACCCATTGGTCCTAACTTAGGTCCTAAAGTAGGGTGTAGGGTCATCTAGGGTTTAGATTAGGAATAAGGGTATCAAACCATAATTCCAACATCATGACTTCTAAGGTTTAGAAACCATAATTAGCCACTAGGTGAAGCCCTAAAAATCAAATGAAACATATCATGTCAATAAGAGTTACTAGTCTATGTTATGCATATTAAGATCATGACAAGATGTAATCATTAGTCTCATGATCCTATTTTTTTAATGATTTTGAAAACCTAAAAGATTGTCATTATCATTCTAATCCAATTTAAGACATTAGAATCTCATCATTATTCAACAACATCAGTTATACCATAAATTAAGCATACTAAACATGTCTACCATTATAGCTAACAAATATAGGATTTTCATATCACTTTATCATATTCATAAGCATTAAAAAGAACTACCTTAACTAGAAGACTAATTAAGCTTTGAATATATATTATTTGTGATCTATTTTTCTGATAGAAGTGATATATATTTCATTACATTCTGATCAACAAATAAACTACTAGGACCATTGCATTTTAATTGTATTTGAACAAATCCCAATAGACACATCATTTAGATAACCTATCATCCAAATGCGGCTAAGTTGAATTTGATAAAAGATATATTACTCTATCACCCATGTGTAGTGACATAATTTGTCACGCGGTCTAGAGGTAGAGATGTGAAATCCTGAAGTGGATTCTCCCCCTTCCAGTTGCCCATGAGACATCTAACCATGGAGATCAACTCCATTGTTGACTCCTACTTTTGGAGCTTGTTGATGCCAATCTCCTTTTCAATAAACCATTCTAAAAGAAAATCATAAACATCAAAAGAATTTCATCCATTTTTCAACACATCTTGGTCCAGAAGATAAAACCATTATAAATCTTGTTTCTTTAGTGATACAAATCACCTTTAAATCTACTATCCTATACTAACATCCTCAATTGTAATATTGATCCTTTTCCAACCAAATATCTCATATTACCTTTAAGTAATAAAGCTATTTTCTCTTCAATTTGAAATCCCATTCTTGATTAGATCAAAGAAAACATCATAGGATGGCTTATCTCCCATCTCTCTAGTTGGTTTCTTATACTCTAATTAATTTCTCCCCTCTCTCTATTTGGTTTCTTATACTATAATTAATTTTGTGCTTTCTCATGTACCTACCAATACATCAGTGGTATTCCTATTACAAAAAAAACTATCAAGTCTATAGACAAACATCATAGGGACTTTTTATGGAACTTTAAACACATGAATCATATATCTTGGAAAACCTTTTGTCTCCCAAAATATGAAGTCGGTTGGGGAATAAAAAACCTTAGAACCATTACATCATGTTTTGCTATAAAATTTCAAACACTCATTTATATAAGCATGATTTTCCTTGGTGTAAAATTATTATTTCTAAACTCAACAAAAAAAAATCCCTATGATAAGACATTCCTTCTACAAAATCCTCATCGACACTTGATATTAACAATCTAGTGACACATATTAACAACTCTGAGGTTTTGAAACCTTATATTACATAGAGTTGAAGCCTCATATTTTCATTGGCAGTTGACAAAACTCCTCTAATGTATTATGCATGGTCAACCTCCCATCTTCATTATTCAACAAGCTTATCAACTATATCAATGCCCTACTTAATAGACCATGTCTCACGGGATATTGAGCTATTTCTTTATCCATCTAAGAGGATAATAAAGTTCTAACATTTCATGATTCCATAGGACCCTTTACCAAATCCTTGTGTTGTTTAAACACTAAACCAGACATCTTACTATTTACATGGCATATTTTCTCTGACAAACTTATTGTTGGTTAAAACCTTCATAGAATATCTATACATTGTTCTTTCACTTGCATGCTTTATTCAGATAAACTTGAAGAGAAATTGTGCACCTTCTTCACTTTCCATTTTGCCTCCTCCATGTGGTCGTACTTCAACATTGCCTAGCCTAATTTAGTCATAAATCAAATAATATGCATATAAATTCCCACTTATTACACTTTTCACATCTAACCAAAATTTCCATTTACAATAAGTTATTGACCTTTATCTCCGGTGTATTTGACCTGAAAGAAATTGAGTCTTTTTGAGAATAATATGTGACATTATGGTATACTATCATAATTCTCCATATTCTCTTTAAGTGATTATGGGTTACCCTGATGTTGCTTGAGACAAATATTAAGTTTTTATATAGATATCTTTCATCTTTTGATTAACAGTCTCTATTCATATTTTGTTGTCTATAATCTCTATTTATGAGTGTTTATCTATATACTTTATCAGACTCATTGGAAACATAGTTTCAAGGGATCCATATTTAAATGTGTGTCTGAAGTTGATCGTATGTCTATTATTTGATGAGGAGTCTTTATTTTATCATGATAATAGAAAATTGGTATATTGTGCATAATTTTATTAGTAGGAAAAAACTTTTATGATATCCTATCTTTTGAAGAAAACATCTTTTCTTGGAGTACTTAAGTACATGACATATGATTTTTTTCAAGTTTGAACAAACTAAGAAAAAACATACTTATGTAAATGTATAACTTTAGTTGAAAATTTTCATTTTAATAACATCAATGTTACAAATGGTATGAGGATCAATTCAATTGACTACTTATTTTATACAAAAATTAAAAAAAATCCCACATTAGATCTAATCATTATGTGTGAATACATCTTCATCATTTTGTTGCAAATAATTAAGGTTTTATGTGATTATAATTTCTAATGACATCAAGGTAAACTTGTAATAATTATAATTGGAAGTGTATTCATACATATATGAGTGATTGTTCATCTCTTTTATTTTATTATTCATCCTACATGGAAAATATCTAAAAATGAAACTATATATATATATATATATATATATATATCCAAAAATACATTCACTCTATGGTCATGTGTATATTTACACTCATAACTATTATGGTCCTGCATTCACACACAAAAATTTACTATGTCTAGTCTTACAATGTGTCATTATCAAATGAACTACGTAATTTTGCATCATAAGAAGCAAAACTTCAAGTTCATGCCTACATTTCATAGAGGAAATAGTATACCAAAGATGGTATATATCTTCATGTTTCTCTGTGGTAAGATAATAATAATGACCAAATACACTTTTGAGAATTGGTTGACTGGATTGTATAAATGTGTCTTATCTTGTGACGTTACTGAATAATATCTTGTTTTCATATGTAACTTATAATGATTTTATATCACCAGTACAGACAAAGGGTGGTTAACATCATGTGTTTGTTTAACAATCATATATGAGATTCATATCTTTTATTCTTACACAAAGTTACCATATACAAAATCCACCACTTCTTAGTATATCTTAAAACCTTAGATTTAGATTACATTTTAATTGCCAAAATTTTGTTTTCACATATAGACCCTTGTATTTTTGCAATGTCAATCCATATTTGTTCCACGAACAAACATTTAACTTTATAATTGTTTTCTTTATACTAATATAATTTCCTTTGGTGGAACTTATAAACCCAACCCATCATGGTATAACATTTTTAATTCAAATACAAAGTATAATCATGAAGTCATAAAGACAATTCATGTTTCCATTATAAAACATGAATATTCCTTACTTATAAGCATAGTCATAAGGTACACCATGTCTAGAACACATGAGCTATATCCCTTCTTTGAATACATTACTTGAATGGTTTGAACAATTTGTCATATTCTATAGCAATGATGATTGATAGTCATTATAGAATTTGCATTAAGGATAAATCTAGGGGATTTCTAATTTGTTATTATATGTAATAAAACATAATGATTTTATGTAAAAACTATATTTGACAAACCCTTCTTTATTTATTTATTTTACCATTTTATTGTTACCATTCTAATCTTCAAATTAATTCTAAGATTCAATATCCCAACACTTTTATAGGTGACTTATTAACCTAAAAAATAATCTATGGTCATGGATTATAAGTAAGATTTTACTCATGCAATAACTTGATAAATTTTGAAATTCGTGCACATATTGTAAATATTTTCTAGTCAAATATGTATATGTTGCAATAAGGCATATTTATACTCAATAACAAATTGTAATTTCTTTTTTTGTATCAATAGTAAATACCTTGAATTCTATAATTTTAAGTCAGTTATAATTTTCAACTAACTAATCACATAACAAATAATAATATGTTAGCTTAAAGTTGTTCTTCATTAGGTAGAAACGACAAATGGAACTTAATAAGCTAAAGAAAATACAATTTTTTATAGTATATGATTGTTAGGTTGTTTTATTTAACATCATTTGAAATGCTAAAAATATGTAATGAATTATATCTTTCCCTATTCGGTCTAATGTTGTTCTTTTTCAGATCATTAAAATAAAATAAAAATATCTAACAAAAATTATAAACACTTTGTAGGGGTACATACTAGTTATAAACATAGATACTAATACATAATACCCCAAACCCATTGCATCACCTTAGTAAAATGTGAAAGAATGTATATGTAATTGTATCCTGATTGATTCAAAAAAATAAGACACTGTAATTTAACTCATTGTACAAGCTTATAATCCCTATATGATGTATATATATAACTCACTTTATTTATTTAGTACTAACAATAACAAGTCAAATTATACATGCTATTATCTTAAATTTAAACCCATTTCATCAATTTTACAATTTTATAATATGTAAAGTTTCCATTTACATTTTTTTGCTCTTTGATATTTTGTATATGACTACGTCAATAGGAAAACAATATTGTAATAATTTTGTAAACATAAGTAACATATAAATGATTCTGGAACCTTCTCAAAAAACCAACATTGAAAATTATCTCACTTCACTAACTTTGACCAGTTAACAAAAATATGTATTAGCATTTGATTCATTTTAATGAAAACTATAATGATTCTCATTTTTGAATGAAATAAAGGGTGTAAAACTTCTATTTTATTGTTACTTTCAAGTGTATTTATTATATTTTTATTTATGAGCTATTTTTATATCCACGTATTTGTTAAAATCACAAACAATTCTTCATGAAGTGTAGGCAATAGATGAATTTCCAGTCCTTATAGATAATGATATTTGTTGATCAATAATAAATCAAGGAATATACATGATAACACTATAAGGTTCCTATTATATACATGTTAAGAACACCAAATAAGAGAATTCACATCATCAATGATAACCCAAATGTATTAAAGAGGAAAGACAAAATTGATGATGATTTTGCCTTACAAGTTTCTCCTCCTTATTGATGTTTTTTTGTAACCACCTAAGGGGTGACTGACTTGCATGTTGAGGGGTGAATCGCAGTGATATTAGCATATGTGTGTATGTCATCTATCAATTCAAATAACAAGATATCATCAAAAAATTGTCATATAGCATTAGTTTATAATATTCTAGAAACACTTTATTGTCGCTAAATGGAGTAACTGGTAGAAAATTTCTTCTAATTATAGCTGAGTCCTAGGATTTTTAATATTTTATTTTGGTTTTGTCTTGAGATATTAAAGTGTTGGAGATATTAATATATCATATATAAATATATATCTTATTTAATAGAACATTATTTTGAGATAATAAAAACGGAAATTGGATATATATATATATATATATATATATATATGTGTGTGTGTGTTTGTATATTTATATGATTTATTCTTATTATACAAAAATCAAGTAGAAAATATTCAAATGTTGTCATTTATATTCATAGTGATTATATCCATTATTTTGGGTCCCAATTCATATAAGATATTTATTTAGAATTCATATATATATATATAGTTTGTGTTTTATAAACAAAAGGATGATATGGATTATATTGTCCATTACGTACACTTATATGTGTAAATGTATGTAAAACATGTTGGTGAACTATGCCCGTAGAGCCAATCATATGATGATTGGAATGACATACAAAGGATTTGATTAATAATAATGTAATAAAGGAAAGATTCCAATTCATTATGTTCCATTCAGTTATGAGATGATGAGGAAACATTATAAATGTCTAAAGAATGGCAATACTCAATGGTGTATGTCTTCAAGTATTAGCCTTGGAGGATGAAATCATATGAGTGTGAAGAGTATATACATTCTTATTATGTCCCTTGTCAGTTGTTATTGTGTAAGGTAGATAGACATCATTAACACCAAAGACTAGAGTGTGAGTTGTGTGATGATAGAATCTCATTAGTCATGATATGAAAATATCAAACCAAGCACATAGATACATGTTAGGGGAACAGTGTATGGGGCAGACCCACCTTGAGAGTGACACATGGAAACCATCTTTGATGGTCTTAGTTAGCTCTCGTAGTGAAGGTGGTGATTGTGATTCTTAGAACTAAAATCATTACACTTGTCACATGTAGTTGGGTAGGCTTTGACATCATCAAACGTAGTCTTGAAACATGGGTTGTTATAAAGGTGATGATTGGGTGGAGCTGACACATGGGGATAGATTGTGAGTGATAGATATGGGATTTTTCCATCCTACTAGAGTATGATATCATGGCCACTTGATAAGCGATACTAAGAAATACATGTGTAGGCACATGTGAATCAATATATGGTATTGACGTCACATTATCTCAGACAATCTTCTCTTGGTTCAAGGAACATTGATTGAATGTTCAGAGGAACACGATTACATGCCTCGAGTTCATATGGATATCAGTGAAAAAGGAATTATGCAATCATTGCAACACCTTACACATGTTGTAGGTTGAAGTTTTTCTCCAACTTTCCATTTACTTGGGTAGCACTGATATGCAACTAGGCATCGCTCCATGTTTGTGATGTCATAAGCTAGTTATGGACTTTTGTTGCCTACATGATATGGGACCTATAGGGTCACACACATAGTAACTCATCTAGAAGAGGAGTTTATCTTGAATGATGGTTGGATTGATCACTAGAGCATTAGGTATTCAATTCACACAACAGAATGATAGATTGGTTGACTGGACTATCAAACGACCATCTCAAGTGTTGAGACGGTCGTTTGGGCAGCCAGACAAGCGTCTCAAGTGTTGAGATGACCGTTTAGGTTGTCATGCTAATCATATTGATAAATATTATTATACGATCAAAGCTCTTTGCTTAGAAACTGATCTTTTGCATGCTAGAGATGATTGCAATCAATTATCTTCTACTATTACTTCTCTTATGCATGAAAGTCATAGTTTGAGATCCTCTATGTAAATATTCTTAGATGATAAAAGAATATTAATCAAATCCTAGACCATACTATCAAACAAATGGGTAGATCTGGTTTTAAACTTGATAGTAGACAAAGGAACAACAAAGATAAAGGACCTTTAATTTTCAATGAAGAATCCTATAGTTCCAAGGATAGGAGATCATGTAATTATTGTAATGAAATTGGTCACAATTCCACATATTTCCCCTTTAGGAAAGAACCCAAGATCAATAGGACTTGGGCTGATAAGCTAAACCCTCTGGGCCCAAAAATACGATCGGGGATCATTTCAACTTTCTTCTTATAGGTCATTTAAAATTGGATTGGCATGAGCTATTGATTTCTAAATTAACTTCTCAATCCACATGAAAGAAGAAAGGTGAGATGTGTAGGGGTGGCAACAAATGGAAAAGAATTAGTAAGAACAGAGGTAATGTTATTTTTTCTCATATCCAATCATTGCTTACTTTTTCCAAGTTAGTATGCACAATACATATGATTTTAGTCAAAAGTGGTATATTGTGATTCTCGTCACTTTTTTTTGCTCAAGAGATATTCCTGATGCTTTCATTGTGCATTACTAACTTGATCATACATGGTTGGATATTGGCTATATTTTTAGCATGCTTCTATATATGTTTTTGTGAAATATATATGTTTTTGGACAGTAGCAGTTTCGGTCGAGTTTGTCATGTTAGAAACTTGACTGACAACACCAATGGGTGTTGCCAACAGTTGTTGTCAGTCGAGAAGTTCAACCCAAAAACTCGACCGACAACGTTGTGCACAGAATATACAGTTGGCTTTTTGGATGATAATTTCTCTCTCAACTAGACTTTGTCAACCAATAGCCTTATTCTATGACACTCCTTTTGGTACCTTTTATATGTGCTCATTGCCATGCTTTACATTTGCCTATCTTGCTTACAACTCTATCTCTGTAATTGCTTTAATTGGTATCTTCTTATCTTGAAATCACCTATCTTGAGTTATTATGCCAGTTTTGATGATGATCTCTTTGGATCTCCTAATTGTGTCTTAAATTTCTTCTGTTGTGCTCTAACTTTCTACATTTATCTAGTTGTATATCCTGTCTTGATACAACTTTGATATTCTTAGTGGTAATCATCGTTTGGTAATGATGCATATTTGTTGGTGAGTTATATCCTTTCTCATTTCTAAAATTTCATATCTTTTTTGTTTGGATATATCTCTACATATACTCATAGCTTGTTCTTTAAGTTGTGAGTCTTTTGTTATGGACCTAGATTCTACAAGTAGTCAATATACATGTAATTCTAGTCTTGTTCATCTTTTGATATCTATCATAAGTGGTATCCAACTA
Source organism: Alisma plantago-aquatica (assembly GCA_963693085.1). Taxonomy (NCBI): domain Eukaryota; kingdom Viridiplantae; phylum Streptophyta; class Magnoliopsida; order Alismatales; family Alismataceae; genus Alisma; species Alisma plantago-aquatica. The sequence goes on along the minus strand of OY856410.1, from coordinate 1,028,125,935 downwards.
TATGTTATGCGTGTATATTGTTTTCATACATACTCAAGTTTTCTCCTTGAATTGCTATCTATTATCTTGAGTTCCTTACTTACATAGCTTTACCTTGATATCTGCCAAAATTACATCTAGGGTTGTTCAAATGCATGTCTTGATATGTTTTACTTTTATTTCTTGGACAAGCCCCTAGTTTTTCTCTTGTACTCTCCTTTCTAACATGTGGTATCTCCTTTTACTAAAAAAATTATGCTTTTCACCCCCTCACTTTTGAAATGACAAAGGGGGAGAAGATGTGTGCTATGTAAAGGGATATGTAAAGCAGAGAAGACATATATGTGGAACTTATATGAGTAGAAGACAGAGTCTCTATAAATGTTACGAAAGCTAACCGTGTAGAAGAAATAACATCAATCAAGGAGGAGTATGAGAACTCCATGAGCATCAATTGAGGAGCATATGGACTCAATTTTTTTGAAACCCCTAGGTTTCTCAAGAGGTATGATTTTACTTCAATGCTTTCAATATATTTATAGAATGATTTGTCATCTTTAAAAAGGGGGAGAATGTTGACTAAAATCCTTATTTTAGTTGACTAAACTATTGTTTTGATGACGACTAGCCATTCCAACTATTTGTGTCTAATGCTTCTACTTGAGTGATTTAGATTAGGTATAGACACACTCCAAATGCCTAAACTTGTGCATCCTAATTTGGAAAAAGACAAGTCAAAATCAATGAAGTCCACTTTTGTGGAATGTATATCCATTAGAATCATGTGGTAAATCATTTTTAATGATTGTATGACTTATAATTAAGCTTAGAAAAAATTGGGAGCACTTAATTCAAACATTGAATCACTTTTATGGCATTTTCCAAAATACATCACAGAGTGCCTATTCCGTCAAGTTTCTCTTGTAACAAACTCGACTGACACCCTGGATGCATTTTGAGAATGTCTAGGTCTTGTCTAGTTTCCAATACACAGAACTCGACCGACACCCTACACTGGAAAAACTTATTTAAGTGGTCGGATGATTTTCATCCAGGATAAACTCGACTGATGCTTCAAATTTACTTTATCGCATACTATAACGGATCGAGTTATCTTTGTTGAAATTTTATTGAATGCATTGTAGAGAATGTGTAGAAAAAGTGATTCTAACCATTAGAGTGTTGCAAAACTCAAAATTATATTCGTTGCAACACCCCAAATGGCTAGAATTTGACTCTAAGTGTCTCTACTATCTAGTACGCAACTTAAACTATATATAGGACCCATTGGACTTCATCACATGGTTATTCAAGAAATATGAAGGTCTCTATAATATAGTTGATCACCTCCTTCCACTCTCTAAGCTTAATCACTTTCTATATCCATTAGTGAGTAGGAGATTTGTAAGAGAGCTAGTTCTACATGTATATTTTGTGAGGCTCTCACTTCCTCCACCCTTCAATATCTCATTCAACCATGAAGATGAAGATTCTCTCTTTATCTAAGAGAGGTGAAGAAGAATAAGGGAAGGAATCCCTTGGTGAAAGCATCTCCTTGGCGAAGGTGAAGTTAAAGGCAGAAGATCCATGAAGAATGGGTAATTCTTTCAAGGCAGAAGACTTGTACAAGAGTGGGTAAGTCCTTGATGAAGGCGGAAAACTCGTTGCAAAGCAGGTTAATTCCTTGGTGAGGTTCAAGACTCTTTGTTCTTAGATAGGTAAGTCCTTTGGTAGGTTTATGGCTCCCTTCTCCTTAAAGTGAATGTTGGGTACCCTTGGCCCAGAAAAGGAAAGTTTTGTTATATGCCTTATAATAGAATATAAGTATGCAGTGGTTGTAAAATCCTAGAGGTTGACCTCTCTGGGGAGTGGATGTACATCTCCTAGTTTGTATATTGGAACCACTGTAGATACTTGTGTATTTGGTATTTGTTCAATCTCTCTCTCCCTTGCTATGTATGTTTAGTTGCACTCAAATTCCATATTAGCACCTTATATTCTGATATATCTTGAAGGTCTAATGAATTTGGTTTAAGTTTTATTAGCTCTATTCAGCCTCATCTCTAGTGCCCATCACCTTTACATCCAACATGCTACTCATGTTTTACAACATCCTGCATGGTGTCAAGCTATTGAGACTAAAATGTAGGCCCTTACCGATCAACATGCATGGGACTTGGTTGATGCTCTTGTCGATTTCTCTCCTACAGGATGTTATTTGATATTTACCATCAAGTATCAATTGGATGGCACAATTGAAAGATTGAAGGATTGTCTTGTCACCAAAGGCAATACCCAAACGTATCGAGTTGATTGTTTTGAGACTTTCTCTCCTACTATACATCTAAACTTTTTCCATGTCATTAACTCTGTGGTTGTGAAGTGTGATTGGCCTATATTTCAATTGGATGTCAAAAATGCATTCTTATATGGTGACCTACACGAGGAGGTGTATATGGAGCAACACATGCATTTGTTGTTCAAGGAGAGTGTTCTAAAGTATGTAGGTTACACAAAGTTATCTATGGACTGAAATATAATCCACATGCCTAGTTTGACAAATTGAGTCATTCTTCATAAATGTAGCCTTTCGCCGCTCTCATCATGATCTCTGGTATTGAAATTTTCATTGTTTATGTTGATGATATCATCTTATCTAGGGGTGATAAAGAAGGCATCTAGACTACCAAAGACTACTTGGAGAAACACTTTATCACTAAAGACCTAGGAAAATTGAGATTTTTTGGGTATTGAAGTTTCTCGCTCTTCTTCATGTATTTGTTTATCATAGAGGAAATATGTTTTGGATCTTTTATCGGATACAAGCATGCTTGGAGCCAGACTACTACTTCCTTAGATCATAATACCAATTGGGATGATGATTCTTCTCCTCCATACTCAGATAACCAACAATATCATAGATTAATTAGTTGGTAAACTTATATATATGACTATCACAAGGGCCGATATATCTTCTGTAGTTGGATAAATCATTTGATATCTAGATAAACCCAGAAAATGCCACCGGGATGTTGTGTGCCATATTATAAAAAATCCAAAAAATTCTCCAAGAAAAGGCTTATTCTACAAGAGACATGGACATTGTAAAATCACAAAATATTCTGATTTTGATTATGCAGGCAACAGGATAAATCATAAATCTATATTTGGTTATTATACCTTTGTGGTAGGTAATCTTGTTACCTAACACATTAAGAAACAAATTGTCATTGCTCGTTCTAGTGTTGAAGCTTAGTATAGAGCTATGACTCATACTACTCGTGAATATTTGTGGGTCTATGGTATTCTGAAGGAGTATGACAATTCTGATCATGATCTTATTCCTATGTATTGTGACAACAAAGTGCTATATTCATTGTCAACAATCCAACTTTTCATGAGCACACAAAGCATATTGAAGTGGATTGTCATTTTGTCCGAGAAGCTATCTTATCTAGCAACATCTCTACTCCATATACTCATATTATTGACTTGAGAGTTATACATTACTCATGTTTTGATAATGATTTAACCATTTGATTCCTACATATCTAATATGTCTTTTCAAGATTTATTTCAGGTTTTAGGTACAGGAAAAGGATCAGATTATACAATCCCTAGCTTGTTCAAGTTGAAGTCAAATGCAATGCATCTGTCCAATTTCGAAAATTACTCCAAATGACCTTAGATAATTTTTGTAATCACTTGTATTGATGATATGGCTTGTAACTAAGATGAGAAAATTAATAACACTTAATTCCATGGTTTAATCACTCAAATGTCAATCTAGAAAATTTGTCACAGGCTGTTCATCGATTGAGTTAGAAACTCAACCGATCCTATGATGGATTTTCTGAAGATGACCCATCGGTCGAGTTGCGCACTCACAGAACTCGATCGACTGACTCACTGAGCAAAACTAATTTTAGCTCATCGATCAAGTTTCCCAGAACAAACTCGACCGATAGTTTGACAATTGGTTTTTTCATTTAGTGGATCGGTCGAGTTATCTTTATTGAAACTCGACCGAATGTACTATATGGACAATATAGAAAAAGTGATTATAACCATGGGTGAGCTATTTTGGGTGAAAATAGATCTGTTGCATCTCGGAAATGGCTATATTTTGACCCTAAGTGATCCCACACTCAAGGGAACACCCCCATCTATAAATAGGATCCCTTGGAGTTCATTTCAAGTTTGCTCATTCATGCTATTCTAAGTCCTTGCTATAGTTGAGTGTGTTGCAAGTCCTTAAGCCCCTTTCTCTCTCTAGGTTACACTTCATTTCATGATTATGAGTGAGATAGGCTTGTTGTAAGAGAGCTACATACTTCCTTGTGCTTGTAAAGCTCCCATCCACTCCATCTTCCCTACCCTTTTCTCCATGAAGCAAAGGTGAAGCAAGCTACTCTGAGTGAAGGTGGAGTTGTTGTTGTTCTTATTCAAGGTTGAATAAGAGGTGAAGATCTTCTCCAGGTGAAGGAGAAGATAAAGGATGAAGATCCAAGAAGAGTAGAAAAGTCCTTAAAGGCGAAAGACTTGTGTAAGGGTGGGTAAGACCTTGGAGAAGGTTGAAGACTCTTGACAAAGTGGCTAATTCCATGGTAAGGTGGAAGAATCTTGGCTCTTCGATGGGTAAGTCCTTTGGTGGTATTGTGTTGTAACTTTTATTGGTGAATATATAGAGAAAAGTACTTGCAAAGTCCTAGAGGCTGGCTTCTCTACATAGTGGACTGACTCTCTCCTAGTTTGGAGAGTGGAACCACTCTACATGACCTTGTCAAGTGCTTGTTATCAATTCCTCTAATCCTTGCTATTGCTTGTTAGTTAGGACTTCAGATTGCACTTAAGCTATTGGTTTTAATTTGATATAATTTGAACGTCTACTCTATCTTGTGAGAATTTTTGAAGCTCTATTCACCCCCTCTAGAGCCCTAGATCCAACAAGTGGTATCAGAGCTAAGGATCTTCTCCAACAATCTCCCGTGAGATGAGAAGATGGGTGACAACCTACTTGGTTCTCTCAACCTAGAGGGAGTCTTCTCCATGCGTCCTCCAATCTTTGATGGCACCAACTTCCTCTATTGGAAGCGATGTATGCAATTTTACATTCAAGACATGAACTTTGACATGTGGAAGGTGATGGTCACATCTTATAAGGAGCCAACCGGAGCTGTTGTAACATTGAATGAAGTTGCACTCAAAGAAGCCCAACTCAATGCAAAAGCCATAAGCATCCTTTATACATCCCTTACCCCAACGGAGTTCAACAAGAGCTCATCTTAAGACATCGCCTATGAGACTTGGGACAAATTGTGCATCACCTATGAAGGCACAAAGTAAGTCAAGGAGGCAAAGATCTACATGTTGAATAGCCTTTTAGAGAACTTCAAGATGGGTAAGAAAGAAGGGATTACATAGATGTACTCAAGACTCAATGTCATCATCAATGGGTTGGTTGCATTGGATAACACTTTGGATAGAGGTGTAATCAACTCCAAGATCTTGAGGACACTACCAAAGAGATGGGAGTCAAAGGTCACCTCCATTGAAGGTGTGAGGAGCCTTGATGACATCCCAACCGAAGAGCTTATTGGCAACCTCCAAGCCCATGAGACAAGGCTTGACAAACAAGAAGAAGAAAAAGCCAAGTAAGAAGAAAATGAATCCAAGAAGATCAAAGATAGTTCTTTTAAAGCAGAAGTGGAGGAGGTCATCCTTCAACAAGAACTTGCTTGTTGGACTTCTCCTTCCTCCTCTAGTGAATATGATGGCCCAAGTGAGCATGAAGCTAATTACATCAAGGGCAAAAACTTCAAAAAAAAAGCATCCTCCTCCTCTACTCGTAGATACTACAAGTGTGGACAAAAGGGGCACTACAAGAGTGAATGTCCCAAGTGAAGAAAGTCACACCACAAGGGAAGCTCAAAGAAGGAAGAGGGGTACAAGAAGGAGAGAAAGTACAAGAGGAAGGAGAAGAGACACAAGAATGCAGCTCATGCAGCTTGGGAAGCTTCATCTTCAAGTAGCTCAAGCTCTAAAGAAGATGGAGAGTGCCACCTAGCACTCATGTCCTCTACTAGTGAAGAAATTAGTGAGGTAAGTGAGGTAAGTTTGCATGAGCTATCTAAGAAACTATTATTGACATACTTATCTCTACCCATTCATCTTTTTCTAAATGTAAATCTAAAAGAAAATGGTTAGGAAAAATCATTGATGATCGATATGCTGAACTTGACATCCTTGGTCAAGTTAATGATTTATTTTTCTAGACATATATTGCCTAGTGCTAATGTTGCTTCCATTTCCCTTGAGAAGGGTTCATATTTAACTAAAGCCCTCTATCTTGAGGCCAATCTTGTTCATGCTAGGGATGACATAGCAAGCTTATATTCTACCATTATTTCTCTAAATGATGATAACCATAGATTGAGAGCATCCCTATAAAAATTCCTCAAAGGAAAGAACTCCCTAAATAAAATCATTGACCATTCTACCAAACAAAGTGGTACTAGTGGTTTGGGATTTATAAGGGGAGCACCAAAGGGCAAGATCAAAGACAAAGGTATGAAAAAGAGCAAGGAGACCTCTTTCTTTGTAGGAGAGTCTTCCGGCACTAAGAATACTATGGTTTGTTCTTATTGCAAATGTGATGATCATTATTCTACTTATTGTCCTTACAAGCCTAAGGGGACCAATCCAAAGATGAAATGGGTCCCCAAGCTAACTATGGACCTCAAAGTTTGAGTTGGGAACTGACATTCTCCTTTCTTGCAGGAAAAAAAATATGGATTGTTGATAGTGTCTACACAAAGCATATGACAGATGATATAAGCTAATTCAACAACTTCACCAAAAATAAAGGAGCTTTGGTCACCTTTGGGGACAAGAAGAAAGGTAAAGTCAAAGGTGAGGGTGATGTAGGTGAATCATTGTGTATCAATAATGTTCTCTTTGTGGATGGCCTACATCATAATTTAATTAGTGTTAGTCAACTATGTGACAATGGTTACCTTGTGTTTTTACTTCCTTTGAATGATTGATTCTAGATTCTCTCACGTACCAAGTTATACATAAGGGAACTAGAAATGGTAATGTTTATGTTATTGTTCTTGACTCTATTAAGCCTATTGTTGGTAGATTCCTAGTAGTCAACTCGAATGATATTTTTCTTTGGCACCATCGGATTGGTCATGTAAATATGCATCGGTTGAGGAAGTTGGGTAAAAAGGACATGGTCAAGGGACTTCCCAAATTAGATTTTGAAAAGGATGAGGAAAGCCAACCTTGTACCCAAGGAAAGCAAACCAAGTCCTCCTTCAAATCCAAAGGAGTCCTTAGTACCAAGAGAGCTCTTGAGCTTCTTCACATTGATCTATTTGGACCAATGAGAACTCAATCGCTTCGTGGTTCTAAGTATTTCCTTGTTATTGTCGATCATTTCTCTAGATATACTTGGACCTTCTTTCTCGTTTCTAAGAGTGATACGCTTGATGTTTTCTCAAGCTTTTGTAAAGGAGTTGAGAATGAAGCTTCGTGTTGCATCATTTCCATCCATACTGATCGTGGGGGAAAATTTGAAAATGAGCTTTTCGAACTTTTTGTCAAGAATTTGATTATGCACACAACTTCTCTTCACCTCAAACACCTCAACAAAATGGGGTTGTAGAGAGGAAGAATAGGTCTTTACAGAAGATTACTAGGACCATGCTTCTAGAGTATGATACTCCAAAGAAGTTTTGGGTTAAAGTTGCTAGTACCTCATGTTTTGTGCAAAATCAGGTTTTTACTCATCCTTCTTTGAAACCCCCATGAGCTATGGCGTGGTAGGAAGCCTTCTATCGAGTAATTTCATATTTTCGGATGTCCTTTTATTTTGAATACGAAATATTATCTCGAAAAGTTTGATCTGAAATCTTACAAGGCTTTCTTTCTTGGATATAGCACTACTAGCAAGGCTTATAGAGTATTTAACATTGATCTGGCTAAAGTAGAAGAATCCATAAATGTTAATTTTATTGAGACTAACATCTCTATTTTTGAAGATATTGTTCCAAATGATGATGTTGTAGGTGAAGTAATTCCTATCCTAAAAGAGCTCAACATCACCCAGAAGGGAAAAGAGGTGGTTACTCAAGAAGAAGAGAAAAATGAAGAGAATAAGAATCCAACCCCCCGATTTGCAAAGAATCATCCAAAAGAGATTATTTTAGGTGATCCATTTGAAAGAGTGAAGATGAGAGAAGCATTCAACAAAGAACAAGCCAATAACGCCTCTATCTCACAACTCGAGCCAAAGAACATCAAGGAAGCTCTTTGGGGATAATGAGTGGATCCTAACTATGCAAGAGTTGGAGCAATTTGAAAAGAACAAAGTTTGGACCCTAGTACCAAGACCAAGTGATAGAAAGATCATTGGCACCAAATGGGTCTACCGCAACAAGCTTGATGAAAGCAAAAAGTGGTAAGGAACAAAGTAAGGTTAGTGACTCAAGGCTACAATCAACAGGAAGGTATAGATTTTGATGAAACATATGCACTTGTAGCTAGACTTGAGTCCATTCGTATGTTGCTTGTCTTTGCTAGTTATAAAAAATTTCTTATGTATCAAAAGGATGTTAAAAGTGCATTTTTGAATGGTACAATTGAGGAGGAAGTGTACGTTACACAACGCCCGGGCTTTGAACATGATAGTTTACGTAACCATGTCTATTTGTTGCAAAAAGGTCTCTATGGACTCAAACAAGCACCTAGAGCTTGGTATGAGAAATTAAAGAACTTTTTGTTAGATCATGGGTATATCATGGGAAAAGTGGATTCTACCTTATTTCTAAAGCACACTTCTAATAATTTTCTTATCATACAAATATATGTTGATGATATCATTTTTGACGAAACTAACATTGATCTTTGGAAAGAATTTAGTGATCCTATACAGAGTGAATTCGAGATGAGTATGATTGGTGATCTCACGATCCTCCTCAACTTTCAAATCAAGAAAACAAAAGATGGAAATTTCATCAACCAAGGCAAGTATACAAGTGAACTACTTAAATGCTTTGGGATGGAGAATACCAAGTTGATGGACACACCCATGTCAAACACCACCAAACTTGAAAAAGATGTATAAGGTGAGAAGGTAGATGAGAAGCTCTATAGAGGTATGATTGGAAGTTTATTTTACTTAATTGTCTCTAAACTTGATATAATATTTAGTCTTGGCTTGTGTTCTTGCATTCAATCAAATCCTAAGAAATCACATCTTATAGATGTTAAGAGGATTTTAAGGTACTTAGTCAAAACCTAAAATTTTGGGCTATGGTATCCCAAATCAAGGACTTTACTCTTACTTCTTATAGTTATGTGGATTATACATGGTGCTTGATTGATAAAAAGTACACAAGTGGCACTTGTTTCCTCCTAGGACCATGCTTGGTGTCTTGGTTTTTCAAGAAACAGAACACAGTGGCATTATCAACCACCGAGGTTGAATACATTGCATCTGAAAGTTGTTGTGCCCAGGTCCTATGGATGAAGCAAATGCTCCAAGACTTTAACATTCATTTTGATGCTTCTCTTGTCTATTATGATAACACTAGTACAATTAACATGTCATATAACCTTATCTAGCATAGTAGAGATAAACATATAGAGGTTCGCCATCATTTCTTCTGTGATCACATTGCCAAGAAGGATATCTATATCACATATGTGGATACGGAAAATCAATTAGCGGACATTTTCACTAAATCCTTAGTTAGAGAGAAATTTAATTTTATTAGATCTAAACTACTCATAACTACTTTGAATGAATCTGATTTGCCTTCTAGCTAGTTATCATCTATCCTATATGTTTTGCCTCTGTTTTGATCACCATTGCTTACTAACATGCTTAAAACCAGTTGTTCATGTTCATTTTGGATTGTTTTTCTCTTGTTTTTGGGTATATCTTACAAACACATGTTTTACCGCAAAATAGTACCCAATTATGAGTGATATATGCCTAAGTATGTTCAAAATACATGATGGACTTGAAAATAAATTTAATTAGAACGCTAACGACTAGTTTTGTAAGTTTAGGTCAGGTTGACCATCGGTCGAGTTGCCAACTCGACCGATCAGAGGACAAGAGCTTTTTTAAAAGAGCATATTGGTCGAGTTTCTGAGTTCACAGAACTCAACCGATAGTCGGGCTGGAGAAAATTTAAGATAGGTTTGACTGACTAATCTCCCTCTCTACTAGAGAAAATTCGACTGATCCGACCTCTAGCTCCCCAAAGCTCTCTATTCTAGCCCTAACCTTCCTCTCCCTCACCCTAGTTCGACCTAGCTTGACCTCCCTTGACCTTCCCCCTTGTTAACCTAGGTATGTGGATGATTTTTGGTGGTGAGTCTTTAGCTTTTGCTTTCTCCTTCCTCTCCTTTTCATCTCTATGGCATCCAATAGGAGGAAAAGGGCTGCCCCAGTCAATGCACCTTCATCTTCGTCCAACTCCCGCTTGATTCCGTTTGATGACACTTTCTTTGTCTCAAATGAGGCTCTAAATAGGTATAAGGAGCTCCTTCCCCGCAACCCTTTCCCTTTTCGTGCCCTATTTGAGCCTAAACCACAAAAACAAGAGGTCATAGATCAAGTAGCATAGTTACTTTATGATCACCATCTCTCTGCCTTAGGCGTTGAACGTGTGTGCTACAACAATTCCATCACTAGCGCAAAAGTGGTTCATGAATTCTACGCTAACTTGTGTTGGAATTACGACACCCTCGTACCCCCGCCTGATAATCAAGTACTCCTCACATCCATGATAGTCAGGAAGAGATTTCAAGTCTCTGAGGATACTCTGAACATCTTCTTTTTAGGTACCGAAGTGACTGACACCTGGCGTAAGGACTACCCAGAGTACTTTGACTTAGTTGAGTTTGAGGTCTTCTACAAGCTATATGCTCTTACTCTCCCTGATATTCATAAGTTCTTGAAGAAGCCTTAATTACCGTATAGGAATAAGTGCACCCTTCCCTCCTCTTCCTTAGACCTCAAGAGACGTGTCCTCGCCCTAGTTGTTAACTGCAATATTCACTTGAAGAAGAATTAAACTGAGATTACAGAAAATGTTGCAGTGATCATGTATTATCTCTTGAAGAACATCGGAGTCAAGTGATTAAGATATGTTCTCCATCATATGACCTTCTTTGACTCATGCAAGAATACCCATGGCACCCACCCACCCTACCCAGCCCTGATCTGTGGTATGTTCTAGCTTACCACTGGAAAATCTCTTTTCCATGACCTTCATTACAAACCTGCTCAGAAAGGAGTTTGTATCAGTGAGACCACTCTTCTAAAGTGTTTGCCTATCCTATCCTCTACCACACCTGGCACCTCTACCTCTGCCTCTACCCGAGCACCTCCACCACCTCAACCTTCTTGACCTACCTGTGCCTCGTTCCATGTATCCAATGAAACCCTTATGGGCTACATGATGCATCAACAAGCATACGACTTTCAAGTTTAGGAGCACCTACGTCAAGACCTTTATTCCATCATGTCCAACATGAACATGTCTTGTGCACACCCCTACCCAGCCTACCAGCCCTACCCAGGAGGTGACTATGCATCCTATGCATAGTGATCACTTTTACCCTGCCCCTCCACCTGCATCTTCCGCTGCTAAACCCTCTGTTGCTGGTGGATCTACCCCAGGTGTGTTGCCTCTGACTGTTGGCCCCTTGGCCACTCCGCTTGCCAGGCTCGGTAGTTCTGCTCCTTCCCACAGGACAATGAGCTCCATGCTCTTGGTATGTCTTGGGATGAGCAGAATACACGTTGGCCCGGTCAAGGTTTTGGTTCTCTTGCTAATGAGGAGATGCCAGACTAGGCTGAAGAGGCGGCTGGTGCTGAGAAGGGGGCTGCTAGTGATGATGAGGATGATGGCGAGGCATCTAATGATGATGGCTCTGATGGTTTGCTGGTACCTCCGGTGATGAAGGCGATGATGACTACAAGCTTGATGCTTCTGATGTTGAGGATTATGATGTTGTGGACATAGATAGCTTAGATGTTAAGTTGTCTTAGTTTTTAGTCTAGATGTTGATCATATATATCTTTCAAGGCTATTTTTTATTAGAAACATCTGGGCACATGTTCTGAGTTTTACCATTTTATCATCTATCTTTCATCATTTTGGCTTGTAGCTATTTTTTTTCTTTCTGAGAACTTGCTTTTTGGGTTGTAATCTTAATTTTGTGCACACATACTCTTTGATTTACTATATCTCATGAGTTGGTGCCATGTTTTACCATATTTTGATTATGCCTTAGATTGTTTGTTTCTCTCAAATCTATTTGATGTATGCTTTGAGTTTGTATGTTATGGATGTATGCTTTGGTTGTGCTTTAATAAGACTTATTTCTATGCTCCTCTACCCCCTTCCTTTTTGATAATGTCAAATGGGGGAGAAAAGTCCAATGTTTTGAAGCTCAACCATATTGCTTTTATTGCCTATGTGACCTTTTCTTGTTCATTATATGCTTAATCATGTGACTTTCTAAGGGACCATATAGTACATATGTGTTATATTGTTTTGTGTAGATAGACTAACTATGCAGGTACGAGTAAGCATATATTGAGGGGGAGCAATTCACATTGTTCAAATCTTGAATCCCCTTACAATTCACAAGGCAAAGGTATAACTTCAAGATCATTTTCAATATGATTGAGGAATGGTTTGCCATTGTCAAAAAGGGGGAGAATGTTGAGTTAAGAGTTATACATTGCCCATATTTTGATAATGAATTAACCATTTCATTCCTATGTATCTAGTATGTTTGTTCAAGATTGATTTCAGATTTTAGGTACATGAAAATGATCAAATTACACAAGCCCTAGCTTGTTCAAGTTCAAGTCAAATGCAATGTAAGTGCGCAATTTGGAAAATCACTCCAAATGATCTTAGATGATTTTTGTAATCACTGGTATTTATGATATGACTTGTAACTAAGATGAGAAAAAATCAAGGTCACTTAGTTCCATGGTTTAATGACTCGAATGTCAATTTAGAAAATTTGTCACAGGTTGTTCATCAGTTGAGTTCGAAACTCGACGATCCTATAATGGACTTTCTAAAGATGACCCATCGGTCGAGTTGCACACTCACAGAACTCGACCGACCGACTCACTGAGAAAACTAATTTTAGCTCATCGGTCGAGTTTCCCAGAACAAACTCGACTGATAGTTTGAAAATTTGGCTTTGTCATTTAGTGGATCAGTCGAGTTACGTTTATTGAAACTCGATCGAATGTATTGTACAAAAAATGCAGAAGAAGTGATTATAACCGTTGGCGAAATTAGATATGTTGCATCTTGGAAAATGGCTATATTTTGACCCTAAGTGATCCCACACTCAAGGGAACAACCCCAGCTATAAATGGGACGTCTTGGAGTTCATTCCAAGTTTGCACATTCATGTTATTCTAAGTCCTTGCTATAATTGAGTGTGATGAAACTCCTTGAGCCCCTTTCTCTCTTTAGTTTACACTTTATTTCGTGATTATGAGTGACATAGGTCTGTTGTAAGAGAGCTACTTCCTTGTGCTTGTAAAGTTTTCATCCACTCCATCTTCCCTACCCTTTTCTCCATGAAGCAAAGGTGAAGCGAGCTACTTCGAGTGAAGGTGGAGTTGTTGTTGTTCTTCTTCAAGGTTGAAGAAGAGGTGAAGATCTTCTCCAGGTGAAGGAGAAGGCAAAGTTTGAAGATCCAAGAAGAGTAGAAAAGTCCTTGAAGGCGAATGACTTGTGCAAGAGTGGGTAAGACCTTGGAGAAGGCTGAAGACTCTTGGCAAAGTGGGTAAGTCCTTGGTAAGGTGGAAGACTCTTGGCGCTTGGATGGGTAAGTCCTTTGGTGATCTTGTGTTGTAACTCTTATTGGTGAATATGTCTAGAAAAACACTTGCAAAGTCTTGGAGGTTAACCTCTCTAGGTAGTGGACTGACTCTCTCCTAGTTTAGAGAGTGGAACCACTCTACATGACATTGTCAAGTACTTGCTATCAATTCCTCTCATCCTTGCTATGCTTGTTGGTTAGGATTTCAAATTGCACTTAAGATATTGGTTTTAATTTGATATAATTTGAAGGTCTAATCTATCTTGTGAGAATTTTTGAAGCTCTATTCACCCCCCCCCCCAGAGCACTAGATCCAACACATACTTCTGATCGAGTAGCAAATATTTTCACAAAGCTTCCTCCCAAGGCCAGATTTACTACCATGGTGGACAAGCTAGGATGATTGATACCTATGGTCCAACTTGAGGGGGAGTATTAGTATATATGCTTTATTGAATTATGATATGTTATGTGTTGTGTTGTGTGCTTCATACATGTCTTTGAATTATGATATGTTATGTGTTGTGTTGTGTGCTTCAAACCTAACTTATCTTTAGCCTTTCTTGTATCCCATATTGCCTATTTCTGTTTCTTACTTACTCTCTTATCCTATAAAAGAGAGCATTGTATCAGTTATAACACATCAAAGTAAGACTTTTCACTTCTATATAGACCATATAGAGCAATTTCAGTCTCAATTAGACTAACATTTAGGCACCCAATTTCTTTATTGGTATAGCAGGCACAATCACTCCATCTTAGTTTCTATCAACCACTCTCATCCGAGCACCATTAGCAGTAGTCCAACCATCATCTTAGTTAACTTTTAGGTAGTCAAGGTGAGTACCCTCTCTCCTAAAAAAGGATGTTCTGAAACATTGAAAAGTGAAAACCATGTTGCAATTGGACAATATCTTTGATGACTAGGATCTATAGTAGCATCTAGGCTTAGCTTTCTTAATCCAACTGAAAATGTCCTAGTCATCACATTGTAGGTGGAATTTTGTGGCATTCAAAACAGTAGAAACTTTGAGACAAATAAAACAACTTCCTCCTGAACTAGACTAGAATTTTATGTACTCGGTTTCTTCATCGCACAGTAGCCACAATCACTCCACTTTTATTTCTAACTACTAATCCCAAAGGAGTGCTATTTTAGCAATCCAGCCATCATCATATTTATTTTTCTGGTAGTCATTAGTTGGTTTCAGCAACAGCGATGGGTGGTCATCTGGATCTGTAATTATGGCTGTAAAACTGACTTTAGCTTTGTAGAAGTAGAGTTTTAGCTTATTACCAACCCCCATGACCAGAGAGAGTGGGTTGGGATCTTGTGATTGAACACTGAATCATTTATCCCTTTTTTGATGGCCTAATGATAGGCATAGATATTCAAAAGATCATCATCCGAGTAGCAGCTACGCCATTTACCAAACTGGCTACAAAAATCGGTTACAAGCTAGCAAGGCCCTGCCCACTAAAGGTAGTTCACCCCAGAATCTCTTCGCCCAACCACAGTTGAGGAGTCGAGGAGGAAAAATGTGATTTGATTAGTGGGAATGGTATCAGGTGGTTAATCTGGTTGTTGTCAAAGATCAACGCCTCGCTGCTAAGTTTTGAAGTTTATAAGATGATCTAACTGTAAAGATGCCCTTCTTCTCAGGCAAACAGTAAGGAGAATCAATAGTGTAGAAGTATCATTAATCATGGTTGCTATCACATTAGGGAAAAGATCATTGAGACAATTTCGATACATTCTTCAACCATATAGAGTTGAATACATTCTTCTACATATCCCTAGAAAGCTTCTCTCAGTGGTCATTCAGTTCAATTCACATTTAGTACATATGTAGATGGGCATACAACAGTCAACCCCACACTAATACACACTAGTCTACACTCAAATGGACAAGGTGGAGGGGCTGACGAGTTTTACAAAAATTGACATTATGCACATCGTTTATAATATATGGTACATATGTCCATGCGTGCTTTGCCAATAGCAGACTGAGAGAAAGTCAACTGTAGCATTGGTAGTAAACTTCAGTTTACATATACACTATTCATTTCTCTTGAATGCGGATAGTTCTCATTGTTTCTGGAGAATTAGTGACTTATGTTATTCAAGTTAGAGTGTAGTATGGCCAATCTTTTCTGCTTTTCTTCTTCACGTGTTCACGTCGCTTGAAATGAAAAAAATGGGACAATTAGTAGTTGAGTGGTTTAGTTTTTTAGGTGGTTACAATATATAGGCCCATGGCTTCTTGGACAATTGGTTTGAATGAAAGAACAACCTGTGTTTTCAGAACCCATTTATAATGCTAGGGTAAGCTAATTACATTGTGACTTTGGACTCAATGACTTAAGCTGAAATTCTTGAGAGTTTTAGAGTTTGTTTGTTTTTATTGTAGTTGTACCTAACCTGTGAATCATGCACTGCATATATTCTGTTTGAAGGTTTGACCTTTTTCTGATTATGTTCTTTTATTCATCCATCAAAGTCTGTAGAATTGAATTGAAGACTGCTTGAGCTTAATTCGTTTTTGTTTTACATGTTTTTGAACTCTGGATTTGTTTCCGTTGAGATCTATTTCTGTTCTTTTGCTGATAAGGCTTTGTTTGCAGTCTTCTTTTTAACAACCTCTCAGGATAACTTCAGAGAGCACGATATTGAAAAAATATTAAGTAAATTACCCCTTTGTTTAATTACATATTTAGGTTCAGAAATGGATTTTCCCAATCACGTCTAGTATGGGCTCAAATCAAGGAAGTACAGACACGTTTTTAGACACAGACACGGACACAACAAATTTCAAAAATATAGGACACTGACACGACACTGGATGAGGGAAAATATTTTTTTTAATATATACATATATGTGGGTGTATGATATATTAACTGGAATATGTTTTCAAATTTATCGAGATCAACGTATCTATGTATATATAATCGTATATGCATATAGAGGTGTGTCTTTGTGTGTGTAGTAGAGACAATGTGAAGAAAAAAAATAAACGTGTATTTCTATAAATATAGTATATTACAGATTTTTTATATATACGAGTTCATATTACTCATTTAACCAACTTATTAGACCATAATTTGATTCATAATATCTGATTCAGCTTAGACTTTACCTATTGTTTTTTCTCAACAGATTTGTAATTGTGATCAGATATGAGCTCTATGTTACATTTTCTCAGTAATAGGACATAACAGTAGTTGTATATTCAACATTTGCATTGTAAAATAGGCCATTACAGCAGTTGCTGCTGTAATGACGTGTCCAGGAAATGTCTGGGGTGCAGAAAAAGATCAAAATGAACTGGACACGTCCCAGCCATGTCCAAAAGGTTTTGGGCCGTGTCCAAGAAGTGTCCGTGTCAAAAACGTGTCCGACATGGACACGGGGGCTGTCTAGAAGTGTTCGTGCGTCCTTGGCTCAAATATTCAGGTTCATAAAATGAATAGGTGATTTGATCTAATCTGGTCTGAGCTTATCCTTGAACTATAAAAACACCTACTTTATAGCTTTTGAACATGAATCATAACTTTATTTTGACAAAATGTTATTGTTTGAACGATAGAAGATTATTGACATGCACTACTTGCCTAAGACGTCCCTAGCCAACATGGTAGAATGTTATAATTGGCTCCTCTTGGAAAATTGATATTCAGGCTATTACCAAGGTGATTATGCTTGTGTTACCACTTGAAAGATAATAAACACCATTTTAAGTCTAAAGGCAACATCCTTACTTTGTTAGCTTGGTTCGAAAATCAGTTGTAAGTGGTACACTGAATTCTTCTTTCAGCAATGCTACTTGTGATATAGCCTTTATCTGCTGGCTTCCCCCTACATAAGCTATTGGATACTGCTACATGTTTTATTTAATATAGAGTTTTCTGTATTTTCAGACCAGTGAATGGAGGTCTTCCTTGTTTAATGACTACATTATGGTATGGATCCAAGATATGAGGCTCGTCATTCTTAGAACTATTAACTTGTTTTTGTTTGTGTTTCTGCTTGTCAATTCTTTCTTTAAGTAGTCATAAACAACTATTGAACATGATTCACTTTGTTGATCCTTTTGCTCCTGAAAAACCCTTGTTTTGTAGCTTAAACTTTCCTTCCTGGCTATCAGCTTCGCTTGCCAAGTTAATAACCTGGAGGGTGGAAAACCCGGCCATAAGGGACAGCCAAAATTAATTGGGTAATGCAAAATGGTGTGAAAAATTCATTAGGAAATGTTAGTATACAAGTCTTTCATTAGTTAGGATAGTATCAGAGTAGCCATTCAAATTTTTGTGAGGGGGCACCTTGTGTCCATATAGAGTTTCATATATTATGTCGGTTAATCTGGTTGTTTTCAAATATAGTCCTCAAGTATATTCTATTTGTCAGTTGGCCTTAGAGATATTTAATTGTCCTCTATATATAAAATTTTCTAGTAAAGGAATTTCGAAGTCGAAAATCAAGTTTTCATGGCCAAGTAGCTCTGCAATTTTCCTTACAAAAGTCAAGTTCTGTAGTAAAGTAGAAACAGCCATGGGGATATTTTTCAGTTTCAGGTCAGCCATCAGCACAGCCTCCAACAGCATCATCTGGGGTTGTTGGTGCCTCTTGCCAAGGTCCACTCATGGCTTCTGCAAATCCATGTATTTTGTATCAAGCAGTGCATTCCCAAATGAAAACGCAATCCCCTTTCTTGATGAGCAATGGGGATGAACTCCAACGCCCTCACACATCCTACATTTTATCGATGGGTTCCCTTTTTTTCACTGCCTAAGAACTCATGGAATCTTGGACCTCCACTCACCACTCATGAATACCTGAACCTTCCACCACTCTTTAAGTTTTACTTTGAAGTATAAAACGTATGGATTGTATTCACACCTAGAGCACTGGTATGAAGATCCACCACCAAAGTTTGGAGTGAGGAACAACAACAGCGTTATGACATAATGGAAATATTCTCATCCGATCCCCATGCTTTCTTTATGTATTGTTTTATATAAGGGCCATCGAAGTGAAGCTGCGTAGCTAGACAATAGTAGGCAGAGCACATGGTCTCATTTGGAACAACTCAATGTCATGAACAACGAGTGTCTAATAGTTAAGTATGAGTTTACGTGCTACTAACAAACATGACTATAGATTATAGCATACACTTGGGCTCTTCCCTAAAGCAGATATCAGTGAGTGAAGCAGACAAAAAATCAGTTGTTATTGTCTCCATTTGATGGAGTAACAGTTTTTTTTGCTAAAAAGCTGAATAGTGAAAACTAACACAAACTGAAAGTAACCAGAAAATTAAAGGCAGAGAGGTATAGAGAGAATTAGCTAGAACTGTCTTCTTCCAAGGAGGTACAGAAATAGAGGTTGACGAGGGAAAAAGTCTTGAGAGTATTCCCATGGGTTTGCTGCTGCCACCTGTCTGGGTTAGTAGTTCAGACATCTATAGCCACCAGGAAAAGTTCATAAGGTTGTCCAGATATTTTTTTTTAGTTTAACAAGTAGAATAAATTTATTTAATTGATCAATTAAATAAGAAAGGTATCCATTTCTACATAGGATATTTTTTTGGTCTCAATCAACGCAAGTGAGGTGGTGACAGATGGACCGTACTCTTCTACTGTTTAGAGTTGGATACATTCTTCTCCATATCCCTAGCAAGCTTCTTTCAGTGGTTATTCAGTTCTGCTCACTGTTAGCATATATGTAGATGGGCATACAACAGTCAAACCAAAACTAATACACACTAGACGATCTACTCTACACTGAAGTGGGGAAAGGTGGAGGAGGGCCGACAAGAATTTTGACAAGACTATCATCAGTGTGGTTCATCAATTCTAATATATGGTATATTTGTCGTACTTGCTTTGCTGATAGCAGACTGAAAGAAAGTTGACTCTCGGTTTCATAGTGAAGTTTAGTTTACATATATCTTATTCATTTCTCTTGAGTGCGGACACTGTTCTTTGTTTTTGTAGAATTAGTGACTTCTTTTATTCAAGTTGGAGTGTAGTGTGGTCAAACTTTTCTGCTTTTCTCCTCCGTGTGGTCACGTCAGGTGAAATGAAATAAAAGACAAAGATGGACGATTAGTGGTTGCATATGGTTATGTTTTCCGATGATCATTGTATTACATGCCTATAGCTGCCTGCACAATCGATGTGTATAAAATAACAACCTAAATTTTCAGAACCCATGTATAATGACATGAAGAGCTAATTGTAATATAACAAATTCAGTAGGCGTACTTCTTCGTAGACCTTCATAAAAGTTTATATACTTAAAGTAGCAATGAAACTTCAGAATATATATTTCCTCTCCTTTTTACTTCCAGTTTGTTGAAATTCATTCTAGTTTTTTGGTTGTGAATATCGTGATCTTTGCAGCGGTGACTGAGGCAGTGGTGGGAGATACCAGATTTGTTGGTACAATATTGCATTCAGATACAAGGATGTACAATTGGCTTCTATCAGTGATAAAATGGACATCGAGTATGCTGCAAGATTCTTTTCAAATTTGTTTGATTTACTCATAGTTATGTGACTGCGAATTTATTCTCTTATAAAGACTTTTTTATAAAATAGAAAGCTAGAATAATAAAAGTTTACTAAGTTTTTGTGTAATGTCTACATGATTACAGTAACTAATATGTTGCGAAATTTCTTGTTATCGTTTCTCATTTTATGCCACATGATACTTAAGTGATAAAATTCCAACTTGCAAATTTTTGTTTCACAAATAATATAAATTCCCCCCCTCCAGGCTTTAATGTAAAGTACTGGCTAGGAGAAGATATCTCATTTTGTAATGATAACACTCCAGACTTTTGCAGTCCTCAATCATCAGGTATAACATTACATAAACCAGCTAGTAAGATGTAAAGAGTGGGTCTGAAAAATGTCAATATCAGGGGGTTTCTCGGTGACAAGAAATGGGTGAGTAGGCATGGAAATTTTTTAAGGCATGTAGTTCGCAGATAGCTCCACATAAGAAAACTCATGGATGAATCCCATGATAGTGAAAGTAATATTCAATAGTTCGTTCTAGCCTGGACTTAACATTGCAACACTTTTGATATTTTTCTTACCTATAACCGTGTTCCTAAGTGATCAGTCAGTTGGGCATCTGGACTTAACATCACAACACTTTTGATATTTTTGACATACAGTCATGTGCGTAAGAAGTTATCATCCAGCCGGGTATTACTTTTCCGATTACCAATCCACACTATTTCATATACGTAAATATATGAGGAACCCACTTTATCAGTTCAGAAAATTAATCACTGACCAACATGGTTGTTTTAGCGCCTTATGCTTGATATTATGCTGCTACTCTGATTCAAATGAGGTACGAGCTACCTACTATGTGCCCTGAGTAGCTTTTCTTTTATTCTTTCCATGAATTCTCCATTAAATAAATTGCATGAATCATAGTATGTGTTCACTGTAATAAATGGTCATTTATATCTCACTCTCTCCCCTTAGGTTGAGTTAGGGCTAGGTCAACTCAGTAACAAAAGTCTCCGAATTTTATGAAAAATCGGCGATTTTTCACGATGTTATAGGCTCCCGAATATTCATCACGATTAATACGCCAATCGCCGATTTTTCACGACTTTTCACGGTTAATCCCGCTTTTTCGCGATTTATACGATTTTTTACGATTCTTCATGACTTTTCACGATTTTTCACGATTTTTCTCTTTTAAGTCGCTTGCTCTTTTTTACCAAACCATGTACACAAAATTCCTAATACACACTAAACCTCAAACCCTCCACTCCTCTGGACAGTTCATGTTATTACTCAACTATTTTTTTACTTTTTTTCCTACTTTTTCACTCTCTAAGATTGTATCTCTTGTGGCCGTAGCAGTTGCATGCATCATATATGTATGTACATACATATATTTATCTATATATATATACACATATATACATACATATATATACACATAAATACATACATACATACATATATATACATATATACATACATATATATATATATAGAGAGAGAGAGAGAGTTAGGATAGGATACACTTAAGTAAAGTGTATTGGGGCTGGAATACAATGAAGTTTTAGACCTTTAGATCTGCCCCATTTTTCATCTGTGGCTGGGATTAATCCCACCCACTACAGCCTATTCAACGCTCGCCCCCCACCCACTCTCTCTCTCTGTCAGACCTCAACTCACTCTCCCCTGGTCATTCTCTCTCCGCTCTCTCTCCCCCGCTCTCTCTCCTCCGCTCTTCTCTCCCTCCTCCCGCTTCCCTCTTCTCCCAGGCGTCGACGACCGCAGGCTGCCCGCCTGCCGAAGACCGCACTAGAGACCAGGAGCAGGAGCGCCTCCGCCCGCAGCATTCCGCCGCAGCACCGACGACCAGCTCTCTACGGCGGTCTCCGCTCTCTCTCCCCCGCTCTCTCTCCTCCGCTCTTCTCTCCCTCCTCCCGCTTCCCTCTTCTCCCAGGCGTCGACGACCGCAAGCTGCCCACATGCCGACGACCGCACTGGAGACCAGGAGCAGAAGCGCCTCCGCCCACAGCATTCCGCCGCAGCGCCGACGACCAGCTCCCCACGGCGGTCTCCCTCCTCCGTCACTCACTCCTCGCTCTATCTCCCTCTCTCCGCAGGTGCTGATTGGAGTTTCAATCTTGCATCTGGGTTGATTGGAGTTTCAATCTTGCATCTGGGCAGTGGTGTTGAGTCACTGCAACTCGTGCGGAGCATCAAACACAGGTGGGACTGTGTGCAAGGGCTTCAGGGAATGTTGCCCCCCTTTTCCTCTTCACCACGACGGTAGCCAACCAGGGCGCCTGCGACTCCACTGGCACGTGCCTCACCGACCGCCAAGTGCAGGATGATATAGCAGCAGCAGCTCGCCCTCCTTAGTGGTCAACCGTGGTCGCAGTATGCTCAGATCGTGAGGACTGCTTGCTCCATCAGATTTCACAAACGACCACATTTATCCATGCTTTGATCTTTGTTTCTCACCTCTAGAGTTGTGCTCGATGCCATTGCAGAACTTAGATGCCAGGGATTTTCTGGGATTTCCTAATGTTCCCTTGTCTTTGATGCACACAATGGTCTAGTGGCAGGCCCGCTTATCTTGGCGGCCAGCAGACCCCCCCCTTCATCTCTCTCACAGGCAGCAGGAAGATCATCCCTCTGCTGATCACTCTTCTTAATTCCCATCTGTTAGTCATCCCAAGCCATGGCCAACAAAAACGAAAAACAGTTACCCGATTTCAACATGTTCACAAAATTTTAGTCAGAGATCTTTGATCCGAAGAGGGGCCAAGTATTGCAAATGTGGTGATTTAGTTGAGGCTAGAATAGCTAAGACTCATAAGAACTATGGTCGAGCATTCTTTGGTTGTCCCAACTACAATAAAGAGGTGATTTTTGTGAATTTTGTTCTACTTACATGAGAATTATGAATGTACTGAATTTTCTGAATGCACTGAATTGAATATGTTTCTTATTGTTTGTAGGGACTTCCATACTGTAATTTTTTTGAATGGGCAAACTCAAGTGCAACAACTACTGAAGACTCCAAGAATTTACAAGTTGAGCGAGAGTTAAAGATGGCCAGGACAAAATATAAATGTTGTTTGGTTGGATTAGTGGCTTCTTGGGTTATATTTGTACTTGTGTATGCCGGATCCAATTGTTAATTGTAATGTGATTGGATAGCGGCAATGCCTTAACTGTATGGTTTGTAATCTCTTTTCAAATCAATCAATGAATGAATGACGAGAAAAGCATTTTGTGCACTGATTCTCTCTGTGTGTCTTGATATCAATGTATGTGTGAATATCTTTTTGGATATGTGACATTGCTTGAATGGCATGGATTTGAAACATCATCATATTAATGGCTTGTGTATTTACTAATTACGGAGAAATTGAGACGAGAGCCTAAATACAAATATTAAAAAGATGTCTGCACTGGCCTAAGTGCTGTTGGAAATAACAGGCCAATATCAGAGTCCATTGAGCGAGCTGTAAGAAAACACTGAACTAGCATATGCACATTGGCTCTTTTTAGAGTTATACATGGTTGCAAGCAAGATGAATAGGTATTAGAATTCTAAAAAAGACGTTTTGGGTGCTCAACTAAATACAAAGCTATATCCCACGTGAAATGAGATTACCAGTATGAATGGGTGCTGTGGACTCACAGTTCACAAAGAAAAATTCACAATCACAGCTAACGTAAAGCAGTAAAACAAGGAATTGATTGCAGGAATTCTTATTTTAAACTTCTTTACATCCGTTTCTTAGCATCCATCAGGGTGGACTAACACAACAATCTGGCAGTTTGTCTGATTATATGTGCAGACAACATAGCATAAACTAAACGAGATGTCTGATTGCTGGATGACAAAAAGCAAGCAACAATGGTACTGACCGTTCATGAAAAGTCCAGATTTGATAATCCACAGTCAATATATCATCAGTTTGTGCTTATCCGTAGATCACACAATGGCCAAAATCGAGCAGTGTGTTCTAGACTAACATCATAGTGATTAAGTTAGTTGCAATGTGTTCTGGACTAACTGAACCAAAATAAAGAATTAATTGTTGAATCCTAAAAGGCACGATGCCCTTTGAAATTTCTGATGTCATAATCTTAGCTGAAGTGCAGCAGGTTACTGGAAAATCGTTGAAGTGCAGCAGGTCCTGGAAAATCGTTGAAGTGCAGCAGGTTAAAGCCACTCATTCACAGGCCATGTCACCTAAACCACACACTCAGATCAACAACAAGTCCATTCATTTCAGAATTTTGGATAATCATTATAGAAAAGATCCAGTAAGAACAGAATTTTCCATTTTCATTTCAGAATTTTGGATAAGCATTATAGAAAAGATCCAGTAAGAACATAATTTTCCGTTTCAGCACTAAGCGTGCATACATTAATACATCATCAGCACCCACACGGAAGCACCCACACGGACATAGCATCCCTTTTACATCAAAGGTTCATTACACATAAAGACACAAATAGATAAAGCATCGGTTACAAGACACATTTTTCATGAGTTTTAGCATCCACTTTTACAGCCACGTGAATTCTTCATCCACTGTATCTTATTCTTCCCCAGACTCATAAATTTGATCAAGGTCATCTACATCGGATTTATCATTGGCAACCTGCAATATACATTTCCATCACATGAGAGACAGAGATTATAAAATTCAAAGATCATGCAATATAAGATTAGAGAAACTACAAGGCTTTGTAACTTACCCCATATCTACATGTACGACTATTGTGCCTTTTTCCATTACATGTACTGCATGTCCTTTGTCTTTTTGCTTTTAACTCAGCTTGTGGCTTAAACCTTTGTGGTTTCCTATTTCCTTTACAATGTGATGGTGGTGGATCTCTTGCTTGCATGTCATCTTCCGCATCTTGAATTCGGAGCACACATTGACTACCTTGTGTTGGAATGGGAGCATAAGACCATAATGATGGTTGGCCATCCTTAATTCTGTAGTCTTCTTCATCCTCTTTGTCAAAACGGTTCTCAACCACCTTCTCATATCATATCATCATCATCATCTAAGCCTCAATCCCAACTATGTTGGGGTCGGCTACATGGATCCTTCATTTCCATTCAGCTCTATCATGAGCCATATTCTGATTGAGATGTAGAGATTCAAAATCTCTCTTTATAAGCTCATCCCATGTTAATTTAGGCCTTCCTCTTCTTCTATTTATAGTGTTTGGCTCAATAACATTGCTTCTTATAGGCGCACTAGTAGGTCTGCGTTGCACATGTCCGTACCATCTGAGTCGGCCCTCACGCAACTTGTCCTCAATGCTCGCCACCCCCACTTTATTCCTGATATAGTCATTTCTCAAACGATCTTTTCTTGTCTTCCCACACATCCATCTCAGCATACGCATTTCAGCCACGTTCATCTTGTTGAGACCTTGTTTCTTCACCGCCCAACATTCACTCCCATAGAGCATGGCTGGTCGTATAGCTGTTCTATAAAACTTACTTTTTAACCTGAGAGGGATCTTCTGATCGCATAAAACTCCAGTTGCACTCCTCCATTTCAACCATCCTGCAGTAATCCGGTGACAAACATCATTTTGGACATCCCCGTCTATTTGAATAATAGAACCTAAGTAACGAAATTTGTCACATTTTGGTATATCTACTCCGTCCAACTTGGCTCCATCATTCACACTGCGAGATTGGCTGAAATTGCAATGCATATACTCAGTTTTGCTCCTGCTAATCATCAATCAATTTGATTCCAATGCCTTTCTCCAACATTCAACTTTATCATTCAATCCATCTTTTGTTTCGTCAATCAAAACAATATCATCAGCAAATAACATACACCAAGGAATATCATCCTGAACATTTATTGTTAACTCATCCATAACCAGAACGAATAGATATGGGTTGAGTGTGGATCCTTGGTGTACCCCAACTGTAATAGGAAAAGTTGGTGTACCCCACCTTCTCATATGCTTGGACAAATTTAAACAATCGCAAATGATTATTTACATGATCTTTGAATATTGCATTCATGCTCTCACTCCGTTGTGTTGTAGACATGTTGGAAAAAAATGTGTCTCTAAAGTATACAGGTATCCATTGCTCTCTGATATTCCATAACAAGGTTAGATGTGAGTTGTCACCCAAATTGTATGATGTTATCACCTTCTTCCATCTTTCTTCAAACTCATGAACGGTGATGGGTTGATTGATGCAAGATTGAAACTCTTCACAAAACCCGACAACAGTACCATAAATCACACCTAGATGTTCACGTGCCTTTCTCATTATGTGCCATTGACAACAACGGTGTACTACATTAGGAAATACAATGTGAATAGCCTTCTTCATTGCAGGATCTTGATCAGTTAAGATTGCCTTGGGGTGCTTTCCATACATAGCTTCCAGAAATGTGCGAAAAATCCATACAAATGAGTTAGCGGTCTCATCTCGTAATAAAGCACAACCAAACATAGTAGACTGCTTGTGATGATTCACCCCAATAAAAGGTGCGAATGACATATTGTATCTATTAGTCATGTAAGTTGTGTCAAATGTAACCACATCGCCAAATTTTTGATACGCCATTCTTGACCTCGCATCTACCCAAAAGATATTGCGTGCACAACCCTCATCATCAAATAGTACAGAATAGAAGAATGCAGGGTTTTTTGCTTGTTGCTTTTTGAAATGCTCTAATGTGGAGGCTACATCAACACCTATGTATCTCCTCCTCAAAGAAACAAGTTTGTTGCTTAAATCTTTTCTTGTGAATGTGACATTATGAATTCCACCTTGTTGGCTAGCAATAAGTGACATTATTTGTGCACTAGAAATATTTTGATCATGCATCGCCTGAATCAAATCATGAACCTCAGAAGACATACGACGGTGTGACCGATGAAACCTCTTTTTAGATGGACTCTTAGTGAGATCATGGTTGTGCTCTTTGTCAAAGCTCACAACCACCCACTTTGTGTCTTCTTCTAGCTTGACTCTCATTTGAGCCTTACATCCAGTTTGATTAGAAATGACATCTTTTTTTGGGGTACCCTTATCACCATTGTCTTCCTTCTTTTTCGGTCTATATAACCCTTCCTTGGAACACATGAATACCCTATTTGTGATTGTTTTGGTTTTAGCTGAGACATAGTGATTCCCCTTCCTTATGCTAAATCCCATACGATATGCATATTGATTGTAAAATTCCTCCGCCTTATCAAGACTGTCAAATTGCAAACCTATAAAAGGTTCTAGTTCATATTGTACTTCCACCCTTTCGAAATCCACATCGGTCTCATTTTCTTCACCAAAAATTTCATTTGCATCCACTGCATGGTCATGAGCTAACCAATCTATTCCCGCCATACCATCAACGTCATGAGAAAAATCCATATCTACACATAAAACACATAATCACCCCCTTGTTTGTATTTAGGAAAATGAAACCATATTGTTAAATTAAAACAAAATCTAACCATGTACAGATTGTTGTGTGGTGTTAGTGTCTTCCATATCCGACCAAACTGGGATATAACAGTCCATATCTATTAAGGACAAAAAAAGATTATAACAGTCAATATCTATTATTATGTACAATACAACTGAAGATATGTATATTATTATGTTTCCTGGTTTGGAGGGATGGGGTTGCCTCCACATTTTCAATACCTATTATCATCACTACTCTTCTCAAGTTTAGTACCAGCACACAATGTTTCCTCTTATATCGAGTAACATAAAAAAAACCCTCTTACAGGACATGTTAGTGAAACATTCAGAGACCAGAAATTAAGTATTCAATATCCAAAAAAGTAGCTTGAATTGTTAAAAAGATATTGCACATAATGCATAAATTTAACTTGGGAGAAGAGGGGAAGACGACCTAAATAGCATATGAGAAGCTGGAGGCGGCCGAAACTCACAACGAACTGTTACCTGGGAAGCTGGAGGCGGCGGCAGAAACTTGCAGAAAAACGGCCGTTCGAGCAGAGATCTAGGCGGGGAGAGGGAGAGAGTGAGTCGGGGAGAGATCTAGGCGCAGCAGAAGGGCAGCTCGCCTGCAGCAGCAGCTCGCCCACCGGCAGCAGCAAACGGCCGTTCGGGCAGATATCAGTTGGGCGCCGGCGTTTAGCCGCTGATCCTCAGTCGCCGGCAGCAGCAAACGTCGCCGACCGCCGGCGTTCAGCCGCTGATCCTCAGTCGGCAGGGAGGTCGCCGGGAAGCGGAGGGGAGAGAGCGCGGGGAGAGAGAGAGAGCAGGGAAAGATCGCGCGGGGGAGAGAGAGCACGGGGAAGAGAAAGAGCGGGGAGAGAGAGCGGACGGGTGCCAGTGTGTGGACCCACTGAGTCTGTGGTTGTATCAGTTGGGCACGTTCTTTCCCAGCCACTGATCAAAATCAGGGAACATCCAAGGGCTTAAAACTTCATTGTATTCCAGCCCCAATACACTTAAGTGTATCCTAGCCTAACTCTATATATATATACACACATATATATACTTATATTGCCGACTTATTCTCTATTATTTGCAAATAGTTGACCGAACTTTGACCGAAATTTATCGATCTTTTCACGACTTTTTTCAATTTTTTCCGAATTCCAATTTTTTCCAGCCAGCCGAAAAGTTGCCGAATCCCGAACTTGTTACTATGGGTCAACTAGGAAGCACAAACACACCAAGGTTGAGTCGGGGCTAGATCGGCGGCCTAGTCCTCAAATTTGTGAGTGGGGTAAGTGATCAACTTCCATAACAAAAGGGTTGTCAACCTTGTTATGCTTGCTTCTTTTGTGAAAGACCAGGCTACTAGCTAAGAGATAGTTGTCTTGTTCTTGTACAATATAGGTAGAGGAGTGGTTAGATAAATACTTATAGAAGATCTTTCTCCCACACAACTCCTAGGTTGCATGAGCCATAGCCCTAAAACCAATATTTGCACTACACCCTTTGACCACATATTTCTGACCTCAAAGTTTTACAAGATTGGTTTCCAAGACCTATAACATGTAGAGGTATACTGCTTATCACCATGAATGCCACGAGCTTTAGCATATCAAGAAAATTGAGTACTGTCTATGTTTTCCATACATGAGCCTCTATCCTGGTGAGCATTTGAGGTATATAACTACAATAAATGGCATTCATACCAGATTGCTTTGCCTTGTCTAGTAATCTACAAACTGAGCCAACAACAAAGGTAATATTATCACCTACCACAATGAGACACAGAAGAGCTTGCACAAATAGTTGAGAGTTTGAGGCAGAATCTGATGAATGAGCTCTATATCGTTTCTCCGTAGTGTATCTTTATAAAAGGTCGGCCATTTTCTGTTTTCTTTCTCTTGCACTCATAACTGCATACTGCTGAAACTTGCGCCTCTCTTTCAGAATTCATGTGTAGGCCTTTGCCTTGTATATTCCTTATAGTAAATGCCTATAGATCGCGAGGTTGAGATAAAATTGCCAAGTAAGCCAAAAAAATGGCAGAAAAGCATAGATATCACTTTGAAAGTTCATATCTTGCAACTAGGAGCAAATAATGTGGAGAAAGAAAATCTGAAATTCGGAAAAGTAATGATCTGACCAGTTATTAGAATCAAGTGTATTGAAGAAACAATTTGACATTTCATTCTATACGAATTATTGATTTCAACAATAGTTTTGTATAGCTTTATACTATTTGCTCCAATTATAAAATATAATTGTCTTTGAATTGTACTCTAAACTATTTATAAACAATGTGTGGCTAAGCTAATTACCAAAGATGCAATGCTAGTTGGGTCTAGAATGAGGCATTCTACTACTAATATGTGACAACAATTGTCTCGTTTCTATGTTTTTTCTTTGGAAGCATATGAAGCATCTGATGTGTCGCCGCGAACACACCAAATCGACTAGGGAAACCATCCCTAGAGTTTACCCTTTTAACGGCAAACTACCCACTTGTAAACAAGCGGGTTGATTTGAGTATAGAAGGGCTCGGTCCCAAGGAACGACGTTATTAAGCGTCAATCAAAAACAAATTGTGATGAACAAAACGTAAATTCCCGTTTTAAGAGTTTGAATAAACTAAAACAAGAAAGTAAAATTGCAGAATTAAAATAATTTATCAAAAGAACTAGAACAAAAGAAAGTGAACTTGCAGAAAGGAGAAGTGATTGGGTTTTAATTCAATTGATGGGAAATGTTGTAAGTACGGGTTTCACCCCCATGGGCCTTCATAATATCTTAACCAGTTTTAATTCCTTTTTAGATAAAGTTAGATTAGGACCATGTAGATTTGTTCCTTTCGGAAACAGATCCCATGGATTAAACTACCCGTAGATTCGAGGTCTCATCATTCTGTAGGTCCTGGTTCAATCATTCAACAAGTTCATGTCCAAGGTCTCATCAAGGAACATGTGAGTTCTATTCGATGTCTTGGTTCACAAGTCTGAGGTCTCATCGTTATGAATAATAATGGTCATGAAGTACAAATGATCAGTTCATAATTCACGTTGATAAATGAATAAAGACTCATCTTTTATTATTTTAAAGGAATTACAGTTTGCTAAGACAGGTTATGGGGCTCATGGGGCTACTCCCCATGTCCCAGCAATGGAAGGACTACTCCATATCACTCATAGAAACAAGAACAAAGCTAGGAAGAATAGAGATTATGTTGCTAACAACACGTTGTGGACTCCGTCTCTCCTTTCCTTGCTTTGTTCCCTCGGGCAAAGTTCTAGATGATATGGGTGTTGATGGATGTGTTTGTGCACTCCCCCCTCCTTTTATAGCGGAGAAAGCATCCTCGGAACCCTAGAATAGGACATGGCAGCGGCGGGAAAATCCTTGAGTCGGTGTGCCAGTCAATCGACTGGGTGGCCAGTCAGTCGACCAGCTTAAATGTTGTGTTATTCTCAAGCAAGGGATGCTTAACTATTTGACTTGATGCTTCGGCGCCAAGAATTCTAGTCGACCAGTTCGAGGCGAGTCAACTGGTTTGACCATGCAAAACACGCCTTAATAGGGTTGAGTCGAGCGACTAGGGTGGCCAGTCGAGCGGTTGGCAATTTGCGGCTTCTCCCTGTCTGCTATTGAGTCAATCGATCGGCGGGGGCGAGTCGACTGACTGGGCTTCTAGGAGGCTGAAGTCGGCCTCTTAATCTTCAAATTTCTCGAGGAAATGAAGTTACAATCTTGGACTTGAACGAGTGACAAGGGACATAATACCTACAAAATGAGGAAAAAATAATGAGAAATCTAATTAAAGAAAGAAAAATAAGAAAATTGTAATTAGTTCCCAAAATTAAAGAAAATAAGGAACGTAATGTCCTAAATAATTGACCTAAACAATGTGATCAAAGTGATGAATATGCATTCATCAGCATCCTAACTAACGTAAAATATGTGTGAAGAGTCCTAAATATAGTGAAATGTTCATAAACAATATCTTAACCTAACTCCTTACCCTCGTTTACCTTTTACAATTTGAATAATGACTTTTATAATGAGCTATGGTTGATGTAAGTGTGATGGTGAATATCTGCAAATCTAATTTAGGTTTTTGAGCTGAACACTAGGAAATTACGCATATGGACAGGTACTTAGAAGTTTTTGGAACCAAATTTGATTGAGGGGATAATTATCTCTTAGAAAGAGCTCTACAAGTTACTTGAGTGGAATGAGTGGACTATTGTACATGTTGCTAGATTTATTTTTCAGCTTTTATGTGTATATAAGAAATATAAGTGAAGTGTATTTTGTAAAATAGAATTTTAGTAGTACAAAAGGATTAGAAAGATCTGTTTATGGTTGGTTGTTTGGGCATGCTTCAAAGTGATGAATCATTGAATAATCAAACCCATATATGTTATGAGTTTTCTCAGCAGATATCCTAAGTTATTTAAGAAGATAAATGCTTTAAGCAAGATATTCTTTGATTTTCTTCTTTATAGAGTAATATATGGAAACAAAAGCTGCGTGTGGGTAGGGTCTCTATGATGTGACGATCATGTGCAAAAAAAAAACCTTCATAAAAGGATGTTTATGCTCAAAGGAGAGAAGTAATATATAGATGAAAGGAAAGGCTAGTAAATCAGTAGAAAGATCTTCAAAAAAGTGATCAGATAGAAAACTAGAAAAGAACAAAAAATCCAAACACTCTCATCACTAACTAAACTGCACAGGTGGTAACATAGAATCATGTGGTCTAAACAATGATTCTTGCACTAGATACTGAGGGATACAAATTTAGAATGGCTTATGTACTATCTCTGAGGGATACGAATCTACAATGGCTTATGTACTATCTCATTGCGGCTCCACGCACTAGGAAATATTTCCTAGTTACATTTGTAAATGAGACATTATACTCAATGTTTTTTCCAAATGTATGCTTGTGCGTTTTTTATACTATATACAAATCTGAATCGGTTTGTTACAATGTTGATCTGCAACCTACCTCATGCAAAAATTTAAAGGTACAGAGATCAGACCTGCAAAATTTCATGGCTTAATCCGTTCATTTTGTCTTCAAAATGGGAGTTGTTGCATTTATCAAAATTTTCTTCGAAATTTCCAAAAATTTCTGTTTCCACATCGTCAAAACAGCATTCAAATTGGAATCTAGATACCTAATTCCTTGCTTATTTTCCACTTCTAGAGATGGCCGCTTAGAGAGGCCATCCTGGTAGTGTTCCAATTTAAGAACTAGATCAACTGACTGCTCCCAAGAAGGAATCTTTTATTGCCATCCAGGCTAGAGGCCAAGTCCACAACATAAGCTAGTACTTTGTTCTGCTAAATTGCAAAGGAAACCAAGACCCAACCCGCAGTTCGCGGGAGCACCTTTGATGGTTCTTTGTATATCAACAACAGTCATGAAGAACTAAAGAAGTCAGTACAGATTCATCTCCCTAAGTTCGGCCTCAGAGTTGTGAAAGTGTAGTTGCCCACAATAGGCTTGGCCCTGGAGATGACACCTAATAGGGTGTTTTTGCTAGAATTGGGCATGCCAACGAGGCAATATCTGCTCTTGAGTTCTAGCCTCTAGGATTGTTTATCTGCTAGAAAAAACAGAAGTTAGTGAAGACTCATCATCATTCATATCGTGAACTCTAGATTCAGAGGAATCAAACTCTAAATGATCTTCATCTTTCCTTTCACAATCAACATTTGCTTCCCATTTCTTTAACTTTTTATAATGTGCAGGAGCTCTATCAAAATATGCACTATCAAGGCCACCTTTTTCTCCACGGGCTATTGTAATTGTTCGGCTTTGCTGCATTAGCTCAGCACCTCCGTGCTTAATGAATGTCTTAATGAATGCATGTCTTAATGAATGCATCTACTAAATGAAAAGATTATACTTCGAATCTATTTATGTATGATTGATCATGATGTAAGTTTAGCTCTATGCTTCTCATTTTGAGAAGTAGATTCCAGATATGTCCTCTTAAAGAGGCCTTCATGCCTTCCTGGTAGTGTTCCAGTTTGAGAACTAGACCCATCAATTGCTCCCCGGGAGGAATCCCTTTATTGCCATCCAGACCTAAGGCCAAGTCCACAACATAAGCTAGTAATTTGGCCGGAAAAATCAGCAGATAGTGAAGACTCGTCATCATTCATATATTTAACTCTGGGTTCAGAGGAATCAAACTCTAAACAATCCACGTCTTTCTGTTCGCAACCAGCACCTGCTTCTTATTTCTTTAAATTTTATGATGTTCAACAACTGAAAACTAAAGCAGCCGGCAAAGTGAACTGCAAAGCGCTTTCCTTGAAGACTCCCATGAGAATGTTATGAAAACTGAAGCTGTTGTCCATTCAAGAACTAGAAGTGAATGGGCTTTCCCATAATGAACCAGACAACTCCAATGTTATCTCCAATACTATAAGCTTAGTGTTTGTCAAGGAAACTGCAAACAGAATCGTGGAAGTAAGCTTCAGCTTCAGTTTCTCCTTTTAATCCTAGTTCCTTACTGCCTCCGTATGTGTAATAAAATCTGCTGTAAAGTGAGCTCGTCCAGGATGGTCTCATAGCTGTAGTGAATGCCTTTTCTTATACTTGGCATGTTTCTGCAAATGCTATTCCAAAATGCACTCTCTAGATGTTGGTATGAATGATACTTATGATCATGATGCGTATGCTTGCATTTAATGTTAAATCTGATTAATTTGAAATGACATGCTCATGATTTATTATCTAGGTTGCTTAATAAGTCTTGTAGTCGGGTGAATCTAGGGGAGAGGGTAGGGGGGCCCTCCCAAATTCAAAAATCAAAATGTAATTATAAACTTATGTGTGAAGAAGTGTATACGGTAATGTTGTGTTGTTATATTGATATTTACAGCCCTATCCTATATATAGGAAAGGAGGCTATTACAAGGAAGCACAAAGGAAGCAGACTGACCCTAATGGGCCATGGGCAACATGCCCATGTAGACAATAGACTTATAACATATTAACTAAATAGGCTATATTCTAACACTCCCCCTCAAGTTGGAGCATGGGTGAACGCATGTCCAAGCTTGGAGTTACATGACTTACTTGAATGATAAGAAATAAATGACAAATGAAAGATAGATATGTCACTCACCATACAAAATTATTACTCCCCCTTAAACAATAATTTCAAACTGAAAAGATATGATGACGCCTCTTTGAGATGTATTATGTAGGTTGGAGAAGCTCGAGCTCTGAAAAGGGTCTTTCTCTTGAAGTGCATCTGGAATGAAAAACATCTGAAGCAGACAATCATAAATACCACAACTACATCGTCTTCACTGGAGAGGAATGTGGAGTGGAATTAGCACACTTAACACATGACACGTACATAACATGGCACAAACGTAGAGGCACAGTGTCAATGTAGCAGTGGAGATGTCTCTGAATTGTCTGAGAAGTGTAGTCAACTGGAATTAGCGTAGATGACCACCGACGTGCATAACATGTCATGAACACGCTGGCGAGGTGCTGAGGTGGTGTCTCAACACAGAAGTAGCATATGCAACTCAGAGAAGACGTGACGAAGTAACTCGGTGAAGATCACTCTGGATGAATCCTTGCAGATATAATTTTGGCACAGGCTTGAAGAAGACGAGCTTTGAGGATGAAGAAGCAACCATCTGGAACACCATCAATGCAGCACGGATGATCTACTGGAACGTCATCAACACCAAAGGGACTAGAGGCCGAAATATGCGCAGCAAGCTCTTATCACGGCGTACATAATGCAGTATGAACGCGGGAGTCTTGGTGTCAATGATGCAACTGTGAGATCTTTCAATGTTGTCTGAAAAGTAATGTGATGCTAAGTGGGAATGACGTGCCACAAAGACATTAAGGAACCAGATGTATTGAACAATACGAAGCTCCATGAAGATAACCTGGAATATATCATCTTATCTCATCTCATCTCATGTCTATCTCATATCCTCTCTCTCATGTTCTCTTCATACCCTCCTCTCTATCTCTCTCTTTCCTCTATTCCCCCCCACCAAATATGATGAGAGTGAGTAGATGGTGTGGAAAAAGGGAAATATGACCCCCCTCACATGGAAAGACACACACATGAGGGATGGGAGGGTGGGAAAGGAAAAAGATCAAATGAGAGGTGCAAAAAGTAGAGAAGAACAAAAAGAAGACTACCGGAATGGAAGCATCGGTAGAAAGAGGAAATACAATACCAGAATTTTGCTCAGCAAGGGAGGAAGTGGCACTGCCGAAATGGTTTCTCGGCATGAAAATCGATAATCGGAATCAATATGCAAAAATACCCAGATTAAGATCCGAATAGGGAAAATAAATGGATCTTAACCTGAAAAGGACATTTGCCCTTAGGTCGACAAATGTGGGGATGTGGGGGCGGAGCCCCCAGAAAAAAAAGTTTTTGTTGGGTCAAAAAATAATAGTAGGATCCGATTATCATAAGTATTGGAGGAGAGATGGACCTTTGGAGGACGTCATTACTGAATTTGGAAGTGGTATGACTGCTTCGGACATGTCGTGTGACTTGTTAGGGGTAAGATGCAGATTCCTGATGACACGTTGTGTGGGCTGCTGACACATCGTGTAGCTTTGACGGCTCCCAACAACACGTCGTGTGGGAACGAGACACGCCATGTCGGATGTCGGAGGTGTGAACTGGATCTTCGGGGACACGCTGTGTTCCAAGTGGACACGCCGTGGCTAAGGCATAACTCCGATGTCCGCCGACACGTTGTGTTTGTTGTGATATGCACCGTCAAAACGAGTTTTGGAATCGAACACGACGTGTGTTTTGAACGACACGCCGTGTCTTTTGCTTTCTGGACGAAACATCGCGTCGTCAGGGTGATTTCTGAAGTGCGACACGCCATGTTGTTTGGACAACACGTCGTGTCAGCGGGGGCTGATGCACAATCTTGACGAGAATTTGTGCCATCAAGGAGATAAGTACCCTGAGAATTTGCATCATGGGTCAATGGGAATTAACGCCGTCTTTTGTACTCCTTTTATCATGATCAGAGGTAATTTCTTGCTTGACCACGGCCGGATCTGGACGGAAATTAGCAATGTCCAGGGTCCCGAGTTGTGGTGTAACGATGAAGCGGTTGGACGCAGAGATGATGGATGTGTGGTGGCTCAACGCGGAGACGGCAGGGCAACGAGGCGGTGAAGACAATGGCGGTAGTTGCTGGAGCGGAAGGCAGATCTGCTTTGGCGTGGTTGCTTCAATGGCGGCGGCTGGGTATGGAGCTACTTGAGATGTCGAGGAAAGTAAAGAAAATGATGACTATGATGACGGCCACGAAAGAGACCCGATGGCTTCCTAGATAATGGTCGGGAAGGATGGCATCGGCAAATAGCTTTGGATCGAAAAACATAGATTGTATGCCGGTAAGGTTGGCGCCGACGTACAAATCTATGTGAAAGTAGGAGAAAGAGCCATGGAGGTCGGAAGTGCATAGCGGCAGCCGACCTATGCCATGGAAGAGGCGGCGGCGGTCGCCCGCAGGCGGGGGCGCTCTCCTTGTGCTCTCTTTAGGAGAGGAAGGGGCGGCGGCTGCTAGGGTTGGATCTGGTGTCGGAGAGAGAAGAGGGAAGGAGGGGCGGTGGCTAGGGTTCTCTCCTCAGGGCTACTGCTCCGATACCATGTGAAGAAGTGTATACGGGAATGTTGTGTTGCTGTATTGATATGTACACCCCTATCCTATATATAGGAAAGGAGGCTATTACAAGGAAGCACAAAGGAAGCAGACTAACCCTAATGGGCCATGGGCAACAGGCCCAAGTAGGCAATAGACTTATAACCTATTAACTAAATAGGCTATATTCTAACATTATGGTAAAATATAACACATTACATATAAGTTTATGCACAAAGTATGAACAAACAAGCTCTGTAGTTGGACTGGTCTATATATTTTTCAACTTGAAATCAGCCCCCCTAGTGTGACTCGGCTCCCCCTAATGTCACTTTCTAGATCCGCCACTGCTTGTAGTTATATTAAGTTTGAGTTACCTTTCTGCTAACTTGCTATCAAACACCAACATGTAGCATATCTCTGTTTCATAATTGCTCGCATGAAATCTGATATGGATATTACGCCATTATATGTTTTTTACTTGCCAATATCAAGTGTTCCAGTCATGTGGTATGTGCTCTCTATCTCCTTCATTCCTCTTGTGGGCTTTCCATCCAAATTCTATTTATAGGTCTGAGAGCATAAAAGTTACTGGAGCAGTTGATGGGGAAAGTCCATATGGTATTCTTGAGTCATTTGTTGAAGCAGCCGATACTGATGAGAAAAACTAAAACATATGAGAATAAGTGGGGAAATAATTCAAGCAGCTCCCAAAAATAATAGTCGGCTAGATAGATTTGTTCAAGCTTCATAGTAAAATCCGTAGATCAGAATTTGACTTCACCAAATAAAGGTTATTCGACGAGACAATGAAAAGTGATTGATCGTGTGCCCAGTGTAGTTCAAAGTTGGGTGATTTCAATTTAGGGACCTCAAGAGACCTTTGCAAATAGACCAAGGGCGCCTTTGAGGTGTGTTGGTTCTCTATTAAAAAAGCATCTTCCAAAGAAAGGTTTCAAATTTAGATGTACAAAATCATTTGATTGTTTTATATATTTTAAGAAAAAATATGTATGATTCTTATTAGAATGGGTGGTATTCAACCCAAAACCAATTGGCAATGGGTGAAGGGACCACACACCTTATAAGCTCCAGGACCTCCCCAGAGCTCAGCGATATGGGACTATTCTAACATCCCCCCTCAAGTGCAGCCACTTTTGTGGGCTTGCACTTGTTCTTTTTTAGGTAGGGTGTGGTCCTCACACTTATCTCGTGGGGTCCGCTCTGATACCATATTAGAATGTGTGGTATTCAACCCAAAACCAATTGGCAATGAGTGAAGGGACCACACACCTTATAAGCTCCAGGACCTCCTCAGAGCTCAACGGTATGGGACAATTCTAAAAGTTCTTTTTGAAATATATGTATTTACGACCCTAAAAGATGTCTCTACTATATGTGGCCATCAAACTGGAAAATTTGTCCTTATTTGTATATGCAATAGATTTATGTGGTCATTAATACTACTAATGACTAACAATTTATATTATTGGTATTGGTATGCATGGCAGAATCATGTAATCGCTAATATTATCAACGACTAACCATTTTTTATTGTTATAACCAACAACAAAATATCTAAGTTGACGTTAACACCAATAACTACAAATTGAAATTAATCGCCACAAATTTTATTTACGACAAGACCAGTAACGAAAACATGCGACGAATTTCTTTTCTTGTCATTAATAGTTATAACAAGTGAAATTTTGTATATTTACAACAAATATTTTCCATCGTTATTATATTATTTTCTTGCATTGCAAGTCTATTATACTAATAGGAAGGAGAAGAATCAACATCCCAATTAGTGTTGGGATCCGGAGGTGTGCTTACTGGCTTGGCTCCTAAGATACCAGTTTCTTGTAATCAATCAAGGATATACTTGCGTTGAGATAGACAATCCGGAGGTGTTCTTACTGGCTTGGCTCTCAAGATACCAATTTCTTGTAATCGATCAAGGATATACTTGCGTTGAGATAGACATACTCCAGAAGAGGAATGGGATACTTCAATTTCAAAAAAATGGCGCAATTTTCCTTGATCTTTAGTAATAAAGTGTTTGCTTAGATATTCCATGGAAGCTCGAATACCCTGATGGTCACTTCCAAAATGGATGATATCATCTACATATACAATCAAAATAACTAGCCCAAAGTTGTTTTGACAAACACCAAATGATCAAAATGTGAGCAGTCAAAGTTAAACTTAGTGTGAAGAATATAAGATTGTATTGAACGTAATGGGATAAGATGAATACAAGACTGGACACCCCTGTCCTATATATAGGAGCAAGGGAGAAACCCTGAGACTTGTGTCCCAAGTAATCTAAACGGGCTGAGACACTAAAGGCCCACTAACTAATTAACCTATTAACTAAATAGGCTAATATAGACTCTTTAACACTCCCCCTCAAGCTAGAGCATGGGTGAAACACGTGTCCAACGCTTGGAGGTTACAAGACTCAATAAAAGAAAAGATAGAAATGATAAAAGATAAATATCACTCCCCATACAAAATTTGATATTCCCCCTTAATTAATACTCTCCCTGAATCATATGATGGCGTCTCTGTTCTTTGAAATTGTATTCTGCAGGCTGGAGACTCTCGAGCTTGGAAGGTCTTTGGAGTGCATCTGGAATGAAGAACATCTGAAAAATGGAACCTGCGGCTGGTGGCGACGTGATCGGTAGCAACGGGATGGCTGAATTGGCTACGGTTGTCGTTGCTGATTGGCGGCAGTGGCACTGTTGTTGTGCGCTGACGGCGTCGGGCGTACGGTCGGTGGGCATGGGCGGCGCATTGCAGGCAGCAGTTGTTGCTGTCTTGGCCGACGGCGGCTGCGACTCCGCTGATGGTTGCGGCCAACGGCGGCAGCAGTATTGCTATTGGGAACCAACGGCTCTATTGCTGGCCGCGACACTTGCACCGGATGCAGGAGGATGCGGCGGCGGCGTGATGGTGACGTTGACTGTTGTTGTCGATGGCGGCTTGATGGTGGCTTGACGGCGGCTTGATGCGGCGGCGGGATGGACAGCGCCAGCGTACGGAAATAAAATCAGATCTGAAGGAGGAGGAGAAGCCATGGAGGTCGGGATGTGCCTGGCGGGCGGGCGGCCGGCTTAAGCCATGGCTACGGCAGCCGCCTGCAGGCTGGGGTTCTTCCCCTCGGTTGCTCTCTGGAAAAGACGAGGGGCGGCGGCTAGGTTTCCCTCAGGAGCAAACATGTTTTATTCACGCACAAATTATTGTTCACTCCGTCGTACTGTTCACGTCAGAGTTACTGTTCATGCGTACTGTTCACCGCCGGAAACACTGTTCACGCGGGCAACCAGCGGCTGCGCTGGGTTGGGTTAGGTTAGGAACCTTGCTCTGATACCATGTGAAAAATAAGATTGTATTGAATACAATGGGATAAGATGAATACAAGACTGGACACCCCTGTCCTATATATAGGAGCAAGGGAGAAACCCTGAGACTTGTGTCCCAAGTAATCTAAACGGGCTGAGACACTAAAGGCCCACTAACTAATTAACCTATCAACTAAATAGGCTAATATAGACTCTTTAACACTTAGCAAGAATTTGACTTAATTTATCAAACCAAGCTCTTGGGTAGTTTAGGCCATAAATGGCTTTTCCTAGGCAGCAAACTTAGAACACTCTCCCTGAGCAACAAATCCTAGAGATTGCTCTGTATACACCTCCTCGTGCAGATCATCATACAAGGTGTTTTTGACATCTAATTGGAATAGAAGCCAGCCTTTATTGACAGCCACAGATATAAGTAAATGGACGAGTTAAGATGAGATACAGGCAAAAAAGTCTCAAAGTAATCTACACCATAAGTCTGTGTATAGACTTTAGCAACAAGGCAAGACATAAGGCATTCAACTATACCATCAGGTTGATATTTAGAGTAAAGATCCATCTACAACCCATAGGAGAGACATGAGCAAGGGCATCTACCAAGTCTCATGTATGTTGTGTATGAAGAGCTTCTATTTCCATCTCCACGACACGACGCCAAGCAGGATGTGTTAGGGCTTCAGCCGTAGTCCTATGCACAAAGACAGTGGAAAAAGCAGTACTCAAATTGGCAAACTTGAACCAAGATTAGTATCACAACATAATTGCTTAGAGGATGTCAAGTGCAAGTGTGCACCCCTTTCCATAAGCCAATCAAAAATTCCAAGTCAGAAGGTTCTTGGTTGTTGTCATGATCTGTCGATGAGGATGGAGGATTGGTTGATGGAGGAGCCATAGAGGGAGTTGTATTCTTGCGGCGTCTTTGGTAAACTTGAGAGGAACAACAACAGGCTCTGCAAAATATGGCGCAACAGGTAAAATACATAGAGTTGATACCATATCAGAAAGTAT
Source organism: Alisma plantago-aquatica (assembly GCA_963693085.1). Taxonomy (NCBI): domain Eukaryota; kingdom Viridiplantae; phylum Streptophyta; class Magnoliopsida; order Alismatales; family Alismataceae; genus Alisma; species Alisma plantago-aquatica. Next base: position 1,028,084,041 of record OY856410.1, on the reverse strand, counting down.
AGTGTTTCTTCAAAAACACTATATCTGCACTAACGAACCATTTCTTAATTGTTGGGTCATAGCATTTGTACCCTTTTAAATTTTGGAGTACCCAAAGAAGATACAATTGTAGAGCTCGAGCCAAGTTTGGTTAATCTAGTTTGAACATAGTGCACTAAACATGTACTTCTGAAATTTCTAAGGGGCCCAAAAAAAGGAGCCCTGGGGGTACAGAATACTAAATGGGATTTGATTGTTTAAAATAGAAGAGAGGTTCAATTTATCAAACATGAAGTGGGAAGGTAACTACCCAAAACATCTTAGCGACGTGATAGTCAAACATAATTGTCCAAACTATGATTATCAGAACCGAACCTAACCGTCCGGTTGAACTGCGAACCAGTCATTCTACCGGTTCGGTCCCCTCCCAAAGCTGGAAATGAAGTCTGACCGGCATCAAACCACTGAACCGACCGGTTGAACCGATGAACCGGCCCGATTTTAGCCCAACCGGTCAGTTCTCTCACTTAGCAAGTAAATGTATTGTTGTTGCTATTTTTGTTAATAAATTTTAAATACTATATAAATGTTGGTATATAAATGTCAATGAATAGAATAGATTTGTTATTTGCTCTGTTTATCAAGTTATTGTGAGCAGTTGTGCTATTATTCGTGTTTCATAACTTTTGCAAGGATATTTTCCATGAGTATCAAAGACATTTATATATTTTAAAATTACTAGTGACATCATGTTGGCGTCACAGTTTGAACCGGACGGACCACTAGTTGAACCAGTGAATTGGGAACCAGAGGCCTCACTGATTCGCTGGCCGGTTAGAGTCTGACAACCTTGGTCCAAACAACTTCTAGAAGATGATCATTCTTTCTCTCTGCAAGACCATTTTGTTGAGTGCAGGAACATGATGTTTGTCGAATGGTGGCGTGGTGCCAACTTTTTTACATAAAGTATTGACAGAGTATTGCATGAATTTTAGGGCATAGTCTATCCTAAAGATTTTTATGGGCTTATTAAATTGAGTTTTAATTTCAACAAAAAAGCACTATTCATGTCAAGAAAATGTGTCATTTCCTTAAGTAAAAACAAACAAGTAGCAGAGAGTAATCATCAATAAAGGTCATAAAATAGCAAAATAATGTCACACTCATTACTAAACATGGTCTTTATCAGCATGCACAATATTAAAAACACATCTAGTTTGTTTTCCTAATTGGCATGCATAGATGGAATTAAGTGTCCGAGCTTTGAGGTAGAAGGGTGAGCCAAGCGATAGTGCCACTGAAGACCAAGAACTGATGAAGATAGTAGTGGAGTAGCTTGTAGAGCGTCAAGATAGTATAATTTGTCTGGTCCCTGATGGCCCAAACCAATCGTTATTCTCATATCCACATCCTGAAAGACACGTCCATTAGGGTCAAACGTAATAGAGCACTGAAATTTTTTGATAGTTTTACGAAAGTAGATTCAGAGGTGATCGAGGAACATATGAGGCCAGTCTGAGTAAAAAATTATTCGATATTCGAATATTTCCAACCCCATGTACTGGGATTGAGTGCCATCTGCTATGGTGACAAAGGGAATAGATGAAGCAGTCATATCACAAAAGAGTGTAGAATTGCTAAAAATATCAGTAGAAGAACCAGAGTCAGTGACCCATTTTTTTTACCTTAGGGAGTCTAGGAATTCAGAAAAGTAGAATCATCATCAGGGCGTGCAGCCTTAGTCGGAGTAGGGAGTCTCTCTTGGAGTCATAGTCACAATATACTCTATTTTTTTGAAAAAAAGCATTTAAAACGTGTATTATTCGTGTGACGTATATGAAAGGCGCTTTGAACTCCAAACTGAATAATACGTGTTAAACCTATTTAATTCGCATTTTATACGCGTATTGCATTTTAAACGTGTTTAATACGTTTCTTTGTCGTTTTAAACAGTTATGTACTTTTGCTTCACATTTGTTTTTTCCACGTCCTTTTTTACTTGTAGCGGGGTTCCACTAAATTGTCCAACCTTCCTTCTCTATCCCCCGACACACCAGGAGGAGTAACCCATGACATTCTACATGTACGCTCCATCTTTCTCCTCCATTCTCGCCCTTTCTTCCCTGATTTGTGCCTGCTGCTCCCACTTCTTCCCCTTCTTCCAATATTAGGGTAATTAGTTCGATGTTTGGTCATTTTCAATCATTATATGTATGTGTGTATATACATGTTTGTATATGTGTGTGTGCGTGTATGTGTATGTGTGTGTGTATATATAATTTGTTTTTTTGCCGACTTTTTCCGAATAGTTAACTGAACTTTTACCGTACATTGACCGATTTTTATCTGAATTTTCCGCATAATTCCCGATTCCCAAATTTTTCAACTTATCCATACGTATGCCGAATACTGAATTTGTGACTATGCTTGGAGTAGTTTGTCAAATTCAGTGTAGATCCAATCTGCAAAAGCAGTAGAGGTTTGGCAGGTTCTTCCTTGGTATAGTCAGTAAAGGCATGATTAGCCTGTGTCTTGGGATATCCATGTTTCACCTAACAACACTCGGTTATTCCGATCACAAAAGTTACAGTATCTTGAGCCAGGGGGTGGACCTCATTGCTAGGTCCAGTAGAGGGTTGGCTACGTTCAGGTCTAGAAGGGGGCCGACCACGTCCAGGTCCAGATGGCTCAAAATGACCACGGCCTCCACCATGGCCATGGCCTATGTCAAAGCTAGAGTCACCAGAAAGGACAGCGAGAGTCAACGTCTCGGAGGAAGCGGACGGTGAAGAAGAAACAGACGGAAGGCGTTCGACTCTCTTCATAATATTGTGCAATTTTGGTGGAGGATCGCTGGATAAGATCTTATCAACAACTCCCCCAAAGGAAGTCGACGATCCAACAAAAAATTGTATTAAGTTGTAGTAATTTCCCTACCTTTGGATTTCAGTAATGTCATATGACAGGGGATGGTAAACCTCAAACAAATCCCAAAGTGAAAAGTGTTGGTTAGAATAAATTTCCACTGAGATATCATTAGAGAATTCTTTCTTAGCCAAATTCTTAAAATTTTCAAAGACCTTTTTAGGGTTTTATTAACGTGAATAAACATAAGATAATTGATCTCACATGACCTTGGTAGTTTGAAGTCAAAGCAGTAATTGACTTATTTTAGGTTGTGCATTGTTTATCATCCAGGTCATTACTCCTGAGTCGTCCTTAAAGAATGCTTGGTTTTCTCATCACCGGTCTCGACAGGATAGGTGGTGCAATGGTATTACGATGAGAGTATTGGCTTTAAGCATTGACGTGCAACTCAAATGATGCAGACATCGTATGGTAGTTAGAACCATATAGTTTTATTGTGGTCATACAAAGTGTTCTTAAGTTATCAGTGGAGGCCATGATGGAATCTAGTATGTGCTCAGTCCACACAAGTCACCAGAAAGATATAGAAGAGTAGCAGCTCAGATAGAAAAAGCGGCGTGAAGCATCACCCCAAATAACAACAGTAGATCTCATAAACTCAATAAATGTGTACAAAAAGAAATAAGGAACCAACTCCACACCATCAATTAGATTGGCATGTGACCAAGGTGGAAGGGAGGGAGCAAGTCCCTCCCTAAAATGTAAATCCAGACCGAGTAAGAGGTGTGCTATATCAGGAACAGTCTGGAAGGGTAGACCAAAAGAAGTGCAAAGGGAGAAACGGAGTTAGGAAGGTGGATTAGTGATAGGCGGTGGCAATGTTCAAAATTTCGTCGAAATTGGCGAAATTTCACTAATTATTTCGATGCCGCCAACGATCGGACATAGAAATGGCCTTACATGTCTGTATGTAGGGAATTTCACCAGGAAAAAAAAATTAAATTTCGACGATTATTTCGAATTTCGATGAAAAAAGACCCATTTTGTCCGCATTTCGATGAAATTTAGAGAAACACATCTATTATTTAGAGAAATGGGGTACGATGTCTGCAGATTTTACTATGTGATTCCTTGGGCTTGTTAGGGGCAATCTAAGTTATGTTTTTTCTCTTCCTATCCTAATTCTACCTCTCTCTCCTATTTCTCTCACTTCTATAAAGATCTACAAAGGAAATATTTAAAAATGTGTTTAGGAGTGATATCTATGACTATGGTGACCCACTAACTTTCATTTTTGAGGTCACATAATTTATGTTATAGTGCGCAAAATTAGCATCACTATCGAGATTTTTTGTATGTATGCTATTATCAATCACACCTCTAACTACATGGTTGCCTCCTATAGGCTCTCGCTACAAAAGCACACGACCAGGAACAAAGCTTGAGTTAATCCATTAGTATGCATTTTATCACTTGTAAGCATATGGAGATTAACAGTGAGACACATCTATGCTTGTATAAAACAAAATAAACATGAGCCAATATGTTGATAGGTATAATCAACAAGGAGGATGAAAACCATCATGGTTCAACTAGATGCATAAACCATAGTTGTTTCATGCTTCCTCAATACTCACTCACATACCACTGCAACATTGTTTGTGTATTACGTCCTGTCATCCTACCGAGAGGTCCTACCATCCTAGATCATGCTATGTTTCCATAAATTTGTGTCTTTTAAGTCTATATATTGCGCTTGCAAACTATGATGACTTGATTCATTCATTTCTCCATTCAATTGACCTCAAAATCTCCATCGAAATGCCCATCGAAATTGTTCAGCTTCCTTCACTCACACATGAGGAGCCCCACCCCCGCACATATCCAATATGAAATATTATTGCATATTTGAGTAGATCTACACTAGTAGATTGTTCTGGTAAAATTTCGATAAATAATTCGATCATTTGGTCGTCGAAACGCCAGGAATGCATCTGTCGAAATTTTTGTCAAAATTTGTCGAAATTTCTGTTTCTGTGGCTACCGAAACGGCGTCGAAATCGGACATTTCTTCCTTGGGCGGTGGGGATGGGTCAGAGGCGGTGGGTGGTCAGGAGCAGCGAGTAGTGATCTACGACGGGGGGGATAAGTGGTGGAGGGGTGATGGGCGGCAGATGGTGACGGTGGGCAAGTGAAGAGCAGCGGGAAGAAGGGACGGGGTGAAGGGTTACATGCAATGGGTGGAGGTTACGGTGGCGAGTGGAGAAGAACAAGAGAGGTGGCCAGGATAGGGAAGAAGAAGGTGGCGGCAGGAGAGAGGGAATGGAAGCATTAGGGTTGGCTTGGGGGGGATCAAACCACTCAGATACCATGTGAGTAATAAAGAATTTTATTGTTGAGATGTCTAAAACAAGATAGACCCTCTATATGGTATGAGAGAGGTCAGCAGATATAGAGTTCACCAATATGGGATAAAAGACAAAATACTAAAAGCACAAATTAAATAACAAAAAACTAAAATATATAAACACAAATAAAGATACAAAAACTAAACAAAATAGCGAAACGTATCCCTTATTATTTGGGGTACATGAAGACTTCGCCTTATCTTTATCTAAACATGAAGCATTCAACCCACAATATACATGACCAATGATTAAGCAAAATCAACTAACTCCAATCTAGTCTTGAATTTATATAGGATATCTGCTTTTATTGATCACATTAAGCAAAGTTTCAGGTGCAAATATGTTAGTAATCATGCAAAACTTTAAAAACTGGTCCAATGAAGGAACCACAAAACAGATTTCACATAACCTTATAGAGAAATTTCTCTTAGAGGATAAATAACTTCTAGATGATAAACTCTAAGTGGTACCTATTAAACATAAAACTTTTTTTTTGGAGAAATTAAACATAAAACTTTAACGTGTTAATGGAATGACAATCAGCATATGAGTAGCATTTTGATAAGTTGCATTTAGCTCTTTAGTTCATAATAACAGAAAAATGTGTGATTTTAGAAGGTAACAATGTTACCCTTCCTTCATATTTTCTCTTTCAATTGCACAGACGTAGGAAGTTTACAAACATGATGTCTGCAAGAAAAATAAAACCCTACAAACAAAATCGAAATGCATGTACTTAGACTGAGGGGTAAACTCTCATGTAAAATGTTAATCATCCAGCCAAATGAAACGCAATGATCAAATCCGACGATAATAAAAACAATACACCGTGATAAAAATCATGGTTCAGGTTTTATTAGTTGTCGGTTCTATGGAACCACCATATAAATAATGCAGAGAAATAGATAACATCATCCTCCAAGCAGAGTGGAGATATGAATTCACTTATATAGATATCAGTGTATCCAATGCAATAACTTATCAAGCATTTGCTTGTTATTCTTCAACCTATCACCACTCCATTACAAGGATGGCTTGTAGTAAGTCAAGCTTCATCCCAGTACTTGATTCTTCCGTTGTATATGATATGAGCCCCATCGTGATAATATTTCCTTCATCATCCTTCGGAGTTCTACTTGTATAATATTTTTCTGGATCCATGTTGATTTTATGAAGCTTTGGTTTTTTTTGACTCCAGATTTTTCATAGAATTAAAAGGAAAATATGAAATTGCTGTTGAAATGCAGGGTTCTTAGTTTCTCACTATGTACTTTACTCAGTAGCATGTGCTAGCATGCCAATGTGAGGGATATAGACTTGTATAGGAGCTTTTGTATATAAGATATTTGATACTCAAAACGGGAGCAATTAAATTTACAGTCGACTTGATTGTTTTGAGACATCAACATCCATTTCCATGGTAGAATTAGCACCCCATGGAAGCAGCTATTTAATTGCATATAAAGAGGAGAAATCAACTGCACTAATTAACCAACCGTACTATTTCATTGCATATAAAGAGGAGCTTTTGTATATAAGATATTTAATACTTAAAACGGGAGCAATTAAATTTACATCGAATTGATTGTTTTGAGATATCGACATCCATTTTCATGGTAGAACTAGCACCTCATGGAAGCATCTATTTAATTGCATATAAAGAGGAGAAACCAACTGTACTAGTTAACCAACTAAATGCTTGAAAACAACCATATATGGATAGTATCCTGGTAAATGATCGGTTTTCAAATGAAGTAATGACAAATTTAAGAAATCACCATGCTGATTAAAACATAAAGCATTCGGTTTTAGACTTGATTATCCTAAATGTTACCATTTATATAAACACATGTTACAAGGAGTTGTAAGATGGGAAAACAGAATATATGTTCAAATTCAAACAATATGTAAACACTAGAAAAAAAATGAGAAACTTCCATGAGTAAACATAAAGCATTCAGTTTTAGACTTGATTATCCCAACCGTTAGCATGCATATAAACACATATGTTACAAGGAGTTGTTAGATGGGAACACAGAATATATGTTCAAATTCAAACAATATGTAAACACTAGTGAGCAAGAAACAAATGAGAAACTTCCATGGGTGGGGCCAGCGTAAGTGAAATCAGTTCAACAAGATGTGACACTTCATTACAGAACAACCATATACAACAAGCTTAAAAAAACCTAATAGCAAACATATAGCATTGGAACATAAAATTTTGAATGCTGAACAATTCTGAGAAATGGGATGAAAGGTTAGATGAGGGTAAGATAAGAATATATACATATGTCTAAGAATATATTAATGTTTCTATATCTAAACATACAGTTGTATATGTGTCTTGAGTCAACCATCCAAGAGAAGGAAAACTACAGTATTGCATATAAACTTTGACGTTTATGAACCATATCCAACAATCTTGCTAATGTAGTAGATAAAAGAGCCGAAAAGACATGTAATTCACTCCATCAGATATCATTTTATGTTTTGTGCTGCAAAATCGTTACTAGATCTATGTGCCAAAAGGAGCCAGCAAGCATGTAACATGTGAAGAGAAAATAAAGCTGTCAGCCACCGTTGATATTATATCCATTATGTGGAATGCTTCTTCTTCAAAGGCCCTAGGGATCAAGACGATGTATGTACATTTGTATGGCTCTACACCAATCTCCCTCATCATATGTGCGCAACTTGGGAAGCTTTATCAGATTTACAAAGTGCATCTATCAGAGTGTTATGTGCAACACTATTAGGATATATACCCTGCTTTCTCATATCAAAAAGTAACTCTATGGCTTCCTTCCATTTTCCCTCTTTGCATGGCACATTTATAAAACTATCAAAAGTAACAACGTCAGGGGTAATGCCCAGTTTTTGCATCTTATTCAGTAATGCTACAGCATCCTCCCATTTTCCCTTTTTACAGAGCACATTATTAAACTATTAAAAGTAATAACATTAGGGATAATATCTAGTTTTTGCATCTCATTTAGTAATGCTATGGCATTCTTCCATCTCCCATCTTTACAAAGTGCATCAACTAGACAATTGTAAGTAATAATGTCAGGACCAACTCCTTGTTCTATAATTATCATCCAATAGCTCTAGAGCTTCTTTTAACCTCAAATATTTACAAAGTACATCCATTAAACTATGAAATGTAACAATGTTGGGATCATGGAACAAGACTTCGACTTCGAGCCGACTTCGACAGGTGTGGACATGGAAGTTTGTGGAAATGTCGAGGATGTCGAGGATTTTTACAACCAAACTTCGATGCAACTTCGACAAAAATTAAGCTAAAAATAGCCATTTTGTGATGAAAATCGATAGATTTCATCAAATCTAGCTAAAAAACACAATATATATTACATATAGCCATCCATACAGGTTTACATATGTAAATGCATGCTTACACACAGTCGTCTCCGAACTACGGAGTTCTTCCATATATAAAGTTAGTGACAACAAACAAACTACATAAAAATAGTGTAAATCTATGGTAGATTTAGCAGAGAGAGGGTCGATCTATTACTATTAGCTTAGAATAGTAAAAGATAACATCAAAATCATCTTACCTCAAGCTCCAACATTTTTTCCCCCTCACACAGCCAACTCCACAAAATACCAGAAGAATGTCGCCAACTTCGATGACTTCGATAAATGTCGAGGACATTGTGGAATTTTTGTATGGACTTGGGTCAACTTCGCCGACATATGGGGAAATGTCGACAACTTCGACGAAATGTCGAGGATATTGTGGAATAAGGATGTTAACAAGGATTCGACGTCGCCGACCGTCGACATCGACATTATCAGCAAAATTTCACCCCATTTCGACGACATTTAGTTCCATGGTTGGGATTAATACCTCGCTTTTTCATCTCACATATGATATCCCTATGTTCCTTCAGTCTTCCATCTTTACAAAGCACATTAATTAAACTGCTAAAAGTAACAACATTAGGGGTAATATCCAGTTTTTGCATCTCATTCAGTAATGCTATAGCATCCTTCCATCTCCCATCTTTACAAAGTGCATCAACTAGACAATTGTAAGTAACAATGTCAGGTTCAAGTCCTTGTTCTATGATATCATCGAATAGCTCTATAGCTTCTCTCCACCTCAAATCTTTGCAAAGTGCATCCATTAAACTAGTAAATGTAACAATGTCAGGATAAATACCTTGCTTTTTCATCTCACATACAATATCGCTTGCTTCCTTTAGTCTTCAATCTTTGCAAAGCTCATCAATTAGGCTGTTAAAAGTGACAATGTCAGGGTTAGCACCCTGTTTTTGCATCTCATTCAGTAATTCTACAACTTCCTTCCATCTTCCATTTTTACAAACTGCGTCAATTAGGATATTATATGTAATCTTGTCAGGATAAATACCCCATTTTCTCATCTCATTTATGAAGTCTATGGCTTGCTCATGCTTTCCATCTTTGAAAAGAGCAGCAGTTAGACAATTGTAAGTAACAATGTCCGGTTGAATGCCTCGTTCTTCCATCTCATTCAGTAGCTCTATGGCTTCGTTCCACCTCCTATCTTTGCAAAGTGCATCAACTAGGCTGGTAAAAGTGACAATGTTAGGATAAATACCTTGCTTTTGCATCTCACATATAATATCCCTTGCTTCCTTTAGTCTTCCATCTTTGCAAAGTGCATCAATTAGGCTGTTAAAAGTGACAATGTCAGGGTTAGCACCCTGTTTTTGCATCTCATTCAGTAATTCTACAACTTCCTTCCATCTTCCATCTTTGCAAACTGTGTCAATTAGGATAGTATATGTAATCTTGTCAGGATAAATACCCCGTTTTCTCATCTCATTTATGAAGTCTATGGCTTGCTCACGCTTTCCATCTTTGAAAAGAGCAGCAGTTAGACAAGTGTAAGTAACAATGTCTGGTTGAATGCCTCGTTCTTCCATCTCATTCAGTAGCTCTATGGCTTCGTTCCACCTCCTATCTTTGCAGAGTGCATCAATTACACTAGTAATTGTAACAATATTAGGACAGATACCTCTTTCTATCATCTCATATATGAAGTTTGCGGCTTCGTTGTGCTTCCCATCTTTGCAGAGGGCATCAATTAGACAAGTGAAAGTAACAATGTTGGGATGAATACCATGTTCTTCCATCTCATTCAGTAGCTCTGTGACTTCTTTCCACTTCTTATCTTTGCTAAATGCATCAATTAGACTAGTATATGTATGAATCTGAAGATTAATACCCTGTTTTCTCATTTTATTTATTAAGGCCATAGCTTCTTGCTTCCTTTCATCTTTACATAGGGCATTGATTAGACTACTATAAGTAACAACACAAGGATGAATACCATGTTCTTCCATGTCATTCCACAACTCTATAGCTTTGCTCCACCTACCAACTTTTAGAAGACCATCGATTACACAATTGTAGGTAACCACATCCGGGGAAATGCCATGCATGCTATCAAACAACTTTAACCCTTCATCAATGTTACCAGAACGAATCAGGCCATTAATAAGAGTGTTGTAGGTCACCACATCAGGACAGATACCTCTTTCTCTCATCTCATATATGAAGTTTTCGGCTTCGTTGTGCTTCCCATCTTTGCAGAGGGCATCAATTAGACAAGTGAAAGTAACAATGTCGGGATGAATACCATGTTCTTCCATCTCATTCAGTAGCTCTATGACTTCCTTCCACTTCTTATCTATGCTAAATGCATCAATTAGACTAGTATATGTATGAATCTGAAGATTAATACCCTGTTTTCTCATTTTATTTATTAAGGCCATAGCTTCTTGCTTCCTTTCATCTTTACATAGGGCATTGATTAGACTACTATAAGTAACAACACAAGGATGAATACCATGTTCTTCCATGTCATTCCACAACTCTATAGCTTTGCTCCACCTACCAACTTTTAGAAGACCATCGATTACACAAGTGTAGGTAACCACATTTGGGGAAATGTCATGCATGCTATCAAACAGCTTTAAACCTTCATCAATGTTACCAGAACGAATCAGGCCATTAATAAGAGTGCTGTAGGTCACCACATTAGGGCAGATACCTCTTTCTCTCATCTCATCTATGAAGTCTGCGGCTTCGTTGTGCTTCCCATCTTTGCAGAGGGCATCAATTAGACAAGTGAAAGTAACAATGTCAGGATGAATACCATGTTCTTCCATCTCATTCAGTAGCTCTGTGACTTCCTTCCACTTTTTATCTTTGCTAAATGCATCAATTAGACTAGTATATGTATGAATCTGAAGATTAATACCCTGTTTTCTCATTTTATTTATTAAGACCATAGCTTCTTGCTTCCTTTCATCTTTACAGAGGGCAATGATTAGACTACTATAAGCAACAACAGAAGGATGAATACCATGTTCTTCCATGTCATTCCACAACTCTATAGCTTTGCTCCACCTACCAACTTTTAGAAGACCATCGATTACACAAGTGTAGGTAACCACATCCGGGGAAATGCCATGCATGCTATCAAACAACTTTAACCCTTCATCAATGTTACCAGAACGAATCAGGCCATTAATAAGAGTGTTGTAGGTCACCACATTAGGGCAGGTACCCTCCTTGAGCATCTTTGTCAATAACATGAAACCTCCATCAATGCTACCAATACGAAACAATCCATCTATAAGACTACTGTATAAAATGATGTTAGCATTTATATCTTTCTCGTCCATTAGCTTCATCAAAACCATTGCCTCTTTCACTTTTCCACTCTTACAAAGACGGTTCATTAGATTGCCATAGATTACTATATTGTCTCTGAAACCGTTGTTTACCATCTCCTTGAGCAAATCCATTGCTGCAAGCAATTCCCCCTCCCGGCAAAGGCCAAGGATAGCAAGATTGTAGCTGGTAAAGTGAGGATTTACAGATAGTTTTTCCATGTGTTGCCTGCTCTTGGGCAGTCCTGGCCACAACGCGTTCATGACTGAGGCGTCTACTCTGAATCCAAGCTTTTGCACAACTACCATGGCCCCTAGAGCCGCGTCGTGCTTGTTGGTGCGTGTGAAAGAATTCATCGAAGACAGCAGAGTTGAGAAAGATGGTAACGTACCAGACATGTTCGTGCTCAGATGTTCCGAGATACTAGAATCATTGTCTTTGCATTCTGTCACTTTGGAAACCCTAGAATTCCAAGAGGACCGCTTATCCATCTGTTGTGACGGTGATCCAAATGACTTTGAGAGGTTACTTCGATTTCTTGCGCTTTTTGAGGCATTTGTTGAAGCAAAGCGGCGCTCCTGAGAGATACTACGAAGGCGCCTCCGATAGTTAATTCCTCGCATCCCTGAACATAGGTGGTATACCATGAGTACCATGTCCGACAAAAGCATAATCACGAAAGGCCAAGCTCTTTCTTACTTAGCTAGCAGGTAGCAAGCTGGTGCTGTGGTACCCGTCGGCGGTCGGGGAGAGTCGAGGTGAGCCCGAAGTTGACGACGACCCGTGGTGGAGAGGGAAGGAGGCTCGCAACAGAACGGGTGTTTCGCAAAAGCGAAGGAAGGAAAAGGTCGATAATGGTATAACTGCAATCAACGAGAAGTATTCCGTTGGGGTGGCACAGCAGCGGCAGTGTTCACAGCAAAACAGAGGCAGACTAAACTCAGACATTCACCTCAGACTAAACAGTGGTCGAGAATGCCATTAGTCAACAAGTAGCACTGCAACCAATTATTTTGGGGTTAAATGGGTTTTAAGTAGCGATTGGGTATCAATGGGATAAGAGTGACAGACCCATTTTTCGTATGGGGACCCACCGTAACCCATCGAGACCCACTTATTCTCATCCATTCCATGATATTACTTCAGAGTCAAATTAAATCCATTCGTTCTCATCCATTCCATGATATTACTCCAAATGGTTTATTATGGGTCCCCACCGCCCATTGGGGTGGGTATGAGTAGTTGGGGGGCCAAAAATACATATAGAGACTTGAACCTGCCGCTCCACTATACTTAAGCTTATCTGATATCTACTCATTACACAATAATTATATAACTATATTAAGCCAAGTTCTGCATACAAGGATCGTGAAAAATGAAAACATTGTCTAAACAGGGAATAGAACCCACGACCAACAAACTGGGTTCCTAACTCGGCGCCGCTGGGCTACTACCCTTTTAGTGAATTGTATGTATTACACCTTATATATATATAATAGTATTAACATATGAACATATACACATCATGTAAATATTTAATTTTTTTGGGGGGGCCATGGCCTCTGCTTGCCCCCCTCCCTCCGCCCCTGGGTATGAGTATGACATAGTCTAAACAAAATCTCAATTGAGCGGGTATGGGTTGGCCCAAAATCTAAATGGGTATAGTGGGTATGGGTATGGGTTGGTCAAACCCGCCCATTTTCCATCTCTAAGTAGCACTGAGGCACGCTAAACAAACTCGGTGGGACGGCCCGACCCAACCCTCGTATGATATGACCTATAGTTGGCCTATATATTTTATATGGATAGGCTGAACAAAAAATTACCTAAATTTTTAAAGAACTGAACTTTGGTCACACTCACGCGTGTCAAGCGTGCATCACACGCAGCTCAAATCAACCCCCAAACCAGCTCCCAAACCGCCTCCACGTGGCAGATGGTGATTGGGTGATTTTTTTTAAAATTATGCAATAGGCAAATAAATTTGTTTCGCTTATAACTTTTAAACCGTAATGAATTTTATAATGAAACAAAAACCATTAGATTAGTTACAAAAAATAAAATCTAACAAGACTAATGTTGACATACTTTTATAAAAAATACAAAAATAATATATGTAGGTTAATTGACACCCAAAGATGGTTCATTGATGCCTAGAAATGGTCATTGACACCCAATGTATAAAAATGACGCCTAAGTAAATATTTTACATGCTAAATCACATCTAAGACAACTGAAAATCAAACACTTAAAGTAATTCACAATTAAAAACAACATAATGGTGCTCATAAATGACTATTGATACCCAAAGATGGTTAATTGACACCCAATATGGTTCATTGACACCCAGAACACTACTACAAAACACGCCTTTGGCGTCGGTTGTTTAACCCCCTTTGGTGACGGTTTTCAAGCGACGCCTATGTGGGCGCTGCTAAAGGTCGAACTCTTCGGCGTCGGTTTTCTAACCGACGCCTATATGATCTATAGGCGTCGGTTATATATAGTTGGTCGACATCTATAGGGTTCGCGCCACAAAAAGGGCACCACCTAGGACACTTTCTGCGTCGGTTAACAACTGAAAAACCGACGCCATACTCCCAGACGACACGGTCGTGCTTCGTTGCACGTCCGTGTTTAGTACTATAGGCGTCGGTTTTATACGAATAAGTGACGCCTTTTCCACCACAGTCGTTCTTTCCTGCACGGTTGGGTTGTTTGTCATATTAGGCGTCGGTTTTTATCCAATAACCGACGATGTAGGCCTATGATGATGGTTTTCTATAAATAATCGACGCCTATATTTTAATTTTTTTTCTTATCTGTTTGCAGGCCTGCTATGGCTGGTCAGCAAGATGAGAACCTGCAGTTCAGTTTTTTGAACTTCAGGTTTACGACATCCATTGATATCAGCCTACAAACATGCCACAAACCTGCAAAATCAACAAATATTTTTTCACACAAGTAGATACATTCAGGCATCAATTCAATTCTCACATTCACACATGTAGAAACATTCAAATACATGTAGAAACATTCAGAAATATTTATTTACAAAATATCATTCAGCATCGCTATCATCATCCCAATTATATCTTACAATCGCCACTGCTTATATGGCTTTTGCCCATTCTTCTCTTACTTCATTTAATGCTTCCATCGTATATGGAGCATGTACATTTTTTAAGCGTTTACCTATAGTGTGGTCAGTTTTAAACACCTGCAAAGAGAATGATGTATATATAAGTAATAATACACGATCATTCAGATCATTTGGGCATGTGTGTATCTACATATTCCTTTTGAAATAATACACAATCATTCGGGCATGCGTGTATCTTCTTGGCCTCCATTCCCATTGGGCACAACATTTTCTTTACCCGGTATGTTGAGATTGGCAGCTCATTTCCTTCTGGAAGCATTTCTTTCAACAAAGTCAACAATGAAGTGAAGCTTTTGTCTCTCCATCTATTGTTAGCTTTCAACTTATACAATCTCAACACAGCGCTAAGCTTCATAAACTTAGCACAGCCTGTGTATAACGGTATCTCAACATCATGCACAATGTTTCTAAAGATAGGAGGTGGATCGGTGTGCTCTACCCTACAACTATCCAGCATCGCATCAACGATGTCTACTAGAACTGGTTCGTTCACATCTACGTCATCGGAGGCAATTTCTTCTTCCACCCAAGCACTGCTATCGACATCTACTGGTTTCGAGTTTGAAATCTCTCCATGCCAGTGCCATTCTGTATAGCCTTGTACAATCTTGTTGCACATGACATGACTTTTGATTTCCTCACCAGTGCTGAGTTTCAAGTTGTTACCGCAATGCCTACATGGACATTAGAACCTATCTGTAGGTTTTTTCCTATGTTCCTCGGTAAATCTAATAAACTGATCAAGACCAGATATAAACTCTGGGGTGCAGCGATTGTGAATGGAAATCCATGATCTATCCATTCTATGATCAAAGAGAAAACAAGTTTATATTAGGACAAGATTAGGGTATACACTTACATCCTATCCAAGATTGTTCACTTTCTAGGCCAACAAACACATGTGATGTCATTCTTATATATAATAAATGTGTACCACCTATCCCATCCTTGAACACCTAATCTCACTAGTAAGTGTATAATGTGTATTGGGTTTTCAAAAAAAAATCGGCAGCATTTCCCCGTTGTTCTCTAAGTACATATGTACTTAGAGAACAAACAAGGAAATGCTACAAAAATTTTCTCAAAAACCCAATACACATTATACACTTACATCCTAAGTGAGATTAGGTGTTCAAGAACAGTCCCAAACCGGGGACTATCTAAGATTTACTCCTAATGAGTAAATCTTGGACGGGTTTCTAGGCCAACAAATACAATAATAGATATGTGTACGGTTAACAAACACATGTGTACCACCTATCCCATCCTTGAACACCTAATCTCACTAGTAAGTGTATAATGCGTATTGGGTTTTCGAGAAAATTTCGGCAGCATTTCCCCACTGTTCTCTAAGTACATATGTACTTAGAGAACAAATGGGGAAATGCTGCCGAAATTTTCTCGAAAACCCAATACACATTATACACTTACATCCTAAGTGAGATTAGGTGTTCAAGAACAGTCCCAAATCGGGGACTATCTAAGATTTACTCCTAATGAATAAATCTTGGACAGGTTTCTAGGCCAACAAACACAATAATAGATATATACATGTTAGGGTTTCATCACAATTGATGTTAGGGTTTCATCAATGTTAGGGTTTAATCAAATCAAATTAGGATGCTAGAATGGACAGGTTTAAATCTTATTTCAACATGTATCAAAATTTACTGAATTAGGTCAAGCATTAGGATTAGAAGTACAAATATATGCAAGCAAAAGATTTGTTCGTATCCTAGAATTTACATAAAGCATTACATATAGATTTGTTCATATCCTTACCAACAGCAAACACGACCGTGGCTGTGTTGGCCTACCACGACCGTGCTGGGCAGCACGACCGTGGTAGGCCAACACAGTCACGGCCGTGTTTGCTGTAGGTGAAGAGCTAGGGAGAAAGAAGAACAGAGGCTACGGCTAATACTTGGAGAGCAGAGCAGCAAGCAGCGGGCGGCGGCAAGGAAGAAGACGGCGGGCGGTGAGCAAGGAAGAAGCAGCGGGCGGCGGCGGCAGTGGGCAAGGAGGAAGGCGCCGCAGTAGGGCGTGAGCAGGGAGGAAGGAGCGCGCCACAGTAGGGTGTGAGCAAAGAGGAAGGCGGCGCGGCGGCGACGCAAGGAGGAAGGCAACGGGCGGCGGCGGCGACGTAGAGCAGCAAGAGGGAGCGTCGGTGGCGAGTGAGAAGCAGCAGGCACCAGGCGGCGAGCAGTAGCTAGCGGGTGATGAAACAAAAGATGATGAAACAGAAGAAATGGGACAGTGGTCGTTCGAGGGTCTATTAAGTTGGTAAAAGGCGTCGGTTATACAATACAACCGACACCTAAAGTCTTCGACGTCAGTTCTACTTAAACAACTGACATCCAATTAGACAAATTTTGCCCTAAATAATTTGGTGGGAACCATTATCGGCGTCGGTTAACCAAGGATAACCGATACCTAAGCTGAAACTTTTCGCGCAAATTTTCATCTTATATAGGCGTATGTGTGTTGGTAAAAAACCGACGTTGTATGTGCCAATTTTTTTTCTCTCAAAAATTGGATTCTGCGGGCGATTCAAGGCGTCAGTTGTTTGTTATCCAGCCGACGCTAAATACAAAGTGGTACCCATGTCTTGACTATAGGCATCAGATGACCTACATCACCGACGTTGAATGTTATAGGCGTCGGATTTCCTAAATAACTGACACCCAAAAAAGTGATATTGAACGCTATTTCTGTACTAGTGGAAGTATAAAGATGGCACCTAAATAAGGTATTGACAACTAAAAATAAAGTGACAATGTCCAAATAGGTTTGTATGACACTCAAGAATTTTGGCAATTTTTGGACACTATTTAGCCATTTTTTGATGCTATGGCACCCATAAATGGTTATTGATACCCAAAAACAGTTAATTGATTGGTCCATTGACACCCAAAAGTATAAAGATGATGCTTAAATAGGGTATTGACAACCAAAACAACAAAAAGACACCTAAATAGGTCTGTTTGACACCTAATAACCACTTACTTGCACCCAAAAATGATTCATTAACACCCAGAAGTATAAAGACGCCCATAAATAGCTATTGACACCTAAAAATTGTTAATTGATGCCCAAAATAGTTCATGGATACCCAAAAGTATAAAAATGATACTCAAATAAGGTATTGACAACTAAAAACAACATAAGGGCGCCCAAATAGGCTTGTTTGACACCTAAGAACAACTTAATGATGCCTAAATATGGTTGTAGGGTATAAGGGTACTTCATGGCCAATAATAACTTAATGGCGCTCATAAATGTCTAATTGACACCCAAAGATGGTTAATTGACGCCCAAAATGGTTCATTAGCACCAGAATCACCTATTCATATCATTTTGTATTTTTTTGTTAAAAATATATCAATATTAGTCTTATTGGAATATGCAAATCCAACAGTTTTTGTTTTGTCAAAAAAGTCATCACAGTTCAAAAGTTATAAGCAAAACAAATTTATTTATCAACTACACAACCTCCACCTACACATCTAATTAAAACCCGTCACGTCATACACCTAAAATCATCCAAAATCACCCAGCCTCCTAGCCAGCCGCATGTAGCACCCGCACGTGAGGGTGCTTCACGTGACCATATCATTTTCAATTTTTATACAGGCAGTCAGGGCCAATAAAAACACAAGCCTGATATCTGGATTCGTTACAAATACATGTATGCCATTAGTCAACAAGTAACACTGAGGCAAATACCTAAATTTTTATATGGGCAGTTAGGGCCAAGAAAAACATAACTTGATAGCCTGATTCGTCACAAATACATGTAATATATAACATATATATATGTATATATGTATAGACGATTCTATAATAATGTATATTTTGCAAATACTTTTGGCTACAAACTTTTCAGATTACATTTTATGTAAAATTATATATAGTTAGTTTTATTAATAAGAATGAAAGAACATTATAGTAGAGTATATTTAGGTGATCAAATATCTAAAATATGTGCAATATTGTGGAATTTATTTTTATATATCAGGTGAGAGAACTTGAGGATTAAGTGAGAGCACCAAAAGCCATATATGGAAAAGGTTGTACAATGGGATCCAATCCTATAAGTACTACTACTTGTAGATAATAATAGTCTCAACAAACAAACACACATTTAATAGAGATACAAGATAAGTTCAGTCAAAGAAAATCACCAATTCAGGGTTTCTATTATTAAATGAAACAATAACATGTAAAAATGCAATAAGAGTTGCAAATTGAATAAGTATCTATAGGATCAACAGAAGTATATTCAATTTGCACTTTAAACAATCTATATGACAAAATTTAGGGAATTGGACCCAATCACGTCAAACATGTATAACCAAGTGATATACAAATCAATATGCCTGAATCAAGTCAAACAAAGAGAGAAAATATAAATCATTGTCCAATATGACTCATAAAGACAAGCAACATACAACCAAGTGAGAGGATGAGGTAATTGTCCAATATGATTAAAAAAGGAGAGAATTGTCCAATATGATCCAAAAAGAAGAGCAACATACCTCAAATTTAGTATGAACATCTCAAAGGTTCAAACCTAGATCCAAATCAGGGTTGAAAGTTGCCTATTAAATATTCAGATGAATTAGAGTTCGGTTCCCATAAACAAAAATCCTAAAAATGACCTTTTTCCCAATTACTAAATTAGATTATGAAATTTATACAATCATATAGATTATACATTATGATTTCAAAACATATTTATTTATTGAGTTCTAACTTATGGATCATTAGATATGAATTTTAAAAATTAAGGATAATATTAAAAAACCTGAAGACCACATATTTAGTTCATTGGAATTAGGTCATAAAGGCTATACAAAATGATAGATGTTGTTTTCCTTATTTGAAATATATATATATATATATATATATATATATTGACGTATTAATGAATTACTACAAAATTTACAAAATATAATTATTTATTGAATTTGATAAACAAAATCACCGACAATTAGCAAAATACCCCTACTAAGACTTTACTCGCATGATATGGTAGACTCATAAAAACAAACACTTCATACAACATAATATCTTATTATTGACAAAAGGATAGGAACACCCATTAAAGTGTGGTACTAATTACACCAAAATAAGGGCGAAATAGTAAAACAATGAGCAGTCGTCGTCTTCTCAGCATTGAACAACTCGTACAAGGAATAGAGATAGTGAATCTCAAATCGTCCAATCATACCATCAAAATAGGAAGAATCTCAGCCAAGCATCCTTGCGAATGAGTTCCTCAACTCCATCTAAACTCGTCGACCCAAAGAGGAGGCGTTGAGGTGATAAGAAGCTGAAATCACCCTTCCATTATGGTCACGATGAGGATAAGAATGAACAACCCTTTAAAAATTTTGGAAAATAAGAAAAGAGACTGCAAACTTAGGCCAGATACTACTTAGGGAATTCTAATAAAGTCAACCCAGCCAAAATTAAAATAGATTAGCCACTAGATCACCAAGATAGCATGTGAGACCGAAAACCAATATTGAAGTGTGTGAGAATTGGGGAGACAGAGAGGCTACATCAAACATTCAAATTGTTGATCATGTGGAGTTTGTGTGTACTCACTGAAGGAAGGTGGATGATCAGAAACAACTCATAAGGACTTAAACTTGTCGTCGGAGATGGTGAAGCTATCAACCACAATTAGAGTTGGGGGGAGCAATTGAGGGTCGGTCAGCACTTAATGAAAGCTTGAAGTTAGTCTCTTGGGTATTGAAGGCGGCACAAGGAGGGTCTTATATAGTTGTCAAGTCATGAGGTGGTCAACAAGGAAACCCAATGGCTATGGGAAACATGGGATACGAGAAGCATGTTATTGATCTGGATATTGGGGTAAGGAAGTCTCATCAAGCCTATGTACCATGAATTGGGCATCGTAAAAGGATCACGGAGGATAGTTAGAGTCTAGGGTGAGGTTGAGATACGATAGGGTAATTTATCTCCTCTCAAAACCCTCCCACAAGCATAGGCGTTGAGGTGGAGTAAGCTCATTAGATGGGACCCAACCTATGACTAATAGTAGATAATGTATTATATGATGATATGTCAAGCTATGATTGGTCCAGATAAGTTCATCTTACAAATATTCCAATCTATAATTGGTAACTTCAATTACGGTCATATGATATATAAAATTACTAAAAAATGTGAAGATAATGAATAAAATGGTTTCATGGCCTAGATCTGATCTTAATTGCAAAATCATAATTATTTCATGAATATGAGCTAATTAATGCATACAAAATCTAGATTTCAGGAATATCATATTGAATTCATAGTGTTGCACACTGCCCAAAAAAAGGAAAATAGAGATATATCGAGCAAACTCTACCCTTATTGGTAATGAAATGTCGCATGGATAATAAAATATGGATATTCAAAGTCGCCACCACGTCGTCTAAGATGGGACACCCCAATTGTAAGATCTTTGGTTTCTTACCAAAAGATCTTAGGTTCAAGACCCAATGGAGGCAGGAACAGGACACCAATTAAAAAAGTCGCCACTACATTTTATATGGAAAGAGAGGAAAAAGAAGATAAATAGTTGAAGCCACCATGTAAATTTGAGTTGTCATCCAATTCTGATTGGTAAAAAATGAAATAAAGAATGAATCTAGAGATCAGATTTAGCGGTCTTGTTACAAGTGGGTAGGATTAGCACCCCCATCCCACCTGGTAAAAATAGGTATCAATACGCTTTTTGTTGTGAAGAAAAGAGTGATCCACGACAATTAAAGAAGAAATTAAAGGGGGGGTAGTTTTATTGGTGGGCGGCCTTTTAGGACTGGATATGGTCGTGTCCTTCACATTATTGCCCTCCAAATCCAATTTTTTTAGGTTGGTTGGGTCCTAATCACCTCAGGACCTCTCACAGAGGAGATCCCTCACATGTGATTAGGATTGATGCATAGGATTTGAGGATGATTAATAGATGTAAACTAATAGAAACATCTATTTTTTTCCAAAAAAACAAACAATAATGACATTTATAATAGCAATAGAGTGGAGCAATTATAGTAGTTGAGCAGATCAGAGGTAACAATTAGAGATAATATATAGTAGTTATAGCAGTTGCTTTTAACAGATAAAGCAATTTACCAGTCTACAAGTACTAATTGGGTAGGAGGTTTTAGAGGAAGAATCTTATGATCATGAGTAACATAGATTTAAAAGAGGGAGGTAGTTGGATCCTATGACTTTAGGAGGTTCAAAAGGGGGCCAAAATACGGTGGGTGTAGAAGGTATTTATAAGTAGATGTTAGGGTTGTTGTTTTATAGAGAACAATCTAGAAGAAGTGGCTAATCACCCTGATACACCATGTTGGTGGGGTGCGGATCAAGGAAATTTGCCACACGGCATGTGGTGGATGGCTCAAACCCGATGGGTGTCCATGTTGATTGAAAATGTCTTTCTCAATTTTTCGGTAATTTGAGGAATGTTCTAGAGAAAATTAAAGAAAATTGTGAGGAAAGATAATTCAGGGCTATCTTTCGGATTTCTTTGAAATAACAATTGAATATCCTTGAAAAAAAGGAATATTTTTATTTTAGAATAACTCAACCAGGAAATTGATAATAAGGCTTGTAAACTATTGATAGGATAGAAAATTGCACTTTGGGGCGAGGGAGTAGCTCAAGTGGTGTGGCTCGGCAATCCCCAATGAAGGGACCCGGGTTCGACTCTAGGTGAAAACCCTCGGGGTGCAATAAAGGCCCCATGTTACTAAGCGCGTCGTGGTGCCCCCATGTACTCGACTGGTTCTAGGGTTTACCCTTGGTTGGGTGGGGTCCAATAGTGGTCGATCCCGGGAGGGGTTCCTCATTATCCAAAAAAAAATTGCACTTTGGGTTTGAAACATAGGTTTCTTTATCGATATCCTCAAACTTGGTAGAAGTGGGTAAAATGTGTGGATTAAATATGTGGGAAAATATGGGGAAATGTAAAAAAAATGTGAAAATGGGTGGAATATAGAATGGATACCATCATTGTCTAGAGAATTTTCACTAATCATGTATTTTCATTGAGTCAAAAAAATGGGGTGTCAATGGTTTGCCCCTCTCAAGGCAAGGTTCGAGCTAAAAGTGAGAATCATAGGTTTGAGCCGAGTCTGACCCCCATTTTTTGTCACAAAATGCCAAAAAGGTTGGACTCATCGAGCATAAACTGACAAGCCTTATTGAAAGATGGAAATCAAATGTCATGTAATTTCCTTCTAAGGATGAATTGATGAAATAGTCATTCATAAAAAAATAGGATTGAGAATGATTTCTTCATAATAAGGGTAGCCTCTAGCTGAGAAACTTACCCACGTCTAGTCAATCGTTCATTCTCCTAAAGTTTTGATGAGCCAAATGAGTTTTTCAACCATAAAAGTAATTCCTATCATAGCTTTAGTTCTTATATCAACACGTTTGATTCTCTCACTAGCTCATGCCTTAGTGAGAAAAATGTGAATGTGAAAACACAAATGAGGGTTTTGGTTTGTCAAAATTTGATAGATCAAGAGTTCCTTCCAAACAAATTCTGACCTACTGAGCTCACAAGACAACTATCTCACAACACAGACGGTCGACTCCGCTCCAAAAAACTCCAACCTCAGAGCCAGATGACCATTTGGTCCTCACCTCAACATGCCATCTTGACACTCCAAATGGGTGTCTCGAGTTAGTGAGATGATTGGCTCATGCCACCATTCGAACATCCATGTAAGCCTAGACGGCCATCTCAAGACCAAATTAGGTCAAATGTCAGTGCCACGCTCAAACCATAGGGTTTCAAGTTGATTAATGTTGCAGCGGAATGAGACGGGCATCCCACACCCAAACAATCATTTTGACGTCTTGCTTCAAGCCCAAGAAATGGAATCAAAGGGCACCACCACCCCTTTCCTAGGGTTTGATCGCTACCCCTCAGTCCGTGCCACATCATTAGCCAGAAGACCGTATCAGCTAGTGAGATGACTACTTTCACATCTCGCAAGTAGCACATTTTACTAGCTGCCATCTCCATTTTTTCCTCCCCCCTTTCAGGATTTTCATCCCTCCTTCCCCTTTAAAAGGAAGGGGGATCCAGTATGAGAGGGTTTCTCAATTTTTCATACTTGCACATTTTATTAAAGATGTGTTATTTTTCAATTCATAGTAGTGTAATCCTTCATTCTACAATAAAGCTTTGTTCTTTGTTCTAGATCTAGATCTCACTCTAGTTTCTTGTTTCTACTTTTAGTTATTTCTATCGGAGTGGGGGATTAAGAGAGCCAGCTATTTCATTATCACCAACATTGGTGTTTTTGGATATTCTGTCCTTTTGGTCTATGGCTTCCTACCTTCTTCCCCTTATTTCTCCATTCCTTACCATGGCTAGCGAGTAGTTCTATTATCTAGATGAGAGCCATGTGTTGATCGGATCAAGTTTAACACAAATTTTTTAGATGGATGGTTTTTAGTTTAGAAATCACCTATTTTAACGAAGTAATTAATCATTTTTATTGTGGATTAATCTCGACAGATGCAATCATGGAAAGTGGGATTTAGAACACCTAAATCGATTACATGGGGATTTGAATGTGAATGTGGAAAATTCTCCTTTAGGATGATGGAATGGAATATGTGAACGCCAGGACCAATAGGTTCACATGGATTTTGTCTCTTGTGTTTCATTTATGAATGATTCACATACCTTCATCTATCTTACTTGTCATGTACTAGTTTTCACTTTGGATAAGGAGGTGAATGCTTTTCCCATCTGATTCAATCATTTTTTTTCAACGCTTGTTCCAATCGCCTTCTTTAAATTCTTGCACATTATTTTTTTCCATAGATGATCTTTCTTTTCTAACAATCTTCTTTATTTCCTATCTTAGAATAATCCTTTCATTTCATTACTTTAGTATAATTTTTTATTTCATTTGCACATAATTTCTTTCTTTAGTGTAATCAACCAACTTCCAAAACTCAAAATGTAACTTCTTGTTCAAATATTCAAAAACTCCAAAAAGATATAAGTTTAAAATTTCACAATTTCAACTCATTGAGATATTCTATCGTGGTGTTGATGATGACACTAAGAAATTCCTTAATTCCTCATCTGGAGAAAACTTCATATTTCAAAACTTAAGTAGTGCTTGGGAGGTAGTAAAATGAGCCTATGAAACCCAAGAAAGGTGAGGAATCAGTGGGGTCCTCAAAGTTGCTAAGATTGAGGTAAATCTAAACATCCATACCATCACTGAATCCCTTAACATGATTTCCTTGAAGCAAGATCACCTAGAGTCCTCCTCCAAAGGTTATTGGAAGGCAAGCCAATCCTTTATTTATTTTTTTCATTCTCTTTATATAATTGTTTAGCTAACTTTTTTCATTCAATTTCAAATTAGTTGTCTTTTGTTATGTTCAAAATAAGGGTGCCAGTTGGCTACCCAACCTGACATATCGTCTATATGAAGTCAAGACTTTCCACTGAGTGAGATGGTCATCTGGTAAAATTGAGACGGTCATCTAAGACTTTATGGTTAAAGTGCCTAAGAATGGGGTTAATCTGCCTACTTGTTAGTTTATTGCCAAATTTATATGCCAATTTTAGGTGATTTAGTGACATTTGTGGGGGCTTTAACCGCAGTTTTGGGTGCATTGGCCTATAAATTAGGCATTGCACTGATAGGTATATGAATTAACCCTATTCTTAGGCCCTTTAACCCACTATTAAGAACTTCAACCAAAATTTGGGAGCATTTCCTATTCATTAGGCACATAATTGTGAATCGGGCTCCAATTTCCACTGCACTGCAAATAGGTGCATAAACCACATTTTTAGGCATTTTGACCCACTTTTAGGCACTTTTACCAGATTTTGGGGCGCATTGGCATATAAATTAGGCAATACACTAACAAGTAGGTGGATTAACCCTATTTTTAGGCACCTTAACCCACTTTTAGGCACTTCAACCCTTTTTGGGCATAGTTCCTATATATTAGCCACATAATAGTAAATTAGGCTAAAAAAGGCACTAAAGTATCAAGTGGGTGCATTAACCATATTTTTAGGTGCTTTAACTACATATTGGGCGCATTGTCCTATAAATTCGGCATGTAACTGTAAATTAGGCACAATTTGCTATAACACTGTCAAATAGGTGCATAAACCCCATTATTTAGACGTTTTAACCCACTGTTTGCACTTTAAACCCATTATGGGGTGCATTGGCCTATAAATTAGGCACTTCATTGACAAGTAGCCACATTAACCCCATTCTTACGCGTTTTTACCCACTTTTAGGCACTTCCACCCATTTTGGGCACATTTCATGTTTATTAGGTGCATAATAGTAAACTAGACTAAAAGAGGCACTACACTGGCAAGTGGGCACATTAACCCCAGTTTTAGGCATTTAGTCGCATTTGTTAGCGCATTCACCTATAAATTAGGTACATAACTATAAATTAGGCTAAAATTGCCACTACGTTGACAAATAGGTGCATAAACCCCATTTATAGGCTTTTTACCCACTTTTAGGTACTTTAACCCATTTTGGAGCGCATATGCTTATAAATTAGGCAATACACTAATAAGTAGGTGGATTAACCCCATTCATTAGGTGCTTTAACCCACATTTAGGCATTTCAACCCATTTTTGGGTGGATTTCCTATTTATTAGGCAAATAATAGTAAATTATGCTAAAAAGGTATTACACCGACATATTAGGCGATTTAACCCACCTTTTGGCACTTCAACCCATTATTGGGCACATTTCATAGTTATGAGGTGCATAATGGTAAATTTGGCTAAAATATGCACTACAGTGACTTGGATGCATTGACCACATTTTTAGGCGATTTAACAATATCTGTGGGCGCTTTAACCACATTTTTGGGTGCATTGGGCTATAAATTAGGCACTACACTGAAAAGTAGGTGGATTAGCCCTATTCTTAGGGACTTTAACCAACTATTAAGCACTTCAACCCAATTTTGGGTGCATTTCATATTTATTAGGCACATAATACTAAATTAGGCTCAAATTTCAACTACAGTGCAAATAGGCGTATAAACCCCATTTTTTAGGCATTTTAACCCACTTTTAGGCACTTTTATCAAGTTATTGCATGAGTAAAATCTTACTTATAATCCATGACCATAGATTATTTTTTAGGTTAATAAGTCACCTATAAAAGTTATGGGATATTGAATCTTAGACTCAATTTGAAGATTAGAATGGTAATAATAAAATGGTAAAATAAAAAAATAAAGAAGGGTTTGTCAAATATTGTTTTTACAAAAAATCATTATGTTTTATTACATACAATAACAAATTTGAAATCCCCTAGATTTATCCTTAATACAAATTTCGTAACAACTATCAATCATCATTGCTATAGAACATGACCAATTGTTCAAGCCATTCAAGTAATTTATTCAAAGAAGGGATATAGCTCATGTGTTCTAGACATGGTGTACCTTATGACTATGCTTTTAAGTAAGGAATATTCATGTTTTATAATGGAAACATGAGTTGTCTTTATGACATCATGATTATACTTTGTATTTGAATGAAAAATGTTATACCATGATGGGTTGGGTTTATAAGTTCCACCAAAGGAAATTATATTAGTATAAAGAAAACAAATATAAAGTTAGATGTTTGTTTGTGGAACAAATATGGATTGACATTGCAAAAATACAAGGGTATGTATGTGAAAACAAAATTTTGGCAATTAAAATGTAATCTAAATCTAAGGTTTTAAGATATACTAAGAAGTGGTGGATTTTGTATCTAGTAACTTTGTGTAAGAATAAAAGAGATGAATCTCATATATATTTGGTAAACAAATACATGATGTTAACCACCCTTTGTCTGTATTGGTGATATAAAATCATTATAAGTTACATATGAAAACAATATATTATTAAGTAACATCACAAGATAAGACACATTTATACAATCCAGTCAGCCAATTCTCAAAAGTGTATTTGGTCATTATTATTATCTTACCACAGAGAAACATGAAGATATATACCATCTCTGATATACTATTTCCTCTATGAAAATTAGGCATGAACTTGAAGTTTCGCTTCTTATGATGCAAACTTACATATTTCATTTGATAATGACACGTTGTAAGACTGGACATAGTAAATTTTTGTGTGTGAATGCAGGGCCATAATAGTTATGAGTGTAAATATACACATGACCATAGAGTGAATGTATTTTTGGATATATATATATATATATAGTTTGATTTTTAGATATTTTCCATGTATGATGAATAATAAAATAAAAGAGATGAACAATCACTCATATATGTATGAATACACTTCCAATTGTAATTATTACAAGTTTACCTTGATGTCATTAGAAATTATAATCACATAAAACCTTAATTATTTGAAACAAAACGATTAATATGTATTAACATATAATGATTAGATCTAATGCAGATTTTTTTTTAAAATTTTGTATAAAAGAAGTAGTCAATTGAATTGATCCTCATACCATTTGTAAAATTGATGTAATTAAAATGAAATTGTTCAACTAAAGTTATATATTTACATAAGTATGTTTTTTCTTAGTTTGTTCAAACTTGAAAAAAATCATATGTCAGGTACTTAAGTACTCCAAGAAAAGATGTTTTCTTCAAAAGATAGGATATCATAAAAGTTCTTTCCTATTAATAAAATTATGCACAATATACCAATTTTCTATTATCCTAATAAAATAAAGACTCCTCATCAAATAATAGACATACGATCAACTTCAGACACACATTTCAATATGGAGCCCTTGAAACTATGTTTCCAATGAGTCTGATAAAGTATATAGATAAACACTCATAAATAGAGATTATATACAACAAAATATGGATAGAGACTCTTAATCAAAAGATGAAAGATATCTACATAAAAACTTAATATTTGTCTCAAGCAACATCAGGGTAACCCATAATCACTTAAAGAGAAGATGGAGAATTATGATAGTAAACCACAATGTCACATATTATTCTCAAAAAACCTCAAATTTCTTTCAGGTCAAATACACCAGAGATAAAGGTCAATAACTTATTGTAAATGGAAATTTTGATTAGATGTGAAAAGTGTAATAAGTGGGAATTAATTTGTATATTATTTGATTTATGACTAAATTAGGCTAGGCAATGTTGAAGTGAGACCACATGGAGGAGGCAAAATGGCAAGTGAAGAAGGTGCATGCTTTCTCTTCAAGTTTATCTGAACAAAGTATGCAAGTGAAAGAATGATGTATAGATCTTCCATGAAGGTTTTGACCAACAATAAGTTTTTCAGAGAAAATATGCCATGTAAATAGTAAGATGTCCGGTTTAGTGTTTAAACAACACAAGGATTTGTTAAAGGGTCCTATGGAATCATGAAATGTTAGAACTTTTTCAGCCTCTCAGATGGATAAATAAATAGCTTAGTATACCATGAGACATGGTTTATTAAGTAGGGCATTAATATAGTTGATAAGCTTGTTGAATAATGAAGATGGGAGGTTGACCATGCACAAATATTAGAGGAGTTTTGTCAACTGCCAATGAAAATATGAGGCTTCAACTTGTGTAATATAAGGTTTCAAAACCTCAGAGTTGTTAATATGTGTCACTAGATTGTTAATATCAAGTGTCAATGAGGATTTTGTTGAAGGTATGTTTTATCATAGGGATCTTTTCTGTTGAGTTTAGAAATAATAATTTTACACCAAGGGAAATCATGCTTATATAAATGAGTGTTTGAAATTTATAACAAAACATGATGTAATGGTTCTAAGGTTTTTTATTCCCCAACTGACTTCATATTTTGGGAGACAAAAGGTTTTCCAAGATATAGGATTCATGTGTTTAAAGTTCCATAAAAAGTCCTTGTGATGTTTGTCTATAGACTTGATAATTTTTTGTGTAATAGGAATACCCTTGATGTATTGGTACGTACATGAGAAAGCACACAATTAATTAGAGTATAAGAAACCAACCAGAGAGAGGGGAGAAATTAATTAGAGTATAAGAAACCAACTAGAGAGAGGGGATATAAGCCACCCTATGATATTTTCTTTGATCTAATCAAGAATGGGATTTCAAATCGAAGAGAAAAATAGCTTTATTACTTAAAGGTAATATGAGATATTTGGTTGGAAAAGGATCAATATTACAATTGAGGATGTCAGTATAGGATGGTAGATTTAAAGGTGATTTGTATCAACTAAAGAAACAAGATTTATAGTGGTTTTATCTTTAGGACCAAGATGTGTTGAAAAATGGATGAAATTCTTTTGATGTTTATGATTTTCTTTTAGAATGGTTTATTGAAAAGGAGATTGGCATCAACAAGATCCAAAAGTAGGAGTCAACAATGGAGTTGATCTCCATGGTTGGATTCTCATGGGCAACTGGAAGGGGGAGAATCCACTTCGCGATTTCACATCTCTACCTCTAGATCGTGTGACAAATTATGTCACTACACATGGGTGATAGAGTAATATATCTTTTATCTAATTCAACTTAGCCGCATTTGGATGATAGGTTATCTAAATGATGTGTCGATAGGGATTTGTTCAAATACAATTAAAATGCAATGGTCCTAGTAGTTTATTTGTTGATTAGAATGTAATGAAATATATATCACTTCTATCAGAAAAATAGATCACAAATAATATATATTCAAAGCTTAATTAGTCTTCTAGTGAAAGTAGTTCTTTTTTATGTTTATGAATATGATAAAGTGATATGAAAATCCTAGATTTGTTAGCTATAATGCTAGACATGTTTAATATGCTTAATTTAAGGTATAACTGATGTTGTTGAATAATGATGAGATTCCAATGTCTTAAATTGGATTAGAATGATAATGATGATCTTTTAGGTTTTCGAAATCATTAAAAAAACTAGGATCATGAGACTAATGATTACATCTTGTCATGATCTTAATATTCATAACATAGACTAGTTACTCTTATTGACATGATATGTTCAATCTGATTTTTAGGGATTCACCTAGTGGCTAATTATGGTTTCTAAACCTTAGAAGTCATGATGTTGGAATTATGGTTTGATACCCTTATTCCTAATCTAAACCCTAGATGACCCTACACCCTACTTTAGGACCTAAGTTAGGACCAATGGGTATCACAAAAATATATGGTGACACTTTAGAGTTATACATATATGCAAATTTATTGATTATGTGATTGCTTGAATTTGCCCCTAGTTGCTTGGATTTCCATAATTACATGGAAAAATAATGCATGATGACTATAATGAAGGTGCACTGTTATTTTAGAGTTCCCGCATATATCAAATTCTGAATATTGTTAGTGATTTCTCGATAGTTGGTGAAATAAACTACTTGGATGCTTATTTGATTCCAGTTCATGATAATGACAATATGTGTATTAGATAATGAAATATATGATACTCTGGACCTAGGCTTAGACCTATTAAGGGGTAGTTAAGCTAAGACCAATAATGGATAGGGAAAGGTGAATGCATCAAAGGTGGCATGAAAAACATGAGTTGGATTATATAAATGAATACACAAGTTCATATATCTAAAAAATTGAATGTGGAATATATGTGTATATGCACACCTTTGTATGCACCCACATACACATTATCCCAATATAATGATTCGTGGATTTCTTTTTCAGTGTTTTAGGTAACTGGCTTACATGGAGATATAATAACATGGAGATTGATATGAATATAGTAAAGATGTTAAAGTAATGTTATAAGAAGGATTAGATTGATAGTTATATATTTCCATGTAGTACTCTCTTCATTAATGTAATTTCTCTTTTACCCAGAAAGTTGATGTGAACTCCTTTGAAGAGGAATGTCATATTCTTGTATCATTACAAGTTATGAAATGAATATATTTGTTATTATGTGTTATTTATTAAGTCTAGACCTAGAAAATTGATATTACTATCTCTGTCCCAACGATTTGCATTCAATGGTGGGTATGACGGAGGGGGTCATAATAGCTGAGATATTTCATACTAGATCCCAATGGTGTTGCAACTGCTAGAAACTTCTCATCACATGTGGTCTCCACCTAGGGTCCCAATTGTCTAACCTTCTTGTAGATGATAAGGTTAAGGGACACAACTCTGACATTAGTGATGTGTTCTAGCCCATGAATAGGGAAATGTTGGTCAAAGGTATTATGGTGATTGAAATTGCTCAAAGCAACTCAAGAAAAGTCTTCTTGAGACATGTTCACACCAGATGCACCTTGTCATAGTAGAGAGGAGCCTATGTCGTGGGTCGGTGAGCCCATGACCACCTAGGTATTCCATATGACCATAGAAGGGTGTAAGGAATACATATCATTTCTTATATCGAATCATCTTCATAAGGCATATGTTCCCTAAAACTGTAGGTTCTAACTTTCATTATAGACTAGGTTGCGATGCTAGCAATATTGAAGATGGTCAAGGGGACCTCCTATCACCGTAACTCTTCCTTATGATCACACAATTCATTCCTTAACTAAATGATCATCCTAGACACTCAAAACTACATCCCTAGCCCTATAAGTATAGAAAACCTATAAGTTGACCCAATTATACACTTTGTAGATGAACCCTTATTTTTTTCAAATCTTCACTTTGAAACTTCATCAACATAAGTTCCTTCTATCCATCCTCTAGATCGTCTTAGGCCTTTGAAAGATTATACACATTAAATCCTCCTTCTTATGTTGCAACATTGAGTTTTATTTGGAATGATTTTATGATTACTTTTTTAAACTACAAAATAGATTCTTTACCCACCACATACCTAGGCCTCCCCTCTCTCCCCTATCTCTTAGTTCAAAAGCTTGTAACCCAATTAATGGTTCTTTTAAAAGAAAATGAATGGTTGGGGAAACATATTCCCTCACCCTTGTTGGTTGTATGACCCTCACCAATGCCATCCTTTCTCATGTCCCAACCTACTTCCTAAGTTGCATCCATATCACCAAAACTCCAATGACCACCCTTGAGAAACTTAGAAGGGATTTCATCTGGAGATACAAACCCATCCATGCTATATCTTGGGACACACTTTTCTTTCCAAATACTAAGAAGTTTGGGGTATCATAAACATCTATACTCCAGCATTGATGTCAAAAACCTAAAATCAATCATCAATCTCCCCTCTGCATTGTGGTGTAAAATAACAAAACATAAATACTACAAACTGATCACACCCTGGGAGCCATTGCTGACAAACATCCCATGTCTAGAATTACATAGTCAGTCATCATCAAATCCTTTAATAAATCATTATGATACCCATTAATGACATCCACCCACTAAATATGGACATACAACTACTTTGATGGATCCAACATCCTCACACACATATACCACAAAAACCCTATTGTTGGGATCCGATCCCAATAATCATCCTCAACACTATTGTTAAGGATTGAACCTGAGGTTTGGATCAAACTTGTCCCACAAAAATCTCATCGATTAAAGAACAAGTGAAAAAATGGAAGATTATTATCTAATAAAAACAAAATTTATCATTTTGCATTTTTAGAAATGAGATAGCATGCAAGATTCACAATTAGTTTATAACAAGTTCCTTGTATTTATAATAATGCTTAACAACTTCATAATGGATAAACTAACAAAACTTGATCATATACGTCAAAACACTTGATTTCATATGTAAGGGCAAATCATCACTTATACACATATATTCTTAAGACCCCCGATACAAGGACTATTATACACTAAAATACATGTGCATCACTTACTATAATTCTCATAATATAGCTCAATATAATAATTCCTCATTCAGATCCAAACCTAAAAAATCATTATTTGATTAGATAGAGTCTGAGTGAGTAGATAAACATAAGAGTGAGCATATACTATTTCATCCTCTATATTCTCTTTGTATAGTTGTTAAAAAATTAAATAATCAACTAATTAGAAAGTATTAAGTATTATTTGCTGACAAGAGAGCATATATTAACATACTAAAAGATGGATAAGAAACTAGGATATTACAATATGAATGGGCAAATGATTTCTTAAAGGGGTGCAAAGTTATAATTTATCAAATATCAACATAACAATAGCCATCAACAATTATTTACACTGACAATATCCATAACAATATTATTGTCTTGTCCAGTTCTATTTTATGCCTTATATCTAACTAGCTTGTACCAGTCAGTTAGACATTATCATCATATGGTTCACGCACATGACTACACTATCCATACATTAGGGTGTAGCTGGCTACCCTAAGGAAATAAAGAAGTTCAAGTTCCCCTCTAGACATGTAGGCTTATATCTCTCTAACTTGTTCTCACCTTGGTACTAGGTTGGGGCTCAATCACATACAAACATTTTTTTCTCATTTCACAAGGGGTCTAGTTCACCCCTAACACAATATCACAGGGGGTCTGGTTCACCCCTAACACAATTTTCATAGGGGGGAAGTTCACCCTTAACACAATATAATAGGTGATGCACATGATTTATCTATCAAATTTGATGCTTATTTAGGTATATTTCAGAATGATTTCTCTCATGTTTAAATTTTTTTTGAACATTTTTCCTAAAACTCTAAAAAAATATCCCTTGTGCATCAATATTTCAGATTTCACATGTATTTAAGCCAAAATTACTCTGATTTATTAATTACTTAATTTTTTTTGTTTAAATGATAGACTTGACGAAGAAGAAATAATGCAAAGTTGGTACCATCAACTTATGTTGGTAGCACTAACATAAAGAAGAAAGAAGATGTCAAATAGAAGTATAAGGATCTATAACAAGGAGAGGAAGAGTCAAAATTCATCTCAGTACCACTGACCAACTCATTGGCACCAAGACCAGAAACCCTGATGCACCACCAAAGAGAGAAGTTGGTGGCATTGACTTATGTTGGTGGCAATGTCATTAAATAGACAAACATGATCATATGGAGGAGCATCCGATGATACACATCCAAGTAGTACCCTAATATTCCTTGTACAAACTAAAGGGAGGGAAACAACCTAGAGAAATCTTCCCTACAAGTTGAGCATCTCTCAAAGCATCTGATGATACATATCCAAGTAGTGCCCTAACATTCCCTACACAAACAAAGGGGGGGGGGCAAAACACTTGGAGAAATCTTTCTTGAGGTTCGAGC
This sequence comes from Alisma plantago-aquatica, assembly GCA_963693085.1. NCBI lineage: Eukaryota > Viridiplantae > Streptophyta > Magnoliopsida > Alismatales > Alismataceae > Alisma > Alisma plantago-aquatica. Next base: position 1,028,048,731 of record OY856410.1, on the reverse strand, counting down.
ATCTATCCCATGGGCAAGATATCTCATCTGGAGGCTATCTTAACAACTTTCCTTCAAGAGTTTAAAATTTGAAAAGTAGGAGATGTAGATCCCAAAGTCACCATTAAGGAGATTTATATGGATTTCTTTTTCCTCTTCCCTTCTTTTGATCCATTGTTGAGCATGAGAGGCTAAATCACCATTATGCAGGACCCAATATTAGCTTTGTGTTAACTCTTTGCATGTTTCTATCTTGATTTAATAAAATCTTTATTTTAGATTTTGATAATGGAAAAGCTTAACTATTCTTAAGTAGTTGATTGTCATAAGTTATAATGTTTTGCCAAGTGACATTAACAGTTGTAAAACCCATTAAATATTTGTGATTGATCACCATAATGTGATGAAATATTAACTACTACAAAAGTGGCTTTGGTAGTTGGAAAAATCATTATCATCTTAGTCGTTAAAGCACTATAAAAGTAGGTTTACCACTGCAAAGTGAACATCCAAAGATAGTGCGTATTGATTGATCTTTTATATTGATAAATTGGATTGATAACTAGGCTAAATAGTTTGCTACACTGCGAAAGCAGATTGTATAAGATATGTATAGTAAATATAAAGAAGCAAATTGACTTATATTTATCTGATAGGATGCATGTATAGATTAATGCCATGGAGAAATTGGTGTTCTCAAGAATCCATCCATCTTACTTTCCACCAACTTTACTTTCTACAATTTTAATTCTTATTCTTAGTTTTTAATCACCAAATCCACTTTGTCGTCTTGTCTTACCTTGTCTATTTTTATTATTGATAGTCTTTAGTTAAACCATTCCCTGAGTTTGGTCTTTGGGGATCTTGAATCCCTTTATTACTTCAACGCGTAGACTTGTGTTTAGCACACACATTTAGGTTGTGCCATGTTTATGGTATTCTTGTGAGGAATTGTAATATGAGTGTTGAAATGGCCACTCTAGCCCAATTTTTCATTTTCTTACTTTTTCTTTTCAGTTAGAAATTCATTGTGAAATATTTGTATTTCTGTTGAGTTTTATGTGATTCTCATATTCTATTTTTCCCTTTCATGTACTTGTTCATGGTGCACATATGCACTTCTAACTATGACGAGTCCTCTTTTTTGCCACCTAAGAATAATCCAGAAAAATAGAAGATCGCCCTAAAGATCCTTTGAAAAATAATTGACGATATGCCTGATCATGGGGAGAATAATGAGTATGTGGACCCCTTAGATGGTGAACAAACCATATGGGAGAAGATCAAGGCTTTTTCTATCATGACACAATTGTATTCCATTAAAAGAAACACATTTAATGTGGGAAGTTACATAATCAATCTCAATCATGTTGCACTAGTAAACATGCTTTTCATGGGCACATCAATGAGGAACCCATGCAACGTGTATATGGGTTTATTGAAAGTTGTTACATGATTAAAATCGATGGCATCTATGATACGATCATCTACCTAAAATATTTACCTATTCATTAATAGATAGGGCTAAACTTGGTTTTAAAGTCTACCCTCTGAATCTATAGGGTCATGGGAAGCTATGGTAACTTGTTCTTCAAAAAATACTTTCCCCTCAAAAGACTAATGATCTATTTAGTAAAATTTTTGTACTTTAACAACTTTCTAATGAATCTTGTTTTGAATCCTGGGAAAGATTTTAAAATAGAATAATTTAATGATTTATACGGACAAGCCAAACTCTCTATCCTAGCTTGCACATAGGAGAAGGAACGATGTTTGATAGTGTTGATTCAGGATTCCTTTTTAACAATAAAATGAGTGCCATGAGATCTTGAGAAATATGGATAGAAATCAATCATGTGATGAAGAGAATGAATGTGCCATCTCTACCAAAAGTTCCAAAGAATCACATGAAGTTCTTGAACTAAATAAATAGGTGGCCAAGTTAGTGAATAAAGTTGAGAAGAAGAATGAGTCTTCCTAGAGAAAAAAAAACTCATATTTTTCCTAGAATAACTCCAATAACTTCCAAAATAATCCACCACAGACACAAAAAACTGATGGACACAAATAGATTGAGTCTACACAATTTCAGCTAAAACAACACCCTAAAAAAGATAATGAACTAGGGGATGTTCTTGGGAAATTTCTAAATAAAATTGATGCATACTTTGGAGAAACAAATATACAAAATCAAGACATGGGGGCCCTAATAAGGAATCAGACAGCTCAGTATCACATATGGTTATAGATCTATTAGTGTTAAATAAGACAAGATAGGCATGTTTTCCATGTGAACACAGAATTGAACACCAACACCAACATGTCAAAAGTATTTCTATCCATAGTTCTAGGATATGTGCCCCTGATTCGTTCATTCCCCTTGTAATTTCATGACAAAAACCATGTGCTTTGATTGATAGTGAGAAGGCTTATGCTACCAAATAGACACATTATTCATAGAACTTATGACACGTTCAACTCTTCCCGCCACATACCCCTATTCCCAACATCTTGTATTGAAGATATGGGGGAATAAAGGAACATAAGAATTGTGCACATATGAGCGCTTCAGCCAATGTAACCACTTTAAGGAGATGTAAAGAAATTTTAGCTACACCGACTTTGCAAGATAAGGAACTTCAAATTTCCACCACCACCATGCATGTTGTCCTAGTTCTAGAGGAGGTTCCAATGCAATAATAGCAATTGAATGATCTACTCCATAGTGGAACAATTATAGTTAATATGAAGGCACCTAAAATAGAGAAGGAGTAGAAAAAAGAAAGTCTACCAAGCCATATTCTATTTTATAAGGTGGTGTTGGTTCAAGCTTAGGGGGAAGGCTCCTAAGGAGATATATGCTCCTCCACATCAATGGATCACCACTCCACCTCCATCCAAAGATGTAGTTAAAGTTGTTTCTCCAAATAATCTAAAGTCAAGAAAGATGGAAAGTAAATTCCAATTCTAGACATCTTTAGGAAACTCTAGATTAATATTCTAATATCATAGGTCATCTAGAAGAAATGGGATATGGGAATTTTCTAAAAAAGATCATCGCCAAGAAGCATAAAATCAAAGACTCTAAAATTTTGGTAGTCAATGAAGTGATGAGTGCAATCATTCAAGGGAGACGATCGCCAAAGTTGAAAGATCTTTATTACCATGTTCTATAGGAAATAGCTAGATCAAAGAGTCATTTTGTGATTTAGGGTTGAGTATCAATCTTATGTCCCTCTATACTTTTCATAAGATAGGATTGCAAGAACCAACAAAGACATGTTGTTACAACCCCAATTTTTGGGTTCAATTGGTGAGAAATGTAATTTCTCATATTAAAGATATTTGAAAAAATATGATATAATTGGTTTCAAATAAATGGATTTTTGATTACAATAGCCTTGATAATTGTGTTGTGGGATTTATTGTCTATTGGGCCCAATAATGAGGAATTTCAATTAATAAATGAATAATTGTGTTTTGAGAAAAGAATGAGATGGAAACCTATAGAAGGCAAATCCAAAGAGGTATTTCATGCCTCTTGGGTTCTTTGGTTTCCAAGGATTCCAAAGTTGCATAGAGAGTGCAATAACAAAAGCAAAGATCAATTAAATATTTCCTTATTAATGAAGAAGACGAAAATAATGATAAAATATTAGAAATAAGTGAAAAGATGTATAATTGAGTTATCCTTGGTGGAATTTCGTATCCCAAGGATTACTAATGATAAAAGGAATACCAATGAGGAAAATAAAAGAGAAATAAAGAGAAATCCTCAAAAAGAGATATTTTAATAAGAAATAAACATGATAATGCATATAGATGCATCTAGAAAGGTAATAAGTATCCTTGAAAACGAATTTCAAAATCATAGAGTTTCCTGGGATCCAAGGAGTCCCAATGAAGAAAGAGGAAAGAGAAAATACCAATAAAGTCAAATAAGAAGATAATATGATGCATAATGAATGATTATGAGGTATTGTTAAAAATAAGTATTGTTTCAACAAAAGGAAATATAATTTCATGGTTAATGGATTAAAATGTAAGAACAATGATAATAAGAGAAAGGATTTTCGTTTTTCCAGTTATCCATGAAATAAAGCTTAACAAAAGGCTAATGAGGAGGGATAATAATACTTCTCCTAGAAGGAATATGAATCCTTTTGGGAAGGGACTGTTTGAGTCGTGTATAAGCCTACCTAGGGCTTCGTTTCTCACCCCTATATAAGGGGTAGAGATCTGGTTTGAAGGGAAGAGAACCCCACGTGTCTTTAACCTCTTCTCCTTCTTCCATCTGTGCTAACCCTAACCTAGGTGTACCTCTATCCCTGGAGAAATGAGGGGGTCCGCTTGTAGTCTTGATGGAAGCAGGACGCACCCACGACAACCGAGGAGTGATCAGACATCCTCCCCTTGCTTCCGTCCTCACACAACACCGACAGGAGGGCTGCAAACCCGCAAGAGATCGCGGGCTTGCCATGCATGGAACTGGTCATCTCGGCCATGTGTTGTGGCATGGTTGGCTACAACGGGGAAGGTCAGAGGTAGGGCGGCCACTTTCGGCAGGCTGCAGGCCGTGGTGTGAGGTAGAAATCCACGTGGATCGCAGCTAGGGCTACAGGTCGACACGCCCAACAACATCGCGCGGAGGAAGATGAAAGCCTAGGGCATTGGACCATTTTTCCCTTCACGGGCTGAAGCAACGGCCGAATTAAAGGAGGGCAATCTCGTCTTTTGGTTATGTTTCCAAAAGCCCAACAACGTTGCATGTATCGTGTGACATGGCGCAACCCGATTGGCCGAGTAAGTAGATCCTTGCAAATTTCATAACTAAAAATTGGTAGCTCGAATTAGTACGTGTAATATATGAATTTTGATCAGGAGAACAAGAGGAATCCAATAAAAATGATGTTAAAGATTGATTCCTTTCTTAATTGCAAAAGTACAATAAGTTGATGAAAAGTGCATTAAAGTTAAGCTAAAAACCCTTTTTGTGATTAAAGGTTGAATCTAGTATGCTTAATGGGTTAATTGAAGTATTAATAACCTGTTGAATGATAATGTTAGATTCAAACTTGATTTACATGTAAGATTACATGATTTAGGGTTTTTACCCCATAAGAGAATGATTAAGTACTTAGAAACCCTAATTTAGGGTAAAAGAGGATAAGATCATATATAATTGGAAAGATGTGAAAGTATGTTATTATATGATGGTTCTAATCTATTTCGAGCATTAACGTCCATAATTCTAGATAAATACTCTAAATGTAGTGATTAGGGTTTTCTCATGAATAAAAGGTAATTTAATGGCAAATCGAGTTCATATGTTAATTAGACCATAATGAACTTTGAATTGATAATGAATGCGCATAATGATCTTGTCATAGATTAAAAGGATAAAAATGGTAGCTTTAATGAAAAAGAAGCTTAATGAAATTAATTGATGATTAATGTGCCTTTCATATGGAAATAGGGTTATATGTTGTTACGATAACCTTAATGTTGAAGAATATATGAGATAATTAGGGTTTATAAGTAATGATAATAAATTAGGGTTTAAGATAATAAAAGATGAAGTGAAACCCTAATTTCCAAGGAAACCCTAAAAATTGGAATGGAAATCCTAAGGAATATGATGATATTCGATAAATATTAATAAAAGGAAATTGGTATATTTATTTTAGGATTATGTGCATAATTGATTGCTTGATTGAGATTTCTCTATTCTGGATAATTCTGTCTCAAATCCGCAATCAAAGGTATGTGGTTATGCTTATGAATAATCGCTTTAGTTTCACGGCAATTTCCGAACGTGTTTATCGGTTGCTTGAAATAACTGTTGGATGCTTTTATTTCATGCAACTATAGAGTGACTATGACTATCACTATGAATATACATGTATAACTGGCTAGATTCGAGTCCACCCCTGTGGCTATGCAAAGGCTAAAAAGGATAACCTAGAGCAAGGTCTAGGCTATCATGAGTTAGAAATTGGGCTACACATGTGTAGTTCCATGAGACTCTTAGCATGCCATGAGTTAAGGAGTGGGCTACCTACGGGTAGTACCATGTGACTCAACCCTAGAAACTGATTCACCTGTTAGGTGGGATCATGAGGGGTATAATGGGGATAGGATATATATATGGATCACGCAGTTATATTTAAAATGTAAACTTGTTTGTTAAATGGTAATTGACTGCAATACATTATTACGAATAATTGCATGATTATTGTTTCCCCCACATACCAGCTTCGACTGTCCGACATTTTGTTTGTCGGCATTTTAGGAACAAGCCAAAAGGACAAATAGTAAATCATCATATAGTGAAATACATGAAGTAAAATACAAGGAGGATTAGTTAGAATCCATAAGTGGATAGAAGTTTAGAGATTCAAGTTTTCAAAAAGGTATGCAAAAGTTTATTTTCTTACATCTTTTCAGTTTAGTCTGTTAAAATTTAATAATTGTTCTTGGTTAATTATCGAACCTTTGATCCGGAGATTATGGGTGCGGCTTTGACCTCTCGATCTCCCTTAATTGGGGGTTATTAGGAGGTGGGGTCGTAACATTTGGTATCAGAGCGTAGGTTCCTCAGTTAACCATTAATAATTATTAAATTTTACAAACTCCATAGAACCCAAGGGAGTTATTAGAGGATTATCTGAAAGACGGAGGTGTCTAGAAAAGGATCCCAACCGGGGGATGGCAATATTTTCCTCTGCACTGCTAGTCAGAATATGAGGACTCCCAGATCCGTATGACTGTCTGGACAAAGTCTTAGGGTATGAATCGAAATAAGATACCTTTAGGACTTTCTCATCTTATTCATCCCTTCTCATCACAAATTCTGTTAAGGACCTTAAGGATTAGGGGTTTCTCTCTTCTCCTCACCCTCTTGAGGTATGGGCAAGGTTAATAAGGTCTAAGGAATCCTCCACCAAATTAATGAAAAAGTATGTAAATAAGATGTCATGGACATAAGCTTAATAGATTAAGCACAAACGAAAGGATAGATGCATGCTTAGGTCGTATGACATAAGTTTTCATGCCCTCGGAAGAGACCTGAGGCTAGATCTTCTTATTAGGAGGATAGATAAAGAGAGTTAGTCTTTGAGATAGAGATCTGCTTTGCAAGTAGGGACCTGGCACATCCTCTGAGGATGATGTTAACCCTAACCCTAAGTGAAGGTTAGAGAGAGAGATGGCATGATGAGTTAGACCAAGCATTTGGATGGACATGCTGCCATATGAGCCATGAGTGGTTGGATGATCGAGTGCCTTTAGCGACCTAACCCTGGGAAGGGTCATGTTAGAGTGAAGGATAACTCCTTCAATGATGAGGTTAGTAAAGTACCTATGGAAACCTTATGGGCTTACATGGGCATGGCATAGTATGCACCCAGAGTACGTCAGTAGTACTAATAGTAAGCTAAAACCCTAGCTAGGAAAGTATGATGGATAGCTTACGAGATGAGCATAAAGGGCTAGGGATAACCTTGAGGAAATATAAGTTTGAACATAGGCTTCACCATGTAGGGGTACGTTTGTGAGCTTGATCCTTCATAGAAGAGAGGACCTCTAATAGTAAGGTTGGATGTGGAGTTAGCTCTAAAGAGAAAGCGGGACTCATGCAAGACGGTTGGAAGCCTAGACTCCGAGATATGAGGAATAGTGGGGAGTTGAGGGTGATGTGACCGAAGTGGACGATAGTGGTTTCCTCATGCTTGATCCCTGAAGGTTTGTCGTAACTGGTCTGAAAAAATTATGAACTGAAGTTCCTTAAATAGTTTTTCATGATTGGTTTAAAGTAAGTGTTAGAACTTGAGTTCCAAGACTTCTGATGAGTTACAGACTTACGCAAAATAGGGATTTACCTGGCCTCCATGATATCATTTATGTACGCTTATGATGTAGTGAGAGAATAAACATAGTGGTGGTGAAACCTACTCACCCTAGTATATTCATCCATCTGATAATCTTACATTTTATTTCAGTCTTTTATTCTTACATATTCGTTGTAACCAACAAAAAATGTGCTTTTTATGATAAATATTCTTCTTAGTTTAGTTAAATCAATCCATCAATTTTTAAAATTCTTGTCCTTTAGGTTCGATCCTAAACTATTATGTGATAAGACCTGCCTGCTTGTGGGTGGTAATTATTGCATGTTTATTTTGACAAACTCTACTAATTTCAGTCCGAGTGAATTTGTAGTGTGATAATATCCATATCACTCTGATTGGTCTGAAATTTTATATCACACTTCAATAGCAATGTAGTAGTTATTCCACTAATTTTCATCAAAAAATAAATCCGTTTAGCCATTTAACTAAAATATCTCCAAAAACTATTTTTTGGCACATATGAATTTTATAATTATTCAAACGATCTCCAAAAATTCTAAAATCTTACCCATAGATCTAATAAATGACTATAACCTTTATGGCAGATTCTGGGATCATTTGGATACACCAAAATCTCAAATTCATATATATGAAATTATAAAACATTGAAAACTGAGTTTGTCACACCAAAATATGAGAAACATGATTCTATAATTAGTTTTCTCATTTAGAGTTATTTGACATGTTATTTAATAATTTGGGCTTACAAGTACGTTCTATCTCAAAATTACACTAGAGTATTTAAGATTGTCCAAATTAGATGAAAAATTGCACATAGGCTAAACTTGGTATGTGAATTTCAAATTTGAGGCTTATTTTCTCTTTTTGAGACTCTTAATAATTTATTAAATACTTTTGACTCTTATCCTGTTTTCTTTTCTAAATAGAATTAAGATAGTTACTATTATGCAAATAATGTGAAACTTGACAAACAAGCTAATTGACACCCAAAAAATACATTTTTATCATTATATTTTACTTTTGAGATTTTCTTTTATGAGTTATGGCACCATTATGAATTTTGACACATTATCATTGTATTTATCAAAACATTATAGTAAGTCCCACTGATGTCACATTCTTACAAAATGAGTTATATATATATATATGAGTTACTTTTAGTTGCTCACGCGGGTAACTTAATTACCCTACCCGGCAGCAATACTCCCGCAACCCGGAACCTGTTATAGCAGAAAAAGTGGAAAAAAAACATTTGAGCGGAAGCAGTGAGAAAATAGCGGAAAGAGCTGCTAGCGAGCGAAGCAAAACCCCAATTCCTCTACTCAATCTGTCGCCCTCCCCAATGATTTCTCCCATTGTCGCACAATCTCACCGGTGAAGACATCACCCAACCACTCCATCACCACCTCCTCCGTCATCACCTCCTCCGGTCGCTCCTTCATTGACTCGTCAGTTACTCAGAGATGATGAGGATGAAGAAAGCCTTGCAGAAATCGTCGACATTGCCTCCGTGGATAAAGAATAGACCGACAGTGGTCGAAATAGGTGACGACGACTTTGAAACACACCAGTTTCAAGTCGAAGACAAGATGGCAAAATAGGTAGAAGAAGTGGGAAAAGTAGCATCGGTTGCAGAAAGGGAATTGCAATAACAAACTACTCTGATAACTCCGAAAAGGGATAAGAAAGAGGCTACCAAGGCCACAGAAGCGGAAGAAGAGGGGGAAATAAGAAGTTGTAGAAATGGAGAAGGGGTTTTCTATTGAGACTCCTCAGACAATACAGAAAGAGGTCAAAATAGGAGCTGTGATGGCTTCTGAAGGAGATAAGCAAGCTAATTCTTTGATACCTCAGACACAAAAGAAAGGGGAAAAAAGGGGTTACAACTCCCCCATGGATCAAAATTCCATCAAAAAGTACAAAGTGCAATAAGGTTGCTACTGCTGGTCATGGAGGCAATAGAGCTACTGAGAAGAAAGAAGTTGCGTGCAACAAAGTGGGAAAAGAAGAACGAAAAGGTAAGTTGTGTTTGCATGCATGCTACTATTGTTGTGTCTTTGACCTTCTCTGCATCCTGCCCCTCCTACTATGCAGGATACTACTGATGTGTCAATGTATGATAGTTACTACATTAAAACTAGATGATGTAGCTAGAGTAACTACACCAACAGATCCGAGTAACTATGAGATAGTCTCGAGTAACTATTATAATAGGAAGAGTAATGCACAAGTAACTGAGAGTAATGCTTGAGTAACTGAGAGTAATGCTTGAGTAACTAAAATTAATGCTTGAGTAAATGAAATCAATGCTTGAGTAACTATTACAGAATGATTGAGTAGATGAAAGTAATGTTTGAGTAACAAAAATTTATGCTTGAGTAACTATTATCGAATTATTGAGTAATCAAGATAAATGCTTGAGTAACCAAAAATAAAGTTTGAGTAACTATTACAGAATACTTGAGTAACTGAAATTAATTCTTGAGTAACTATTACAGAATGCTTGAGTAACCGAAAGTAATGTTTGAGTATTTATTTATGAAAGTAATGCTTGAGTAACAAATAGTATCTCACACACTAGACATATCAATTAAACTAGAAAACAATATTGTTAAGCTAAATATTCTTAGAGTAACTCTATTCATATGCAGGAGAAGAAAACAAAGGGGATGAGGAGAGTACAAATGCAAATCAGAAATAGAAAGAGACAGAAAAGGCTAGCGAAGAAGAAGGTGATGTAAAAAGAAGAAAAATGAAAACCAAGTGGAAAGGGAAGGAACAAGCAATTGAAAAGAAAGGGAAGGTTGATGGTGATATAAAAGAAGAGGAAAGAAGAAGAAGGAAACAGAAAGAAAAAGAAAAGCTACAAATGAGGGGGAGAAAGCGGAAAGAAATAAGAGAACACAAAAGGAAAAGGAAAAGCAACTGAAGAGAAAGGTAAGATTGTATGTAATTGTAATTGTTTTAATTTTCAGTTACTTGTAGTTTATTAAATTGCTTTTACAAAATAAACAATGAGCTCTAACAATAAATTTTGATATGTTTGCAGTGGGAGTAATTAGACTGTACCACATGTGCTCCTTAAAGAGCTACATCAACACCAGCAAGAGCATGGTGTATACAAAAGAACAACTTATGATGTTGAGCTCAACAACCTTTGCAAACCTCGTAAAGATGCCAAATCTTGCGGTTGACATAGTCTTGTTAGAGGATTTAATAAATAGATATGTCGATGAAGACATATTTCTACTGGCCAACGGGGAGGAGAGAAGGATGATAGTAGATGACGTGGGGATAATTCTAGGTATCCCCAACAAAGGTATAGAAATAAAACAAAGGAAAGATTCTGACATAGTAAAGTCGATATGGCAAGAGTTTGCCAAGACAACTTGTAAAAATAGAAATGAAGGTGAGACCTCAAAGAGGTTGAGAGAAAAGGATGTCCGACATAAGGACAACTTAACAAAACTTTGGCAAGAATATGTCAAGACCAACAATCTAGTGGACAATAAAAATATGTGTCGCGCGTAGATGTTGCACCTATTGGAAACATTCCTAATCCCAGACACCAGCTATTGCACACCAATCTACATTATCCACTACCTAGATCATGTCACTGCCACTAGGCAGATGAATTGGGCAAAGTTGGTGCATGGGAGTATCTTCAAGAATATGAAGATGTTGAAGGAGAATGTCCAGCTAAGAAGGAAAGGAGAGAAAGGGGCTAAGAACACCCTGTACACAACAGGCTGTGTCATGTGCCTATGCGTAAGTGAAGAAAATCATATTCATCTACATTGATACAATATTGACTATGGGGGGCAGTTACATATGCATTATATTTTCTATATGTTACATGCAGGTTTGGGCATATGAGATGACAAAGATGGCAAAGCCAACATTCCTTGACTCCAAGCCAAGGATAAAGAAATGGGATGCGCTGGTTGAGAAATTGATGGAATTAGGGGCAGTGGACCCTAAGGATGTAAGATTATCTAATCTTTGTTACAAAATCTAATATACAACATAATTATACATGTTTCATTTTGTGACACATTATTTTTAGTTATATGTTGGACAGGTTTATCAAAGGATAGCGGTAGACCAGGGAGATGATTGGCAGGCTACAAAATCACCGAAGGACATGCCAGCAAAATGTAAGCCAACAACCAATAAGGCACCAGTAAAGCCAATCATCAAAGAGGGACACACTCCTGACACCTCCACCCTGGAGACAAGAATCCAAATGTTGGAGGAGGAGCTCAAAATGTATAAGGAGATCTGCACAAGAATAAGTGTTGAGAAATTCACTGGGCTGCAGATGGAGAATAAAAGGCTAGAAGAAAGAATAGCCAATTAGAAGAAGAAAATAAAAATCTAAAAAGAAAGTGGGAAGATGAGGGTGACAAATCATAGTCACTTGAAAGTGGATTCAAAGAATTTGCAAAGGGTTTTTCCTCGGTGAATGTAGATGAACCGAAAGACACGCCGACAAAGGATGTCGACCCACCGACGAAGCGAAGAAGGCTGACCCTCAGAAGAAAATACGTGGAATCAGAAGATCACAGTGAGGACAGGAAAAATGCTGATGAAGAGGAGAAGAAAGAAACAAAAGATGACAGTTTTGAACAACCAAAGTCTGCAAAAGATGCAGAACAAAAGAAACAAGAAGAAGGAAGCGAATAGTAGGAGAAGATTGTAGAAGAAGAAGAAGGGCAGAAGGAGCCCAGAAAAATAATAAAGAAGAAGAAGAAGATGGAAGAACTAAAGATAGGAAGCATAGAGAAAAATGTGAAGAAAAGAAGGGTGGAAAAGGTAAGTTTCATCTCCTTTCAAGTATATCATAACTGCAAGTAATGCTTGAGTAACTGAACCTAATGCTTGAGTAACGGCAAGTAAGGCTTGAGTAACTGAACCTAATGCTTGAGTAACTGAACCTAATGATTGAGTAACTGAATGTAATGCTTGAGTAACTAAAAAATAATGCTTGAGTAACTGAGATTAATGATTGAGTAACTGATAGTAATGCTTAAGTAACTTGTGCAAAATGAAGATTGATTTTAACATGGATTGCTCTATTGTTGTTGACAACACAAGATGTCAAATTTCATAGGTTTTGAACATTTTAAAACAAAAGAAACCAAAGAAATTGTCCATCACTTCATGGACAACATAGAATAAATGTAAGAGAATTGTTATTCTCAAGTGTAAAATGATAAACCATTACCGTTTCAATATCCAACTCGTATGTATAACATCTATAAAAATAATTGGCAGGTCAAAACGAGAATGGAAATTTAGTGAAGACACTTGGTGCACGGGGAAGAACCTCGCCGCCCTCCTGTATAAGGATCAAATGACACAATCACCTGTAAGAAACAAGAATGTAGTGTAACTCTTTGAAATAGATAATTTGGATTGCTAAACTAAGAAAACTTTTTCTTTTTTTCAGGTTCTCGACTTCTTTATACAAATGCTCAAGGAGAGCACAAGCAAGCGGATGAAGAAGGGGTTGATGTGGCACTGCATGAGCAATTATGCTCCGGTAAGACAAATAAACTTTATATACAAATTTACAAACACAAACTGAAACTTATAGATGTGAATTTTAAACTCTACATTTGCAACAAAGGCTATCATTTGATGTATAGAACATCACCATAACTAGTACAAAAATGGTCTATAGTGTCATTTTTTTTAAGCCTATAGCGTCACTTTTCAGTCGATGCCTAAGTGGCCATCGCTACAAAAATTGCTCTATAGGATCAGTTTTTTTAACCAAAAAAACCGACCTTGTATAGTAGAAACCGACCATATAGGCTCTCAAAAACTAAACCCAAATGAGAAATGAAACTGTATCTGAACCCTATACCGTCAGTTTTTTACTAAATAACTGACTCTAGAGATTCTTTCTAAGGATGGTTATATGAGGAAAACTGACTCAATAGAGTCTTAGAATATGATAGAATGGATGTGCCGCCTAGCACGGCCGTGTTGGTCTATATTAGCATGGTTGTGCTACACGGCACAACCGTTCTACCATATCTCAACACATCCGTTCTACCTCATCCCAACACGGTCGTTCTATGCCGTACGGCCGTTCTACGATGCAACATGGCCGTTTTACACGGCACGGCCAAGATACCTATAAGGTCGGTTTTTTAAGAAAACTGACGCTATAGGGTACAATTTTTTTTTAATTTCTACAGAAACTGAACAAAAGAAAATAGAAGAACAAGAATAAGATATGGGAGAGGGGAGCATTGATGCTCAACTATCACCATTCCAAACCACACATTCATAATAAAAATGATTCATATATTGAGTTGAGTACACATAGTCACATCATAATTTATAAAATGATAGATTGCAAGTCTGAGATGATATCAAATGTCAGATACAAAAGAGAATATGAAAGAGTATTGAAACCACATACATAAATGGAACGTAACTGACATATTTATTCCAATGCTATATTGACTTCATTTAGAAAAGCATCTGACCACTCTTCTTGGAATTCATTTAAGTCCTCGTGTGTGTAAGGCTGAGTTGTAAATATCTATAACAGAAAATGCACATGCTAATATTTTATAAAATGACAACAACTCACTTGTAAATTTATGATGTTATTCTTTATTACCTGATCTATAGTTTGAATGTCATTTGATGCTTGTTTCACAATAGCTCGCACATATTTCATTACATAGTAGCCACAAGCCCAGCCATTATTTTGTATAGGACACTACAAATAATGAATTATACTTAATGTTAGTAAACTACTATAAACAAAAGACTATAAGAGTTGACATATAAGAGTTGAAAATTAATACATATAAGACTAAGCAGTTGTCAAAGTAGCTACCTTAACATTTTTCAAAGTCAATGTCTTTAATTTTGTGGGTATTTGTCCTCCGCCTTCACAAAAAGCTTTTATACCCCTATCAATTAAACGATAGTTGGTAAAATAGAAATTCTAAATAGAAATATCATGTTGAAGCATTGACTATATTTATGCTTACGCCATAGCTAGCAATTTCAATTTGTGACCCCTTGTTATTTTTCCCATTGGGTCAAGATAATAAAGATTCATCAATTTTGGGACAATCACCACTAATTCCCAATGTCTAGATCTGAGTAAGAATAAAACAAACATTAAAATAAATACATTTGTTCATTATTAAAATTATATTGAATAATAATACTTACTGGACGTTAACAGGAATTAGGATAATTTCCTTTCCCACACTAGCAAAATATTTGAATGCATCAGAGAAGTACTGACTCACTTCCTCAATATATGTCTCCACTTGACTAGTGACCGAAGGAACTAAGAATCCAACATTCTTTATATGAAAGTTTGTGGCCTTGGTATATAAATGGTTGTTAAACATTTGTAATTATTTTCATATGTAGAAATAAGCTAAAAATGTGTATTGGAATTTTCTATATTGATAGATCTTTACCTTATCCATACTTCTAATATCGAAGTATTCACCCAATTATACCAGAACAACTCTATAATATCATCAAGAAAAATATAATTGTCAAAGTCCCTCCCAGTTGCATCTTCTATTAAATTGATCACCATTTGTAGTCCAGAGCTTTGGTTGGCTATGTATCGACAAAAACATTTACATTTACTTCCCAACTCGTCGAATGTGGATTCTGGAATAATAGATGGCTTGGGAATAGGAGGATGACTAGTAGAATTTTTACTTTTTGGTTTGCAAACCTATTAATTAAATTACATACTTCTATTACATGAGTTCATATATGCAGTAAAATATGAAAAATATGGTAGAATTCAAGTATACCTTGTCATTGATAACCAAGTGTCTAGGCCAACCCACCATAGCACCCTCTGCTTCTTCAATTGTACTATATTCAGGATTAGATATGGGTAGTGGTTTGTCCCCCATTCTGTCATACACAAGATGGATGGACACACGACAAATGTCATTAGTAATTTGTTGGCAATATAAATGTACCACCAAGGTTGTACACCTTGCCCGCTGGCACAACATTATATTCTGGAACCTCCACTGCAAGTTTATAGTTCATACCAACCTAGATTGAAATAATATAAGTTTTATAGAATTAGTAGAACAGATGCTTGTTACAACTATATATATTATCATATATATATATCATACTAATAACATAACATATAGAATAAAAGCTTACTACAGATTGTTGTGGTGGGTCATTGGGAGTGCTCCCATGACTTTCTACAACTGTAGCATGGGCTTGTACCTCATCACTTGAGAGACGCACAATATGAATAGGTTGAGTAGGTTGAAATGAAGACATTATTTCTTTTACTTTCTGTGCTACCAATGCTTCAACCTCCTCTTGTGTAAGACCTCCTGCACGACCTCTTTTAGATTGCGAAGGGCCAAAACAAGACTTGAATCCTATGCCAGCTCCTAATCCCCTAACACGGCCAGGATGCTCCTTCGTACCAAGAGCAACTCATAGTTCATCCATGTGGCCAGTTGGGGTGAACTTTCCTTCCTTCCTTTGCTCATGGAGATCAATCTATTCATAGTTAATAAAAATATAAAATCACAATATCAATTAGATATAGATAAATCTAAGTTTATGGGAGTTACTCTTTACTTAGTTGGGATAAACCTACCATCTTTTGTGCCACCTCCTTAGTTGCAGGGTTGACAATTTCACCTGCTTGATTCTTTCTAGCATCAATCCATGTCAAGTGTCAGGGTGGATGCTCAACTTGACTTGTACTAGATTCTTCTCCAAAAGAGGATTGCTTCTCTTGTAGTTGGCGGCGGAAGGCATAACCACCGAGCCCCAAGCGATGGTCATGCCCATTTTTTGCCCATCTTTCCTTTTGAGCCTGGTGGATAGCCTGATCATTTAAAATGAGGTATTGCAATTTAGACTTGGCAAACATGTATAAAAACATTCACCTCATTAATTGTATAAAATTAAAGATTCATACAATGCATCACAATCTTTATTACCTGAAACTCTTATGATCTCCTAGCTGCAACAAATATTTCCCACACCTCAGGATCAATAAAAATATATACATCTATTGATTTCTTCTTTTGTTTAGGATTATCTATAAATTCCCTTGCGAGATATGTCTTAAAACCCCTCCATCGTACACCACAACGTTGTAGCACTCTTTTCTTGTGATCTTTTTCATTTAGATGAAAAACACCCTATACATACAAAAGAAGCAATTAATAATGTTGTTTTGAAAAGGAATTAATTCCAAGCAAACTAAATTAGAATCAATAGATAAAAAACATATTAAAATAATATCACTTCCACTCACATATATATCTTTCCATATGAGGTCTTTTTTGGCAATAGGAACATCATGCCAATTTTCTATATCTATTGCCAACTTACTACGCGCGGTCACCCCTACATAATGCTTGAAAGCACTAGCATGTTCCCCAACATGTGCTCCTGTGATATCAAACTGGACTGGCAATTTTTCCCCTTTAGCCTTGAGCTGCTGTAGCCTACACATCAGTGTGGGACCTCTACTTTTCTTAGCATCACCACTACCATCATCATGGTGCTCATGCTCATGCTCAAAATGTTCATCTTCACTCGCCATTTTAGAACCTGCAAGTATACATGATAATAAAAAAAAGTGATAATAAAAGCACAAGTGATAAGGTATACATGATATATGATGTATATTTAAAAGATTACTTGCTTGAATGATAATAAAATAAATAATTCAAAGAATACATGCCTCTAGTATTGGTTGAGTTGTTAGTCAAGTAAAATTCCTTCAGCATGGTCTTGACATTTATAATATTCATCGGTGTTATCTTCAACATTTACACTTGGCAAACCAACTGAGAATGAACTGGAATCATCATACTTTTCATAGTATTCTTCTTTATTTATAGGATCTACAGTATATTGTCTTTTTCCATGAAGAAGGACAGACCAATTTTTATTTGTCGGGTCATCAATATAGAATACTTGTTTTGCTTGGTCTTCCATGATGAATGCTCATCTTTCTCACCAATCTTTTCAAAATTCACCAATTTGAAACCCAACTCATCCACTAAAACTCCTTTGTTGTTGTCAACCCAATTACACCTAAAGATAGGAACTCTGAAATTTGTATAATTCAATTCCCATATGTCCTCAATGACGTCGTAATATGACATCTTAGCTTCGTGTGGTCTTTTATCTTTGGTACTAGCAAAATACAACAAACAAGCTTGAATGGTGACCCCACTGTTTTAGACCACACTACTTTCGTCCTGACGCTTTGTGTAGTATGAAAATCCATTTATGTCATAACCTTCATATGACATGGCATCCATTTTTGTCTTAAAGGCGAGCCATTTTATGTTCTCAACAACATTATTTGGTGATTCAGATAGTTGATTAAATACTTTCTCTTAAAACCACCTAATAAATGTTCGATTATGCTCTCTTGCAAGCCACATTGAACTGGATCGTAGATGATTTCTCTTGATAAGATCATTGTGTTCTGTGATGTAGCTACTAACTTCATCGATGTTGTGTAAAATATACAAATGTGCTTGTTCCCACAACTCACGACTGATTCCTTTCACTCGTCCTCCTAGAGTTCCTTTGCCACAATAAGATTTAGTGTGATGGGAATTTTTTAGATAGCTAGAAGTTTCATTACAATTCAAAAAATCATTGCAAAAGTCCATCACCTCCCTAGCCACGCAACCCTCAACAATACTCCCTTCAGGATGATAACGATTCCGAACATCACCTTTAAAAACACTCATGTAGCGTTCAAATGGATACATCCAGTGTAAGAAAATTGGACCCAACATCTTCACCTCCCTTGTAATATGTACTACAAGATGAACCATGATATCAAAAAATGAAGGAGAAAGTACATTTCAAGTTGACACATGGTAACATTTACATCTTGTTGTAATTTATCGAGAGTATCAGGATGTATCACTTTGTTGCATATTTCATTGAAGAAGAAATAGAGACTTGTGATTGCAAACCTTACATGCTTCGGCAATATAGATTGAATAGCCACAGGTAAAATTTGTTGCATTAAGGTGTGACAATCGTGAGATTTGAGACCTATCAACTTCAGATCCTTCATTGATACCTTCAAATATTAGAAGAGTATCTTTGTGGAACCTTAATATTATACAAGCACTCACAGAAAGTCTTTTTCTCCTTCTTTGACAAAGTGTAACAAGCTGGTGGTAAATATGTGTGGCGACCCCTGATCTTCACTGATAATTCTTTTCTTATACCCATTAATTCTAAATCTTTTCTAGATTTGATGCCATCTTTAGTATTTCCTGGTATGTTCAATAGCGTACCATTGATGCTATCACAAATATTTTTTTCAACATGCATGACGTCAATGCAGTGTCTAATTGCCAAAGATATCCAATAAGGAAGATCCCAGAATATTGACCTCTTCTTGTATAGAGATTTGTCACATGCGAGTGTACGACTACTTGAACTCTTTCCAAATTCACTAACAATAGGTTTCACCCTATCATATACAACGTTTCCTGGTATAGGTTTAGGAGCATTTCGTTCCTCAGTTGACCCATTAAAGGTTTTGCGTTGCCTTCGATAAGGATGCACCGGTGGGAGAAATCTCTGATGACCAAGATATATGATTTTACCACCATGTTTCAGTCTGATGGAATTAGTATTTTCCTCACAAATAGGACATGCTTTGTATCCTTTTATGTTATATCCAGAAAAATTTCCATAAGCTAGAAAGTCATTAATCGTGCAAAACAACATAGCACACAAACTGAAGATCTCTTTACGTGAAGCATTATATGTCATAATACCTTCTTCCCATAGTTTCATTAGGTCGTCTATTAGAGGTTGAAGGTAAACATCAATATCATTTCCAGGTTGCTTGGGCCCTGATATCAATATTGACAACATGACATACTTATTTTTCATACACAACCAAGGAGGAAGATTGTATATAACAATCATAACAGGACATGTGCTATGTTGGTTGCTTAATGTACCATAGGGATTCATTCCATCTATACAGAGTCCAAGTCTTAAGTTTCTTGGTTCTTTACCGAAATGAGGATATAATAAATCAATTTTCTTCCAATGTGGTGAATCAGATGCATGTCGTAGGACGCCATCATCATTGGCCTTTAACTCCCCATGCCAAGACAAATTTTGCGCATCTTCTGTATTAGCAAATAAGCGTTGAAATTGTGGTATTATTGGTAGATACCACATCACCTTGACATGAGAGCCATTTTTAGCCTTAGCTGAATTTGTGGTCTTATACCTTGACGCACCACATTTTGGACAATTTATTAAATTACTATAGTCCTTATGAAATAACACACAATCATTTGGACATGCATGAATCTTCTTAGCCTCCATTCCCATTGGGCACATTATTTTCTTTGCTTGATTTGTTGAAATTGGAAGCTTGTTGCCTTCAGGAAGAATTTCCTTTAACAAAGACAATAGTGAAGTGAAACTCTTATCGCTTCACCGGTTTTGAGCTTTAAGAGTATACAATCACATCACAACACTCAACCTCGTGAACTTAGTACAACCCTTATATAAAGGTTTTTTAGCATCATGGATAATGTTTGCAAATAAAGAAGGTAGATCAATGACATTGTCCCGACAAATACGCAGCATCTCATCAACCATATCATCCTGAATCGGTTCATCATTGAAATTATCATCATTATCTATATATTCTATGCCGCAACTATTAGTATCGACATTTTCTGATCCATTATTAATTTTCTCTCCATGCCAATACCATTCATTATAACCTTGTATGATCCCATTGCATATGACATGATTCTTAATTTCCTCAGCAGTATCAACTTTCAAATTGTTACCATAATTTCTACATGGACAATATAACCTATATGTAGGTAGTTTCCTATGTTCCTCAGCAAATCTGATAAATTCATCAAGACCTTTGGCAAACTCTGGACTACAACGGTTCTTGATAGACATCCAACTTCGATCCATTTTCTATATCACATTAAAAATTAATTATAAAACTAAGCATTTAATATTGATACTATTATCTGTAAGTTTTTATTGATAGGAAGTTAATTACTTTTATACTAAAGTGTACCACCTATCCCATTTTTGAATATTTAATCTCACTAGTAACTGTATAATGTATGTTTAGTTTTGAAGAAAATTTCAGCAGCATTTCCCCTAAGTTCTCCAAGTACACTGATGTAAATGGTAAATAACCACTCACATATGTACCCAGAGAACAAATGAGGAAATACTACTAAAATTTTCTTCAAAACTAAACATACATTATACAGTTACATCCTAAGTGAGATTAAATATCCAAAACAGTCCCAAACCGAGGACTATCCAAAATATACTCCTATGAGTAAATTTTGAACGTGTTTCTAAGTTGATACATGCATAAATGTATTATTGTGACAAAGTGAGTTTTTATAGTATTTTCTCTCTCTTTAATTTTTTATTATTATCATATTTGTTGACCAAATTACCCTCACATACTTCTCTCACTTAATTGGACTAATATGAGTCACCAATTGCAAGAATATGCAAACCCTAGTATGCTTTTATGATAGAATACATATGATAATGTTTGTAGTGAATAAACACATCAAACCTTCGATTCTGGATCCCAAATTCATACCATAGTAGCATAATGACATCATAAAAATAACCCTAAAATTTTATCGCAATTGGGTAAACCAATTGGGAGTTATAATCAATGTAAGTGGTGCAAATTTCCTTTATTTTCGACCTAGGGCCTGAGTTCTAGCCTTAATCAGCCCAATTAGGCTGTAATCCGGCCCATAGCAGCTGGGCGCGGACCGTTGGGTCGGGGGACAATTCCATCCATCCGATCTGTAGCTCGCGGATTCCGGCCTTGATCCAACGGATGAGAAACTGTCTTCAACCTCCCACAAAGGGCGGGGAAGACAGGGAACCCAAACCGCGATTCTCTGGCGCCACCTCGACCCCTCCCACCAAATATCTCCCGAATAGATATCTCCGTCTCGCCAAGACGAAGTCAACCAGCCCTATCTCGACCCCCATCGCCCTCAGAATAGGGAGAACAGACTCCCCCTTCCCTGCTGTTCTCACTCCGGCGGCGGCCGTGAAGCCCCGGACCCCAACCAACCCTAAACCTACCCCGATAGCCTATAAAACCACCCCCTCGATGTCGCCCCCTTCTTCTTTTACCACAACCCTATACTTTCCGACCCTCTTCGACACCAGAGACCCCCTACCTGACCTTCAGTTCTCTGTAGCACCGCCGCTCGACCGTGCTTGCCTTCTCCTCCGCCTAGCCATCCTTCCCTCAATTGGCTACTCCACTCAGTTCGCAAGAGCCCGCCAGTTTTGGGCGACATCTTCTAGCTTGCGCCAGTGGCCTGTGGCATCCGCGCCTCCTCTTCCGGCGAGCTCCTTGCCGCTCCCGACTGCAAGCTGCTTGAGCAAGCCTAAGGCAAGTCAACGGATCAATCTGGAACGTCCGATCAAGTGAAGACAAATCTCGATCGTCCGATCAAGTACAGACCGATCCGGAATGCTCGAACGGTGCAGATCGATTTGAGCCGTGATCCAGTCGGATCCGGCCATCGATCGGGGGTACTTCTCTTTTCTTTTATTTTTTTGATAATCTTTTAGTACTCAAGAAAATACATTTTCTTAGAAAAATCATAATAAATGCTAGGATTATCAGAATATAGCAAACCAATATACCATTTTGATCAGAAAAATATGCTTTATTCATATAAAATATTATAAATACCTGAATCCGTTCCCTATTTCAAAAAATAACTGTCTAGGCCTAATGGACATCCTTAATCATAATTAATTATTAAAAATGGCTTTCTTGATGATATATGACTTCTAAAATGTTTGTAACCAATAGATGAAACCCTGATTTCAGAATAACTCGAAATACTATACTAAGTTGATAAGTGATCAAAGGATTAGAAGAAACCCTAATTTAGCTTTCTCTTTCTACATGAATTTAAATATATATTTCTTATGACAAAATTAATATCATTAGATGATAATTAGTGTTTATTAGTAGGTCTGAATCCTTAAAACGAACCATGATGTTATGAATGGTTAACATGTTAAGGATTACCCTCCCTTTTTCTTTAATCATCTTAGAAACCCTAAATTTGAGAAAATCTTATAATTAATCAATTAATTATTATCCTTAATCCAAATGGTTTATAATAGATCAGACCTGATAATAATTGTGAACCTAATTAGAGCATGGGGAAAACCCTGATCTAAATTAAGATAACATAAAAAGGAATAATAATTAAGAACATAACTTAGTCCCGGTCACATGGACCAATAGTAATGTTGTACCCTTGCTTTCTTTGCAGGGTGACTAAATTCCTGATTGAATCTAGATCTGTGGACTTTTGATTGAACAAGCAGGTACGTGGTTATAAGTATATGACTAGTTTTCCATGGTTGTTAAAAGTATTGTACTTGGATGCAACTACTTTATAAATGTTCTTGGATGAAATACTATAGTGTATTTTCCTTTGCCGACAAAAACTCTAAATATAAGATGAAAGGTTAGATGGATTGTAGCTACATGCACTGCCTAATGCTGGATGTATGTGCCTAACATGGATGTATGAAATCTGGCCCATGTTAGATGTATGTATCCCTCTCTTTTTCTTCTCTATGGCCCACATTAGATGTATGTTGAAAAGGTGCTTGAAGTAGTACAATCGCATCAAATGACATGTTAAAAGAAATGTTTACCTGATTATCGCTTCGCTTAAAGAATATGATTTCTTCTTATCTCGTTTTGATTTCAAAAGTTACTTTTCTTATGCAATCATACTATAGTATCTTTTTCTACCACATACTCTTTTGACTCGTGTTTTGTTTTCTGTATTTTTAGGTACAAAGAACTTGTGAAACAATGGAGTAAAAGAGATGATCAAAGTACCTGAAGGCATAATAAATGAGCAAGGAGGATATATTAGATAGATTTATGTTCTTCTTATCTATTTCATGATAGATGTAGTTTTTCCCTTTCCAGTACTTTGAGGATGATAATATCCTATGTATCTCTATTATTTCTTTAGAACTATTTATGTCTCTTCTCTCCATTCGAATAAGTTATGTATGACTTTATTTATCCTCAATGAATGGTGATTATTGTGGCTATTAATTGTTGTTTGTGAACTAGATCTTGGCATATCTCTGGTTTTAGTTGACTTCACTAATTTCTTGTATTTTCCCTTTTGACATTTATAAGATATGAGTGCACGCATATCTGTTTATGTCATTATGGAAAGTATATAGAAATTGGGGTCATCACAGTTGGTATCAGAGCCAAGGTTCACACAACATAGTCACATGAACCCATTCACTCTATTGTGAGTCTAGGGTAGTCCTTGAGTTTGGGATACTAAGGGTTGAGGTGACTAGGATAGCATCTGCCTAAGGTCTGGCTAAAGTCTCCGAGCCACTTTGCTTGGCAATCACGAGGCTACCTATAAGGCAGTGTGAGTCTACCTGGCCGATACTCTAAGTTCCCCTACTTTTGGGATTATCCTATTTAGGACCCTCTCATCTCTAGAAAATTCCCTCTTACCTCTTTCTCTAGGAATATTTCCCTCTCATCTCGACTTTGAAATTTCCTTCTCACCTTATAAGGCTAAGAAAATGTCTCTCTATTTAGACAAGTCTTAAGGACTGACTTATAAGGACCGTCTTAGGATATCCTCCGCAAATTGTAACATTAAGAACTTTTATAATGAGAAAAAAAATGAAAATGATAATTGAAATGATAATCATGATAATGATGATAATAATGAATCTTTTGAGAGATAAATCCTGATTTGTTTAATTAATTTCAGGATGCCTCCAAAAACCAAAAACTCAAGATCCTCTGAGGAATCTCACTCTCACAAAAGGAAGGACCCTGAAACCTCCAGAAATCCTGATCCTACGGGCCAAGAGAGATGGGAAGAACAGAAGAAGGCTCTTTTTGACTTCATGGAAGCCCTAGTCAACCGAGCCATCCCAGAACCCAGTAACCCTAGGGCAAGAGAAGTAACGGTGATAGATTTCATCAAGTTAAACCCTGATTCCTTCTGGGGGGAAGACCAACCCGAAGTGATGGACAAGGCCGAAGCCTGACTTCTGTCCATGGAAAACGGATTCTGTACCCTAGGAGTCCCTGAAGAGAAGAAGGTCACCTTTGCAGCCCATATGCTTAAGGGAGGGGCTAGGGTATGGTGGGAGAATTATGGCGGGAATAGGGGAGGAGAGGTGGATGCCATGGGTTGGGAAGCCTTCAAAACCCTATTCACCGACCGTTTCATGCCCATAGCTGAAAGGAAGAGGAAGGAGATGATGTACATGGAGCTCAAGCAAGGCAAGCTGTCAGTGGCCGACTACACTAGACAGTTCAGGCTTTTGGAGCACTATGCCCCCATCCGTACTGAAGAGCGTCTCACTGAGCACTTTGTGGACCGTCTTACCACACAGTTAAAACCCTAGTCATAGCCTCCCGTCCTCGAAACCTGGATGAAGCCCTAGATATGGCCCTTAAGTAGGAGAGAGAGCAGGGTTTGCAGAAGCCACCTAGCATGGGGTACCTGGGGTTAACCACCACTGAAGAGGAGAAGTTCAATAAGTTCCACCCCGGCCACAACAAAGGATCAGGAAAGGGAGGAGGTTCAGGAAGGAAAGGTCCAAGAAACAGCAAGCTGATGGACTATCGCAACAAGTGCAAAACCTGCGGATGAGGACACGATGGACCTTGTCGCTACACCAAGCCCGTCTGCTACAACTGCAAGAAAGAGGGACATTTCCTTGCCAAGTGTCCCAATGCATCAGTCCTTGGCAAGCATCCGTCAGGTGCTCCACCCCCTCAGGGACATCGCAACGCCAGAGTTTTTGCAGTGACAACAGAAGAAGCTAGGGCAAATCCAAATCAACTTGTGGAAGGTAAACTTTAAATCTTTTTCATATATTCAATATCTCGTTCAATGCCTTCAATTACTTAAATTCGAAATTATCATATGTAGGCATTGTATTCTTGAATGGACATCCTGTTAGAGCACTATTTGATTCTGGATCTACAAACACATTCATTTCTCGAAATCTGGCATCCATGTTAAATCTAAATATAAGGGATCTGGGGTATATTTTGGATGTGACAACTCCTAGTGGCAGAATTCTCACAACCTTGCAGAAAACTGATGTTCTCCCTCTCAAATTCGAAAATCATGACCTGCCTTTCGAATTTATCCTCTTGTCTATGGAAGACTTTGGTGTTATTCTCAGAATCGACTGGCTATATGAATATTATGCAACAATTGACTGTAGGGACAAGTTGGTACTTCTTTCTCGTCCTCATAACCGTCCTGTGGTGATACCTAAGGGGAGCGGATTCTGTAATAATATAATAATTTCTTCTCTCAAAGCTAAGAAGCTAGTAAATAAAGGGTGTAAAGTCTTCCTCGCATTTGTCTCAGAGACTAGTCCTGCCCACGGGCCTGTAGAAAGACTGGAGGTGGTACGTGATTTTCTTGATGTATTCCCGGAGGAGATTCCTGGGCTGCCTCCAGACAGAGACAAAGAGTTCTCTATAGACCTTCTTCTTGGAACCACTCCGATTTCTAGGGCACCGTATAGGATGGCCCCTGCTGAGCTGATGGAGTTGAAGAAACAACTACAAGAACTCCTTGATAAAGGTTTTATCCACCCTAGTGTATCCCCATGGGGTGCTCCTGTTCTCTTCATGAAAAAGAAAGATGGTTCTATGCGGATGTGTATTGACTATCGCATGTTGAACCAGGATACTATTAAGAACAAGTATCCTCTCCCTCGCATTGATGACCTCTTCGATCAGCTTCGCACTGCTAAAGTCTTCTCGAAAATTGATCTCCGTTCTGGCTACCATCAACTGAAGGTCAAAGACTCCGAAATTTCTAAAACAGCCTTCCAAACTCGGTATGGACACTATGAGTTTCTAGTGATGCCATTCGGGTTGACCAATGCACCTGGTGTCTTCATGAATCTGATGAACAAAGTCTTCCAGCCCTATCTTGATGATTTCGTGGTTGTCTTCATTGATGATATTCTGATCTTTTCCGATTCTGTGGAGAAACATCGGGAACACTTGAGGACAGTTCTCGAGATTTTACGAACCCAGAAGTTCTATGGCAAGCTATCTAAATGTGAGTTCTGGATCGATAAAGTCATGTTTTTGGGACACGTCATCTCTAGAGGCACTATTTCAGTTGATCCCGCCAAAGTTTCTGCAGTGCTTGATTGGCAATCTCCTCGTAATCCTTCAGAAATCCGAAGTTTCTTAGGACTGGCCGGATATTATCGAAATTTCATCCCTAATTTCTCTAAGGTGGCACTTCCTCTGACAAAGCTCACTCGTAAGGACGAGTACTTCATCTGGTCAGCTACATGTGAATCCAGTTTCCAGCTGTTGAAGAAAAAGTTGACGTCAGCTCCTGTGCCTGTTCTGCCCTCTGGGAATGAAGGGTTTGTCATCTTCACTGACGCATCAAGGAGTGGGTTAGGTTGTGTCCTTATGCAAAACGGAAAAGTAGTGGCATATGCATCTCGTCAGCTAAAACCTAACGAGCTCAATTATCCTACGCATGACCTGGAATTGGCTGCAATAATTCATGCTCTTAAGATCTGGAGACACTACTTGTATAGGGCAACGTTTGATATCTTCACTGGTCACAAAAGCCTGAAGTACATTCTGACTCAGAAGGACTTAAATCTGCGCCAGCGTCGGTGGATCGAGTACTTGAAGGACTATGATTTCACTATTGCCTACCACCCGGGTAAGGCAAACGTAGTCGCTGATGCCCTTAGTAGGAAAAGACCAGTTTGTGCATCTCTTTCTGTTCCTGAGTGGAGAAATATGGAAACCCTAGTTGGTTGGAAGCCGATGTTTCTATCAGATCGTGTGCATGTCAACAACATCTCAGTCACATCCAACCTGCATTCTGAACTCCTGGAAGCACAGAAGGCTAGTCCTGATCTCCCAGAGCTCTCTTCTCTCTTGTCAAAGCCTCAAACACACCTATCTGTGGGACTTGATGGTGGACTTCGATACAAGAATCGCATGTGGGTCCCTGAGCAGTCAGCTGTAAAGACAACCATTCTTAGCGAGGCACATGGGTCCAAGTACACAGTTCATCCCGGCACGACCAAGATGTACAAAGACCTACAACGCCAGTTCTGGTGGAGTGGCATGAAGCACGACATTGCAGACTTTGTATCCAGATGTCTGACATGTCAACGAATCAAGGCCGAGCATCAAAGACCAGGTGGTCTACTGCAACCCCTCGAGATTCTGGAATGGAAATGGGAACATATCACTATGGATTTCGTAGTGGGATTACCCAGGACCAGGAAGGGGTACGACGCTGCATGGGTCATAGTGGATCGTCTCACCAAGTCAGCTCATTTTCTGCCTGTGAAGACTACTGCGAAGGTTTCTGAGTTGGCTAACCTCTACATCTGAGAGATCGTATGTCTGCATGGGATTCCAACATCCATTGTCTCGGACAGGGATCCAAAGTTTACGTCGAAGTTGTGGAAGCAAGTCCAAGAGGAGCTGGGCACCAAGTTGAACTTCAGCACAACTTATCACCCGCAGACGGACGGACAGTCAGAGCGTACCGTATAGATTTTGGAAGATCTTCTACAAGCTTGTGTGCTTGACTGGGAAGGCTCGTTAGACCATTACCTGCCTTTAGCTGAGTTCGCCTATAATAATAGTTATCAAGAAAGTATTGGGATGCCACCATACGAAGCTCTCTATGGACGACCGTGTAGATCTCTGTTACATTGGGACGATGTCGGGGAAAACACCTTGATGAAATCTGAGGAGATGCAGCTGTATGCAGATAAAGTTGCACTGATCTGGTAGAGAATGAAACGAGCACATGATAGGCAGAAATCATATCCAGATGCTCACTGACAGGAATGTCAGTTCGAGGAAGGTGATCATGTCTTTCTGAAGATCCGAACAATTCGAGCTTTGGCCAAGAACAAGGGGAAGCTCAGTCCTCGTTATGTGGGACCCTTCGAGATTCTTGAAAGGGTTGGAGAATGTGCCTATCGTCTTGCTTTGCCACCTCAGTATAGTGCCATGCATAATGTTTTTCATGTATCCAATCTGAAGCCCTATGTCAAAGACCCCAGTCACATTCTGAATCATGAGCCCCTTGAACTGAAAGATGATTTGACATATGCTGAGTCACCAGTTAGAATTCTTGATTTCAAAGGAGCTTCGCAATAATCGGCGTATAGATATGGTGAAAGTTCTCTGGAGCCACCATGATCAAACCGATGCTACATGGGAGCTCAAGTCCGAAGTCGAGCGGAAATATCCACATCTCTTTCAGGCTGCTTGAATTTTGAGGGAAAAATTCTTAAAAGGAGGGGAGAATGTGACAAAGTGAGTTTTTATAGTATTTTCTCTCTCTTAATTTTTTTTTGTTATCATATTTGTTGACCAAATTACCCTCACATACTTCTCTCACTTAATTGGACTAATATGAGTCACCAATTGCAAGAATATGCAAACCCTAGTATGCTTTTATGATAGAATACATATGATAATGTTTGTAGTGAATAAACACATCAAACCTTCTATTCTGGATCCCAAATTCATACCATAGTAGCATAATTACATCATAAAAATAACCCTAAAATTTTGTCGCAATTGGGTAAACCAATTGGGAGTTATAATCAATGTAAGTGGTGCAAATTTCCTTTAGTTTCGACCTAGGGCCTGAGTTCTAGCCTTAATCAGCCCAATTAGGTTGTAATCCGGCCCATAGCAGCTGGGCGCAGACCGTTGGGTCGGGGGACAATTCCATCCATCTGATCTGTAGCTCGTGGATTCTGGCCTTGATCCAACGGATGAGAAACTGTCTTCAACCTCCCGCAAAGGGCGGGGAAGACAGGGAACCCAAACCGCGATTCTCTGGCGCCACCTCGACCCCTCCCACCAAATATCTCCTGAATAGATATCTCTGTCTCGCCAAGACGAAGTCAACCAGCCCTATCTCAACCCCCATCGCCCTCAGAATAGGGAGAACAGACTCCCCCTTCCCTGCTGTTCTCACTCTGGCGGCGGCCGTGAAGCCCCGGACCCCAACCAACCCTAAACCTACCCCGATAGCCTATAAAACCACCCCCTCGATGTCGCCCCCTTCTTCTTTTACCACAACCCTATACTTTCTGACCCTCTTCGACACCAGAGACCCCCTACCTGACCTTCGGTTCTCTGTAGCGCCGCCGCTCGACCGTGCTTGCCTTCTCCTCCGCCTAGCCATCCTTCCCTCAATTGGCTACTCCACTCAGTTCGCAAGAGCCCACCAGTTTTGGGTGGCATCTTCTAGCTTGCGCCAGCGGCCTGTGGCATCCGTGCCTCCTCTTCCGACGAGCTCCCTGCCGCTCCCGACTGCAAGCTGCTTGAGCAAGCCTAAGGCAAGTCAACGGATCAATCTGGAACATCCGATCAAGTGAAGACAAATCTCGATCGTCTGATCAAGTACAGACCGATCCGGAACGCTCGAACGGTGCAGATCGATTTGAGCCGTGATCCAGTCGGATCCGGCCGTCGATCGGGGGTATTTCTCTTTTCTTTTATTTTTTTTTATAATCTTTTAGTACTCAAGAAAATACATTTTCTTAGAAAAATCATAATAAATGCTAGGATTATCAGAATATAGCAAACCAATATACCATTTTGATCAGAAAAATATGCTTTATTCATATAAAATATTATCAATACCTGAATCTGTTCCCTATTTCAAATAATAACTGTCTAAGGCCTAATGGACATCCTTAATCATAATTAATTATTAAAAATGGCTTTCTTGATGATATATGACTTCTAAAATGTTTGTAACCAATAGATGAAACCCTGATTTCAGAATAACTCGAAATACTATACTAAGTTGATAAGTGATCAAAGGATTAGAAGAAACCCTAATTTAGCTTTCTCTTTCTACATGAATTTAAATATATATTTCTTATGACAAAATTAATATAATTAGATGATAATTAGTGTTTATTAGTAGGTCTGAATCCTTAAAACGAACCATGATGTTATGAATGGTTAACATGTTAAGGATTGCCCTCCCTTTTTCTTTAATCATCTTAGAAACCCTAAATTTGAGACAATCTTATAATTAATCAATTAATTATTATCCTTAATCCAAATGGTTTATAATAGATCAGACCTGATAATAATTGTGAACCTAATTAGAACATGGGGAAAACCCTGATCTAAATTAAGATAACATAAAAAGGAATAATAATTAAGAACATAACTTAGTCCCGGTCACATGGACCAATAGTAATGTTGTACCCTTGCTTTCTTTGCAGGGTGACTAAATTCCTGATTGAATCTAGATCTGTGGACTTTTGATTGAACAAGAAGGTACGTGGTTATAAGTATATGACTAGTTTTCCATGGTTGTTAAAAGTATTGTACTTGGATGCAACTACTTTATAAATGTGCTTGGATGAAATACTATAGTGTATTTTCCTTTGCCGACAAAAACTCTAAATATAAGATGAAAGGTTAGATGGATTGTAGCTACATGCACTGCCTAATGCTGGATGTATGTGCCTAACATGGATGTATGAAAT
The DNA here is from genome assembly GCA_963693085.1 of Alisma plantago-aquatica. Lineage (NCBI taxonomy): Eukaryota > Viridiplantae > Streptophyta > Magnoliopsida > Alismatales > Alismataceae > Alisma > Alisma plantago-aquatica. Next base: position 1,028,017,220 of record OY856410.1, on the reverse strand, counting down.
CTGGCCCATGTTAGATGTATATATCCCTCTCTTTTTCTTCTCTATGGACCACATTAGATGTATGTTGAAAAGGTGCTTGAAGTAGTACAATCGCATCAAATGACATGTTAAAAGAAATGTTTACCTGATTATCGCTTCGCTTAAAGAATATGATTTCTGCTTATCTCGTTTTGATTTCAAAAGTTACTTTTCTTATGCAACCATACTATAGTATCTTTTTCTACCACATACTCTTTTGACTCATGTTTTGTTTTCTGTATTTTTAGGTACAAAGAACTTGTGAAACAATGTAGTAAAAGAGATGATCAAAGTACCTAAAGGCATAATAAATGAGCAAGGAGGATATATTAGATAGATTTATGTTCTTCTTATCTATTTCATGATAGATGTAGTTTTTCCCTTTCCAGTACTTTGAGGATGATAATATCCTATCTATCTCTATTATTTCTTTAGAACTATTTATGTCTCTTCTCTCCATTCGAATAAGTTATGTATGACTTTATTTATCCTCAATGAATGGTGATTATTGTGGCTATTAATTGTTGTTTGTGAACTAGATCTTGGCATATCTCTGGTTTTAGTTGACTTCACTAATTTCTTGTATTTTCCCTTTTGACATTTATAAGATATGAGTGCACGCATATCTGTTTATGTCATTATGGAAAGTATATAGAAATTGGGGTCATCACAATTATTGTCATATTTATATATTAAGTTAAACATCATGCATAGATGATCTCATATATAAATCCTAAAGTGTCAATCTGAGACTACACAATGTCTACCCTCATATTTCTAGAATGTATACATAATGATTACATATGTGATTGATAACAAAATGTAGATATGAATGAATATATATATTTATTATTGGTTGATTTACTAGTCAAAAAAATGGGACATTGGGAGAGTGAGAATATTATACCTCACTTGTAAGCTGAAGAAAAAATATATGCAAGTCAACAACAAGTCAATAGCACCTGCAACAACACAAATGCACGATTCAATTCTGTTATAATGTATTAATTAGGGGTCAGTATATATCAATTTTATAGGAGCAGTAACAAATTCAAAATTGACAAATTTTGATGATTCTGCAATTCAACCGACACGACCGTGCTACCTGGTCAGTTGCTTGAAAGTAAGACGTAAACGGAGGAGTGAGGCAGCAAAGACAATACCTTGAGAAGAATAGGTCGGTGAGGGAGCTTGTGCGGGAAAAGAACCGGAGAGAGATGTGCACAACCCTTGCAACACCTAAGGCATTGTCGCCTTTCAAGGAAGAAAGCATCGGAGAGAGATGCAACACCTAAGGTGTCATTGTTGTCCAAGGAAAACGGCGTGGAGATGGTGGTAAGGAGCATCGTCATCGCCGGAGATAGTGGTAAGAAGCTTGGGCATCGTCGTCCAAGGAAAGAAGCGCTAGTTTGCCTCTTTTCGGATGAGGAGATGGCTGGGGGAGGTCACCTTTGTAGAGGCGGCATTGCCTTTCTTCGGGTGCGGGAGCGGGACCGGGGAGTAGCAGCAGTAGCAGATGGCAACCTAAGCCTTACAATTGGGCTGCTATGTGCAATGTAGAAGACCTATAGCGTCGGTTTTGGGTAAAAAACCGACCCTAAAAGTCTATTAAAAAATGGTGCCCAGACTTAACCTATAGCATCGGTTTTTTAAGATAACCGATGCTATAGACCAACATCTGTAAGGTCAGTTATATATAAAAACTGACGCTAGAGTTCCAAAGTGATGCCCGCATTTTTTGTTGACCCTATAGCATCAGTTATTTTAAAAAAACTGACCCTATAAGTCGAGGCGCGAAGCCAAAATCACGTGAATGTTCACCGCGGGAAACCTATAAGGTCGGTTTTTATGATAAAACTGATGTAGTAGTCTATTAGGTCAGTTATTCTAGTAAAAACGATGCTATGGGAAGCGACGTTACTGGCCAAAAATGTAGTAGTGCATGGAGCAGATTGACATGCTATCTCCACAATTCAACGTTCCAATGAAAGATTGGGACGCAATTGACTCGGTGTTCACAATACTAAACAACGAAAACCACTGGCACTTGTATGAAGCAAGTTTCAGGGATGGAGCACACCGGTCTTATAATTCAATGAGTTGGAGTAGCAACTCAAGAAAAGAATTCAATAGATGGGTAAGTGATCTATAAAGATTAACTCTATTAGTAGTGGATTGAAAGGATTAATGTTCTTTAATTGATGATGAATAAACATTTTGTTTTTTTAATGCAGGTGGGTATAGTGCATGAATTCTTTAGGGGTGAACCGAAAAAGGGGAGCCAGTTGTCATAGTGGGAACGGGAGTACCCGATCTGCCCACAGTAGGAAGAAGACTCACTTGACTATGGCATCTTCATCATGAAGTACCTAGACTACCTAGTCAATGGAAAAACTATGGACTTCACCTACAAAGACATACCGACAATAAGGGCTGATGTTTTTAAGCGAATGATGGCAAGGGGGCAGCTGCAACCTCTAAAAGAGGATGAAAAATATGAAAGAAAAGACATCAAAGAAGGTAAATCTGATGAGAACAAGGGAGGAGAAGATGAAGCTGAGAAACAACAAGAAATAGAGAAGAATGAAGAAACAACAACAAAAATGCATGAAGAACAGATCCCAGAGGAATAAATAGTTACAAGCCATGATAAATGGCTAAAATCCAGCTGAAAAACTTGATTACTGATTTGATTGTAAAATAAGAACAATAGCCTTCTGTTATTTTACTGTATAAGCTCTGTGAAAGCCTGAATGTATAGCTGCTCTTGAATGTACAACTGTGAAATGCCTGAATTTACAGCTGATCTTGATGTACAACTCATCTTGAACAATATTGATTTTGCCATTATATTTTGGTTGAATGTAGAATAGGCTTCTGTAATTCAGATGTATAACCAATGTGAAAAGCTTGAACAATAGGCTTCTATTATTCTGATATATAAACTTTGTGAAAATACTGAATGTACAACTGATCTTGAATGTACAGTTGTGAAAAGTCTGAATGTACAACTGATCTTGATGTACAACTCATCTTGAACAATATTGATTTTGCCCTTATATTTTGGCTGAATGTACAACTGATTAAAATGGATTATTTATTAGTGTGCTGCAAAAAGACTGAATGTACAACTGATCTTGAATGCTTCGAATACATTTATGGTTTGAATGCTTATGTTCTTAAATGCTTTAAATACCTTTATGCTTTGAATGCTGTAAGAGTAACTCTGAAACCACTACGAGTAATTAATACAACCATGCGAGTAACTAAACTAAAAGTAACAGAGTGCTTGAGTAACTAAAAAGTAATGCTTGAGTAACTGAAATTAATTCTTGAGTAACTGAGAATAATCCTTGAGTAACTGAGAGTAATGGTTGAGTAACTGAAAAAACCTGCGAGTAACTGCCACAACCCTGGAGTAACTGAAAAAACACTGCGAGTAACTGAAAAAGGACTACGAATAACTAAAAAAACATTGCGAGTAACTGTGACAATAATGTGAGTAACTGAAAAAACCCTACGAGTAACTATAATAGCAGTTATAGTAACTGCGAAAACAATGCGAGTAACTATCACAACCCTACGAGTAACTGAACAAACAATGTGAGTAACTGAAAAAAGCCTGCAAGTAACTAAAACAAGCCTGCGAGTAACTGAACACTGCAAGTAATGGTTGAGTAACTAAAGCAACACTGCGAGTAACTGTCACAAACCTATGAGTAACTGAACAAACACTACGAGTAACTGTCACAACCCTGTGAGTAACTAAACAAACACTACGAGTAACTAAAAAAACCATGCGAGTAACTGAAAAAACCCTATGAGTAACTAAAAAACATGTGAGTAACTGAAAAAAGCCTACGAGTAACTATGAAACACTACGAGTAACTATGACAACAATGTGAGTAACTGAACGAGCACTACGAGTAACTCAAATAGCAATTAGAGTAACTGTGAAAACAATACGAGTAACTGAAAAAGCACTACGAGTAACTGTGACAACCCTACGAGTAACTGAACAAGCACTACGAGTAACTCTAACAGCAATAAGAGTAACTGTGATAGCCTAGAAAAGAAACACTATGATTCAAACTCAGTTACTCTTATACTTTTTAAGAGTAAATGTGACAACACTAAGAGTATCCATTGCACATAAGGACAAACACATATTCTTCAAAAAGAATAACAACTGATCAGAACATATTCTTTGTAACATATTCAAAGTATACATACAGATGTTGGAGCACAAGGTAACACAAAGATAGATTACAAACACAAGTGAAGTACATAGAAGGTTACAAAATCACTTTCACAAAACTACACAAAAAGAACAACCTATTACAGATTTGAACATGCCTCAATGACGCACTAATCAACTACAAACTCCACTAAAAAAGATAGAACCACATATACATCGATAGTAGTAGCAACAACACCAGAACACGAGCAGTAGAAATAGTAGCAACAACTCCCAATCAGCAAAACAAGAATGATCTTAACAGCAGTAGCAGCAGCAGCTCATCACACTAGAAGTAGCAGTAGCACATAACCATAAACAACAGTAGCAGTAGCAACACATCACAAGAGCATTAGCAGTAGCACATATCCATGAATTGCAGTAGCAGCAACAGCTCCCAATCACATGATAAAAGAACAAACAAAACCACAACAAGCAGCACCAGGATGCTCCCCACAATCAATAACAATAGTAGAAAATAAAGCTTAGCGAGCAGCACCGGGAGCTAGAAGAGAAGAATAGAATAGATCAGGAGCAAGATAAGATAACAAATATAAACATCAAACACAAATAAACAACACAAGCAACACCATATATAGTTGTTGAGTAGTAAACAACAACAATAGATAGTCCAGAAAGAGCATCACTGTAGAATGGACTACTTCTTAGGACAGTTCATGTTGTCATGGTTAATACCAAACTCTAAGCAATTCTTGCACTGCCTCTCTCTTTTAGACTGGGCAATCTCAACTCCAAATTTAAACCTTGCATCTGTGGATTTGGGTCTCCCCTTAGTTTTGCAAACATTGGGGATATGAACCTTGACAGTGGAAGAAGAAGTTGTATTTGAAACAGTTACACCAGCACCTGCATCTGCACCAGTATCAATGAGATCCAATTCTAACAACTCCTTTCACAAGGCTAGTAGTTTTTCATGGCAAAGATCTACAACGTTGTTCCTACACGCTATGTTCACAATCGAATTGCAGGAAGAAACAAGCTTAAGAGTCCTCCCAATGGATGGATGACTAACTGACGCTTTGCCAAAAATCAAAGGATGTTCTATGTACCCTTTGGTCCACCTCTTAAGTATGTATGGATCGGGAAGAGTGCAAAAGTCATGACTCTTCAAATAAGACAGGATATGCCTGCAAGGGATACCTTTGAATTCCAACATGAAAAAGTTGCAAGAAACAATCTCACTCGATGACTTTTTCTTCAAGATGCGGGCAGATCCAAGGCCACCGACATGATACACTTCAAACACACCTTCTTCTAAAGCTTCCTTTACATTGTAGATCATGCTTTGATGAACCTCACTCTGAAAGATCTTAAAGATTGAATTGGTGTATATACCTCTCATCTGCTCCTTCATAGGCCACAGTGATGACAAAGGGAGATTACTATACTCATCTTCAAAGTCTTTGAAATTTTCAATCTCCCTTACATGAGAGTACACAGTCTCCAATAAACATACAAGTTCAAAGAGAGTCTTCCTACTATTCACATGGCTAATGAACGCATTCAAGCTCTCGCACCTCTGCATTGTCCTCATGCTCGCAAAGAAGGAAGACTACATATAGCATGGAACCCACTCTGAACGCATCACATACATGTCAGACATCCAAGTAATGGAAGACAGACCATACTCCTCAACAACAGAATCCCACCTCTCTTCAAATATACCGACATCATCGACATTCCACATGCAATCATTCAAGGAGCTTATGATCTGGTCCTTGTTAGGAAGACCACCAAGCTTAGAGGGAAACTTTTGTAGGATGTGCCAACTACAGAAGCGATGCTTGCAATTCGAAAAAACAGTAAGAATAGCAGCATTCATAGCTTGGTCTTGATCGGTTATGATGGACACTAGCTCTTTGCCAAAACAAAGTAGATACTGCTTGAAAACTCAGACAAATGAGTCATACTTCTCATCAAACATAAGAGTTGAAGAAAACAAGATCATCTTACGATGATGATCAACACCACCAAAGATTCCAAAAACCATCAAATACTTGTTGGTGCGGTAGGTGGTGTCAAAAACAATCGCATCGCCAAACAACCCACAATCTTCAACAGAAATAGGATCAGCCCAAAACAGATGAGTCAAGAAACACTCATGATCGTTTTGGTATGTTTAGAAGAATTTCTGATCGAGTACCTTAAACTTGACAAACTGATCCAAGACCATGTCGACGTCATACTTGGCCGACTCTTTCCTCTTGCTATTGATGTGTCCATGAGCTTGTCTGCTGGTAAATGATAGATTTTCATAGCCGCTAGACTCAGATGCCATGAATGCAATTTGTCTCGATATAGGTATGTTAGCTTGGCTCATGGAAGAAAGGATATCTTTTTGAGTTTCATCAAGAGATGAGTTACACTTCAGGTAACGGAGATGTGCATCATCAATAAAGGCAGTCACAACCCAAATGGATGAGGACTTGTCTAGTGTGAATCGGATCATGGCTCCATAACCACACCTCTTCATAGATCTCTTGTGCTTCTTAGACAGATTTTCTTGCAACTTACCCACTTTATCACAAACGAGGCTCATTGTACCCTACTTGTCACAAACCAGATCTTTGGCAACGAGAATCTTAGTTCCCCATTCATACCTGTTGTCATATTTCTTGATATTAAAACCAATCATGCCAGTGTAGCTAGAATAGAATGAGATAGCTTCATCTAAACTTCCAAAGTGGAGACCAATTTTAGGAACTGTAGCTCGGGGCAGAGTGGAAGCACCAACAAAAGGATAAGAATTAGCATTATCATTATCAAGGCTGACATTTGAATTAGCAGCATCTGTATCAAGGCTGGGATCCATTACAACATCTGGGAGTAACTCAGAAGGATAGAGGAGTAACCCTGAAACAGTAGAGCGTAACTCTATCAGGCTGAAGAGTAACCCAGCATAACAAAAGAGTAACTGCAAGAAGATTTGTAATCCAAATTACAAATCAGAATAAAACAGATTTCCAAGTTGGACATAAACACTTGAATTAAAGAAGAAAATACAGAAAGGTAACTTGGACAAATAAGGTTATATGCAAATTTCCAAGTGAGCTTCACAATAGCAGAAAAAAGAGCAAGGATTTGAAACTGATGACTATAGATATGTTCACCTGATAATCGAACGACCACCAAATAAGGTTCAGATTTGTTTAAATACACCATAGTAACTCAACAGGATAGAGGAGTAACCCTGAAACAACAGAGAGTAACTCTGTCAGGCAGAAGAGTAACCCAACATAACAAATGAGTAACTGCTTCGAAAACGAAAAATGCAAACACAAAATTGGGTTTATTTCAAACACAAAAGTCAGAGAAATGTATACACATTGTGAATACAAATGTCAGAGAGATGAAATTGTGAATACAAAAGTCAGAGAGATGAATACACATTCTTTTGTATTTTCTACTATAATTCAATCAGTATATATATATTAGTATTCCAAAGTACAAATCAGAATAAAACGGATTTCAAAGTTGGAAATACACACTTGAATAGAAAAATCAGTATACACATTACAAATCAGTATTCTCTTGGAAAATTAGTATACACATTACAAATTAGATTTCTAGAGAGATGAATACACATTTGTTACAAATCAGTATTCTCTTGGAAAATCATTATACACATTACAAATAATTATTCTATTGGAAAATCAGTATACACATTACAAATAAGATTTCCAGAGAGATGAATACACACTTGAATTGAAAAATTAGTATACACATTACAAATCAGATTTCAAGAGAGTTGAATGCACGTTGTTTTTTTGTTGTTGTGAATCATGCTCCAATTGATGCATTAGAAGAAAAGATATATACAATGCACTGATTCCATCAAGGAAAGAACTAGAAAAGAGAAGAAAAAGAGAAGTTTGTACAAAGAAAAAGAGATATATATAGAAGTGTATCGTCAGAGCAGTAGAATAACTGCAAACTCTACTGTCCATCTTTGCACACCAAAAGCATAGAGTACTGCTAGAAGTTGGAAAACAGTCCGGATTCAAAACTAGCATTCTAGATCCCATCATCTACCAATGAGAAAAGCATATCCAAAATAGCAAAAGGATGACCAACTGAAGGATCAGAGAGATAAGGATATAGATCCAACAAAACATTTTCCCGAACAACTTCCACCAAGAAAACCAAGCAAGAATGAACTCAACATGAAACCATAAAATCCAACAACACAGCCAGCAACTGGAAACTTCAGACCTCTCAAGAAAGCACCAGCAGCGAAACAAAAGAAGCAACCAGGCTACAGACCCATTAAGCACAAACAAGGAAAAAACCATAGGGAATATTATCAGGTTCCATAGAGTGTGCCCAACAGAAAGGATTTCATCAGGAACACTTAGATTTCTTTTGACCCACATCCTCGACAAAAAAACAAGAACTAGCCAATCTATTCTTCATCCCAACATATATAGGAAGGCATCTGAGATTGACAGTGAATGCACATTGTTTTGTGTTCTCTTCTTCAATTCAATCACTATAGATAGATTAGTATTCCAAATTACAAATCAGATAGAACAGATTACCAAGTTGGACAGACACATTTGAATAGAACAGATTTCGAAGTTGGATAGACACACTTGAATAGCAACGATTTCAGCTGATGATTATCAATATGTTCACCTGATACTCAGATGACCGCCAAATATGGTTCAGATGAGTTCAAAAACACCTTCATCGTCCTCCATTAGGAAAACTGAGAACTAGAAAAACCTTCTTGTAGTTTGGGGATTAATGAACAATGTCGCTATCCTTCTAGGTCGGGCGCCGCTTTCAGATCGGGGCACTGCTCTAGGGGAAGGATGGGCAAGATGCAAACACACTTGGAGCACTTGATCGATACGGAAGGAGACCTTGTCGCCGTCAATGTAGCTTAGGAAGCAATAAACGCGCTGTCAATTGGAGCTCCTGGATCGAAGAGGGGCGGAGGAGAGGGAGAAGTCGGAGCAGCAATTAGAAACCCCAATACTCTACTGTGAATGGATGGTATCAGCCTGTCCATCGACGGATGCTTGCCAGTGACGGAGGAGATCAGAGGAGAATCGTTGAACAACAGATATTTGCAGAAGCTTCGGTCTTTGGTCATGCACAGGGAAAGAGGCGGACAACGCAACAGTGCCGGGTAGTGAGATTAAGTTACCCGCACGTGCAACAAATATTTAGCCATATATATATATGTGTGTGTGTGTGTGTCCGGTTCAAGTGGTATGACCGATCCAACCGCTAATTTCCTTATATTATAGTGATTGGTTCAATTTTTTGTATTTTGTTGATGTCATGTTGATGTCATTTCAGATCCAGTAGGTTCGACTACTACGGTTCAACTCGGCTTAACCCGATCCAAGTCAACAACGATCCATCCACCGGTCCAGTTCTAAAAACATTAGTTTATATTATTTGAGGGTGGATGGGTAGGGATTCTTGTGTTGTTGGGTGAATGAAGTTTTTGGTTTGGAAGGTTTTAGTTGTTGGCGGGGTCGATTGGTTTGGTTTTTCACATGTGAATGGTGTTTAAACTTGGTATTTCTTTGTGGGATTTGTATTTTTTGGACCGTCAATGGGTTGGTTGGGTGTTGATGTTTTAGATGGGTGTTATTTGACATGCTTGCTTACTAAAATATGTAAGTCTCCCTATGTTTGATGTCAAAACATTGGCTTCCATCTACCTCTTGATCTTCAGGTGCCTCTTTTGGGATCGGTATAGAAAATATCTCACCTTATTATTAGAGCCTCCTTATTTGTCATTATGTTCTTTTTGTTGATTCATATCATCTTTATTTGGGTCTTGCTCCCTTCATCTGCCTCTTTATTCAATATCACCTATGTTTCTCCTTGGTTTCACTTCCACCCCCACCCTCCAGAACCCTTTCTCTTCTTCATTGGACCACTCTAGTCCTTATCCCCATCACACCGGTGGATCTATCATTCAGAGATAATCAATATCAAAAGACTTATCCTTAAAAGTGTCTTTCTTGTTATTTTGGTTGTCACACTCTTGCATGAATCCTGAACTTCTCTCCCTAGATGGATTCTTCATGAAACTTAGGGTTTTCCCTTTGCATTGTCCCTGTTGTAGAGTTCTTCTTTTAGGGCAACTCTCCATCTTTTGATCGGTGAAACCTTGATCCACGTCCCCCATGGTCTAGGAGTATGTATATTTGTTTCATCCTCATTGCAATCTTTAGTATGACTAACTAGTCCACACAGATAGCAAAAGGATGAAAGTCGTTCATATTGTATCTCAATATAAAATATTTTGACTACATTTTTATTTAATCTTATGGACTTGTTTTAGTAGTTTGGTAATATCTATGGTCACCCTAGCTCTCTCTATGCAAAGTATCCCATCCCAAATCCTCATTCTCTACTTTCACAATTTCACCTACCCATCCTATAATTGCCATGATAACGTCCTATGTATGATACCCTAAGGGGAGGTTGTATGGATGGATCCAAAAGCGAGCTAGGTTTATAGCCACTTCCTCCAATATGTCTTTCAATTTGATTTTTTTGGTGACAAGAAGATGATTATCAAAATTTCATGGCCTTCAAGTTGAATCTTCTCCTTTTCCCTCTAATCTAGGAACTTGATGATGAATCTATTATTTCCGGTCTGCCTAAAAGTGGCTTTTTTAGTGCCTCAAAGTTATATGGTTCGGTTATCATAACTCTACCCCCTATTAAAGTCAACTCAAGATGATCATTGTTTGTGTTGTTCTTTATTAAAGTTTATCACGTCATCTTCTATGTCTTAGATTGCAAGTCTTGCATATCTTTGTACTATCCCATTGTCAAAGGGGCTTAAGGGACACTTACGGACCACAAGAGAGAACATTGCAATGATCATGAGAAAATTTTGCGCACTTCAGTGTCACCCAGAGAAACCCTAGATGAAGAGAGGGTGCATGGAAGATATTGAGATTCTAATAAAATTTGATTGGGTCCCAAATTAGCCAAGACATTACATCTATATACTATAGCTTCAGTTTAAAATAAGATCCAAAAAAATCCTAAATAAATTAGTCACATGCATTGTTATTAGAAGTTTTCTACATAAGGAAATAAGGTGGGGAAACCTTCTCCTTCAATCCCTTCTTCTTCTTCTTCATATTTTTCGTAATATTTTCCATTCACAGGATAGAAAAAGCACTTCACATGTAAGGATGATGTACCACTATAGAAGCTTAAGTACTTTGGGTAGATATAAACTAGGTAAGGTATGTTAACTAGTTTAGGACCATAATAACAAGAACCATAAAAGGAATTTATAGCTTTTTAGGAGGAGCCACTCATTTGAAACATGCCCAAAAGTCTAGGAAGACGGTAAATAATGAAACATCTTCCTCAACTGCAAAAACCATCATAATGATGATGAGAACTAGCTTGTCTTGGTCTATTATTTGGATTATAAATGTGGACAGTAGTTAGGTCTGTACAAGCGCTTGGGGTCTCTTAGATTCTACGGGGTCAAGGGTCAGGCCAAGAAATATTGAGATCCTAATTCAAATATTATATAATGAATATAGGTTGATGTGACCCTTACCATGATCTTTTGGTGTATTGGATATTTAGACTTCCAACTAAAGTATGTGCATCTTTCTTATTATCTAGGTACTACTATAATGACTAAACATTCTTTCCCATATGAGGCATGAGTATTTATTCTCTTTTTCATCATTATGAAATTCTTATTTTCTTAGACAATACGTATGGATCCTCTGACCCCACATGCTTTGTTTTGGATGCTCCCATCATGTTATTTCATATGGACTAAATTTATACTTTCCTTTCCCAATTTATGCGCTTGCTTAGACTAGTCTTATTTCTTGTAGTGGTACATATGTACAACCCTATTTACAGTGGTGTGCTTTTCTACCCGAGTGTGCTTTTCCACCCATTATTTACAGAGGTGTACTTTTATGCGTAGGGTGTGCTTTTATACCCATTATTTTAGGTTGAGATCCAATGGTGTCTCAACTCTACTTGAAATAATTTTAGTCTTTGTTTATTAAATGCACAATTTATTTTTGTTACTGTAAAAGGAATTTTTTTAAAGGTAAGATTCCCTACTTGATAATCTTTAATTAGACACGCCTCATCACTTAACCTGATATATTTCTCTTAGCAATTATTTTCTTTATCATCCCTTATTTTGATGCTCTTCTTTTGAACTTTCTAAAGTAATGTCTAGTTGTTATTTACTACACATACTTAGATTTTCCGATGTCCCTTCCTTTTATTTTTCCTCCTCCTAGGTGTTGTATTTCAATCCACCTCAAGTGTAGGACTTAGAAGACTGGACTTGGTGACATGGATCTGCTAGGTTATGCTTTTGGGAAGATAGATTTGGCATAGTTGGATATCCATCTACTTAGATCCTTATGTCGTAACTTTCATGTAAACCCTTCATGGGAGATAATGATGTACTTTTGTAAAATTGAATTTAGTCAAAAAAAATTATTCCGTTGCTATACTTTGGTCTCTTCTTGTATATCACCATACATGAAAAAATATGTCTATTCGGGCATGTTTGAAAATATATTTGAATAGATGAATTTATTCTCAAATTTAGAAGGGAGTGGATCCCCTCTTGGGTCCAAATCCCTACAAGATGGTATTAGAGCCATAGTGGTTAGATTACTTACTATTTCAATTTTATCTCCCTAATTAAAACTCTTACCTTACGTAGTCACCCTCTAAGTTAGATACCCTAGAATTGACCTATATTAATTCATGAGATGATGAAAGGTCGATTTAGGATCATAGGAAGTACATATAAGAATCATGATGGTAAACCCTTATGTGAAGAGGCGCTAGTTGCACAAACCCTATGACGTAGGTTAGTTGTCACATGTATCTTTGAATATAATAGGGTTTGAATTGATGATGGAGTTAGGCTGTGAGGACAATCAAGTAGTAGGATGAGGAGATCTTAAATGGAAATTGTGACTTGGTTTCTCACTTTATCTTCAATTTTGTATCGGAAAGTTTTGTCATCAAACTATTTTCTTTATAATACTATATATAAAAAACAATCTTTTTAGATTTATTAATTTTTTTCTTGAAATAAGTCACAATAAAAGTTTGTAGGAGGTCTGGGAAGAGAAACCCAAAAATTAGTTAGAATAGAAATCTCAACCCTAGTTTTGACTGTACAGTGGTGACTAGGAATATATGGCATAATACAAAGGTTTAGTTGACCTACCATTTTGTACAATATAATCTTTGGGTTGCTGTAGTGAATCTCATGGTTGTTAGGTTAGAAACACAAGGACCTAAAGCTTAACCCTACTTTGTTATGACCTGTTAGTTGGGTACATGATTTATGAACAACATAAACCCCTAAAATGTTCACATCTAAAAGATACATAAGTATCCCATAGCCTCTTAGTTAGACTTTAAAGATATGTTTTTTGTTTTGCGTGGTACCTTGAAGATGAAAGTGATGAAGTCAATGAGTTTTCGAAAGACTATTCTTTGAACCTATTGTGTTGTTTGACTTATTAAGTAAATTTTTTTAAAGAGTTGGAGTATAGGTGATTGTTTGTATTGGGAAGATTAAATTTCGAGTACAAAATCATTTAAAGCAGTGGAGTGTTGTAGCGAACCAAAACATAGAATCTTGCCTTATTCCATGATTAGGAAGCTAGTTAGGCTTGTTCTTTGGATGTGGCCAAACAAGGATTAAAATTTAAAACACATTTACATAATAATTTAATGATGTGGCAGCTTGTAAATAAAACAATGATATATGTTACATATTTTTTCTTTACTAAACCGATGAGTAAATAAAAATGAATAATTTGCTTTGGAGTAGCAACGGGTAATTTCATATTTATATTGTCATATAATTTAATTTAAGTGGAATGAATAAACTAAGGTTGTTGACTATGTAAAATGTGAAATTTCATTCATAATAAATATATATAACTCATTTTGTAACAATGTGACATCAATAGGACTTACTATAATATTTTGATAAATACAAGGATAATGTGTCAAAATTCATAATGGTGTCATCACTCATAAAAAAAATCTTAAAAGTAAAATATAATGATAAAACCATATTTCTTGGGTGTCAATTATCATGGTTTCCAAGTTTCACATTATTTGAATAATAATAATTATCTTATTCTATTTAGAAAATAAAATAGGATAAGAGCCAAAATTATTAAATAAATTACTAAAAGTCTCAAAAAGAGAAAATAAATATCAAATTCAAAATCCACATATCAAGTGTAACCTATGTGTAAATATTCATCTAATTGGGACAATCTTAAATACCATAGTGCAATTTAGAGATAGAATGTACTTATAACCCCAAATTATTAAATAACATGTTAAATAACTTAAAAGGGAAAATTAATTATAGAATGTGTTCCTCATGTTTTGGTGTGACAAACTTAATTTTCAATGTTTAATAATTTTATATATATATGTGAATTTTAGATTTTGGTGTATATAAATGATCCCAAAATTTTGAATGAAGCATATAATCATTTATTAGATCTATGGTTGAGATTTTAGAATTTTTGGAGATCGTTTGAATAATTATAAAATTCATATGTGGAAAAAGAATAGTTTTTAGAGATATTTTAGTTAGATGGCTAATGAGTTTATTTTTTAACCAAAATTGGTGGAAGAATTGCTATGTTGCTATTGAAGTGTGATATAAAACTTTTGACCAATGAAAACTTATTTGATGGTTCAAAAGAATTATACAAGAAATATAGTCGAACTAAATTTAATGGTTCAAATAATTTACATTATTTCAATGTAAGAGTAAAACTTTCATATCATGGGATTCCTTTGTGTAAATAAGGTAAAGTTTTATTCAGAAACTTTTCATTACAATTGTGATTTTTGATAAATTTTACAGAAATTATGGATTCATTATTTTAGAGATATGATTTATAATTAGTGTTAGAAATCATGGTTCATGGATAATGTGATTTGAAATATGTTTTAAAGTGTTTACTAGAAAATAAAGTCTTAGTGAAGCATTGTGTTATTTTATTTAAGGATAAGGGAAAATTGGTAGACAAGGATTTATTTTGGAAATCAGAATGATGTTTTGATAGTTTGGTGAATATTAATGACAATTATGACTTTTTACATATACTTTGTTAGGTTAATTATGTAGACATACAAATTTTTCCATTTTCTCTCTTTATTAAATAAAGAGAGACATAGAAGTTTTACATAATAAAGATGACATGTTTAACATTTCATAACATTGTAAGTTATGGGTTTTCAAGGTTACAATATTTCAAAAAAGAAAGTATTGAGGTGTACAATGTTGTTTTAAAGGCATCAATTTAATTTAGTAGTAGATTGGTGGAAGACATAGTGTAAAAAGATAGTATGTAATATTGATATATTAATTACACCAAAGAATTATATTAGGAGATATAAGACTTTTATTGTTGTGGAGAAATTTTATTTTAAGAAAAATACATTTTCATATAAAGAACTAATTACATTGTTGAACATATGCCTTGACCAAAAATTTGTTTGAATGATCAAACCAAGTAAATGTGAGTTTCTTTTAACACAATGTGATATTAAATTATAGAGGAAGTTAGACTACAACTTTTATTCTCTAGTTATATAAACACACCCTATTGATTATATCCATGTACACAACGAACAACTTGGATTGCTTCCTCGACCCCCCTTGTGATTTTGTCCCAAGATTGTGACGACAACACGTTGTTGTAGCAAGATGGCCTCTTCTCCTCTCCATTCCCTATTCTTCCCCTCCACCATGACACGAAGAAACATCTCCTACCACCATGATACCCTCTTTTCTAAAGAAGCATGGAACATCATCAACAACGACCAAGAGTACAAAGATCTAACTCCATGAGACTAGACAATGGTTAACTTTGTTTGTGACCGGAGAATCACTAATCTATTTGGCTAAGACTAGGCTCAACCCAAATTATTAAAGACCATATGCCTATGTCTTCAAGGCAGTAGGTCAATGTTCCTTTGCCATAGTTTTAATTCACTAAAGTTACGTTACGTAGATAAATAAAAATAAGAATGAAAATTGAGATCCTAATTCAAATAATATACAATTAATATTGGTTAGTGTGACCCTTACCATGATCTTGTGGCGTATTAGACATTTATACTTCCAACTAAGGTATTTGCATATTTCCTATTATCTACGCACTACTATAATGACCAAACATTCTTTCCCATATGATGCATGAGTAGTTATTCTCTTTTTATCATTATAAAATTCTTAATTTTTTGGATAATAGTTATGGATCCTCTAACCCCACATGCTTTATTTTAGATTATCCCATCATGTTATTTCATATGGACTAAATTCATACTTGCCTTTTCTAATTTATTTGCATGCTTAAACTAGCATTATTTCTTGTAGTCGTACATCTGTACAACCATATTTATAAGGTCGTGTTTTCCGCCCGAGTGTGTTTTTCCACCCATTATTTACAGAGGTGTGCTTTTCTAAGTGGAAATATTTTGAAGGGAAGATTCCCTACTTGACAATATTTAGTTAGACATGCCTCATCTCTTGGCTTGATATATTTCTCTTGGCAACTATTTCTCCCAATCATCCCTTATTTTGATGCTCTTCTTTTGAATTTCCTTAAGTAATGTCTAGTTGTTATTTACTAGACATACTCAGATTTTCGGATGCCCCTTCCTTTTAATTTTCCTCCTCTTGGGTGTTGTGTTTCAATCCACCTTGTCCTAGAGGTGGCACAGCCTCAGGTGTAGGACTTAGAAGACTGGACTTGGTGACATGGACCTGCTAGGTGATGCTTTTGAGAAGATGGAGTTGACATAGTTGGATATCCCTCTATTTAGATCCTTATGTTGTAACTTTTATGTAAATCTTTTATGGAAGATAATGATGTACTTTAGTAAAATTGAATATAGTCACAAATTTTTATTCTCCTACTACATTTTGGTCTCTTTTTGTATATCACCATATGAGAAAAAAATGTATATTTGAGCATGTTTGAAAGTATGTTTGAAAAGATGAGTTTATTCTCAAATTTTAGTAGTGAGTAGATCCCCTCTTAGGTCCCACTCCTTACAAGATGGTATCAGAGCCATAGTAGTCAGACTACTGATGATTTCTATTTTGTCTCCCTAAGTAGAACTCTTGCCTTACATAGTCATCCTCTAAGTGAGATACCCTAGAATTGACCTATAATAATTCATGAGATGATAAAAGGCCAATTTAGGATCATAGGAAGTACATATAAGAATCATGATGAGTAAACCCTTATGTGAAGAGGTTCTAGTTGCACAAACCCTATGATGTAGGTTGTTGTGACATGTATCTTTGAATATAATAGGGTTTGAATTGATATGGAGTTAGGCTGTGAGGACAATGAAGTAGTAGGATGAGGAGATCTTAAATGGAAATTGTGACTTGGTTTCTCGCATTGACTTTGGGCCCTATCTTCAATGTTGTATTGAAAAGTTTTTTCCATCAAACTATTTTCTTTATAATACTATATGTAAAAAATAGGTTTTGTAGATTTTATCAAAGTTTTTCTTAAACTAAGTCACAATAAAAATTTGTAGGAGGTCTGGGAAGAGAAACCCAAAAATTAGTTAGAATAGAAATCTCAACCCTAGTTTTGACTATGAAGTGGTGACTAGGAATATATGACATAATACAAAGGTTTAGTTGAACTACCCTTTTGTACAATATGACCTTTGAGTTTCTGTAGTGAATCTTAGGGTTGTTAGGTTAGAACCACAAGGACCTAAAACTTAACCCTGGTTAGTTATGACCTGTTAATTGGGTAGATGATTTATGAGCAACATAAATCCCTAAAACATTGACAACTAAAAGATACATAAGTAACACATAGTCCTATAGTTATACTTTCAAGATATGTTTTTTGTTTTGCATAGTACCTTGAAAATGAAAGTGATGAAGTCCATGAGTTTTGGAAAGACTATTCTTTGAACCTATAGTGTTGTTTGACTTATTAGGTAAAATCTTATAAAGGGGTTGAGTATAGGTGATTGTTTGTGTTGGGATGATTAGATTTTGAGGATGAAATCATTTAAAGGGATGGAGTGTTGTAACGAACCAAAACTTGGAATCTTACCCTATTCCATGATTAGAAAGCTAGTTAGGTTTGTTCTTTGGATGTGACCAAACAAGGATTAAAATTTAGAACACATTTACATAATAATTTAATAATGTGGCAACATGTAAATAAATCATAAAATATATTACATATATTTTATTTTCTAAATTAATGAGTAAATAAAAATGAATAATTTGCTTTGGAGTAGCAATTAGTAATTTCATATTAATATTATCATATAATTTAATTAAAGTAGAATAAATAAACGAAAGTTATTAACTGTGTAAAATGTGAATTTGTGTTCATAATAAATATATATAACTCATTTTGTAACAATGTGACATCAATAGGACTTACAATAATGTTTTGATAAATACAAGGATAATGTGTCAGAATTCATAATGGTGCCATAACTCATAAAAGGAAATCTCGCCGACAAGGAGTGGCTCAAGTGGTCAAGCACGGTGTCCCCTAACAAAGGGAACCATGTTCGAACCCCAGTTGCCACATTGATTTACCATCCTCCCAGACGTTCAGCCTCTGCCACAGATAGGGGAGGGGGAATTATTTTAATCCTAATACCATAAAATAAAATCTCAAAAGTAAAATACAATGATAAAAATGTATTTCTTGGGTGTCAATTAGCTTGGTTTCCAAGTTTCACATTATTTGCATAATAATAACTATCTTAATTCTAATTAAAAAAATAATAGCTAAAAGTATTAAATAAATTACTAATAGTCTCAAAAAGAGAAAATAAACCTCAAATTCGAAATCCACATTCCAACTTTAGCTTATATGTAAATTTTCATCTAATTTGGACAATCTTGAATATTCTAGTGTAATTTAGAGATAGAATGTACTTGTAAGCATAAATTATTAAATAACATGTTAATTAACTCTAAAAGGGAAAATTAATTATAGAATGGTGCTCCTCATGTTTTGGTGTGACAAACTCAATTTTCAATGTTTTATAATGTTATATATATGAATTTGAGATTTTGGTGTATCTAAATAATCCTAGAATTAGCCATGAAGCTTATAATCATTTATTAGATCTATACTTAAGATTTTAGATCTTTTGGAGACCATTTGAATAATTATAAATTCATATGTGCCAAAAAAAGTTTTTGTAGATATTTTAGTTAGATAGCTAAATAAAATTATTTTTCAATGAAAATTAGTGGAAGAGTTGCTACACTGCTATTGAAGTGTGATATAAAATTTCAGACCAATCATAGCTTGTTTTATGGTTCAAAAAATTTATGCAAGAATTATAGTCAAACTAAATTTAATGGTTCAAATCGTTTACATTATTTTGGTGTAAGAGGAGAACTTTCATATCATGGGATTTCTTTGTTGAAATAAGGTAAAATTATTTGGAGACTTGATTGCAATTGTGATTTTTAATAAATTTGGAGAAATTATGGATTCACTATCTTGGAGATAAGTTTTATAAATAGTGTTTGAAATCATGATTAATGTATGATATGATTTGATATATGTTTTAAAGTATTTTCGATAAAATAAAGTCTTAGTGAAACGTTGTGTTATTTTATTTAAGGATACATGCGAATTTGGTAGACAATAATTTATTTTAGAAATTAAATGATGTTTTGATGGTTTGGCGAGTATGAATGACAATTATGACTTTTTACATATACTTTGTTAGGGGAATTATGTAGACTCCCAAATCTTTCCATTTTCTCTCTTTATTAAAAAGAGAGAGTGACATAGAAGTTTTACATAATAAAGAAGATTTGGTTAACATTTCATAACATTCTAAGTTATGGGTTTTCAAGGTTATAATATTTCAAAAAAGAAAGTATTGAGGTGTATAATGTTGTTTTAAAGGCATAAATTTAATTTAGTTGTAGGTTGGTGGAAGACTTAATGTACAAAAATGGTATGAAATATTGATACATTAATTACACCAAGGAATTATGTTAGGAGTTATAAGACTTTTAATGAGTGGAGAAGTTTTGTTTTTTTAAAAATACATTTTCATGTAAAGAATTAATTACATTATGGAATATAAGCCTTGACCAAAAAGTTGTTTGAACGGTCAAACTAAGTAAATATGAGTTTATTTTAACACAGTGTAAAATTAAATTATAAAGGAAGTTGGACCACAATTTTTCTCCTCAACTTATATAAACACACACTGTTGACTATGTCCATGTACACAACGAACACTTGGATTGCTTCCTTGACCCCACTATTATGATTTTGTCCCAAGACTGTGACGACAACACGTTGTTGCAGTAAGATGGCCTCTTCTCTTCTCCCTTTCCTATTCTTCCCCTTCACCATGACCACGCAACAACATCTCCTACCACCATGATACCCTCTTTCCTAAGAAGCATGGAACATCATCAACAACGATCAAGAGTACGAAGATCTTACTCCATGAGACTAGTCAATGGTTAACTTTGTTTCTGATGGGAGAATATCATTAGTCTATTTGGCTAAGGCTAGTTTCAACCCAACTTATCAAAGATCAGATGCCTTCGTCTCCAAGGCAACATGTCAGTCTTCCCTTGCAATAGTTTTAATTCATTAAGAGTTTCATTAAGTAGATAAATAAAAAGAAGAATGAAATACTGAGATCCTAATTCAAATAATATACAATGAATATTGGTTGGTGTGATGATCTCATGGCGTATTGTATATTTAAACTTCCAACTAAGGTATGTGCATCTTACGTATTATCTAGGCACTACTATGATGGCCAAATATTCTTTCCCATGTGAGGCATGAGTAGTTATTCTCTTTTTCATCATTATGAAATTCTTATTTTTTTGGACAATGATTATGGATCCTGACCCCACATGCTTTATTTTGGATGCTCCCATCCTGTTATTTCATATGGACTAAACTTATGCATGCCTTTCCTGATTTCTATGCATGCTCAAACTAGCTTATTTCTTGTAGTGGTACATCTGTACAACCATATTTACATGGGTGTGCTCCTCCACCCATTATTTATAAAGGTGTGCTTTTCCACCTAGGCTATGCTTTTCGACCCATTATTTTGGGTTGAGAGCTAATGGTATCTCAACCATGCTTGAAATAATTTTAGTCTTTATTTCTTAAATGCAAAATTTATTTTTGTTATTGTAAATGGAAAATTTTTGAAGGCAGGATTCCCTACTTGACAATCATTAGTTAGATATGCCTCATCTCTTGGCCTGATATATTTCTCTTAAAAATTATTTCTCTGGATCATCCATTATTTTGATGCTCTTCTTTTGAACTTTCTAAAGTAATGCCTAGTTGTTATTTACTACACATACTCAGATTTTTTGATGTCCTTCCTTTCATTTTTCCTCCTCCTGGGTGTTGTCTTTCAATCCACTCAGAGGTGGAACAACCTCATGTGCAGGACTTAGAAGACTGGACTTGGTGACATGGACCTCCTAGGTGATGCTTTTGGGGAGATAGAGTTGACATAGTTGGATATCCCTCTACTTAGATCCTTATGTTGTAACTTTCATGTAAACCTTTTATGAGAGATAATGATGTATTTTTGTAAATTTGAATGTAGTCACAAATTTTTATTCCACTACTATACGTTGATCTCTTTTTGTGTATCATCATACGAGAAAAAATATGTCTATTCGAGAATGTTTGGAAGTATGTTTGAATAGATGAGTTTATTCTCAAATTTAGTAGGGAGTGGATACCCTCTCGGGTCCCACTCCTTACAAGATGGTATCAGAGCCATAGTGGTCGGATTATTGACTATTTTAATTTTGTCTCCCTAATTACAATTCTTTCCTTCCTTGCATAGTCACCCTCTAAGTGAGATACCCTAGAATTGACCTATACTAATTCATGAGATGATGAAAGGTCAATTTATGATCATAGGAAGTACATATTAGAATCATGATGAGTAAACCCTTATGTGAAGAGGCTCTAGTTGCACAAACCCTATGATGTAGGTTGTTGTAACATGTATCTTTGAATATAATAGGGTTTGAATTGATATGGAGTTAGGTTGTGAGGACAATGAAGTAGTAGGATGAGAAGATATTGAATGGAAATTGTGACTTGGTTTCTCGCATTGACTTTGGGCCCTATCTTCAATGTTGTATTGAAAAGTTTTTTCCATCAAACTATTTTCTTTTTAATACTATATGTAAAAAATAGGTTTTGTAGATTTTATCAAAGTTTTTCTTAAACTAAGTCACAATAAAACTTTGTAGGAGGTCTGGGAAGAGAAACCCAAAAATTAGTTAGAATAGAAATCTCAACCCTAGTTTTGACTATGAAGTGGTGACTAGGAATATATGACATAATACAAAGGTTTAGTTGAACTACCCTTTTGTACAATATGACCTTTGAGTTTCTGTAGTGAATCTTAGGGTTGTTAGGTTAGAACCACAAGGATCTAAAACTTAACCCTGGTTAGTTATGACCTGTTAATTGGGTAGATGATATATGTGCAACATAAATCCCTAAAACATTGACAACTAAAAGATACATAAGTAACCCATAGTCCTATAGTTATACTTTCAAGATATGTTTTTTGTTTTGCATAGTACCTTGAAAATGAAAGTGATGAAGTCCATGAGTTTTGGAAAGACTATTCTTTGAACCTATAGTGTTGTTTGACTTATTAGGTAAAATCTTATAAAGGGGTTGAGTATAGATGATTGTTTGTGTTGGGATGATTAGATTTTGAGGATGAAATCATTTAAAGGGATGGAGTGTTGTAACGAACCAAAACTTGGAATCTTACCCTATTCCATGATTAGAAAGCTAGTTAGGTTTGTTCTTTGGATGTGACCAAACAAGGATTAAAATTTAGAACACATTTACATAATAATTTAATAATGTGGCAACATGTAAATAAATCATAAAATATATTACATATATTTTCTTTTCTAAATTAATGAGTAAATAAAAATGAATAATTTGCTTTGGAGTAGCAATTAATAATTTCATATTAATATTATCATATAATTTAATTAAAGTAGAATAAATAAACTAAAGTTATTAACTGTGTAAAATGTGAATTTATGTTCATAAAAAATATATATAACTCATTTTGTAACAATGTGACATCAATAGGACTTACAATACTGTTTTGATAAATACAAGGATAATGTGTCAGAATTCATAATGGTGCCATAACTCATAAAAGGAAATCTCGCTGACAAGGAGTGGCTCAAGTGGTCAAGCACGGTGTCCCCTAACAAAGGGACCCATGTTCGAACCCCAGTTGCCACCTTGATTTACCATCCTCCCAGACGTTCAGCCTCTGCCACAGATAGGGGAGGGGGAATTCTTTTAATCCTAATACCATAAAATAAAATCTCAAAAGTAAAATACAATGATAAAAAAGTATTTCTTGGGTGTCAATTAGCTTGGTTTCCAAGTTTCAGATTATTTGCATAATAATAACTATCTTAATTCTAATTAAAAAGGATAATAGCTAAAAGTATTAAATAAATTACTAATAGTCTCAAAAAGAGAAAATATACTCAAATTCGAAATCCACATTTGAACTTTAGCTTATATGTAAATATTCATATAATTTGGACCATCTTGAATATTCTAGTGTAATTTAGAGATAGAATGTACTTGTAAGAATAAATTATTAAATAACATGTTAATTAACTCTAAAAGGGAAAATTAATTATAGAATGGTGCTCCTCATGTTTTGGTGTGACAAACTCAATTTTCAATGTTTTATAATGTTATATATATGAATTTGAGATTTTGGTGTATCTAAATAATCCTAGAATTAGCCATGAAGCTTATAATCATTTATTAGATCTATACTTAAGATTTTAGATCTTTTGGAGACCATTTGAATAATTATAAATTCATATGTGCCAAAAAAGTTTTTTTAG
The DNA here is from genome assembly GCA_963693085.1 of Alisma plantago-aquatica. Lineage (NCBI taxonomy): Eukaryota > Viridiplantae > Streptophyta > Magnoliopsida > Alismatales > Alismataceae > Alisma > Alisma plantago-aquatica. The sequence goes on along the minus strand of OY856410.1, from coordinate 1,027,992,978 downwards.
ATATTTTAGTTAGATAGCTAAATGAAATTATTTTTCAATGAAAATTAGTGGAAGAGTTGTTATGCTGCTATTGAAGTGTGATATAAAATTTCAGACCAATCATAGATTGTTTTATGGTTCAAAAAATTTATGCAAGAATTATAGTCAAATTAAATTTAATGGTTCAAATCATTTACATTATTTTGGTGTAAGAGGAGAAATTTCATATCATGGGATTTCTTTGTTGAAATAAGGTAAAATTATTTGGAGACTTGATTGCAATTGCGATTTTTAATAAATTTGGAGAAATTTTGGATTCACTATCTTGGAGATAAGTTTTATAAATAGTGTTTGAAATCATGATTAATGAATGATAAGATTTGATATATGTTTTAAAGTATTTTCAATAACAAAAGTCTTAGTGAAACGTTGTGTTATTTTATTTAAGGATACATGCGAATTTGGCAGACAATAATTTATTTTGGAAATTAAATGATGTTTTGATGGTTTGGCGAGTATGAATGACAATTATGACTTTTTACATATACTTTGTTAAGGGAATTATGTAGACTCCCAAATCTTTCCATTTTCTCTCTTTATTAAAAAGAGAGAGTGACCTAGAAGTTTTACATAATAAAGAAGATTTGGTTAACATTTCATAACATTGTAAGTTATGGGTTTTCAAGGTTATAATATTTCAAAAAGAAAGTATTGAGGTGTATAATGCTGTTTTAAAGGCATAAATTTAATTTAGTTATTGGTTGATGGAAGACATAATGTACAAAAATGGTATGAAATATTGATACATTAATTACACCAAGGAATTATGTTAGGAGTTATAAGACTTTTTTTTAAAAAAAATACATTTTCATGTAAAGAATTAATTACATTATGGAATATAAGCCTTGACCAAAAATTTGTTTGAACGGTCAAACTAAGTAAATATGAGTTTCTTTTAACACTATGTGAAATTAAATTATAAAGGAAGTTGGACCACAATTTTTCTCCTCTACTTATATAAACACAAACTATTGACTATGTCCATGTACACAACGAACCCTTGGATTGCTTCCTTGACCCCACTATTATGATTTTGTCCCAAGACTGTGACGACAACACGTTGTTGCAGTAAGATGGCCTCTTCTCTTCTCCCTTTCCTATTCTTCCCCTTCACCATGACCACGCAACAACATCTCCTACCACCATGATACCCTCTTTCCTAAGAAGCATGGAACATCATCAACAACGATCAAGAGTACAAAGATCTTACTCCATGAGACTAGTCAATGGTTAACTTTGTTTCTGATGGGAGAATATCATTAGTCTATTTGGCTAAGGCTAGTTTCAACCCAACTTATTAAAGATCAGATGCCTTCGTCTCCAAGGCAACATGTCAGTCTTCCCTTGCAATAGTTTTAATTCATTAAGAGTTTCATTATGTAGATAAATAAAAAGAAGGATGAAATATTGAGATCCTAATTCAAATAATATACAATGAATATTGGTTGGTGTGATGATCTCATGGCGTATTTTATATTTAAACTTCCAACTAAGGTATGTGCATCTTACGTATTATCTAGGCACTACTATGATGACCAAATATTCTTTCCCATGTGAGGCATGAGTAGTTATTCTCTTTTTCATCATTATGAAATTCTTATTTTTTTGGACAATGATTATGGATCCTGACCCCACATGCTTTCTTTTGGATGCTCCCATCCTGTTATTTCATATGGACTAAACTTATGCATGCCTTTCCCTATTTCTATGCATGCTCAAACTAGCCTTATTTCTTGTAGTGGTACATCTGTACAACCATATTTACATGGGTGTGCTCCTCCACCCATTATTTATAAAGGTGTGCTTTTCCACCTAGGCTATGCTTTTCGACCCATTATTTTAGGTTGAGAGCCAATGGTGTCTCAACCATGCTTGAAATAATTTTAGTCTTTATTTCTTAAATGCAAAATTTATTTTTGTTATTGTAAATGGAAAATGTTTGAAGGCAGGATTCCCTACTTGACAATCATTAGTTAGATATGCCTCATCTCTTGGCCTGATATATTTCTCTTAAAAATTATTTCTCTTGATCATCCATTATTTTGATGCTCTTCTTTTGAACTTTCTAAAGTAATGCCTAGTTGTTATTTACTACACATACTTAGATCTTTTGATGTCCTTCCTTTCATTTTTCCTCCTCCTGGGTGTTGTCTTTCAATCCACTCAGAGGTGGAACAACCTCATGTGCAGGACTTAGAAGACTGGACTTGGTGACATGGACCTACTAGGTGATGCTTTTGGGGAGATAGAGTTGACATAGTTGGATATCCCTCTACTTAGATCCTTATGTTGTAACTTTCATGTAAACCTTTTATGAGAGATAATGATGTATTTTTGTAAATTTGAATGTAGTCACAAATTTTTATTCCACTACTATACATTGATCTCTTTTTGTGTATCATCATATGAGAAAAAATATGTCTATTTGAGAATGTTTGGAAGTATGTTTGAATAGATGAGTTTATTCTCAAATTTAGTAGGGAGTGGATCCCCTCTCGGGTCCCACTCCTTACAAGATGGTATCAGAGTCATAGTGGTCGGATTATTGACTGTTCCAATTTTGTCTCCCTAATTAGAATTCTTTCCTGCCTTGCATAGTCACCCTCTAAGTGAGATACCCTATAATTGACCTATACTAATTCATGAGATGATGAAAGGTCAATTTATGATCATAGGAAGTACATATTAGAATCATGATGAGTAAACCCTTATGTGAAGAGGCTCTAGTTGCACAAACCCTATGATGTAGGTTGTTGTAACATGTATCTTTGAATATAATAGGGTTTGAATTGATATGGAGTTAGGTTGTGAGGACAATGAAGTAGTAGTATGAGAAGATCTTGAATGGAAATTGTGACTTGGTTTCTCGCATTGACTTTGGGCCCTATCTTCAATGTTGTATTGAAAAGTTTTTTCCATTAAACTATTTTCTTTATAATACTATATGTAAAAAATAGGTTTTGTAGATTTTATCAAAGTTTTTCTTAAACTAAGTCACAATAAAAGTTTGTAAGAGGTCTGGGAAGAGAAACCCAAAAATTAGTTAGAATAGAAATCTCAACCCTAGTTTTGACTATGAAGTGGTGACTAGGAATATATGACATAATACAAAGGTTTAGTTGAACTACCCTTTTGTACAATATGACCTTTGAATTTCTGTACTGAATCTTAGGGTTATTAGGTTAGAACCACAAGGACCTAAAACTTAACCCTGGTTAGTTATGACCTGTTAATTGGGTAGATGATTTATGTGCAACATAAATCCCTAACACATTGAAAACTAAAATATACATAAGTAACCCATAGTCCTATAGTTATACTTTCAAGATATGTTTTTTTGTTTTGCATAGTACCTTGAAAATGAAAGTGATGAAGTCCATGAGTTTTGGAAAGACTATTCTTTGAACCTATAGTGTTGTTTGACTTATTAGGTAAAATCTTATAAAGGGATTGAGTTTAGGTGATTGTTTGTGTTGGGATGATTAGATTTTGAGGATGAAATCATTTAAAGGGATGAAGTGTTGTAACGAACCAAAACTTGGAATCTTACCCTATTCCATGATTAGAAAGCTAGTTAGGTTTGTTCTTTGGATGTGACCAAACAAGGATTAAAATTTAGAACACATTTACATAATAATTTAATAATGTGGCAACATGTAAATAAATCATAAAATGTATTACATATATTTTCTTTTCTAAATTAATGAGTAAATAAAAATAAATAATTTTCTTTGGAGTAGCAATTAGTAATTTCATATTAATATTATCATATAATTTAAATAAAGTAGAATAAATAAACTAAAGTTATTAACTGTGTAAAATGTGAATTTGTGTTCATAATAAATATATATAACTCATTTTGTAACAATGTGACATCAATAGGACTTACAATACTATTTTGATAAATACAAGGATAATGTGTCAGAATTCATAATGGTGCCATAACTCATAAAAGGAAATCTCGCCGACAAGGAGTGGCTCAAGTGGTCAAGCACGGTGTCCCCTAACAAAGGGACCCATGTTCGAACCCCAGTTGCCACCTTGATTTACCATCCTCCCAGACGTTCAGCCTCTGCCATAGATAGGGGAGGGGGAATTCTTTTAATCCTAATACCATAAAATAAAATCTCAAAAGTAAAATACAATGATTAAAATGTATTTCTTGGGTGTCAATTAGCTTGGTTTCCAAGTTTCACATTATTTGCATAATAATAACTATCTTAATTCTAATTAAAAAGGATAATAGCTAAAAGTATTAAATAAATTACTAATAGTCTCAAAAAGAGAAAATAAACCTCAAATTCGAAATCCACATTCTAACTTTAGCTTATATGTAAATTTTCATCTAATTTGGACAATCTTGAATATTCTAGTGTAATTTAGAGATAGAATGTACTTGTAAGCATAAATTATTAAATAACATGTTAATTAACTCTAAAAGGGAAAATTAATTATAGAATGGTGCTCCTCATGTTTTGGTGTGACAAACTCAATTTTCAATGTTTTATAATGTTATATATATGAATTTGAGATTTTGGTGTATCTAAATAATCCTAGAATTAGCCATGAAGCTTATAATCATTTATTAGATCTATACTTAAGATTTTAGATCTTTTGGAGATCATTTGAATAATTATAAATTCATATGTGCCAAAAAACGTTTTTGTAGATATTTTAGTTAGATAGGTAAATAAATTTATTTTTCAATGAAAATTAGCGGAAGAGTTGCTACGCTGCTATTGAAGTGTGATATAAAATTTCAGACTAATCATAGATTGTTTTATGGTTCAAAAAATTTATGCATGAATTATAGTCAAACTAAATTTAAAGGTTCAAATCATTTACATTATTTTGGTGTAAGAGGAGAACTTTCATATCATGGGATTTCTTTGTTGAAATAAGGTAAAATTATTTGAAGACTTGATTGCAATTGTGATTTTTACTAAATTTGGAGAAATTATGGATTCACTATCTTGGAGATAAGTTTTATAAATAGTGTTTGAAATCATGATTAATGTATGATATGATTTGATATATGTTTTAAAGTATTTTCTATAAAATAAAGTCTTAGTGAAACGTTGTGTTATTTTATTTAAGGATACATGCGAATTTGGTAGACAATAATTTATTTTGGAAATTAAATGATGTTTTGATGGTTTGGCGAGTATGAATGACAATTATGACTTTTTACATATACTTTGTTAGGGGAATTATGTAGACTCCCAAATCTTTCCATTTTCTCTCTTTATTAAAAAGAGAGAGTGACATAGAAGTTTTACATAATAAAGAAGATTTGGTTAACATTTCATAACATTGTAAGTTATGGGTTTTCAAGGTTATAATATTTCAAAAAAGAAAGTATTGAGGTGTATAATGTTGTTTGAAAGACATACATTTATTTTAGTTGTAGGTTGGTGGAAGACATAATGTACAAAAATGGTATGAAATATTGATACATTAATTACACCAAGGAATTATGTTAGGAGTTATAAGGCTTTTAATGAGTGAAGAAGTTTTGTTTTTTTTAAATACATTTTCATGTAAAGAATTAATTACATTATGGAATATAAGCCTTGACCAAAAAGTTGTTTGAACGGTCAAACTAAGTAAATATGAGTTTCTTTTAACACAATGTGAAATTAAATTATAAAGGAAGTTGGACCACAATTTTTCTCCTCTACTTATATAAACACACACTATTGACTATGTCCATGTACACAACGAACACTTGGATTGCTTCCTTGACCCCACTATTAATTAAAGTAGAATAAATAAACTAAAGTTATTAACTGTGTAAAACGTGAATTTGTGTTCATAATAAATATATATAACTCATTTTGTAACAATGTGACATCAATAGGACTTACAATACTGTTTTGATAAATACAAGGATAATGTGTCAAAATTCATAATGGTGCCATAACTCATAAAAGCAAATTTCGCCGACAAGGAGTGGCTCAAGTGGTCAAGCACGGTGTCCCCTAACAAAGGGACACATATTCGAACCCCAGTTGCCACCTTGATTTACCATCCTCCCAGACGTTCAGCCTCTGCCACAGATAGGGGAGGGGGAATTCTTTTAATCCTAATACCATAAAATAAAATCTCAAAAGTAAAATACAATGATAAAAATGTATTTCTTGGGTGTCAATTAGCTTGGTTTCCAAGTTTCACATTATTTGCATAATAATAACTATCTTAATTCTAATTAAAAAGGATAATAGATAAAAGTATTAAATAAATTACTAATAGTCTCAAAAAGAGAAAATAAACCTCAAATTCAAAATCCACATTCCAACTTTAGCTTATATGTAAATTTTCATCTAATTTGGACAATCTTGAATATTCTAGTGTAATTTAGAGATAGAATGTACTTGTAAGCATAAATTATAAAATAACATGTTAATTAACTCTAAAAGGGAAAATTAATTATAGAATGGTGCTGCTCATGTTTTGGTGTGACAAACTCAATTTTCAATGTTTTATAATGTTATATATATGAATTTGAGATTTTGGTGTATCTAAATAATCCTAGAATTAGCCATGAAGCTTATAATCATTTATTAGATCTATACTTAAGATTTTAGATCTTTTGGAGACCATTTGAATAATTCATATGTGCCAAAAAAAGATTTTGTAGATATTTTAGTTAGATAGCTAAATAAATTTATTTTCAATGAAAATTAGTGGAAGAGTTGCTCCGCTGCTATTGAAGTGTGATATAAAATTTTAGACTAACCATAGATTGTTTTATGGTTCAAAAAATTTATGCAAGAATTATAGTCAAACTAAATTTAATGGTTCAAATCATTTACATTATTTTGGTGTAAGAGGAGAACTTTCATATCATGAGATTTCTTTGTTGAAATAAGGTAAAATTATTTGGAGACTTGATTGCAATTGTGATTTTTACTAAATTTGGAGAAATTATGGATTCACTATCTTGGAGATAAGTTTTATAAATAGTGTTTGAAATCATGATTAATGTATGATATGATTTTATATATGTTTTAAAGTATTTTCGATAAAATAAAGTCTTAGTGAAACGTTGTGTTATTTTATTTAAGGATACATGCGAATTTGGTAGACAATAATTTATTTTGGAAATTAAATGATGTTTTGATGGTTTGGCGAGTATGAATGACAATTATGACTTTTTACATATACTTTGTTAGGGGAATTATGTAGACTCCCAAATCTTTCCATTTTCTCTCTTTATTAAAAAGAGAGAGTGACATAGAAGTTTTACATAATAAAGAAGATTTGGTTAACATTTCATAACATTGTAAGTTATGGGTTTTCAAGGTTATAATATTTCAAAAAAGAAAGTATTGAGGTGTATAATGTTGTTTGAAAGACATACATTTATTTTAGTTGTAGGTTGGTGGAAGACATAATGTACAAAAATGGTATGAAATATTGATACATTAATTACACCAAGGAATTATGTTAGGAGTTATAAGGCTTTTAATGAGTGAAGAAGTTTTGTTTTTTTAAATACATTTTCATGTAAAGAATTAATTACATTATGGAATATAAGCCTTGACCAAAAAGTTGTTTGAACGGTCAAACTAAGTAAATATGAGTTTCTTTTAACACAATGTGAAATTAAATTATAAAGGAAGTTGGACCACAATTTTTCTCCTCTACTTATATAAACACACACTATTGACTATGTCCATGTACACAACGAACACTTGGATTGCTTCCTTGACCCCACTATTATGATTTTGTCCCAAGACTGTGACGACAACACATTGTTGTAGTAAGATGGCCTCTTCTCTTCTCCCTTTCCTATTCTTGCCCTTCACCATGACCACACAACAACATCTCCTACCACCATGATACCCTCTTTCCTAAGAAGCATGGAACATCATCAACAACGATCAAGAGTACAAAGATCTTACTCCATGAGAATAGTCAATGGTTAACTTTGTTTCTGATGGGAGAATATCATTAGTCTATTTGGCTAAGGCTAGTTTCAACCCAACTTATTAAAGATCAGATGCCTTCGACTCCAAGGCAACATGTCAGTCTTCCCTTACAATAGTTGTAATTCATTAAGAGTTTCATTAAGTAGATAAATAAAAAGAAGAATGAAATATTGAGATCCTAATTCAAATAATATACAATGAATATTGGTTGGTGTGATGATCTCATGGCGTATTGTATATTTAAACTTCCAACTAAGGTATGTGCATCTTACGTATTATCTAGGCACTACTATGATGACCAAATATTCTTTCCCATGTGAGGCATGAGTAGTTATCCTCTTTTTCATCATTATGAAATTATTATTTTTTTGGACAATGATTATGGATCCTGACCCCACATGCTTTATTTTGGATGCTCCAATCCTGTTATTTCATATGGACTAAACTTATGCATGCCTTTCCCAATTTCTATGCATGCTCAAACTAGCCTTATTTCTTGTAGTGGTACATCTGTACAACCATATTTACATGGGTGTGCTCCTCCACCCATTATTTATAAAGGTGTGCTTTTCCACCTAGGCTATGCTTTTCGACCCATTATTTTAGGTTGAGAGCCAATGGTGTCTCAACCATGCTTGAAATAATTTTAGTCTTTATTTCTTAAATGCAAAATTTATTTTTGTTATTGTAAATGGAAATTTTTTGAAGGCAGGATTCCCTACTCGAAAATCATTAGTTAGATATGCCTCATCTCTTGGCCTGATATATTTCTCTTAAAAATTATTTCTCTTGATCATCCATTATTTTGATGCTCTTCTTTTGAACTTTCTAAAGTAATGCCTAGTTGTTATTTACTACACATACTCAGATTTTTTGATGTCCTTCCTTTCATTTTTCCTCCTCCTGGGTGTTGTCTTTCAATCCACTCAGAGGTGGAACAACCTCATGTGCAGGACTTAGAAGACTGGACTTGGTGACATGGACCTGCTAGGTGATGCTTTTGGGGAGATAGAGTTGACATAGTTGGATATCCCTCTACTTAGATCCTTATGTTGTAACTTTCATGTAAACCTTTTATGAGAGATAATGATGTATTTTTGTAAATTTGAATGTAGTCACAAATTTTTATTCCACTACTATACATTGATCTCTTTTTGTGTATCATCATATGAGAAAAAATATGTCTATTCGAGAGTGTTTGGAAGTATGTTTGAATAGATGAGTTTATTCTCAAATTTAGTAGGGAGTGGATCCCCTCTCGGGTCCCACTCCTTACAAGATGGTATCAGAGCCATAGTGGTCGGATTATTGACTATTTTAATTTTGTCTCCCTAATTAGAATTCTTTCCTGCCTTGTATAGTCACCCTCTAAGTGAGATACCCTAGAATTGACCTATACTAATTCATGAGATGATGAAAGGTCAATTTATGATCATAGGAAGTACATATTAGAATCATGATGAGTAAACCCTTATGTGAAGAGGCTCTACTTGCACAAACCCTATGATGTAGGTTGTTGTAACATGTATCTTTGAATATAATAGGGTTTGAATTGATATGGAGTTAGGTTGTGAGTACAATGAAGTAGTAGGATGAGAAGATCTTGAATGGAAATCGTGACTTGGTTTCTTGCTTTGATTTTGGGCCCTATCTTCAATTTTGTATCGCAAAGTTTTTTCATTAAACTATTTTCTTTATAATATTATATGTAAAATACAAGTTTTGTAGATTTTATTAAAGTTTTTCTTGAACTAAGTCACAATAAAAGTTTGTAGGAGGTACCGGAAGAGAAACCCAAAAATGAGTTAGAATAGAAATCTCAACCCTAGTTTTGACTGTAAAGTGGTGACTAGGAATATGTGACATAATACAAAGGTTTAGTTGACCTGCCCTTTTGCGCAATACGACCTTTGGGTTGCTGTGGTGAATTTTAGGGTTGTTAGGTTAGAAACACAAGTACCTAAAGCTTAATCCTGGTTAGTTATGACCTGTTAGTTGGGTACATGATTTATGAACAACATAAACCCCTAGAACTTTCACAAATAAAAGATACATAAGTAACCATAATCTCTTAGTTAGACTTTAAAGATATATTTTTTATTTTGCATAATACATTGAAGATGAAAATGATGAAGTCCATGAGTTTTCGAAAGACTATTCTTTGAATATATAATGTTGTTTGACTTATTAGGTAAAACCTTTTAAAGGGGTGGAGTATAGGTGATTGTTTGTGTTGGGATGATTAGATTTCAAGGATGAAATCATTTAAAAGGGTGAAGTGTTGTAATGAACCAAAACTTAGCATCTTACCCTATTCTATGATTAGGAAGCTGGTTAGATTTGTTCTTTGGATGAGATCAGAACACATTTGCATAGTAATTTAATTATGTGGAAATATGTAAATAAAATCATCAAATATATTACAGATAATTCCTTTACTAAATTTATCAGTAAATATAAATGAATAATTTTCTTGGGAGTAGTGACTGGTAATTTCATATTAATATTGTCATATAATTTGATTAAAAAGGAATAAATAAACTAAAGTTGTTAACTGTGTAAAATATGAATCTTTGTTCATAATATATATATATATATATATAGAGAGAGAGAGAGAGTCATGCTAGAATACACTCGAGTGTATAGATCACGCCGTACACCCCAATGGTATTTGCCTATCTAGACCATATTTTTCCAAAATCTAATCCATTGATGTTCATGGTTACAATAATAGTAGGTCACATACAAAATTTGAACTCATTTGGATGAGTATAAGTCACTCATCCAAGGACAAAAAAATCGATGCACAAAACTAATTTGAAATACATGATTCTTGCCTCCTTTAGATGCATGACCCGTCCGAATGAGATAAAATTTATTATATAGTATGTTCTTATGCTAATTAAGAAGATCAATGGTTTAGATTTAAAAAAAAATTATTGCATCTTCAAAAATGACTGAGGTGTACGGTGCTTCCGGTACACTCAAGTATACACTAGCCTGACTCTCTCTCTCTCTCTCTCTCTCTCTCTATATATATATATATATATATATATATATATATATTATTTTTAATACCCGCTCCGGTACTGTACCAATTGCTACCTGCTGTAAAATTCGCGAATCTTCTCTACCCGATTAAATTACAAATAGCAGATCTCTCTTCTCCTGCACTGGCCCCAGATCTTCCGCCCGCCTGCCAGCAGACTCCGGGAGAGTACACCGGCATGTAAGATCCCTACTTCATGTTGTTACGCACCTGCACCATGGGGCTGGATGGTTCATCTCCCATCACCAATTCCAAACCAACAAGGTGTTGCCTTTGTCGTCTTCTCGGGCTAGGATGAGGCGGAGGGAGTTGTAGGTGGTCAGGCAGTGGCGAGCGAGCTGGCGGTAGTGTTGGTGGTCCTGTCCTGGCATGAGGCGCACAAGCTCTGTGGAGCATTTGGAACCTGGGGGTTGCTTCTTCCCCATCTTCACACGGTTGGGTTTACTTCTGGTGGGACCCACAACAACGTGCCGACTGGTGCCCCCAATGGTGCTAGTGAGCTGGGGAGGAAGGGGGAGGTGTAAGTGGGAATGATGCCAGTGGTTGTGCTATACTCGAGGAACAAGCCTAGGAGGCGGTATTACTCGACAATGATGTCTTCTCTAATGGCATCACTGGTGGTAGTAGCAACATTGGAGACGTCATCGCCTCTGGCCAGCGTCTGTCCAGCGGCAGCCATTGGCAGCGGCAAAGAGGTCGGAAGGTACAATGTTTGTGGCGTTGTTCCTACCTAAAACATGGGACCATGCCAGCCCCCGACGACATTTATTGTAGCGATGGCAATCGTAGGTGCCGGTTCCGAGCTGGGTATCACCGCCGTGAAGATCATATGTTGAAAGGACAGTGAGCGAGGAGGAGGCATGAATCTATACAGGCAATGAAATTAGCACACAACAACGATATTGGCGAGTTAGATTGCAACCTGCAACAGTCGGATATCAGTGATGGTTTTGATGGGGTAGCGGTCGAAGGTACTAAGGGGTTGAAAATGTGGTCACGACCATGTGGCAATTGTGTCCAACAATCTCCTTCGATCCTCAAAATCCCATAATTAATGGGTGGGAACTCTACTGCCGATTTCAAGAGAGGACAATATATAAGACGTCGGTGATGCTGAGAGGGAGCCACTAGTGTATATACGAGGCCAAGTCGTTACAGCGGCAGGGCGGGTTGTGATACTGCTTTTGTGTTATTTGCTTGCAGACTTTTGAGAATGTCAAACACAGAACGCGATCAGGAGTAGAAAGTGAGGAGCCATACTCAATTTGATTGTGGATGCCGAGTCTCGATCAGAGAATTCAAATAGATGAGATCTTTATGTGCTTGCATATGGAACTAGCCAAAATATGCCGATACAAACAATTGACTTCTAGAAATGGTGACAGAATGAAAGCCAACAGTGGATATTTAGGGAATAGAAATGGAGTGTGATCTAAACAGAAGAGAGGAGAGTTTTGTTGGAGGGTTCACTGTCTGCACAGCAGCAAACTCAGATGAAAGTATTAATTTTTATGGCACCGTGAGTGAAACTTGATGAGCTTGAGTTTTTCCTTGATGTTTGTACTTTGGTGTTGATGCAAATAGAAAAGATGATGGATGGTCCCATCCACCTATTAACTACTGTTTACTTTCCAGCCTTCGTTCATTCAAACTTTGAAAAACCACTAACCATCCGAAAATAACATACGTACACAAAAAGTAACTATATAGAATAAAAAAAACTATCGGAAACTGGAAGTAACACTAGGACACAAAAGGTAAATATATGGTACAAAGTTTAACTATCTTACACTAAAAGTAACATCATCATACAAAAAGTAACTATATAGTAACAAAAGTAACTATCCGACATTAAAAGTAACAGTGTGACAAAAAATATAATTATTTGACACTGAAAGTAACACTGGGATACAAAAAGGTAACTATATGATAAGAAAAGTAACTATCCGACACTAAAAGTAACACAAAGACACAAAAAGTAATTATCTCACACTAAATATAACTATATGGCAAGAAAAGTAACTATCCAACACCAAAAATAATATGGTACTGCCCCTCGTCAAGAAAAATCATATCTTTAATGCCTAGTCCATTGGTTCCACCTCCATCTCTATCACAAGGCTCATGGGCAGTGATAGGTGGATGGGCGGTTGTAATTGCTGGTAAGTATGGAACCCCCTGTCTCTGTCACAAACTGTTGTTCAAATCCTAGATGTGAAGGTATAAGCCCAAGGATCCAGCATAGTGGCTTTTTCTTCCCAGCACCATTGGGCGCCAGGAATCGTGGTCTGTGTTGGACCTCTTTTTTATGTACTGATGTTAGGAGTTGTGGCCTTAACAATCAATTTCTATGAGTAAGGGATTTCGATTGATGATCGGAATGGAGTTCGATTATAGGTTTCTGCACAATACTGGAAGAAAAAAATAAAGGTCACTAATTAAAAATCTACATCTAACATGATTCGTGTTTGAATCATGATGGATCCATGATTTGTTGAGGACATATATATTAAAATTATTATCTTCTTCTCTTCGGTTATAGTTCTATCAGGTTGACTCCTATTCAACGTCGATGCAACTAGTCGTTATTTTAGTACAACATAGAGAAACAACAAAAGGAAGAAAACAACTTACCTTTCTTTTGTTGATCGAGTTGTTGGATGATATTTTAGAAACGTAGGAAGCAACAAACAAAAACACCTTTTATAAGTCCAATCAAAACTCTAAACTTGACAAACTCTAGTATTGAGTGGTATGTATAGGAATTTTGTGACATGGCAGAATAGAGAACAGAGTAGTAACTGTATGTATAGGGATAAAGGGGATATCGAATATGGATGAACTCGACCGGCTAAGTTCTATTTCATACATAATTTTCACGATCAAACTATTGAGTATATGTATCTTCGTACACAAACAAACTCTATACACATATATACAAGATGCAATTGCTTGACCACTTGCACTCTATATTAGGCTAAATTATTTACGATATGAAAAAATAGGAATTTCCATAGCAAACTGCCAACATTTAATATTGAATTGCCAATTTATTCAGAGCAGGACAAACAACCATTTCCACAAACAGAAGGCACGCAAACAACAAACCAACGAGGCTGTTTAGAAGGAGGGGGGATCGAAGAACGCATGTGTGGAAATGAGTTCCGATATTTGATGGAGCATCATATCTCATTCGCTCTCAGCGGTAGTTACATTGACGATGAATTGACGAATTGACGATGCCTTTTCCAGGAACAATGCCATAAACACGACATCCGTAAGAATCATGATCTTAAACTCTGAGAAGTTGATAACCTCATTACTATCCATATCCCCTCCTGCACCATATCGATCAGATGTTGCGGCATGAGAAACATATCCATTTTGGTCGATAGGTCGTGTCTCTCACGAGCTTTGGCACCCAACATGTCCTAGTAGAAGGCCTCGAACACGCTCATTTGTTGTTGCTGGTCCAGGTATGACTGTTCCGAGATGATGATATGGGAGATGGTATACACAAGCCTGTCGAACTCCATCATTATGCTGCATCTCATCGGCAATGGTGTGGTAGCGTGCCTCCAATTGCGTCAGACTCCGGTTTCTATTTACGGTGGCATCCATGTCGTGGAAATCTGTAACAAAATTTGATTTCACAGGTAGAGCAGGAAGCCGCGAAGCAGTAGCACCACCTTCCTTGCGGCCAGACTTCCACCACCGCTTCTCCGACTAGGTGCACTGCTGGGCCAGGATCGATGCATGGGGTGTGGACGGCCAACCACCGGAGTGGGGAACTATATATTACTAGGACGCTCTGGCAGACAACGACTGTGTCATGTTATGTTGGAATGGGCTCGCATCTGCAGAGTTGAGAACAACATGCTAGAATCCGCTCGAGTGTACGAATCACATGAATACACTCAAGTGTGTTTGTATATCAAGACTATTTTTTGCAAAATGTAAACCATTAATTTTCACCGTCATACTATAACTAGGCTACACACAAATTTTGAGCCCATTTGGATGAGTGTATATCACTCATCCAAGGGAAACAAGATTGACGCGCGAAACTAATTTGAAATCCATAATTTTTGCGGTCTTCATAACATGAGTTATACATATCCAAATGTGCTCAAATTTTGCGTATGAGTTATTCACGAGATGTTTAAGAAGATCAATAGATTAGATTTTCAAAAAAAATGTTACATCATAAAAAACTACTTGAGTGTATTCCGCTCCGGATACACTCGAGTGTATTCTAGACTCTCTCTCTCTCTCTCTCTCTCTCTCTCTCTCTCTCTATATATATATATATATATATATATATATATATATATATATATATATGACTCGTCTCATTGACGCGGTGGCACATAATGTAAATATATCTAATACACTCCCCTCTACAGCGGCTTCTGTAGTTCCGGTCTCGGTTCAGATCGCAGTCTTCTTCATCCGATTTGTCTTCCTCGTGTCTCAATCTGCGACGGTCGTGGAGAGACCCAACCGCTGCAGATGTAACTGATTATCGTAATCCTGGAACTCATCAGTGATGACCCCATGGTGAATTAGGTCCTTTCCGACCCCCATATGCTATCGCTGTCGGACCTGGGGAAACGACTACGCCTCCACGGACTTTCTCGTGAAGGCCAAGCATGTTGTCGATGTGAAAGCGGATCACGACAGTCCTGATAGAAAAATGTCCCCTTCCTCCCTCAGTTCATGTAGGTGGTACAGTCTATCTCAGACGGGGGCACAACCTCTTCGGGACGGGGTCTTGAGGATCACCGCTATGGACACTTTGGATGAGACTGAAGGGTTTGTTCATAGACAGAAAGAGTTGGACTTCGACTCTCCTCTCATTGTGCCCGATAATGTGGAGGCATAAATGAGTGTTTGTCGGATGATACAGAGGGACTGGAGATAGGCGGTGAGAGTGTTGTCAAAGTCGTATCAGTACTCTATTTCCCTCTGGAGGTGCTTGCACTGACTCTGATAGAGGAAGGCAAAATCACTGACCCGGTATGCTTGGAAGGTCTTTTCGGTGATAACTAATGGGGAAATCACATAAATGTCGTCTGAAGAAGGGGAATTTGATGACTTGCGAGACTTTTGCTAGTCTTGAGTGGAGGTATGATGCTTGATGATTGTGGTCTATGATTGGATTAGGCTTGGGGTATGTGCGCTCCAACTGTTTGAGGAAATGAGGAGCTCTGTGTCACATTCGACCACTTTGACATAAGCTGTGGAGTTCCATGAGCACTTCACACTTTTGGTTTAATGCAACTGATGAGGACCGTACATAAGGAAAAATACACACCATTAGCTCTTGGATTATGCTACCAATCTAATTGTTATGGAGTGAGATGTTCTTGGTTAAGGTGAGAAAAAGAATCCAATGCAAATAGCCTCATCAGTCTGATCTCGAAGCTTTGTACGCGAAGGAGTAAAAATAAGCTTTGATACTGGTATCTCTATCCACGATGGTACTACAGAGGGACTTCAGAAAATTCTATAATACATATGCCATAATCGGATGAAAAGGTTTTGGTTCCCATTGTAACGAGTTTAATTGACTACGGAAATTTATTTACAAAACAACCTTATCATTTTTGGACTAAATTGTAAAAAATCACAGTGGTAGATTATGTAAAGAATTATGTTATAACGGATTAAATTTATCTTGGAATTTTATCTCAAGATGAAAATTTTGAATGTACAAAGTAACATTTAGTAGTTTTTACACAAAGTAATATTTGACTAAGTAAAGTAACTATTTGATGCAGAATGTAACTATTGGTCGCAAAACGTAACTACTACATACATAAAATAAATTGTTGGCACATAAAGTAACTATTTGGACACTAACTATTTGTTGCAAATCAATGGGAAAATATAAAGTTATTTAATGGTCTTATGTTACTTTCTATGTCAAATAGTTACTTTATATAGAAAATTGTTACTTTTCGTACCACAGAGTTACTTTTTATACAAAATAGTTACTTTTCGTACCACAAAGTTACTTTTTATACAAAATAGTTACTATTTATACCATATAGTTACTTTTATGTCCTGATGTCGGTGTCGTACGACTACTTTAATACCATACAGTTACTTTTGAGTGATGGTATTATTTTTAGTTACGGATAGACACTTTTTGTGCCCTGGTACGTACTACTTTAAGATAGTTACTTTTTGTATCGTGTTGTAACTTTTCGTACCATATAGTTATTTTAGTCTGCTTATAATTCTTGTATAAAATTACACCAACGCAACTTACCAAAATAAAGTATTTTTTGTGTCTTTATGTTACTTTCTATGCCGGATGGGTACAATATCGAAGAAATGTAAGAATTGGTTATTTTGTGTGTTTGGAATCTATTGTTGTGTTACCTTGAGCTCCAGAAGTTGTATGTATACATTGATTATCATTACTATAGAAAAGGCATTTGGCGTCGATTATTTAGACCCTTTAGCATCGGTTTCCAAGAGACACCCAAGTGGGCGCTGCTAAAAGTCGACATCTTCAGCGTCGGTTTCTAACCGACGCCATAACCCTTCCCGCCATTGAATACGCGCCAACAAGGGAACTATAGGCGTCAGTTATTAAAGAAAACCAACACTATATCATGGTTAAAGATGTCGGTTAATAAATAAAAACTGACGCCACAACCCTTCCTGCCACCGAAAATACGCCAGTAAGGGAACTATATGCGTCGGTTATTAAAGAAAATTGACACTATATCATGGTTAAAGACGTCGGTAATTAAACAAAAACCAACGCCATTACCCTTCCTGCCACCAAGCCAGCGAGGGCACAAAGATATCGGTTTTTTTACTATTAACTGACGTCGTATGTCTTTGTTGTCGGTTTTATACAAATAACTGACGCCTATGTTCTGATTTTTTTATCAGTTTGTAAGCCTATTGTATGGCTGGTCAGCAGGATGCAGAACCAGCAATTCAATTCTGAACTACAGGTTTACAACATCCATTGATATCAACCAACAACAGGCCACACACCTACAAAGTCATTCACATTCAAATACATGTATTGATCAGATACATGTAGAAACCTACAAAGTAATTTACATTCACATTCAGTTCCATTCATTTCATCTTTTTTCACATTCAGACACATGTAGAAACATTCATGTATTGATCAGAAAAAGCCATTCATATTCACACATATGACAATTCAGAAAAAGTCATTCACATTCACACAAAAATAATTATGAGAACAAAGTTTAGAAATATCATTCTTTATTCATCATCGTCATCATTGTCCCAATTATATTTAAAAATTCTCACTACTTGTAGGGCTTTTTTCCATTCTTACAACATCTGATTCCTCCCTCGTATAGGGAGTATGTACATCTAATGACTTTTCACCTATGCTAAAATCAGTTTTAAACACCTACAAAGAGAATGACGTATATATAATTAATAATATATAATAAAATTGATATATTTCATATTATGTAATGAGACTATATATAATACATGATGTACAGTATCGATTTCTATTACGACATATTTGATGATTAGGTCCATAAATCACATCACATAGTAGGCACATGCCCAACCGTTGTCTTGTGTAGCACACTATAAATTGAAACATACAAAATATTCAAAAATATAAATAAGCATAGTTCACATAAATAATATATACATTGGAGTCGGAAAATTACTTTCACATTGTCCCAAATTAGTGGTTGATTCTTTTTCCTGGGGACCTTTCCTCCAGCTTTTTTGAACTTTTCTAAAGCCTACATGTTAATGTAACACATTAAATTGCATAATTAAATAGTAATGTAATAACATGTGTTAACAGATCTAAAAATATGAAATATTTCTCACGGGAATAATGGCCTTTTCAATGTGTGTCTATATAATATATTCAATTCCTTCCCCGCAGGATCTAGATAATAGACAGTCAATGTCTTGGGGACAATAACTAGTAATTCCCAATGCCTACCACTACAGGTAAGAAAGTTAAAAATTAATAACTCAAAATCCACAATAAAAATGTAATTTTCTTAAGTCCAAATTACAAGCAAAGTAAACTTACTCGACATTGAGTGGAGCTATTATCACGGTCTTCTTATTTTTACCAAAATATTCAAAAGCAGCATAGTAGTATGAAGTAACTGAAGAATGGTATGTATCTACAAGACTAATCAAAGATGGAACCAAAAATCCCACATGGGAAAATGCAAAATATGTACATATTGTGTGTAAGTGGCTGCAAAACATGTATTACGTATGCATTAATATATAAGAAACCAGATCACTGTATATAAAACAAGGTATATGGATGTATAAACAAGATCTCAACATATCCACAACTCTATCATAGATGTGTTCAGCCAATCATAACGAAAAACTCCAAAATATCTTGTATAAATAGCTTGTTATCATATGATTGACCTGCATTAATATGTATGCATTAATGCATATGCAAAACTTGTATTACGTATGCATTAATATGTATGCAAAACTTGTATAAATAGATTATTATTGTATGATTGACCTGCAGCATCCTCCAGAATAGTAACATTTATAGGACAATTTGAATCATGTTCGCCTATACATACTGCCATACCCCTACAATTAGGACCTAACGAGGCATGTAGGTCCCTTGGAAGCCAACTTGGTACTTTAGGAGTTGGAGGTGGAGGTCGAGATGTAGCAGGTGTCTTCCTTTTGACATGTATATATAATTTCAGATCAATTGACTCATATTCACACACTAACAAATTAACGTAATGTAAATTTCCCATACAATATTAGTATAGACAACATCCTCTTTGGGCCACATTATCACTCCACCTTCTGCCTCACCAAGCGTTTCAGAATCTGGGTGGGCATATGGTTGTGGAAGATCCTTCCAATCGGGAAGTATATGTATCGGGCTCACACGAACCGCACCATCTAATACTGGAGTCCCATAAAACATCTCCTCTGGAAGGGTTGGGTAAGCATGTGCCTCTGTAATGATATATTCTTGACTTTTTAGACGGCATGGCTTCAACCCCTATAAATTTACGTAAAGAATATTATATACATATATACATAAACATATCATCTTGAAAAAACTAGCTACTATATATGTCATAAAAATACTTACATCGGACGTGCTAGGTGGTGGGTCTATAGGATTACTCCCAACCTCTGCAGTAGGAGAAGATCGGGCCGCCACAGGTATTGTTTGAGTGGCAGTATGAGATGGCATGCCACTTGCTAATTGCATCATTGACTCTCTTATCAAGTATTTCCTTGACTCTCCTATCAAGTGCTTCCTCGACTCTCCTTTCAATTAACAGATCTACCTATACATGGATAAAACAAACGCTAGCTTCTGATTATTGAATTCTCTCTCGCAATAACATTCTAAAAAAAGAATAAGTTACCTCAGCTTGTGAAAGTCCCTCTCTTGGGACTGGTTTGCGTTGTGTTGGACCAAAAATGCTTTGATGCCCACACTAGCGCCAGCACCCCTAACACGTACAGGATGCTATGGGTTATCCAGAGCAACTGTCAATTCATCCCTTGTGCCCTCAGAGATGAACTTGCCTTCCTTCCTCTGCTCGTGCAGCTCCCGCTAATTGACATCAACAGAAATTGGTAAGTAAACATAACAATAATCAGTATCGATCGATTGCTCTAAGAGTTGAATTTTACCATTTTTGCATCCCCCTCAGCAGTTGCGGGCTTCATTATATATCCCTTCTTATTTTGCCTCCCAGCTATCCACATATCATGGTGAGGCAGAGGTGTGGGACCAATAGTAGAGGACTCCTGAGTAGCAGCAGACTAATCAGTAGACTCAGACTGTAGTCTTTGGCAAATGCCCGCATAGCCTCTTGGACCCATTGTGTGGTCATGCACATTCAGTGCATGCCTTTCTCTTTGAGCATCGCTGATAGCCTTGTTGGTAAGCACATTGATTTGGTTAGTAACACTAAAGTTTAATCTTGAATAGGTGAATACATAAGAACATCTATTAATTAAATTGAGAGTGGTGCTTAATACCTTGAATACATCCATTTTTCTTTGGGTAACAAACTCCTCCTAGTCTTTGGTGTCCAGGTAGTTCCATTGCTCAGTGGTCGCCTTCTGCCTAAATTTATTTTTTAAAGAGAATACAAAAAAAAATTATTAGTGTAGAGTTAGTCAAAAAGTGATCAATGTCTAGAATTGGAAACCAATCAAGAATCTCTTCTTAGCATCGCGTATGTAATCTCAAGTGAGATTTGTCATATAGTTCCTTAGGACCCTCCCACAGCATTGCATCACGCATTTATAATGCAACTTTTCATCCAGATCAAATATACTCTGCAAAATAGAATTGCTATTAACTAGTATCCTAAAAATTAGTATTCTACAAAAATAGAATTGCAAATAATAATAACTCAGGCATAGTTCCTTCCATACTAAATCTTTCTTCCCCTTAGGAACTTTATGCCAAGATTCAAAAATAGGACTACAATGGCTGCGAGTAAGAACCCCAAGATATGAAATAAATGAGTTGTGGTTCACTCCAACTAGATTTCCTGCATGATCGAAATCCACAACCAGTTTGGGTCCATTGCCCCTTTGATGTAGTAACTTGTTTATTATTGTGATGCCCCTCACTTTATCAAAAAATTTTGCTGCTCATCAAGTGCCCCAATTTCTTCAGGAGGTACATCACCAACCTAAAATTTGACCAAAAAAACACACTTACAGGATATAACTATAAATGAACATATAGATAGAAACCTTAGGGATATATTTTTAAAACTTACATTGTGAGGCGACGCATTGACATCCTCACCCTCACGATAATCATCAGCACGTTCATTAGGAGAATGCTCAGCCATCTGAAAGTTCACATTCACATTGTAAAGTTCACATTGTAAAGTAATTCACATTGTAAAGTTCACATTCACATTGTAAAGTAATTCACATTGTAAAGTTCACATTCAGAAAAATAAAACATATAAAAAATATAAACATGCATGCCTCTAATATTGCGATCTTTTATCAATTAACAATCCTTCATTGTGACCTTCATGCACATACAAGTCATCATTAGCTTCAATATTTGGTGGTGTTGGCAACCCAACTAAGAATGGACTGGAGTCATCATACTTATCATAGTACTCTTCTTCATCTATAGGATCTTCAATGAACTGTCTTTTACCATGAAGAACAACCGATCATTTATCATTTGCAGGATCATCGATATAAAATACTTGTTTCTCCTGTGATGTCAATATAAATGGTTCACCCTTCTCGCCAATCTTTTCAAAGTTCACTAATGTAAAATCCAATTCATCCATTATAACTCCTTTAGTGTTATCAACCCGATAACATTTAAAGAGAGGAATTCTGAAATTTACGTAGTCAAACTCCCATATGTCTTCAATGACACTGTAATATGACATTTTAGCTTCACGTGGACTCTTATCCTTTATAGTTGCAAAAAACAATGAAGATGCTTGAAGGGTGACCCCACTGTTTTGGAGGACACTCTTATCATCTTGACGCTTTGTGTAATATGAGAATCCATTTATGTCAAACCCTTCATAAGACATTACATTCAATTTTGGTTTAAAGGCGAGGCATTTGATAGTTTCAATAAGATTATCTGGTGGTTGAGATAGTTGATGTAAGACTTTATCTTCAAACCACTTAATAAATGTCTTGTTATGCTCTCTAGAAAGCTACATTGAATTGGCTCGAGGATATTGTCTCTTGATGAAATTGGTATGTTCCTCGATATAAACCCTCACTTCGTCGATGTTGTGTAAAATATACAAGTGACCTTGTTCCAATTGCTCACGGCTGATTACTTTCATCTGTGATCCCAAAATTCCTTTGCCAAAATGCTCCTCAATATTCTTGTCATTAACATGAGCGTTATTAGCACTCAGAAAGTCATTGCAAAAATCCATAACCTCTCTCGCCACATAACCCTCAATAATACTCCCTTCAGGTCGATAACGGTTTTGAACATCACCTTTAAAAATTCTCATGTATCGTTTAAAGGGATACATCGAATGCAAGAAAATTGGTCCCAACATTTTCACTTTCCTAGTCAAGTGGACAACAAGATGTACCATGATATCAAAGAACGAAGGAGGAAAATACATCTCAAGCTGACATAGGGTAACAACCACTTCTCTTTGCAATTTATCAAGGGTATCAGGGTCAATAACTTTGATGCACCGACTGTTGAAAAAGAAACAAAGTCTGGTGATTGCAAACCTTACATGCTTCAGCAATATAGATTGAATTGCCACGGGCAATATTTGTTGCATTAGAGTGTGACAATCATGAGATTTAAGACCTATCAACTTCAGATCTATCATTGATACCAATGTACGGATGTTGGATGAGTAACCCTGTGGCACCTTAACATTTACCAAGCATTCATAAAAATCTTTCTTCTCCTTTCTCGATAACATGTAACAGGAAGGAGGTAAGTATGTTCTTTGATCGCTACTAACTACTTCTGTTAATTCTATCCTTATTCCCATTTCACGTAGGTCCATTCTGGATTTTATCTCATCTTTAGTCTTACCTGGTATATTCAACATAGTATTGATGACGCTATCACATACATTTTTCTCAACGTGCATGTCATTGATACAATGCCTGGCAGCCAAAGAACTCCAATAAGGAAGATCCCAAAATATTGACTTCTTCTTGAATAAAGATTTGTCACTCCGTGTGGCCATCATACATTATGATCTCTTACCAAATTCATTGGCAAAGTTTTTTACTCTTTCATAAACATCCTCCCCTGTTATAGGTTTAGGTGCACTCCGTTCCTCATTCTGTCCATTGAATGCTTTGCGCAACCTATGATATGGATGGGATTTTGGAAGAAACCTTCGATGACCAAGATATACAGTCTTGTCGCCATGTTTTAGTTGTATTGAATTAGTGTTATCTTAACATATAGGACACGTTTTAGATCCTTTGACACTATATCTAGACAAATTCCCATATGCTAGAAAGTCATTCACAGTGCAAAACAACATAGCGTGCAAACAAAATGTCTCTCGTCGTGAAGTATCATAGGTCATCACACCTTCACCCCAGAGTTTCTTCAAGTCATCAATCAGAGGTTCAAGATAAATGTCGATATTATTTCCAGGTTGTTTAGGGCCTGATATCAACAACAACAACGTAACGTATATTTTTCATACACAACTAGGGAGGAAGATTGTATATAACAAACATAATTGGCCAAGTGCTATGTTGGCTGCTCAATGTCCCGTACGGATTCATCCCATATGTACAAATCCCAAGTCTTAGATTCCTGACTTCTTCATTGAATTCAAGGTATAATAAATCAATCTTCTTCCACTGTGGGGAATCAGACGCATGTCGTAGGATCCCATCATTATTTTTCTTAACATCTGCATACCACCTCAAATTCTTCACATCTATCGGATTGGCAAACAAGCGTTGAAACTGTGGTATTATAGGTAGATACCACATCACCTTGGCATAAGAATCCGTTTTGGACTCCCCCAAAGTCGTCAATTTATACCTTGACGCACCAAATTTGGGACAATCTTTCAAATCCACATTGTCCTTTTAAAATAATACACAATCATTCGGGCATGCGTGTATCTTCTTGGCCTCCATTCCCATTGGGCACAACAATTTCTTTAACCAGTATGTTGATATTGGTAGCTCGTTTCCTTCAGGAAGAATTTCTTTCAAAAAAGACAACAATGAGGTGAAGCTTTTGTCGCTCCATCTATTGTTAGCTTTCAGCTTATACAATCTCAACACAGCGCTAAGCTTCATAAACTTACAACCTATGTATAACGGTATCTCAACATCATGCACAATGTTTCTAAACATGGGAGGTGGATCGGTGTGCTCTACCCCACAACTATCCAGCATTGCATAAACGATGTCTACTGGAACTGGTTCGTTCACATCTACGTCATCAGAGGAAATTTCTTCTTCCATACAAGCACTACTATCGACATCCACTGATTTTAGGTTTGAAATCTCTCCATGTCAGTGCCATTATGTATAGCCTTGTACAATCCCGTAGCACATGACATGACTTTTGATTTCGTCACATGTACTGACTTTCAAGTTGTTACCGCAATGCCTACATGGACAGTAGAACCTATCTCCAGGTTGTTTCCTATATTCCTCGGCAAATCTAATAAACTGATTAAGACCAGAAATAAACTCTGGGGTGTAGCGATTTGGAATGGAAATTCATGATCTATCCATTCTATGATCAAAGAGAAAACAAGTATATATTACAACAAAATTTGGGTCTAGGGTTGAAAGATTAGGGTTTATGGTTAAAACTTTAGGGTTTAAGGTCTTATATATAATAAATGTGTACCACCTATCCGATTATTGAACACCTAATCTCACTAGTAAGTGTATAATGTGTATTGGGTTTTCAAGAAAATTTCGGCAGTATTCCCCGTTGTTCTCCAAGTACATATGTATTTAGAGAAAAAATGGGGAAATTCTACCAAAATTTTCTTGAAAACCTAATACACATTATACACTTACATCCTAAGTGAGATTAGGTGTTCAAGAACAGTCCCAAACTGGGGACTATCCAATATTTACTCCTAATGAGTAAATCTTGGGTGGGTTTCTAGGCCAACAAATACATGTCTTGTCATTCTTATACCTACAATCCTAGTTTTATCATTCATAGTCTAGTTCTTCAAGTTAGGGTGATTATTTATGTCTTTAGAAGCATGATTGCAAATCTAGGGCAAAGTTCATCATTTACATTCCAAGCATATCACGTGAGTGTATTAGTATTTCCCTTTTACTAAAACCAAATTGATGTATTAGTGATTCTTCAAATAGATAAACACTTGAAGTTGACTCAATGAATCTTATGAATAGTCAACTCAAGTATAGCTTGTTGATTCTCATTCATGACTTGCATAATATTTTGTTGATCCTAAATAGAAGCAAAATTTTACATGCCCCATATGACCCTAGAATGTTGACATGCATAGGTTTAAAGCACTCATCAATCTTGAATAATGTTGACATGCCCCTTAATAGGGAAAAATCAAGATGAGATCAATAAAAACATAAATCATAAAAATGGACTACATAATGAAATAATTGCTTAGTAATAATATATATTGCAAGATAAACAAAAGATCAACTCATTATTTTACAACCAAACATTTTTTTCATGCATATTTCATTACACATTTATGGCCATTATTCATCTAGTGACTAAGGTTCTAAATTGCCTTTTACTGCTTGCTACTTAATGATTATAATGTTTGGTTGTTGTACAGAATCACATAATATAAAGTCCATGAGGATAAACTAATATTTGGGAATGATAATGTGGATTCTCTATATTAAATCTAATATGTCTTTCTTTCTTCTTCTCTATATTTAATTATTACATAAGTTGTGTGTGAACTTTGTGAACTTTGAGCTATTTAGGGGTAGTCACACTAAATTACCTTATCATTATCTACCCAAGAAATGGGATTGGATCGATGTAATAACACTTTTATGACAGTTGGTATCAAAGACTAACACACTATGCATCTATGTAATTGTGAACTTAATTGTGAAATCCCTCATTTTCCTCTTATCAAGATTTGAACTACTATTTTTTTTGTAATAGTAATCATCTGGTTCATATACAACATCCAAATTTGGCTATTGTTTGGGTTTGTGTTAACCCACAGGGCTACACAGCTATTCCAGGTGGAGACAGAGCGGAAAAAAAGGGGGTTGGAAGTCGTCGGCGGCGGCGAGCTCAGTCGGTGGAGAAAGGTACCTGTCCGGTGGCGGTGAACTCAGGTTCTGAGTGGTAGGCGGTGGCGAGAAGCAGGGGCGGTAGCCGGCGGTGAGCAGCAGCAGCGGCGGGAAGCACTCCGATGGTAGGCGGCGACGAGCAGCAGTAGAGAAGGGATGTCACGCGGTGGCGAGCAAGAGAAGGGAGCGGCGAGCACAGAAGCGGCGGCGGAGAGCACAACAGCAGTGACGGTGAGCGGTGGTAGGAATCGCGCAAATCGCCAGACCTAAGCGGAGGGCAATGAAACAGAGAGAAAGGGGAAGAGTATGCTTCACACAGGTGCTATTAAGTTAACAATAGGTGTCGGTTATTAAAAACAACCAACACTTATAACAATAGGCGTCGGTCACCATAAATAAACTGACACCTATGTTCAATGATAGTCGTCAGTTTCAACTAGAAAAACCGACATCTATCTACATATGTCGGAAAAAAAAGTGTTCTTGAATTATGACCATAGTCGTCGGTTGTTGTAGAAAACTGACGCCAAAGGGGGGGTGAAGATTTTCACGGGGACAATGCGCGAAAACACATCGGCGTCAGTTATTACAAGAACACTGACAATAAAAATTGGCCTAATTTCTGTTTCGCAAAAAACCTTTAGTCGTTGGTTTATTTGTTAACAACCGACGTCATATGTTAAATTTTGGAGGTGATTTTTTTCACTGAAAAATTTGGATTTGTTAGTCGATTTTAGGCTTCGGTTTCTTATTGAGGAACCGACGCTAAATAAAAAGTGATACTCATGTCTGGTGGCTCTTCACAGATTGGTGTCGGTTTGTGTATTCAACTGACGCTGTAGGATTTAGGCGTCAGTTTCTTGTATACAACTGACGCTTGTAAATGTGACGTTATAAGTCAGTTCTGTAGTAGTGTATGTTAGTGTATGTTACAAAGAATATTTTCTGATCAGATGTTACTCTATGAAGAATATTTGTCTCTCTTTGTATCCAATGAATACTCTTTCTTCTCAAATACTTACATTTTTGGATTAGAATAGTTACTTTCATGTTGTGCAGTTACTTATAAAATGTCAGTTTGTTACTATGTGATTCACATACACTAGTTTCGTCTATTTAACTTACCTTCCTCCACAAGAGTTACTTTAAAAAGTATAACAATTACTTTTTGAATGCACATAGTTACTTTTATGTTGTCAGAGTTACTCATAATGCTCTTACAGTTACTCTAGGTGTTCTTATAATTACTTTATCAATGACGAGTTTATCTCTTTTATTTGTCAGTGAGTTTTGATATAGATACTTTTTTTAATAGAACACTTGTTTTTGTGTTCATACAGTTACTTATAAGATGTCCTTGTTACTCTGTGTTCCATACACATTGTTTTTGTGATACGTGTTTTACCTTCCTCTATTAGAGTTACTTTTACAGAATTACTTTTTTGAATCACATGGTTACTTTTCTCTACTGTCACGGTTACTCTTAGTGTTCTTACAGTTACTCTTAGTGTACTTACAATTACTCTTAGTGTTCTTACAGTTACCCGTAGTGTTCTTATAGTTACTATGTGTGCCCTAGTGTTACGTTCTATGTCGGATGGGTATTGTCATACCATACAATTACTTTTATATGTATTAGACATTTGCCTTCAGCCTTCGTCGGTTGTCGGTTCATGTTTTTCACACACAGAAAATGCCTAGAAGCAGGCATCTGAGTTGGATATATTGAATGGTTGACTGCTATAGGTTGTCATAAGGCCTAGAAGCAGGCATCTGAGTTTGATTTGCTTGGCTTTTGTATTCATTTGTTGTAATAATATTTTTGAAGAATCAACTACTACTAACTGACTTCATAAGTAATTGCAGGCGTGTGGTTTTTTACACTGCTCACACTTCTGCCATTCATACTTAATATTGTTTACCAAACTACTAAGATGGTCATCGTATATTCGTATTGTTTCTTTAGTTGTGTACATGAACTCATACCTAGCTATTTTTCTTTCTACAGATTCACTGTCCACTTACACAATGTCAACAGTGGTAATCTATTAGAGAAAACAATTCTAATGAGCATACCATAGAAGTATATGATAGTTACTTTTTGTGTCTTGGCATTACTTTTAGTGTCGGATAATTACTTTTCTTACCATATAGTTACTTTTTGTGTCTTGGTGTTACTTTCAGTGTCGAGTAGTTACTTTTTGTATCTTGTATTTACTCTCCATATCATATAGTTATTTTTTATGTCCTAGTGTTACTTTTAGTGTCACATAGTTTCTTTTCATGTGATGACGTTACTTTTCATGTTAGATAGTTGTGTTCCGTACCACATAGTTACTTTTTGTGTCTTGGTGTTACTTTCAGTGTCAGATAGTTACTTTTTGTATCCTGGTGTTACTTTTTCTTGTCATGATATTATCTTTTTAATGTCGAATAACTACTTTTTGTACCATATAGTTATTTTCTAAGTCAAATAGCTACTTTTCATATTGTTGGATCCTAGATGGGTGATTAGATGCTCTAGAGGGAGGGTGAATAGAGCTGAAAGCACTTAAACAAAACTCATCAAACCTTCAAATTATATTACAAGATAAGGTTGCTAAATAGGTAATTTGAGTGCAACTAAATCATGCATAGCAAGGATAAGAGAGATTGAACATGCACCAATTTGACAAACTATTTAAAGTGGTTCCACACTTCAAACTAGAAGTGTGTCAGTCCACTTGCCTAGAGAGGTCAACCTCTAGGACTTCAAACAATTGCACTCTTATATCACTTATAAGACTTACAATACAAGACCAACAAAGGACTTACCTATCCAATACAAAAGAGTCTTCAACCTTACCAAGGACTTACCCACTTTGCAAGAGTCTTCGGCCTTCTCCAAGGACTTACCCACTCTTGCACAAGTCTTCAGCCTTGTAGGAATTACCCACTCTTCTTGGATCTTCCGCCTTTGACTTCACCTTCACTCGGAGAAGCTTTCCACCAAGGACTTACCCACTTGAGCTTGAGTCTTCTGCCTTCTCCAAGGGATTACCCACTCTAGCTCCAAGTCTTCGGCCTTGATCTTCACCAAGGGACTCCTTCCCTTGTTCTTATTCACCTCTCTTGGACAAGAGAGAGAACCTTCATCTTCAAGATAGGAAATGAGAGATGGGTAGGTGGTGGAAGTGAGAGCCTCACAAGATATACAAATAAAACTAGCTCTCTTACAAATCTCCTACTCACTCTAATGGATGTAGCAAGTGATTAAGCTTAGAGAGAGAGAGGAGGCTGTAGGAAGCACTCAACTATTGAATAGGAACCTCACAAAGAGTTTGCAATGAATGCTCTCAACCTTGGAATGAAGCCCAAGGGGTCCTATTTATAGCTGGGGATGCCTCTTAACCTTTGGGAACACTTGTGAACGAAAACTAGCCATTTTGTGGCTTGCAACGGATCTATTTTCACTTGTTGCAACTCCACAACGGCTAGTAGCACTTTTCTGCACTTTTCCGTACAGTGCATTCGGTCGAGTTTCTATATGTGTAACTCAACCGATCAAGTAGCAGGCAAACCGATGTTCAAGGGATTGGTCGAGTTTGTCCTGAGGAAACTCGATCGACCACTTCAACAGGAAATGGCTCACTACCCAATCGGTCGAGTTCTGTGAGTGCAAAACTCGACCGATGCAATCTTCAGAAAATCGATCAAGGTTTGATCGGTCGAGTTTCAGGGTGTGAAACTGGACCGACCAAGTGCCTGTAATTGATTTTTGAAGTTGCATTAAAAGTGCTCTAATAATCGTTCTAAGTGCTCCTGGTATTTTTCTAAGCTTAATTACAAGTCATACAATCATTACAAGTGATTTACAACATGATTCTAATGGATATACATCATATTACAAAAATGTGCACTTGTATGACTTTGACTTGTCTTTTCTCCAAATTGAGATGCGCAAGTTAGGGCAATTGGAGTGTGTCTATACCTAATCTGAAATTACTCAAGTAGAAGCATTAGACACCAATATGTGGAATGGTTAGTCATCATCAAAACACGGGTTTAGTCAATTTAGACGTGAGTCAACATTGACCTAATTGACCTTGAGTCAACATTCTCCCCCTTTTTAAAGATGACAAACCATTCCATAAATGTATTGAAAGTATTTAAGTAAATTCATACCTTTGGAGAAACCTAGGGGTTTCAATAGAATGGAGTTCACATGATCCTCCTCAATTGATGCGTGTGGAGTTTTCATACTCCCCCTCAATTGATGCTATTTCTCCTGTATGGTTAGCTTTCATAACATTTATAGAAACTATGTCTTCTACTCATATATGTCTACACATATATGTCTCCTCCCCTTTACCTTCTCCACTTTACATGGACATTCTTCTCCTCTTCATGTAAGACATGCCTTCTTCCTCTTTTTAAAAGAAGACATTACCTTTCTCCCCCTTTGTCATTTCAAAAAGGTGGGGGAATGAAGAAAAAAGAAACATCACTTGTTAAAGAGGAAGGAGAAAATACAAACATATATAAGGAGAGTAGAAGAGCACAGATAGGGTCTTGTCCAAGCATAGAAAGAAAAGCAAGTTAAATCATATACTTGAACAACCCAAAAATGCAAGATGAGGTGTTGCAGAAAAACTATAAGTTGCAATTTTGACCCTCAAGATGACGAAGTTTGATCAAAAACCATCAGAGCTCATGGCGAATCGATGAGTCTTGCTTAGAAGGCCGTTTCTGCATGAAAAATACCAGTCTTGCACCAAAAGCTGAAAGTGGAGCAAAATCTGCATAAAAACAAAAAAATACTCCAAATTCTACATATAATGTACCTCTATGTGCCCTGCATCACAATGTTATGCAAGCAACTCAAGATAGTAGATATGCAATTTAAGGAACAATCTTGAGCATGTAAAATACAAGATACAAGCATAGCATATAGATGAGTAAAGATACCAATTATTTGTCAGGGTTAGAACTATATGTATGTGAACTACTAGTAGATGATATCACAAGTTAGGACTACTAGTAGGATCTAGATCATAGCAAGAGATACCAAAAGATATACAAGATAAAGCAAGCTATTATTAGATGTAGAGATATATCCTAACAAAGAGATAAGCAATTTTGGAAGCATGAAAGGATATAACTTACTAGATATGCATCCTTACCATAAGATGATTACCCCTATGAACCTCAAGGTTGTATCAAAACAAGATATACACCTATATAGATGTAGCAAGTTAGAGCACAACGGAAGCAATTTAAAACACAACCAAGAGATCCATAGAGATCATCATCAAAACCTGCAAGACAACTCAAAGCAAGTAATTGCAAGATATAGATATACCAATTTAGAGCAATTAGAGAGATAGAGTTGTAGGCAAGATAGGCAATTTAGAACATGGCAATATGCATATATAAAGATACCAAAAGAGTGCCAAAGAATAGGGCTATTGGTTGAGAAAATCTAGTTTAGAGAAAAATTCTCATCCAATAAGCCAACTGTGTATTCTGTGCACAGTGTTATCGGTCGAGTTCTGTGCATGGACAACTTGACCGATGACAGCTGTTGGCAACACACTTGGTGTCTATCGGTCGA
The DNA here is from genome assembly GCA_963693085.1 of Alisma plantago-aquatica. Lineage (NCBI taxonomy): Eukaryota > Viridiplantae > Streptophyta > Magnoliopsida > Alismatales > Alismataceae > Alisma > Alisma plantago-aquatica. The sequence goes on along the minus strand of OY856410.1, from coordinate 1,027,960,583 downwards.
GTTTCAATAGGGCAAACTCGACCGACAGTTCAACTGTCAAGAAGCACATATAATTCATATATTTAAAGGCATGCTTAAAATACAAACCATATCCAGACATGTCTAAGCAAGTTAGTAATGCACTATAGAAGCATTAGAAACAGTTTTTGAGCAAGAGTGTGAAGAGAATCACAAAATGCCACTTTTGACTCAAAAACCATATGTATAGTGCACACTAACTTGACAAAACAAGTTAGAAATGGTTATAAGCAATAAAACCATTACCTTTGTACTTACCATTGCTTTTCCACTTGTTGTCACCCTCTACACATCTCACCTTTCTTCTTTCATGTGGATTGAGAAGTCAATTTGCAATTTAGTGGCTCAAGTCAATCCATTTGCAAGTACCTACAAGAAGAAAGATGAAATGGTCCCCAATCATGTTTTTGGGTCCGGAGGAGTTATCTTAGCAACCCAAATCCTATTGCTCTTGGGTGCTTTCCTTAAAGGACAACAATTATAATAATGGCCTAATTCATTGCAATAGTTGCATGTGCCCATAGTCTTGGAACTAGAGGATTCTCCATGTAATATTGGAGGTCCTTTATCTTTGTTGTTCCCTTGACTACTATCATACCCTAAACCATGTCTACCCATTTGTTTGGTAGTATGATGTAGGATGTCATTAAGGCTCTTCTTACCAACTAAGAATCTTTGCAAAGAAGATCTCAAACTATCATTATCATGCTTAAGAGAAGCAATAGTAGAAGTCAAATTATTGATATTATCTCTAGCATGTAAAAGATCATTTTCTAAGCAAAGAGATTTAGTTGAATAAGAATCTCTATCAATATGAAGAGCAGCAACATCATTCTCTCTATTTGTAGAATTAGAACAAGATTCATGCCCATTGATTTTAGCAAGCAAGGAGGCATTTTCTATTTCTAATTCATTCAAAACAAAATCTTTGTTCTTGTTTTCAGATTTAAGAACATCAATATCATGCATGAGAGAATCTATAATTAAAGTATGCTCTTCATTAGAACTAGGCATGAGAGGTTGAGCTTCTAGAAATTTTATCTTATCAAGAAAACTAGCATTTTCAAGTTTAAGAGAGTCTACTTGGCTAAGACAAGCATTTTTATCATCAAGCAAGCAAGAATTTGCATGTTCAAGATCATTTAATTCTACATACAAATTATCAACAATTTTAGCAAGCTTTTTCTTTTTCTTTTGAGAAGACTTAAGAGATGCACAAATATCATGAATGAGATCAATTAAGGATTCTTTATCTAAAGAGTCTAGATTTACCTCATTTGAGTCTTCACTTGTAGATGCTACAAGAGAAAAATGACATTCTCCTTCATCACTAGATCTTGAGCTTGATCCTTCACATGAATCTTCACTTGAGCTTGAGTTGGAGGAGCTACTTGAGCTTGAGTGCCATTTCTCCTTATGAAGATGGGTCTTTTTGCCTTGTGGGAAATCTTCCTTGTAGTGACCCTTCTTTCCACATGTGAAGCACCGGATGGAGGAGGACTTGCCTTTGTAGAGTCTACCCTTGGAGTACATGGCATCTTCTTTGGCTTGAGAGGATGGAGAGACTTTTTCCATGATATCTTCAATTTGAGCCTTTATTTCAGCCTTCTTCATTCTCTTTAGCTCTTTCTTCTCTTGTCTTTCTACTTCCTCCCTCTTGTAAAGCGTGGCTTCATGTGCTTGTAGATTTCCAATGAGCTCTTCAATAGGAATATCCCTAAGCGACCTTGCTTCTTCAATGGAAGTCACCTTGGATTCCCACCTCTTTAGGAGAGTTCTAAGGATCTTTGAGTTGATCTCTCCACTAGACATAGGATGTCCTAGAACAGCAAGACCATTCAAGATGGTGTTGAGCCTTGAGTACATGTTGGCTATGCTCTCCTCCTTTCCCATCTTGAAGTTCTCAAGCAACCCTTTGAGCATGTAGACTTTGCTTTCCTTCACTTGATCTGTCCCTTCATAAGTGATGCAAAGCTTTCTCCATACCTCATAGGCCGTCTCACAAGAAGAAATCTGGTTGAACTCGGTGGGGGTCATGGAGGCATAAAGGATGTGCATGGCTCTAGCATTCAAGGTTGCTTTCATCAAGGTGGCTTCATCCCATTCTTCAATGTTTGTCTTTGGTAGAATGTATGGGTTGTTCACCATTTGCCACATCTCGAGACTTGATCCTTGGATGAAGAATTGAAGTCTTCTTCTCCAATAGAGGAAGTTTCTCCCATCAAAGATTGGAAGGCTGGTCGAGAGTCTCCCTCCTAGGTAGTCACCCATCTTCTCCTACTTGTTGAAGTATGCTTGGAGAAGACCCGCTCTGATACCACTTGTTGGATCCTAGATGGGTGATTAGATGCTCTAGAGGGGGGGTGAATAGAGCTGAAAGCACTTAAACAAAACTCATCAAACCTTCAAATTATATGACAAGATAAGGTTGCTAAATAGGTAATTTGAGTGCAACTAAATCATGCATAGCAAGGATAAGAGAGATTGAACATGCACCAATTTGACAAGCTATTTAGAGTGGTTCCACACTTCAAACTAGAAGTGTGTCAGTCCACTTGCCTAGAGAGGTCAACCTCTAGGACTTCAAACAATTGCACTCTTATATCACTTATAAGACTTACAATACAAGACCAACAAAGGACTTACCTATCCAATACAAAAGAGTCTTCAACCTTACCAAGGACTTACCCACTTTGCAAGAGTCTTCAGCCTTCTCCAAGGACTTACCCACTCTTGCACAAGTCTTCGGCCTTGTAGGAATTACCCACTCTTCTTGGATCTTCCGCCTTTGACTTCACCTTCACTCGGAGAAGCTTTCCACCAAGGACTTACCCACTTGAGCTTGAGTCTTCTGCCTTCTCCAAGGGATTACCCACTCTAGCTCCAAGTCTTCGGCCTTGATCTTCACCAAGGGACTCCTTCCCTTGTTCTTCTTCACATCTCTTGGACAAGAGAGAGAACCTTCTTCTTCAAGATAGGAAATGAGAGATGGGGAGGTGGTGGAAGTGAGAGCCTCACAAGATATATAAATAAAACTAGCTCTCTTACAAATCTCCTACTCACTCTAATGGATGTAGCAAGTGATTAAGCTTAGAGAGAGAGAGGAGGTTGTAGGAAGCACTCAACTATTGAATAGGAACCTCACAAAGAGTTTGCAATGAATGCTCTCAACCTTGGAATGAAGCCCAAGGGGTCCTATTTATAGCTGGGGATGCCTCTTAACCTTTGGGAACACTTGTGAACAAAAACTAGCCATTTTGTGGCTTGCAACGGATCTATTTTCACTTGTTGCAACTCCACAACGGCTAGTAGCACTTTTCTGCATTTTTCCGTACAGTACATTCGGTCGAGTTTCTATATGTGTAACTCGACCGATCAAGTAGCAGGCAAACCGATGTTCAAGGGATCGGTCGAGTTTGTCCTGAGGAAACTCGACCGACCACTTCAACAGGAAATGGCCCACTACCCAATCAGTCGAGTTCTGTGAGTGCAAAACTCGACCGATGCAATCTTCAGAAAATCGATCAAGGTTTGATCGGTGAGTTTCAGGGTGTGAAACTGGACCGACCAAGTGCCTGTAATTGATTTTTGAAGTTTCATTAAAAGTGCTCTAATAACCGTTCTAAGTGCTCCTGGTATTTTTCTAAGCTTAATTACAAGTCATACAATCATTACAAGTGATTTACAACATGATTCTAATGGATATACATCATATTACAAAAACGTGCACTTGTATGACTTTGACTTGTCTTTTCTCCAAATTGAGATGCGCAAGTTAGGGAAATTGGAGTGTGTCTATACCTAATCTGAAATTACTCAAGTAGAAGCATTAGACACCAATATGTGGAATGGTTAGTCATCATCAAAACACGGGTTTAGTCAATTTAGACGTGAGTCAACATTGACCTAATTGACCTTGAGTCAACACATATTTCATAGTTACATTAGTGTTTGATTGTTACATTCCATGAATCTCAAACATTCATGCCTGGTGACTCGACGACGTTAGCCAGTGCTCACCCAATTGGAATCACCCCTTGTGGTAGTAAATCATTGGAGTCGTGGAGGCATTAGAAAAAAATGACTGAGTTGGCATTCAAACAGTACATTACAACCAACTAAATTAAGAACAAAACAAAGAAAATAGATGAACATGTGCTCGATTCACTTCATCTTTATATGCTTGATATTATTATAGAATGGTCCAGACCATGGTATGGGTGCCAACTGCAATAATCCCATTCTGCAAGACTCTTTCACAAACGATGATGATGAAGCTGTACAACTTAAACTCGACTCTAACCTCACCCTCCTTAACAAACGACAACTGCAAGGTCATCTATTGGCACACGAACAGAGACACACCATACTGGTTGCACAGCTCATGAAACTTCCAGATCATTGATTGAATAACAGGGAATAATATCTTATGGCATAGCTTTGAATACCCATCCCAAATGAAAAGGGAAGTGTAGAGTAACAATTTTGATAATAATGATTCCATGAAAAAGGGGAATGCTCCTCTGTTTGCCAAATCAGTGAAGAAGAATAAGGTGGAGAGATGAAAGGTGAAGAAGTCTGGTGATGGTGCTTGTCTGAGTAGCAACCCGTACGGCTTCACCAGCTCGTCTTCTAGGGGAGAGAGTGATGTTTCTGGTGATACTTGAGATGCCATATTTGAAAAACACTAGGGGGGGTGAATAGAGTTTTTAAATTATTTTAACAATTATTTAACTCAAAACAACCACAATTGAAAATGGAAGAAGGAGACAGGTGTTTAGAGTGGTTCCAACTTTAGCAAATACTAAAGTTGTCAGTCCACTACCTGGTTGCTTACCCAACTGGGATTTTGAAAGTATTTATTTTATTACCTTCACAAGGATTTATAAAAAATACAATACTTTCTTTACACCCCTTGAACAACCTTCACTTGAAGTAGATGCACCAACTTGAGGTAGCCTTCTTGAAGTAACTTCAAGCTCCCCCTTGAAGTAGCCTTCCTCTCTAGAAGTAACCTCCCGTTGCACCAGCCTTCTTGAAGTAGCTCAAGGTCCCCTTCTTCACCAAGAAGATCTCCACCCTCTCCAATCCGCAGCCTCCAACCTAGGAGTAGCAAGGAGAGTACAAACAATAATAGAGAACAAGAAAGGAAAAGGAAATTACAACTTATCCTTTTGTAGCACAAGGCTTGATTTGCCTAGATCAAGCATATAGATCTCCTAGCCAAAGTGTATGTAATAGTAATTGCAGTGGATAGGAGATGCTAGCCTATGGGACATGAAATTTGAGCTAAGAGAGGAAGTAGCCAATTGTCACAATGCTCAATTGCTCACAAACAGATTGCACAAAGTCAATGTATGCTCAAAGATTGCTCAAGTGTAAAAGCAAGTATGTATGGGTGTCCTAAGGCATGTCCTATTTATAGGAATGTCCTACAAGTGCTTAAGGACGTTCTAGACACTTTCTAGGGGCTTCTAAGTGCTTAACTAGTCGTTAGGTATAAGTTTAGTTGCTTTAACAATGGCTAGTTAATTAATTCTGCAGTTGCTGTCAGAGTCCATCTCGGTCGAGGAATGGTCGACCGAGACACCTACTCGGTCGAAGTTTTGTCGACCGACAGGCTCTCTGGATCATGTGTTTTGCAACGTTTATCTCCAACTGCCAACTAACTTGTCAGTTGTGTCTAACGACTACTTTGGGTCTTTCTCGGTCGAGAAGATTGTCGACCGAGAGTGTCTCGGTAGAGGAGTTAGTCGACCGAGGTTGACCCTGTTTCAATTTTTCAATTAAAGCACTAAGTATGTGTATGAGTGTGCATATGTGACACTATTTGAAGGTGATGACCTATCTAAGTGTGATGTTTAGCTAGGGAGAATCTAACGCTTGATTTTATATGAAATCTAAGTACTTGTACATTATATATTTGTACAAGTTTTTACAAGGCGATTACATTTCATGAAAATACAAACATGTAAGCATATGGATTTCCCTAATTGCTTTGTCATCCACCTTAATCCTGCAACACTCAAGTAGCTCGTTAGATCAATAAGAATGAAATGTTTGTCATTATCAAAACAAAGGGATTTACAGATGTCCATTTAGCCAACAATCTCCCCCTTTTTGAAGATGACAAACATTTCCAAAATATAAATGAAGGAAATATAAAACAAATGAGTTTCATACCTGAAGATTACCTTTTGTAGTTTTCTCTCTTGTTTATAAAATGTGTGCTTATTATTCCCCATGAATTATGGAACATGAAATCCAATTCTTTAGGGAATATAGCAACTTTCAATGTAAAGCCAAGAGATTTATGAAACTCATTGATTGAGTTTTGCATAATTACTAAGTTTATATTTATTTCTCCCCCTTTGTCATTTCAAAAAGATATCCGTTTAAGAATAAAAACTCCCCCTTAATTAGATGTCCCATCAAAATCCAATGAAAAAGATGTCCATTAAAAGCCAAAATGATGCAAGTAAAAGTTATCGTTAAGAAGCACAAATATCAAAGAAAACATCTTCCAAAGGAGTGATAAGCAGTTGCTTCCTAATTTTGTTAAATTGGTCTAGTGGAAGCGGTTTTGTAAAAATATCAGCCAATTGATCTTCCGTATTAACATGATGAAGTGAAACATGATTTTTGGAGATATGATCCCCTAAAAAGTGATGACGGATTTCAATATGTTTAGCTCGGATGTGTAAAATAGGATTGTGTGCTAAGTTTATAGCGCTTGTGTTGTCACAAAAGATAGGTGTAGATGAAAGAGTAAAACCATAATCGTTTAATACTTGTTGCATGTAAAGTACTTGAGCACAACAAGATCCGGCTGCCATATATTCAGCCTCAGTTGTAGAGAGGGCAATCGTGTTTTGTTTCTTGCTAAACCAAGATACTAAAGCTCTCCCTAACAAGAAACAACCACCACTAGTACTCTTGCGATCAAGTCGACAACCAGCATAATCTGCATCAGTATAAGCTTTAAAATCCAAGGATTGTCCTTTTGGATACCATAAACCAAAATAGGTAGTGTCAGCTAAGTAACGAAGAATTCGTTTAACTGCTAGAAAATGAGAGTGCATAGGTTGTGATTGAAATCGAGCACAAAGACCAACGGAAAATATAATGTCCGGTCTAGAAGCAGTTAAGTAAAGCAAACTACCAATCATGGCTCTATATAAGGAATCATCAATAGGTTCCCCATTTTCATCCTTATCAATTTTAATAGAAGTAGCCATAGGAGTAGTAGCATGTTTGCACTGATCCATCCCAAAACGTTTTAAGAGTTCTTTAGTATACTTTTCTTGGCTTATAAAGATTTTGGCAGACGTTTGCTTAATTTGAAAACCAAGAAAGAAAGTTAGTTCACCCATGAGGCTCATTTAAAATTCTTTTTGCATAATGTCACTGAATTGTGTGCACAACGAGTCATTAGAAGCTCCAAAAATAATGTCATCAACATATATTTGCACAACTAGGAAATCAGATGTATATGTTTTGAAAAATAAAGTAGAATCTGAATTTCCAATAGAAAAACCATTATCAAAAAGATATGTCTTGAGCCTTTCATACCAATTCCTAGGTGCCTGTTTTAAACCATGAAGTGCTTTCTTAAGTTTATAAACATAGTCACCTTTTTCTGGTATTTCAAAACCGGGTGGTTGGGCAACATATACTTCTTCTTGAATGATACCATTTAGAAATGCACTTTTTACATCCATTTGGTAGAGTTTGATGTTTTTATGTGCAGCAATAGCTAGCAGCATTCTAATAGCTTCGAGTCTAGCTACTGGTGCATATGTTTCATCAAAATCTATTCCTTCTTGTTGATTATATCCTTGTGCTACTAACCGAGCTTTATTCCTTATTACTTCTCCTGCCTCATTTAGCTTATTCCTAAAAACCCATTTAGTTCCAATGATGGTTTTATCTTGTGGTTTAGGAACTAAATCCCATACATCATTTTTAGTGAATTGATTCAATTCTTCTTACATTGCTATTATCCAATAATCATCTTTAAGAGATTCAGATATCTTCTTAGGTTCAATGATAGAAACAAAAGCCATGTTTGCAACATCCTTAAAGGAAGACCGAGTTTTTACTTTATCATTAGGATCTCCAATAATTAGTTCTTGAGGATGATCCTTAATAAGCCTAGGTGTGGGTTGTGGTTCAGCTTGGTGATTGTTTGTAGTAACTTTCTCACTATCATTGGTTATGTTTAAGTTTTCGAATTGATTAGTGAGGTCAATTATTTCTAGATTTTCAGATTTGGACTCTTCATGAAAAGAAACATGAATAGATTCCTCAACTTTTCTAGAGATAGTGTTATATACTCTAAATGCTTTGCTAGAAGTGGAATATCCCAAAAAGAATGCTTTGTGTGATTTAGAGTCAAACTTATCTCTATCATCTTTGGTATTTAAGATATAGCATGTGGATCCAAAAGTATGAAAATAGTAAACTCTAGGTTTCTTAGAATGTATTATTTCATATGGAGTTTTCTTCAAATGAGAGTGAACAGTTACTCTATTTAACACATAACATGCGGTGTTCACAGCTTCAGCCCAAAAGGTTTTGGGTGTGTTATGTTCGAGCATCATAGTTCTAGCCATTTCTTGTAGGGATCTATTTTTCCTTTCAACTATACCATTTTGTTGTGGAGTGCGTGGAGCAGAAAAATTGTGAGTGTACCCTTGAGATGTGCAAAATTCTTCAAATACATGATTTTCAAATTCTCCACCATGATCACTTCTAATGGTGCATGTTTTGTTTTGTAATAGATTTTCAATCTTGGAACAAAATTTGATAAAAACATGAATGGTATCATCTTTGGTTGCAATAAAATGTACCCATGTATATCTACTATAATCATCAACAATAACAAAACAATATCTTTTGCCACCAATAGATTGTGTCCTCATGGGTCCAAATAAATCCATATGAATTAATTCTAAAGATCTACTGGTGCTAAGTACATGTTTAGGTTTAAAAGAGGTTTTTGTTTGCTTTCCCAATGTACATGGTTCACAATTTTCAACTTGATCAAAAGATAAAGTAGGCAAACCACGAACAAGATCATATTTCACTAATTTTTTTAATAACATGTGAACTAGCATGTCCTAGCTTTTTATGCCATAGTTGTAAGGTATTTTCATTTGCAAGCAAGCATTTTCCTACTACAGATTTCATAGAGTTAGGTTTAAGAATATAAAGATGTCCAACTCTATTTCCTTCATAGACAACATTTGTAGTGTTTTCTATTAATAATTTGCAGCATGTTTTGTTAAATAAAACATCATAGCCACTATCACATAATTGACTAACACTTATCAAATTGTGGTGCAAACCATCAACAAGTAGAACATTTTTTATTTCGAGGTTTGTACCAACATTACCTATTCCAACAATTTTACCTTTACCATTGTCTCCAAAGGTGACTATTCCACTTTTCTTTTCTTCAAAAGTTTGAAATGCATCCTTGTTCCCGGTCATATGTTTGGAACATCCACTGTCAACCACCCAATCCTGCATGAAAATATATATTTTGGTACCCATGTGATGGTCCGATATGGTTAGAACTACTTAAGTATAGATTGCATAAAGATTCTGATTCAGAAACTCAGTCGGTCGACAATTGTTCGACCGACATCTTTCTCAGTCGATTAATTGTCGATCGAGAAGGTTACTGTATGACAAACAAAGAAACACAGAAATTCAGCTCGGTTGACCAATTTTCGACCGAAATAGTTGCTGTAGATTTTGATTTGTTACAGGCATCTGGTCGGTCGACAAAAGTTCGACCGATTATATTTCGGTCGACAATACTTCGACCGACTATTTTTCTGTTTCAGTACAGCAGTTCAGACAATTACCAATATGCATGAAAACCTTTTGTTGAGTTGAGATAAGACAATATAAATTGCAAATTGAGCGTTTGATCATATCTAAACTGTATGGCTTTTGACTCTACTAAGTTTGGGGTTTTGGGACCCAAACTAAATCGGAATCCTTGGTCTTATAAGGGCATGAGAATGAATAATGTCCAAGACGTAGACAAAAATGACAAGTAATAGAGTCAACTTCATATCTCTTTTTAGGAATTGTATTTTTAGGTACAAACACAGTTCGAGTTCTCTTGGGTTGATTTTTCTTTGGAGCATATCCCAAACCTTTTCTTCCATTGAAGCTAGAGGAGATTTTTAGAATGTTATTAAGAGTATCTTTTCTTCTTAACTCATGTAGATTCTTTTGTAGCTTAGCAATGTCATCCACTTTCTTGTGTAAATCTTTTCTTGCTTGATCTAAATCAGATAATAGAGAGTCTCTTTCTTTTACAACATTGTCATAGTTTAAATGATTGCACAAAATTGGTTGAGTCTGAACATCTTTTAGTTTAGCTAACAATTCAGTCTTTTCTTGAGAGAGAAGATCAATGTTTGTTTCTAAAGTGAGTAGCTTTCTAGTGCAGTCATTTAAAGATGTTTCCAAAGACACATTCTCAAGATCAATGTTGTTCTTTTCATAAGAGAGATCATTTAATTTAGCATTTAGCTCATCATTTGTCTTGATAACCTTTTTTAGTTTCTTCTTGACATCAACATACTTATCATGAGTTTCTTGTAGACTAGTAATTAACTCTTCTTTAGGAAGATCAAGAAGGCTTACCTCTTGAGAGTCTTCATCATCTTCTCTTGCCATTAGACATTCCACCTTTTCTTCTCCGCTTTCACTTTCACTTGACTCGTCCCATGCAGCTTTATAGGCTTTTTCTCCCTTCTTCTTGTGTGAGCTTTTCTTTCCTTTCTTTGCTTTAGGACATTCATTTTTGAAATGTCCTTTCTTTCCACATTCAAAGCACCTAGGAGTAGTAGAGGAAGAACTAGAAATTTTGTTAGATTTAAATCTTTTGTATTTCTTACCATTGACAATCAAGGCTTCTTCTCCTTCTTCTTCACTTGACTCCTCACTTTCTGGTGTGATGATCTTTGAAGCTTTTAGAGCCACATCCTTTTTCTTTCCTTGTTGAAGTTCTCGTTCTCTTCTTTCTTCCTCTTCTAGGGTTGCTTCATGAGCTTCTAGATTTCCAATGAGTTGCTCCATTTTTAGTCGAGTGAGGTCATTGGCTTCTTCAATGGCTGTCACCTTTGGCTTGTATTTAGGAGGAAGTGATCGAAGGATTTTGGATACCTGATCTTCTTCAAGAACAGTTTTTACTAGGGCATTTAAACCATTAACAATAGAAGAGAATTTTGCAAACATTTCACTAATAGTTTCATTTGGATCCATACAGAAATGTTCAAACTTTTGCTTAAGCATGCTAATATTAGAATTCTTGACTTGGACTATACCTTCATAAGTTATGGACGGTCTATGCCAAATATCATAGGCTGTGTCACAGTTTGATATTCTATTAAACTCTCCTACTGAAATTGAACAATATAAAATGCTTACAGCTTTGGCATTCATTTGAGCCAACTTTACCGTATTTGCGTCCCACTCTGCATATTGTGTTTGAGGAAGCTCGTATGGGGTTGACACTATCCTCCATAAGTCCCAATTGATACCTTGGAAGTAGAACTGCATCCTTCTCTTCCAATATTGGTAGTTTGTTCCATCAAATGCTGGAGGTCTAGCAACAAGTGTCCCTTCAAGGTTAAGGTTGTTGAGCACTCCGTCCCCCATTCTTCAAGACCTTGTTAGGGTTCCTTGAAGCCTGCTCTGATACCAATTGAAAAACACTAGAGGGGGGTGAATAGAGTTTTTAAATTATTTTAACAATTATTTAACTCAAAACAACCACAATTGAAAATGGAAGAAGGAGACAGGTGTTTAGAGTGGTTCCAACTTTAGCAAACACTAAAGTTGTCAGTCCACTACCCAGTTGCTTACCCAACCGGGATTTTGAAAGTATTTATTTTATTACCTTCACAAGGATTTATACAAAATACAATACTTTCTTTACACCCCTTGAACAGCCTTCACTTGAAGTAGATGCACCAACTTGAGGTAGCCTTCTTGAAGTAACTTCAAGCTCCCCCTTGAAGTAGCCTTCCTCTCTAGAAGTAACCTCCCGTTGCACCAGCCTTCTTGAAGTAGCTCAAGGTCCCCTTCTTCACCAAGAAGATCTCCACCCTCTCCAATCCGCAACCTCCAACCTAGGAGTAGCAAGGAGAGTACAAACAATAATAGAGAACAAGAAAGGAAAAGGAAATTACAACTTATCCTTTTGTAGCACAAGGCTTGATTTGCCTAGATCAAGCGTATAGATCTCCTAGCCAAAGTGTATGTAATAGTAATTGCAGTGGATAGGAGATGCTAGCCTATGGGACACGAAATTTGAGCTAAGAGAGGAAGTAGCCAATTGTCACAATGCTCAATTGCTCACAAACAGATTGCACAAAGTCAATGTATGCTCAAAGATTGCTCAAGTGTAAAAGCAAGTATGTATGGGTGTCCTAAGGCATGTCCTATTTATAGGAATGTCCTACAAGTGCTTAAGGACGTTCTAGACACTTTCTAGGGGCTTCTAAGTGCTTAACTAGCCGTTAGGTATAAGTTTAGTTGCTTTAACAACGGCTAGTTAATTAATTCTGCAGTTGCTGTCAGAGTCCATCTCGGTCGAGGAATGGTCGACCGAGACACCTACTCGGTCGAAGTTTTGTCGACCGACAGGCTCTCTGGATCATGTGTTTTGCAACGTTTATCTCCAACTGCCAACTACCTTGTCAGTTGTGTCTAACGGCTACTTTGTGTCTTTCTCGGTCGAGAAGATTGTCGACCGAGAGTGTCTCGGTCGAGGAGTTAGTCGACCGAGGTTGACCCTGTTTCAATTTTTCAATTAAAGCACTAAGTATGTGTATGAGTGTGCATATGTGACACTATTTGAATGTGATGACCTATCTAAGTGTGATGTTTAGCTAGGGAGAATCTAACGCTTGATTTTACATGAAATCTAAGTACGTGTACATTATATATTTGTACAAGTTTTTACAAGGCGATTACATTTCATGAAAATACAAACATGTAAGCATATGGATTTCCCTAATTGCTTTGTCATCCACCTTAATCCTGCAACACTCAAGTAGCTCGTTAGATCAATAAGAATGAAATGTTTGTCATTATCAAAACAAAAGGATTTACAGATGTCCATTTAGCCAACAATATTCAGCTCTGACGACGAGTTCCGGGTTACAATGCGACTGCGAAAGTAAGGGGACAATACGGAGATGTTGTTCTCATTTCAAAGAGCTTCATATCTGACTCCATGGCCATAGTGGATTACTACAGCCAGTGGCTGCGGAGCAACGAAAGCAACAACAATGGTGGTGGAAGGAGGAAGAGGTTGGTCAGTGGTACTGTAGGAAGAGGAGGCAAGGGAATCATGTACAGGAGCACTTCTAGCCGTGGTGGGAGCACTCGATTTGACCTAGACAACGGGTTCCAACCTGAAAGGGATAAATCCCTCCAGATTTGCCAGGTCGTTGGGACCAAATTCCCCCTATTTGGTTGTAATATTGAGCACGAGATGACATCCACCACCAGATAATCCTCGTGTTTGCAATGTCCCGTATCAATGTTATACACAGATCCTATGAAGATCCGCGAATTTCTGCATCAGGGTAACAAAGCTATACTACCCACGCGTGCAATAAAAATGAACTCATATATATATATATATATATATATATATATATATATATATATATATATATATATATACTAGTTAACACACACATGCATATGCATTTTTCCTATTGAACATGTTTATTTTATAGTAAATATTTGAAACAGAAAATTTTCCAAAAGAATAATTATAATTCTCATAAATATTTCGTAGAAAATTTGGAAACATATTGTTTATTGACTCCGAAACACATGTTTGAAGGAGGGAATGCGACGAAGATGTTGAGAGGTTTGTGGCAACTGATTTTATCACAAAAGAGAAAAAAATAAAATAGAATAAATATAAAAAAAAGTTGAGAAAAATTGTGAGAAGAGAGAGAATTAAGGAGAGCGCAACTTGAACTCACTCTTTTTATAGTATGTATATATATGTACATATATATTCCCTGTTCATATATGTATCCCATAATAAATTATATTGTAATGCATACCTTTATAATAATGAGATATATAAGTTCATTTTATTGGTTACTTAATATCACTATAAATTAATCACATTTACTAACATGATTCTAAATTAATAACAATAATTAACAACTTGTTTAAAATTTTAAATTAAATTAAAATTTGTCCATGTGGAAAGTAAATTTACTCCCAACACAAAAAGTCAAAACACACCCTAAATGTTGGGTTGGTGAGAAAGTGTAATTTTTGGTGGAAAACTTGACAAACGAAGACATTTGTGTATCTTTGTTATCATACATGCTCCTAAACCATATCCTCCAACTACATCAAGCTTCAAAACTTATAGGAATAATGTGCAAGGATTTATCTTTGCGGTCATTTATCACTTGTGTTATGAGAAACAACATTGGTTGTTGGGTATATCAGTAGGTTCTTTTACGTAATTGGAATTTGTATAATTTTTAGGAAGCTCAAGAGTTATTTTTTGTATTTTGTTTTTATTTTTTCTTCTTCTAATTGGGCCACTAGTTCGGTCCGATCAATCAGTTGGACCGGTCCAACTGTATTTCTGACCGGTTGGACCAGAAAAGGGCACATGACCAATTTTGTAGGCTTTCAGACCAGTTGACCACCGGTACATCGATTTGACCTGTGACATTCCGCCATCACAAAGATAGTGAAATACCATACGAAAATGTGCAGAACCGTCATAAACATCATATTACCAAAAAAATAGATTAATTAAAATTGATTGCGAAAAGCAGATAAGAAATGAACTATTACAACCAGATTCACATCCTGCAAGGAAACATGTTATATAAATATACATAAACTTGATACATGTCCACATCTCATAGGTTCTAGCTGTCTCATAAGCATAAGAGTTCATCACCTATTTATGTACATAACAGACCTAGCTAGGTCAACAACAGGATAAGAAATCCATATCAACTATACATCGTGAAACCTCATCAAAACACCTCCTAGGACCTGAGAGTATAGGGATGACTCTAGGATTCTACTACAAAATGCCCAAAAACAACAGCAAATCCATCTCTTGCCTTATACTGTTCTTCTTGCTGCTCAGCTGCAACACCGCGGTCACCACCACGTCTAGCACGTCCACCTAAAAAGGTTTTAAACCAATGGGGTGAGACACACAGTCCCAGCGAGAAACATAACTCCCCACCGAACTATAAAACCTCGAGAGAGCTAGAACAGATAGAGTAGGTAACTGATATAAGAAGATCATATATGCAACATACTAAGGAGAACTAACTCTATAACATCTTATTCTGATATCTAAGAGGCATATAAACACATAATATATGGAACATGATTGACAAGACAAGTCATCTAAGAACTTATCATAATATTTGAGGAACATGTAATTAACTACAAGATATAACGAGGACAACTATACAAACAAGGTCTCAACCAATGTTCTGTATTTTCCCTAAGCAAATATACTATACGGCTGGATTACGATTTATTATGCCCCGAGGAAGTGAGATGTACCGCTCAAATCTGACCTTCAGTATCGAAACCCAAAGCCGGTGCCATACAAGGTCAATGGAAGAGTCGGACTCCACGACCTCATCCTCTTCGTGGTCAGTGCATGATATACAAAGCAGGATCGTAGTCTCTTACTTAAGTGACCTTAGTCACAGGGTCAACTCCCGTAGGCTACCCTTTCCTCTAGCCCACCTCGGTACAGGTCTCGACGCTAGCATATCTTGAGCCACGGGCCTATTCACCGTGCTCCTGAGCCATGAACGCATTCATGGTCCATCATACTGAGCCATGGGCCTATTCACCATGCTCTTATACCCATCTAAGTCTACAACCGAAGTTGTACTCTATACCTCCTACTTTTGGTTAGGAGAAACCTCGCATATTCAACAATATTCGCTCTAGGTTAACCTGTAGGAGAACCCGTTTCACCATCACCAGCTCCTGACGATGATGGATCTATGGCCAGGGAAAACTACATGAAAGGTTCATCTGTAATTAATTAACTTATTTTAAGTGGATTGCAAGATTCAACCAAGTTATGTAACATGTAAGTTATAACAAAAGTAAATAACATAGATCTCATTATCATGTGTTACATTGTCATTCTTACTCTCAAAGCCATCAACATCATCCTGATCCATCACAAGGATCAACATTACATGTTACCACTTGGCCTCTTGCCAATCATCAAGATCCATCTCAAGGATCAACATCACATGGACTCAATTCCATCATTAAGGCACACATTTCCATTCCATGGGTAACACCCATCACATATCAATGGGTTCATCCTAACCCTTGATGTTCCACATCATATCACTATCATACCATCACCATGGCTATTACCTGATTTCATATCCATACACATGGAACCTGCATGGTTAGCATAATCATAGAGAAACAATGGTACTTGTAAAAGGAACATCTATAACCCTTTACTACATTATGAGGAACAACCATGCAACATAGGTAAGAGTATCAATACAAAGCATTCTCATGTAACCAAAGCAAGTATTAACATAAAAATTACCCTAAGTATGTCGAGTAAGGGATAACCCTTACCAAAAGCACATCGTCCCTCACTAAAGGTATTACAACCGATAACGTTTCTCACTATAGGTGTATCAACCCTCACCAAAGGTGTAACGTTCATCATTGTCTTGGGTAACAATGCATAAAGGACTGACATGGATATCGGTCAATATGTATCTCGGGTTGACACCCATATCGGGTTAACACTCAAGGTCAGGCTGATAACACCCAACACTCTTATAACATCAAAATCGGGCAACACCCAAGAACATCATAACGGTTAACAGCTAACACCCTTCCCGAGTTAGCACTCATAACGGGCTAACGTCCTACTGGACATGAGTCAAGATAGCACACATACCGATATCGCCTAAAGCCACGTCGGTCACACACCATAACGGGATAACACTTAACAGGTTGATATCGTCCAGGGGTTTCTAGGTGCATAACACCCCATAACGGTTAGCAACATATCGTGCAACATAGCCAACCTAGCCAATATCATCCATGCATAATGCCATAATGTGTAGCAACTCAACAGATCAATATCTCTCTTAGCCATAATGGCTAATGATGTGTCTCGGGCAGAGCCTTATATCAGCCAAGAGCTCAACTCAGCCAAACCCACATATCATATTGTCCAAGCCTTAACTAGGGGGATAACAGGAACCAATTTGATTTCAGGCATCAAGGGATATTGGGTTACACCACCTATCGGGTTGGTCATCTTCAACCTCAACACAACCACCAAACCCTAAAATACATAAGAGTGTTGGCTCACCTCTCAACAACTAAGTGATAGGGGTCTTGTACCACCTCTATCACATATCGGGCAGCAAGGTAGATCATCACCATATCAGCCAACCAAGCAACAACTAGGTCAACACCCAACCCAAGGCTCACTCTTTCAATTCCATGGTGAGAGAGAGGGGTGTTGCTCAAGCAACTAGAGTGTTGAATCACCTCGCAACAACAAAGGGAGAGAGTGGTTTTGCCCACACAACTAGATCTTAAGCTCACCTCTCAAGACCAAAGAGAGAAAGGGGTTTTGCCCCAAGAACACGCCACAACACACCATTGAATTAGGAGACCCTAAGCTCACCTCTCAACAACTAAGAGAGAGGGGTTTTTCCTAAGGAACCCTAATCCAAGGTTCGGACAATAAGATCCATTGTACATCTAGGGTAACAACATGACCATTAAAGCAAGAAACATATTTAGCAAGATAACAAGGCCGATCAAGATAGCATATAACAAAGAAACATGGTAAGGAAGTAGTATAGTTTGGGTTGGGAGTTATGTAACCCGCCTCAAGCACACTCCTCAAGCTCAAAATCTCCAAGCTCCAAGCACCAAGGCACCACCACAAGAGAAGAAGAAGCAAGGACACTCTAGGGTTTTGGCCACCACTAGAGGAAGAAGAAGACTAGAGCTATGGCTGCCAAGGATGTCGCCCTCCAAGCTCCACCAAAGGATATCGGCCACCAAGCTCCACCAGGGGGGGTATCGGCCACCAAAGGAAGAAGGGAAGCAACTAAGGAGCTAAAGGGATTACAAACTAGCAAAGGAGGGGGTATATCTGTTGGGTTATAGGGGAGATAAAGAAGGCAGCAGAAACAAAAATTTTCTTCTCCCAAACCCAAAATAAAGGAATCACGTCAACGTATATACAATAGGAAGGATGGTTTGTAGAGGCGTACCTTGTCCTGAGGCTTGCTCGGCGACTTTACCTCGCGGCTTGCGTGGTCTTCACCTTCGGTCTTGGATGGTGTTTGAGCAGCTCCTGGTCTCACCGAGACTGTCGGGATTGACAGCTATCCTCCGAGCGGCAGAAGTCTCCCACCTCTGAAGTAGTCCACACGGACCACATGGAACTCCGATATCCTTGTCCTACAAGAAATCAGAAGGAGTCACACCCTCCTGTTGGCATACTAGTCACCAACACACTCTCCTGCAACCAGTTGCTTTGCTGTAGTTGTCTTTCTCTTGTTGTGCATCCCTTATTGGGTAGCACTTGCTCGGGCTCTCTCTCAGTTACCAAAACCAGAGAGAATGACAACTTTGCATAGCAACTGGTCTCTGAGTTGTTCTTTCTGAGAATCCCCCAATACCCCTATATATAGGAGGTTCATGGGACAAGATTCTATATCCCGGGCAATGTAGGATTAAAGCAGGCGTAGAAGGGTTTGAGATTTTTCACAAAACAAGCAACTTGCGCCAGCTGAACCGATCGTTTCAACCCTGAAACGATCGTTTGGTGACCTCAACCGATTGGTTCACACCTGAACCGATCATTTGGGACACCTGAGCTAATCGATTCATCACATGAGCCGATCGGTCTGTGGTACTGGTCCAACTCAAATTGACTTTCAAATTTGTCTCTAATTAATCAAATATTAATCCTTTTCCAAATCGAATTTGTACAAGTGAAATAAATTAATTTTACAAAATAGTCTTCTGACTTTCCAAACGATCTCGGTTGGACACATGAGCTGACCGGTTCAACAATTGAGCCGATCGGTTCATTGCACATGAGCTGGTCGTCTCACCTATTGAGTCAATCAGTTCACCAATCTAAGCCGATAAGTTCATCACATGAGTCGATCGGTTGGGGTAGCAGACTTGTGCAAATCAGTCAATTGTAGTTTCAATCAATCTGATACTCCAATCAATCGGTCCAACACCATGAACACTATGATATCGAGCTATCAATAGATTGAGTGTTTAATTGAACTACTAAATGTCTTTAATAATCAATATAAACATGGTTTGTGGATAAAACTCCTCTTCCAAGTTAAATCCTATGTCTGTGACCCTGCAGGTCCATTTCACATTGGCAATGAAAGTCCATAACAATTATGACTTCACAAGCAAAGAGCGGTGCCTAGTCGCACATCAGTGCTACCTAAGTGAAATAGAAAGTTGGAGAACAACTTTCAATCCTAAAATCTGTGAATGGTGTTACAGTGAATGTATAATTCCTTTGTTACTGATACCCCGAATGAACTCAAGGCATGGAACAATCATCCTTTCAACGTTCATTCACTTTCTTGATCTCAGAGTAGATTGGAGGAGATATGTATGAAATCCGTATCACATACTGATTCACACGTGTGTGCGCACGCCTATCTCAATCCTACTCATCAAGTGGCCATGGATATCAAACTCCCTCAGGAGGGACAAATCCCATATCTATCACTCACCCCTAAAAAGCCCCATGTGTCAAAGCCACCCAATCATCACCTTTATAATAACCCATGTTTTAGGACTGTGTTTGATGATGTCAAAGTGTGCCCAACGACGTGTGTTGAGTGCAGTAATTTTAGGTCAAAGAATCACACTCACCACCATCACTTTGAGAACTGACTGTGACTACTGTGTCATGGTTCCATGTGTCAAACTCACGATGGGTCTGTCCGGTAAACTTGTTCTCTAACAAGTACCTATGAGTTTGGTTTGATATCCTCATATCATGACTAATGAGATTCTATCATCAACCAATACCACAATCTAATCTTGTGTGTCATTGTTGTCTATCTACCTTCCACAATGACATCCGACTAGGGACATAATAAGAATGTACAAACTCTTAGCATCCGTATGATCACATCGTTCAAGTCCTAAACCTGAAGGCATACATCATTGAGTAATGTCATTCTCTAGACATTTAATCTATTCTATCATTATCTCATATGACAGAACCAGAAAGAATTGGAAGCTTTCATTTGATGTTTATCAAATCAATCTTAATGTATCCCACCAATCATCCCATGATTGTCTCTCAGGGCATACATACCGACAGACTCCCACTTGCACTGTGAGCCAATCACCATTGAATCATATTCATAGTGATCTTCAAACATGTCCCACATGTTATTGTTCTCTAGTTGCTAACATAGTGAGCTATGACAACACCTTGCCAAAGTCGGTATTAACCACATGTCTCTCATCTCTTCGTTGTACGTCACACATATGAGATGGAGTTGCCATAATATGTGATCTAGTATTCCTTTGCTAACCTTTAGCCACATTGCATGACCAAGCACTCCTAACTTGTCATCAATGAGTGAAATATCCATAAGTTCATCTTATGAACTTTCAGATCCATATAGTATCCACTGTTGTTCTCTAACACATGAATACTTGGCCTTTCCTTTTAAACAACTTTATTGGAACATTTCTAATTATCAACAAACACTCACTTTATATATCTCGTATATATTTTGCGATTAATTTTCTGTCATTTTGGAAGTTCGCATCAGTGTAACTCTTTACAGTGATCCCTTCCTTATTTCCATAGAACTAGTACTTATCAAGTTCTTATGGTATTCCAGTAACCCTTACTAGAACTGTTGGTATGTATGCCCTGAGATCCAATCATGAGATGATTGGTGGGATACATTAAGATTGATTTGATAAACATCAAAGGCAAGCTTCCAATTCTTTCTGGTTCTATCATATGAGATAGTGATAGAATAGATTAAATGTCTAGAGAATGACAATACTCAATGACGTATGCCTTCAGGTTCAGGACCTGAACAATGAGATCATACGGATGCTAAGAGTTTGTACATTCTCATTATGTCCCTAGTCGGATCTCATTGTGGAAGGTAGATAGACAACAATGACACACAAGACTAGATTATGGTGTTGGTTGATGACAAAATCTCATTAGTCATGATATAGAGATATCAAACCAAACACATAGGTACTTGATAGAGAACAAGTGTACCGGACAGACCCACCGTGAGTTTGACACATGGAACCATGACATGGTAGTCACAGTCAGTACTCACAGTGATGGTGGTGAATGTGATTCTTGACCTGAAAGAACTACACTCAACACATGTCGTTGGGCACACTTTGACATCATCAAACGCAGTCCTGAAACATGGGTTGTTATAAAGGTGATGATTGGGTGGCTTTGACACATGGGGCTTTTGAGGGGTGAGTGATAGATATGGGATTTGTACCTCCTGAGGGAGTTTGATATCCAAAGCCACTTGATGAGTAGGATTGAAATATGCGTGCACACGCATGTGTGAATTAGTATGGTATATTGATGTCATACATATCTCTTCCAATCTACTCTGAGATCAAGAAAGTGAATGAACGTTGACAGGATGACTGTTCCATGCCTCGAGTTCATTCGGGATATCAGTGAAAAAGGAATTATACATTCACTGTAACACCATTCACAGATTGTAGGATTGAAATTTGTTCTCCAACTTTCTACTTTCACTTGGGTAGCACTGATGTGTGACTAGGAACCGCTCTTTGCTTGTGAAGTCATAAGTGTTATGGACTTTCACTGCTAACGTGAAATGGACCTGCATGGTCTCACACATAGGATTTAACCTGGAAGAGGAGTTTTGTCCACAAACAATGTTTAGATTGATTGCTAAAGGAGTTTAGTAGTTCAATTAAACACTCAATCAATTGATAGCTTAATATCATAATGTTCAAGGTGTTTGATACATTGATTCGAGTATTAGATTGATTGAAATCACAATTGACTGATTCTGCACAATCTGCACTCCCAACCGATCGGCTCATATGATGAACCGATCGACTGAGCTTGGTCAACCGGACAGCTCAAGTGTTGAGTCGATCGGCTCATAGTCAGGGTGAAACGATTGCTTCAAGAGTTGAAACACGATCGATTCAACTGGTGCAATCGAGCAAGTTGGGAAAGTAGGATTGGTGGGAATTTTCCTTTTGTTTCACTTGCCCAGTTTGATTGGGAAATAGGATTGGTATTCAATACCAATTAGAAACAAAAGAAGGAAATTTAATCAGGAACTGGTCAAGACCACAAACCGACCGGTTCATAAGTGAACCGACCGGCTCATGGGTCCCAACCGATCGGTTGAGGTGTCAACTGACCGGTTCAGGTCCCCAACCGACCATTTCAGTTGTGAAACGATCGGTTCAGGTTGCGAGTTGGTTGTTTTTGTGGAAAATATCGAACCCTTCTACTCCTGCTTTTAGTCCTGCATTGCCCGGGATAGAGAACCCTATCCCATGACCCTCCTATATATAGGGGTATTGGGGGCTTCTCAAAGAACAACTCAGTGCAAACCATTTTCTCTGCAAAGTTGTCATTCTCTCTGGTTTTGGTAACCGAGAGAGCCTGAGCAAGTGCTACCCGATAAGGGAGGCACAACAAGATTAAGACAACTACAGTTGTGACTGGTGACAGGAGAGTGTGTTGGCAACTAGTACGCTGACATAAGGGTGTGACTCCTTCCAATTCCTTGTGGGACAAGGAGATTGGAGTTCCGGGTGGTCCGTGTGGACTACTTCAGATGTGGGAGGTTTCTGCCACTCGGAGGATAGCTATCAATCCCGACAGTCCTGGTGAGACGAGGAGTCGTCAGTCCCGGTGCGACCAGGAGCTGCACAGACACCGTCCAAGACCGGAGGTGAAGACCACGCAAGGTGCGAGGTATTGTCACCGAGCAAGCCTCGGGACAAGGTATAATTCCACAAACCATCCTTTCCTATTGTATAGACGTTGACGTGTTTCCTTGTTCTGGGTTTGGGGAGGAGAAAATTTTTGTTTCCGGTACCTTCTCTGTCTCCCCTAAAACCCAACACTGGTATCAGAGCCACGTCAACTGCTCTATATTTTAGGAATATCGATATGATCGATTTTGGTTTGTCACCTTTATTTATTACATGCGATGCGAATAATATTGGCTTTATGCATGTCTAATCTTAAATCCACAAATCCCAAATTACATATATGATATGTATTATTAATGCACTCGATATGCGTCGCCCTTAAACGAGTTCTGTGGTGGATGTATAGTGTGGTTATGGCCAATAAACCCTATTTATGTATGGTTGTATGTGGTTGCTTGCATCTCGGTCTGCGCACCGATCGTCCTTCTCCTATCCCTGATGTAACTCGAAATAATTCGAGATTTATTTCCTACCTTTGCTCCCCTCGAATGTAACTTGAGGTTTCACTTTTTACAATGTAAAATAGGATATAATTTTATTTTGTGTTATGTCAAAGAACGAAGGACATCCTGACGACAGATGAGACGATCGGTTCAAGGAGTGAACCGATCGGTTGACATTCCAGATGATCGGTTCAAGGAGTGAGCCGATCGGTTGATGACCGGTTCGAGGAGCGAGACGAGAGGGTGGCGGCCATGTTGAGATGCACGACGACCAGGCGAACCGATCGGTTGGAGGAGACAACCGATCGGGTGGTGGCACCCAGCCGACCAGTCTGATGGCGAGCCGATCATTCATGTGATGAGTTGATCAAACCCAAAAAGGCAAAGCACATAGTGCATCTTATACAGGTTGCATGTGATGTAGACCTAGATGACTGTGATTCCTCTTAGCTCAAGGAATCACATTAGGATGGCCATAATCATCGCTTTTATCATTTTGCATGTTTTCTGTGGGATATAGCATGTATATGATACATACTATGTATTGTGGTGATTGGATATGTATATGTATATAAAAACCAAATCCCTCATTAAATATTAAGTTTTAGATGCCTTCCAAATGTGACACACATGAAAAGCTTGATCGACCAAGTGTGGGCACGCCCTAGCGTGGTGCACCATCTATCTCGTGGAAGCGTGAAGGATGAATGTGTGGGTCTGCCCTAGCAGGGTGCATATTCATCATGTTTGCTTTGGGTCAGACTTAACAAGGTGATCTAGATGGGATCTAGTACCTTGAGGCATGGAGATGATCATGGCAAGGAGTTTCATATGACAACTTATCAAGAGTTGCATATGATGCAATTGGCAAGAGTTGCCTACCTGAGAGATCTAAGATGTGGATGACAGCCCTAGCTGGTCCATGACTTAGAGTATTTCAGGATCTTGCCCACTAGAAGGTTGTACATTGCAATCTTCTGAATTGATGGTGCGGGCTATCAATTTGAAGTAAAATAGTGGGCACGATAATTAATTAAAGGCCTAATTATATCGTCAAATTTTCAAATCAATCAAATAAGTCAAAAATGAGTTTTTGGACTAAAATTGCATATTTTCCTTTTATAGTACAAATGGAAACAAACAACAATTCCTTTTCTTTGCGATCGGTCCTTGAAAAGGACAAGATAAATGGGACAAACTTCCACGACTGGTATAGGACATTGAGAATTGTTCTCACTCAAGAGTGAAAGCTCTATGTCCTGGATACTCCAATTCCAGAGGAACCTGCTCCTAATGCTCCAAAGGAAGAAAGGGATGCTTACAAGAAGCATTCTGATGATGCCATTGATGCAAAGTGCTTGATGTTGTGCTCTATGAACCATGAGTTGCAGAGACAACATGAGAACATGGGTGTCATTGAGATGATTCATCATCTCAGGAACATGTATGAAGATCAAGCACATCAAGAGAGATATAATATCTCAAGGGCACTGTTCAAGTGTGTCATGACAGAAGGAGATCCAGTTGGTCCTCACACACTCAAGATGATTGGGTATGTGGAGAACCTGCAAAGACTGGGATTTCCACTGAGCCAAGAGTTGGCTACTTACGTGATACTACAATCGTTTCCAGAATCTTACAGTCAGTTTGTGATGAACTACAACATGAACAACTTTGATAGGCCACTTTTAGAGTTGTTGGGCATGTTGAGGACAGATGAGATACAGATGAAGAAGGACAAGACTAAGTCTGTGATGGTGATCACGAGCAAGAAAGGCAAGTCCAAGTGCAAGGGCAAGGGCAAAGCTAAGAAAGGTTCTGATGCTAGCCAGGTTCCCAAGTCGTCTTCAGCTCTCAAGGCCAAGGGAGGCGTGACTAAGAAAGGAAATTGCCACCATTGTCAAAAGCCAAGACATTGGAAAAGGAATTGTCCTCTCTATCTGGAAGAACAAAAGAAGAAGGAGGCAACATACATATCTACTTAAAGGTGTCATGAAAGTAAACTTGTAACACTTTTTGAGGTATATGATACCAAGATGTAAAGTGTAAAGCACTCAATAAATGGGGCAAGTGTTTCCGTCATAGATAGGAATACTTTAGTTTATTTTTAGCCTAAAAGGCATGTAATACAGTTATGAACTGCTATTTCATATTTGCCAATACATAGAAACACTTTATTTTTGCATATTGTATGACAATGATGGCAATCAATAAAGTTGATGTTTCAATCTTTTAAAGATATGATCTTTGTGGAAATGCCTTGTTTATCTTGTGGTATTTGATATGCATAAGCTAAAATGATACCTAAAAGTTATAGATAACTCAAACAATCAAATTAGCATCAATCATGGGAAATTCATTTCTAGTTTCCATGTGATGGATAAATCTAGACTTTTTTGGTTAGAGAACCAGTAAGAGACATGAATATCTTGGACATGATTAATCAATCTTCACTAATGGTAGTGGGAGAATGATTATCCTATTAGGTATGATACATGTGATGTATTTACATACCTATTGGAACAAATGCTAATACTTCAAATGGTGTTTAGAGAAATACCAATATGAATGTCTTGAAGTGTTCAAGAATATCATAGATGAAGTACAAATTTGGTAAAGTGTTAATTCTTGATGAGATCAATGAATGAAATACTTGAACCAAATGTTTGAGATCCTTATGAGTGATTATGATAGTGTATCATAGTGAACTCATGATTAAGGCATGGTGATGTGTAAATCAAGAAGGAATCATACTCGAAGGAATTAGAGAATGATTATCAAATAATTGAATTCTTCTTAATAAAAGAATACCCCACACTAATAAAGGACATTAAGAATCACAAGGAGTTGTAAGTTCTTATATCCTTGACAGAGACACCTCGTTTAACTATGTGATGAGTTGTTCATGTGATGAGTCAACTATCTAGATGAATATGAGGAACTAAATTTTGAGTTATGGTTTACGACCATTATATCCTAAATGACATCCATGTGAACCATAAGGTATGACATTCATGGTAGCACCCATTGGATGAAATCCATAAGCGCAAATGAATCTTAAGTGTTAAGACACATGGATAACATTTTGATAAGGATGATTCTTGTTGATTGCAACTTAATGACTAAGACATTTGGCATATGGATACTGCAACCACATTCCTATGAGGAATAAAACAAGGATGTGTATGTGACACAACCTATAAGGTTTATGAATCCATTAATGCAAATGAAGTCTATAAGTTACAATGGACTAATCAATGCGATTGATTGAGTATAAGCAACTCAGAATTGGATCTTTACTTTGATGATATAGTCAAAGGGTTTGACTGATATGTCAAACATAAAGAAGGAATCTGTGATTTAGTGGGAGCGTGGTCACATTCCACATGTTGATTTAGAATGGAAATGTTTTAGAATGGAAATCCAAAAGTGGAAATTATCTTTAAGGAAGATAGAGATGTTTCCTATGTGATAGGAATAGAGATCTATAGAGATAGTTCTCAAAAAAACTCTTGACCTGAAAAGAGAAAGCATACATCGGCAATCTGTACTGAAGGGTTCAATATGCACAGATTCAGTGGGAGAAAACTTGTCCATGTTACATGGAGGTAGTATCCCAAGGCCAAGTGTCCAATTCTTATGAAGAATGGGAACACTAAGAATAGATGTGGATCTATCATGTATGTAATCATCCCATTATCTTGCATGTATCGACATGGCAAGAACAAAAATGCATTCATCATCTTGTATGTAGGACATGGCAATATGATGTGCTCATCCTGGTAACTCGTATGTGAGACATGGCGAATGGATGTCTGTCTACTTCCAGTAAGGGTTATTGGAATACCATGAGAACTTGATAAGTACTTGAGAAGTACTAGTTCTATGGAGACAAGGAAGAGTTCAATATAAAGAGTTACATTGATGCGAACTTCCGAAAAGGACAGATAATTAATCGCAAAATATATATAGGATATATAAAAGTGAAAGTTTGTTGATAATGAGAAGTGTTCCAATGAAACCATTTAAAAGGAAATGCCGAGTGT
Source organism: Alisma plantago-aquatica (assembly GCA_963693085.1). Lineage (NCBI taxonomy): Eukaryota > Viridiplantae > Streptophyta > Magnoliopsida > Alismatales > Alismataceae > Alisma > Alisma plantago-aquatica. The sequence continues at coordinate 1,027,932,970 of OY856410.1, read as the reverse complement.
CTATGTGTTAGAGAACCACAATGGATACTATATGGATCTAGAAGTTCATGAGATGAACTTATAGATATTCCGATCATTGAAGACAAGTATGGAATCCTTGATCATGCAATGTGGATAAAGGTTAGCAAAGGAATACTAGATCGCATATTACGACAACTCCATCTCATACGTGTGATGTACAGAGAAGAGATGAGAGACATGCAATTTATACTGACTTTGGCAAGGTGTTGCCATTACTCACTATGATCGCACTAGAGCAGAGTAACATGTAGGACATGTTTGAAGATCACTATGAATATGATTCAAGGGTGATTGGCTCACAGTGCAAGTGGGAGTCTGTTGGTATGTATGCCCTGAGAGCCAATCATGAGATGATTGGTGGGATACATTAAGATTGATTTGATAAAAATCAAAGGCAAGCTTCCAATTCTTTCTAGTTCTGTCATATGAGACAGTGATAGATTAGATTGAATGTCTAGAGAATGACAATACTCAATGACGTCCTTCAGGTTCAGGACCTGAACGATGAGATCATACGGATGCTAAGATTTTGTACATTCTCATTATGTCCCTAGTCAGATGTCATTGTGGAAGGTAGATAGACAACAATGACACACAAGACTAGATTGTGGTGTTGGTTGATGATAGAATCTCATTAGTCATGATATATATATATCAAACCAAAAACATAGGTACTTGTTAGAGTACAAGTGTACCAGACAGACCCACAGTGAGTTTGACACATGGAACCATGACATGGTAGTCACAGTCAGTACTCACAGTGATGGTGGTGAATTTGATTCTTTGACCTGAAATCACTACACTCAACACATTTTGTTGGGCACACTTTGACATCATCAAACGCAGTCCTGAAACACGGGTTGTTATAAAGGTGATGATTGGGTGGCTTTGACACATGGGGCTTTTGAGGGGTGAGTGATAGATATGGGATGTGTCCCTCCTGAGGGAGTTTGATATCCAAGGCCACTTGATGAGTAGGATTGAAATAGGTGTGCGCACGCATGTGTGAATCAGTATGTGATATTGATGTCATACATATCTCTTCCAATCTACTATGAGATCAAGAAAGTGAATGAACGTTGACAGGATGACTGTTCCATGCCTCAAGTTCATTTGGGATATTAGTGACAAAGGAATTATACATTTACTGTAACACCATTCACGGATTGTAGGATTGAAAGTTGTTTTCCAACTTTCTACTTTCACTTGGGTAGCACTGATGTGTGACTAGGCACCACTCTTTGCTTGTTAAGTCATAAGTGTTATGGACTTTCACTGTCAACGTGAAATGGACCTGCAGGGTCACACACATAGGATTTAACCTGGAAGAGGAGTTTTGTCCACAAACAATGTTTATATTGATTGCTAAAGGAGTTTAGTAGTTCAATTAAACACTCAATCAATTGATAGCTCAATGTCATAATGTTCAAGGTGTTGGATACATTGATTCGAGTATCAGATTGATTGAAATCACAATTGACTGATTTTGCACAATATGCACTCCCAACCGATCGGCTGAGCTTGGTGAACTGGTCGGCTCAAGTGTTGAGTCGATCGGCTCATAGTCAGGGTGAAACGATTACTTTAAGAATTGAAACGATCGATTCAACTGGTGCAACCAAGGAAGTTGGGAAAGTAGGGTTGGTGGGAATTTACCTTTTGTTTTACTTGCCCAATTTGATTGGGAAATAGGATTGGTATTCGATATCAATTAGAAACAAAAGAAGGAAAGTCAATCAGGAACTGGTCAGGACCACGAACCGACTGACTCATGGGTCCCAACCGATCGGTTGAGGTGTCAACCGACCAATTCAGGTCCCCAACCGACCGTTTCAATTGTGAAACGATCGATTCAGGTTGCGAGTTGGTTGTTTTTGTGGAAAATCTCGAACCCTTCTACTCCTTTTAGTCCCGCATTGCCCGGGATAGAGAACCCTGTCCCATGACCCTCCTATATATAGGGGTATTGGGGGCTTCTCAAAGAACAACTCAGTGCAAACTAGTTGCTCTGCAAAGTTGTCGTTCTCTCTGGTTTTGGTAACCGAGAGAGCCCGAGCAACTGCTACCCGATAAGGGAGGCACAACCAGGGAAAGACAACTGCAGTTGCGACTGGTGGCAGGAGAGTGTGTTGGCGACTAGTACGCTAAAAGAAGGGTGCGACTCCTTCCAATTCCTTGTGGGACAAGGAGATTGGAGTTCCGGATGGTCCGTGTGGACTATTTCAGAGGCGGGAGGTTTCTGCCGCTCGGAGGATAGCTATCAATCCCGATAGTCCCAGTGAGACCAAGAGTCGTCAGTCCCGGTGCGACCAGGAGTTGCACAGACACCATCCAAGACCGTAGGTGAAGACCGCACAAGGCGTGAGGTATTGTTGCCGAGCAAGCCTCGGGACAAGGTATGATTCCACAAACCATCCTTTCCTATTGTATAGACGTTGACGCATTTCCTTGTTCTGGGTTTGGGGAGGAGAAAATTTTTGTTTCCGCTGCCTTCTCTGCCTCCCCTAAAACCCAACAAGAACTAGACAGACATTCACTCGTCGTGTCCCACATACGATTTATCAGGATGAGCATATCATATTGTCATGTCCTACATACAAGATGATGAATGTATTTTATTCTTGCCATGTCCATACATGCAAGATAATGGGATGATTACATACATGATAGATCCATATCTATTCTTAGTGTTCCCATTCTTCATAAGAATTGGAAACTTGGCCTTGGGATACCGACTCCATGCAACATGGACAAGTTTTCTCCCACTGAATCTATGCACATTGAACCCTTCAGTATAGATTGCCAACATATGCTTTCTCTTTTCAGGTCAAGAGGTTTTTGAGAACTATCTCTATAGATCTCTATTCCTATCACATAGGAAACGTCTCTATCTTCCTTAAAGATAATTTCCACTTTGGATTTCCATTCTAGAACATTTCCATTTCACATCTACATGTGGAATGTGAATACGCTCCCACTAAATCACAGATCCCTTCTTTATCTTTGACATATCAGTCAAACTCTTTGACATTATCATCAAAGTAAAGATCCAGTTCTGAGTTGCTTGTACTTAATCAATCACATTGATTAGTCCATTATAACTTATAGACTTCATTTGCATTAATGGATTCATAAACCTTATAGGTTGTGTCATGTACACATCCTTGTTTTATTCCTCATAGGAATGCGGTTTTAGTATCTGTTACGCCAAATGTCTTAGTCATTAAGTTACAATCAACAAGCATCATCCTTCTCAAAATGTTATCCATGTGTCTTAACGCTTAAGACTTATTTGCACTTATGGATTTCATCCCAGTGGGTGCTACCATCAAGGTCATACCTTATGGTTCACATGGAAGTCATTTAGTATGTAATGGTCATAAACCATAACTCAAAATCTGGTTCCTCATATTCATCTAGGGAGTTGACTCATCTCATGACCAACTCATCACATAGATAATTGAGGTGTATCTATCAAGAATATAAGAACTCACAACTCCTTGTGATTCTTAATGTCCTTTATTAGTGTGGGGTATTCTTTATTTAAGAAGAAATTAGTTATTTGATAATCATCCTCTAACTCCTTAGAGTGTGACTCCTTGTTGATTTAGACATCACCATGCCTTAATCATGAGTTCACTATGATACACTATCATAATCACTCATAAGTATCTCAAACATTTGGTTTAAGTGTTTCATTCATTGATCTCATCAAGAATTAGCACTTTACCAAATTCGTACTTCATCTATGATATTCTTGAACACTTCAAGATATTCATATTGGTATTTCTCTAAACACCATTTGAAGTACTAACATTAATTTCAATAGCTATGTAAATACGTCTCATGTATTATACCTAATAGGATAATCATTCTTCCACTACCACTTAGTGAAGATTGATTAATCATGTCTAAGAGATTCATGTCTCTTACTGGTTCTTTAACCAAAAAGAGTCTAGACTTATCCATCATATGGAATCTAAAAATTAATTTCTCATGATTTATGTTGATTTGATTGTCTGAGTTATCGATAACTTTTAGGTATCATTTTATCTTATGCATACCAAGTACCATAAGATAAATAAGGCATTGCCATAAAGATCATGTATTTTGAGATTGAAACATCAACTTTAATAATTGCAATCATTGTCATACAATATGCAAAAATAACGTGCTTCTATCCATTGGCAAATATGAAATAGAAGTTCATAACTCTATTACATGCCTTCAAGGATGAAAATAAACGAAAGTACTCCTATCTATGGCGGCAACACTTGCCCCATTTACTGAGTGCTTTATATTTTATATCTTGGTATCATATACCTCAAAAATGTTACAAGTTTATTTCATGACACTTTCAGGTGGAGACGTCTGTCGCCTCCTTCTTCTTTAGTTCTTCCAGATAGAGTGGACAATTCCTTTTCCAATGTCTTGACTTTTGACAATGGTGACAATTACCTCTCTTGGTCACACCTCCCTTTTGCCTTGAGAGCTGAAGACGCCTTGGGCTCCTAGCTAGCATTAGAACCCTTCTTAGCTTTGCCCTTGCCCTTGTGCTTGGACTTGCCTTTCTTGCTACTGATCATCATCACAGACTTAGGCTTGTCCTTCTTCATCTGTGTCTCGGCTGTCCTCAACATGCCTAGCAACTCTGTCAATGGCTTGTCAAAGTTGTTCATGTTGTAGTTCATCACAAACTGACTGTAGGATTCTGGCAACAATTGCAGTATCACGTCAATAGCCAACTCTTGGCTCAAGGGAAATCCCAGCCTCGTCAGGTTCTCCACATACCCAATCATCTTGAGTGGGTGAGGACCAACTGGATCTCCTTCAGTCATGACACACTTGAACAGTGCCCTGGAGACATCATATCTCTCTTACCGTGTTTGATCTTCATACATGTTCTTGAGATGCTGAATAATCTCAATGACACCCATGTTCTCATGTTGTCTTTACAACTCGTGATTCATGGAGCACAACATCAAGCACTTTGCATCAATGTCATCATCAGAATGCTTCTTATAAGCATCCCTTTCTGCCTTTGGTGCAGTAGGAGCAGGTTCCTCTGGAATTGGAGTATCCAGGACATAGAGCTTTCACTCTTGAGTGAGAACAATTCTCAATGTCCTAAACCAGTCGTGGAAGTTAGTCCCATTCAGCTTGTCCTTTTCAAGGACCGATCACAATGAAAAGTGATTGTTGTTTGTTGTCATTTGTACTACAAAAGGATATATATGAAATTTAGTCCAAAACTCAATCTTGACTTATTTGATTGATTTGAAAGATTGACGATATAATTAGGACTTTAATTAATTATCGCTCTCACTATTTTGTTCAAATTGACAGCCCTCACCATTAATTCATAAGATTGCAGTGAACAGTCATCTAGTGGGTCAAGATCCTGAAATCCTCTAAGTCACGAATCAGCTAGGGATGTCACCCATAACTTAGATCTTCCAGGTAGGAAACTCTTGCCAATTGCATTATATGAAACTCTTGAAAGATGGCATATGCAACTCCTTGCCATGAACACCTCCATGCCTCAAGGTGCTAGATCCTATCTAGGTCACCTTGTTAAGTCCGACACAAAGCCAACACGATAAATATGCACCCTGCTATGGCATACCCACATATTCATCCTTCACGCTTCCACGAGATAGATGATGCACCACGCTAGGGCATGCCCACACTTGGCCGATCAAGCTTTTCACATGTGTCGCATTTGGAAGGCATCTAAAACTTTAATATTTAATGAGGGATTTGGTTTTATAGGTACAAATACATATCCAATCACCACAATATAGTAAGTATCATATACATGCTATATCCCACAGAAAACATGTGAAACGATAAAAGTGATGATTATGGCCATCCTAATGTGATTCCTCGAGCCAAGAGGAATCACAGTCATCTAGGTCTACATCACATGAAACCTGTCCATGATGAAGTGCTATAGCCGTCCGAGTTGATCAACTCATCACATGAATGACCTGCTCGTCCTGCCCAGTCGTCTGGGTGCCACCAGCCAATCAGTTGGCTCCTCCAACCGATCGATTCACCTGGTCATTGTGCATCTCCTCATGGCCGCCACTTGATCATCTCGCTCCTCGAACCGGTCATCTGGATTGCCAATCGATCGGTTCACGCCTTGAATCGATCGTCTCAGACATCGTCAGATGTCCTCCGTTCTTTGACATAACAGGAAATAAAAGATCTATCCTATTTTACATTTGAAAAAGAAAACCCCCAAGTTACATTTGGGGGGAGCAAAGATAGGAAAGAAATCTTGAGTTATCTCGAGTTACATCAGGAATAGGAGATAGGGAATCGGTGCGTAGACTGAGATGCAAACAACCACATTCAACCAAGCACACATACAAAGGGTTTATTGGCCATAACCACGCTATACATCCACCACAAAACTCATTTAAGGGCGACGCATATCGAGTGCATTCATATTACATATCATATATGTATATTGGGATTTGTGGATTTAGGATTGGACATGCATAAAGACAATTTTATTCGCATCATATGCAATAAATAAAGGCGACAAAGCAAAATCAATCACATCGATAATCCTAAAGTATAGAGAAGTTGACGTGGATCTGATATCAGTGTTGGGTTATAGGGGAGACAGATAAGGCAGCGGAAACAAAAATTTTCTTCTCCCAAATCCAGAATAAAGGAATCACATCAACATCTATACAATAGGAAGAATGGTTTGTAGAGGCATACCTTGTCCCGAGGCTTGCTCGGTACTTTACCTCATGGCTTGTGCGGTCTTCACCTTCGGTCTTGGATGGTGTCGGAGCAACTCCTGGTCTCACCGGGACTGTCGGGATTGACACCTATCCTCCGAGTGGCAGAAGTCTCGCGCCTCTGAAGTAGTCCACACGGACCACCTGGAACTCCGATCTCCTTGTCCCACAAGGAATCGGAAGGAGTCACACCCTTTTGTTGGCATACTAGTCACCAACACACTCTCCTGCAACCAGTTGCTTTTCTGCAGTTGTCTTTCCCTTGTTGTACCTCCCTTATCGGGTAGCACTTGCTCGGGCTCTCTCTCAGTTACCAAAACCAGAGAGAACGAAAACTTTACAGAGCAATCGGTCTCTAAGTTGTTCTTTCTGAGAAGCCCCCAATACCCCTATATATATAGGAGGGTCTTGGGACATGGTTCTCTATCCCGGGCAATGCGGGATTAAAGTAGGAGTAGAAGGGTTCAAGATTTTCTACAAAACAAGCAACTTGCACCAGCTGAAACAATCGTTTGGTGACCTAAACCGTACGGTTCACACCTGAACCGATCATTTGGGACACCTGAGTCGACCGGTTCATCACATGAGCCGATCAATTCGTGGTCCTGGTCCAACTCAAATTGACTTTCAAATTTGTCTCAGATTTATCAAATATTAATCCTTATCTAAATCGAATTAGTAAAAGTAAAACAAATTAATTTTGCAAAATAGTCTTCTGACTTTCCAAACGATCTCAGTTGGACACATGAGCTGACCGGTTCAACAATTGAGCCAATTGTCTCACCTGTTGAGCCGATTGGTTCACCAACCTGAACTGATTAGTTCATCACATGAGCTGATCGGTTGGGGCAGCAAACTTGTGCAAATCAATCAATCACAGTTTCAATCAATCTGATGCTCCAATCAATCGGTCCAACACCTTGAACACTATGATATCGAACTATCAATCGATTAAGTGTTTAATTGAACTACTAAACTCCTTTAGTAATCAATCTAAACATGGTTTGTGGATAAAACTCCTCTTCTAGGTTAAATCCTATGTGTGTGACCTGGCATGTCCATTTCACGTTGGCAGTGAAAGTCCATAACACTTATGACTTCACAAGCAAAGAGCGGTGCCTAGTCACACTTCAGTGCTACTCAAGTGAAATAGAAAGTTGGAGAACAACTTTCAATCCTACAATCCATGAATGGTGTTACAACGAATGTATAATTCCTTTGTCACTGATATCCCGAATGAACTCAAGGCATGGAAAAGTCATCCTTTCAACGTTCATTCACTTTCTTGATCTCAGAGTAGATTGGAGGAGATATGTATGACATCAATATCACATACTGATTCACACATGCGTGCGCACACCTATCTCAATCCTACTCATCAAGTGGCCATGGATATCAAACTCCCTCAGGAGGGACAAATCCCATATCTATCACTCACCCCTCAAAAAGCCCCATGTGTCAAAGCCACCCAATCATCACCTTTATAACAACCCATGTTTCAAGATTGTGTTTGATGATGTCAAAGTGTGCCCAATGACATGTGTTGAGTGCAGTGATTTCAGGTCAAAGAATCACACTCACCACCATCACTGTGAGAACTGACTGTGACTACCATGTCATGGTTCCATGTGTCAAACTCATAGTGGGTCTGTCCGATAAACTTGTTCTCTAACAAGTACCTATGAGTTTGGTTTGATATCTCCATCATGACTAATGAGATTCTGTCATCAACCAACGCCACAATCTAATCTTGTGTGTCATTGTTGTCTATCTACCTTCCACAATGACATCCGACTAGGTACATAATAAGAATATACAAACTCTTAGCATCCGTATGATCTCATCGTTCAGGTCCTAAACCTGAAGGCATACGTCATTGAGTACTGTCATTCTCTAGACATTTAATTTGTTCTATCATTATCTCATATGATTGAACCAGAAAGAATTGGAAGCTTGCCTTTGATGTTTATCAAATCAATCTTAATATATCCCACCAATCATCCCATGATTGGCTCTCAGGGCATACATACCAACAATATATACAAGGGTGTCAAGTGGACGTCCACTAGAGGGTTGCTCCACATGTGCTCGCCCAAACCACCACTTGTCCAAGCTATGCCACCTTGTTAGCAAAGAGCAACAAGTGTCACCAAGGGTGACACAAACAATGCTAGTTCAAGAAGGGTGTGTATCACCCAACATGGTGCCATGGACGATACACCACTTCCCGACACACTCTTGGCCGATACAGCCTTTCCCGATACACTAAGCAAGGAGGTGGCACCAAGCTCAAACAAGGCCCAAGAAAGCCCAACATCAAGCCTAAGCTTCAAAAAGCTCAAACGAGGCCCAAAGCAACTCAAGCAAGGCACCCAACCCATCCTCTCAACTCTACAGGATATAAGGAGAGAGAAAGACATCTCTCAAGGTGACAAACTTGCACACCAACCCTAAAACTTGGGTAATTTGCAAGTTGCACCTAAAGCACAAACAGAACCCTAATCACAACTTAGGTGATTAGAAAAAAATCTAAACACAAGGTTTAGGTAAAGCAAACAGGGTAAGCCCAAAATGGAGGTCAAGTTCCTTACATGACCGGTCCGACTGGCCGATCTAGTTTGGTTCTTAAAACACTGATATAAACACCAAAATAAACAAATCCAACACCTAGCCATTCAAGCTCATTAAATGTAGATCAACAATACAACCTTGACCAGAACCTAAATTAGGCAACCAAACCTCAACTTGCTTTCCATGCATGATCATATGTAGTTTTCTCTACAAACAAAGGGACAAAAGTTACTAGACTACAACGAAAGAAAGAGGTGCAAAAGGGTGTGGAAGAAAAAACTACCTAGGAAGGAGCATGATGGAGGAAAATAAAAGACAACAAATTTTGGGTTGAGTACATAGATGGACTTATATGAACAAGGGACAAGAAAAGAAGTATGTGCCTCCTCTTTTCCGATCTCTAAAACTATCAAGTAAGTAGCGGGCACTGGCCGGGACCATGGCCATAAAAAAATGAAACCCTTATGTTGGAACCTCCATGATTTGGGCACCCTTGGAACATCTTCCTCTCTTCGTTCTATATGTTGGAGAGAGACTCCCAATGTAGTTTTCATGATGGAAACTATGTCAGATGTAAAGGAGCAGGAAAATAATCTTACATAGTTGTGGTTTCGAAAATGGTTTGGTATGAATTGCAAGGGCAAATCAAGAGGCATAGAGCTCTGGTGGAGAGGAAACAAGGTGACTAAAATCATTTTATCAATGCCACATCTAGGAAGATATCGGCAATAATGACCAAGAAGATAGTTTTACTCTTGTGGGAATGCATGGTTGGGAAGCAGTCAATTAAAGGCATAACACATGGAATCTAATGCACAATGTTAAAATGGTTTCTAACTTACCAATGATTATGGGGAGATATTATAATGAAATTATGTCTCACATAGAAAAACTAGGAGAACAACTAAGGCCAGAATAGCAAATTAAGAACTTTAGAGATGCTATTGATAGATGTCAATGGTTTTACTTAGTGCAAATGTAGACTTGAAGGATGAATCATACTAGAGATACTTGACCTTTTTGTGGAGGACGAGGCATGGTATGACCTTTTCAACACCATAAGAGTCAAACAATTTTCCAATATATAAATATGATCATGGTTCCAATATGATATCGAAAGAACATTTTTGAATGTAGTACAAGGAGGGGAAGAGATTTAGATTTGAAACCCTCTGTATATCATCTCTAGAACGTAGGGTTGTGGTGGAAGAGGGGTTGTGGTAGAAGAGGCATGGGGGAAACTTTCTACTTGGACCTCCATGCACATACAAAAATTTGTGTTGAAAAGCTGGAACAATGGGCAACAATAAAATTTGGGAGCACGAAAAAAGATATCAATAAAGTGGAGTATAGTTTGATGCAGGTGCATGGCCAACCACCTTGTGCTTTTATAATTGAAGAATGCACACATTTTTCAATACAACTTCATGAGCTACAAAAATAAAAGGAAAGTTATTGGCATGCCAAAGCAAGAACAAATAAAATGAAAGACATGGACAAAAATACAAAATATTTCTACAATAAAGCTAGCCATATGAACATTGTTAAGGGATTACTAAATTAGGATGGAAGTAGGAAGACCAATCCAAATGACCTTTAGAAAATTATATCAATTTTTTTCAACACTCTTTTCACAACCCAAGACCAGGAGGGGTGGAAGATCTGATTGTAGGGATGTTGGCGTTGATAGAAAAAGAAGAGGCGAAAGAATTAGACAAGGAGTCCACTATGGATGAAATATGGAGGGATTTAAACTAGATGCATCCAAATAAGGCTCCAGGACAAATGGTGTGAAAATAGTCATATACCAAAAGAAATGGGACATAGTGAAGAATGGAGTTTTCTCCTTTATCACTAATTGGTAGGAAGGAAAGATCTTGCTAGATGGTGTTCATGATATTGATATCATGCTGCCACTAAAAGTCTAAGAACTGAAGTACATCTATGAATTCATACTGATAAGCCTATGCAATGTGCCACACTAAATAATTACCAAGGTGCTAGCTAGCAGAATAAAGTATGTACTTGACAAAATGATATCAGAGGAACATATAGCCTTTGTGAAAAGGTGCCATATAACAAACAATGCTTTGGTGGCATATGAGATTTTCTACATAATGATATAAAAGAAGAAGGGCAAGGCAAGATTCATGGTTGTAAAGTTGGATATGAGTAAGGCGTACAACATGATACTAGAGTTTTATAGACAGAGTCATGGAGAATATGGGGCTGCTGAGTATGTGGAAAGGCAAAGTGTGTGAATGCATATCCATTGTGTCACACTTGTTCATCATCAATGGGACTTGGATGGGCTTCATCTAACCTACTGGAGGGCTACACAAGGTGATGATATCTCCCCCTATCTCTTTCTTTTTGGTGCTGAAGCTTTTTCTTTTTCCCTACATAGAGAATTATACAAACCTTCCACATGGGACGAAACCCAACATGCTAGGATCTCGTATTTCTCACCTATTTTTTCCTGATGATAACATATTACCCACAAGGGTGATTACTGTGGAGTGCTCCAACTTAGATGTAATAATCAGTCAGTACAAGAGAGCATCTAGGCAAAAAATCAACTATGAAAAATCAAAAGTCTCATTCAGTGGAAACATCACCGAAGACAAGGAGGAGAGTAATAAAGGAGATACTAAAAGTCTAAGAGGTGGATAGACATGAAAAGTACCTTGGCCTTCCAACAACCACGGGAACATATAAGAAGATTGTTTTTCCACAATCAAGGATAGAGTAATGAAAAAACTACAAGGGTGGAAGGAAAAATTATTACCAAGACTAGGAAAAGAGGTCTCAATCAAAGAAGTAAATCAAGAAATACCAACATATTACATGAGCACATTAAAGTTACCAGACAACATCCTAGAAGAGATTACCAACATGATGACATGCATTTGGTGTGGATCAAAAGAAGGGGAAATAAAAATACACTAGGCAAAGTGGGACAACTTATGCGAGTTTGAGGGGAAGGGAGGTCTGGGATTCAAGGACCTAAAATCTTTAAATCAAGTGTTGTTAGGGAAACAAGGATGAAGATTGGAAACTAACCCATGCATTATGGTGGGAAGAGTACTTAAAGGAAAATACTACAAGAATGATGACATCCGTATAGTAGCCCAAACCCGATGAATCATTTTTGGAGCTATCTAGGAGACAAAGAATGACAATACACGGAGGTTAGGTAATGGCTCAAAGGCTGATATATTCAAAGACAGGTGATTACCAAGCATGTCTTGACTAATAAGCCTCTACGTAGAGGAAACAGATAAGGGACCGAGAATGGTGAGCCATCTCATTGACCACACATCATGAAAGTGGAACATCAACTTGTCATGAGTTTGTTTTAGTCTTATATAGCATAGAAGGTCCTACCCACACCCTTTATCTAAACAACAGTGAGGATGAAGTATAATGGATGCCAGATGTAAAATTTCTGCACTTGGTGAGGTCATCTTACCACTAGTTGAAACTAGAAAATGGTGCCCTAGAAAGATTGGAAGACTGGCAAAAGCTTTAATATATAAAATGTCTACCTAAGATCATTCATTTTATGTAGAGGTTGAGAAACAATGCCCTACCCACAAAAACAAAGCTATACTAGAGACACATTATTGAAGATGAATAATGCAAGCACTACAGACTATATCGAGAGGATGCTTCCCATGCAATCTTCACCGTGCACTTGCTTAAAGAGTGTCGGCATATAGTGAGGCAGACATCTCAGGCCTCAACTCAGACTTGTTAATGCCAAGAGCATTTCTTCAACAATTGCTTCAAACAAAAGATGAGAAGAAAATGGGAGAATGGGCAGTGACATGTGAGGTTGCATGGACCATAAGAAGCAAGAGTCTAATTCAAGAAAAAAATGGTTCATTCCATCTTTGATGGCAATAATTACAAATCTCATAAGAGATTACCAACAATATCATAAAGACATGGTAGTGATACCCATAAAGGGTGAGGAACGAGTCAAGCTCTTGGACAACTCTGCCATTGAAGACCATTAAAGTGAACACACATGCAGCATTTAAGTCAAATACGCCAATCGAGATTGGTGGACACAACGAAGACAACCTTTGAAGGATGTTTGACTCTTTAAGTTGAAGGACGTGCCATCTACAAAGCCACGAAGAACTCCATACAGATAGGGATCCTAGAGGTGACAGGTGAGACAAACTTCAGAGTTATAGTTGAGGCATTGAAGGGAAACAACTACGGTCGAGGGTATGAATGAGTCGACATCAAAGAAATAGCATAGTTCTCCTATATGTTTACCACTTTTAATATTAGCTTTGTCTATATAGAGGGTAACAAAGTCGCCAAAGCTTTACCAGGTGAAGCATCCAGGAACTAAACTTTTTAGGTCTGTTAGCAAGTTTCCCTGTAAAAAAAAGGGATCCGGTCGGAATGTCGGATTTTGTATGGATTCAGTCTATTTTTACGGATTGGGTTGGTCTGGTCGGATGTGGGATGTACAACTGCTGGTGGAATCCGATTCGGTTCGAATTATCAAAAATCCCCCTCGTTGTCATGCCTACCCGAGTACCCGCCTGCCATGGACTGAAGGGGGGACGATGAGGTGAGGTCCTCACAGGCGCCGAGGCCCGCATCGCCTACTAGCCGAGTCTCGGAGCAAATCATGCAAGCAGCAAGCGTTGTCATCGCTGTCGCCGCCGGGGTTGAGGAACCATCGTTGTCTTGTGCTCGTGGCGGGGGGTCTGGCCTAATCGCAGCACCATCGTCCATCGAGGGCGCGCTTGCTCTGCCAGTCCGCCCTCCCGAAACCTTGAGCTGCAGAGGAGGATTCCCGCAGGACTGAGCGTTTCCCGAATGCAGGGGTAAGATCACTCCCACCAGTTACTTCCTTCTCCAAGGATTCGGCTCCTCGCAAGGTTTGGGAGTTCAATCCGATCAGAACAGAACTCTCGAACCTGGCCATTTTGACCATCATCACTTCCTCTATCTTGCTGGGAGGTTTCGATTCCGGGCTTTCCTAGACTCCCTCCGACCGCCGGCAAGTACGACAGCACTAGCTTGCTAGCTGCTAGCTTAGTAACAAAGAGCTGGGTCATTCGTGATTTATGCTTTATTGGACATGCTACTCATGGTATACCGCCTATGTTCAGGAATGGCAGGATGCAATTATCGGGGGCGCCTTCGTATTGTTTCTCAGGAGCGCCGCTTTGCTTCAACAGATGCCTCAAAACGCTTAAGAAACCTAACTACCCTCTCAAAGTTATTTGGTTCGCCATCACAACAGCGACGGACAAGCGCTCCTCCAAAGTGCTACAAGGCAAAAACAATGATTCCATTGTTTCGGAACAGCTGATCACGAATACGTCTGGTATTTTACCGTCTTTCTCAAGTTTACTATCTCTGATGAAATCTTTTACACGCATCCACAAGCATGATGCGGCTCTTGGGGTTGTGGCAGCTCTGCAAAAGCTTGGATTCAGAATAGACACCACAGTCACGAACTCACTAGTGCCAGGACTGCCCAAGAGCAGGCAGCACTTGGAAAATCTATCTGTAACTCCTCACTTTACCAGCTACAATCTTGCTATCCTCGGGCTTTGCCTGGAGGGAAAATTTCTTGCAGCAATGGATTTGCTCAGGGAGATGGTAAACAATGGTTTTGGAGCCAATATATTATGGGAATCTAATAAGCCGTC
Source organism: Alisma plantago-aquatica (assembly GCA_963693085.1). Taxonomy (NCBI): domain Eukaryota; kingdom Viridiplantae; phylum Streptophyta; class Magnoliopsida; order Alismatales; family Alismataceae; genus Alisma; species Alisma plantago-aquatica. The sequence continues at coordinate 1,027,917,930 of OY856410.1, read as the reverse complement.
TTTGTAAGAGTGGAAAAGTGAAAGAGGCAATGATTTTGATGAAGCAAATGGATGAGAAAGATATAAATGCCAGCATCATTCCATACAGTATACTTATAGATGGATTGTGTCGTATTAGTAGAATTGAGGAAGGGTTCATGCTATTGACAAAGATGCACAAGGAGGGTATCTTCCCTGATTGGGTGACCTACACCATTTCCTCAAAAGCGGTTACCTACAGCTGCGTAATCAATGCTCTACTAAAAGTTGGTCGGTGGATCGAAGCTATAGAGTTGTTGCATGACATGGAAGTACAAGGTATTCATCCTGACGTTGTTACTTATAATAGTCTAATCGACGGCCTATGAGCTATGGCCTTAATAACTAAAATGAGAAAACAGGGTATAAATCTTGACACCTATACATTTAATAGTCTAATTGCTCCACTCAGCAAAGCTAAGAAGTGGAAGGAGGTCACAGAGCTACTAAACGAGATGATAGTACAATGTATTCATCCTAACATTGTTACTTTCAATTGTCTAGTTGATGCCCTCTGCAAAGATGGGAAGCAGAAGGAAGCCGTGGAGGTCGTATATGAGATGAGAGAACGGGGTATCTGTCCTGACATTGTTACAATTAATAGTGTAATTGATTCATTATGCAAATATAGAAGGTTGAACGAAGCCATAAAGCTATTGAATATGATTGAAGAACGAGGCATTCAACCGAACATTGTTACTTACAATTGTCTAGCTCTTGCTCTTAGCAAAGATGGAAGGCATAAGCAAGCCGTGGACTTCATAAATGAGATGAGGAAATGGGGTTTTTATCCTGACAAGATTACATATAATAGTCTAATTGCTGCACTTTGCAAAAATGGAAGATGGAAGGAAGTTGTAATATTACTGAATGAGATGCAAAAACAGGGTATTGACCCTGACATTATCACTTTTAATAGCCTAATTGATGCACTCTGCAAAGATGGAAGACAGAAGGAAGCAGTGGATTTGATATTTGAAATGGAAAAGCGAGGTATTTATCCCGACAATGTAACATTTAATAGTTTAATGAATGCACTCTGCAAAGATGGAAGACAGAAGGAAGCAGTGGATTTGATATTTGAAATGGAAAAGTGAGGTATTTATCCCGACAATGTAACATTTAATAGTTTAATGAATGCACTTTGCAAAGATTTGAGATGGAAAGAAGCTTTAGAGCTATTGGATAATATGATAAAACAAGGCATTGATCCTGATGTTGTTACTTACAAGTGTATAGTTCATGCACTTTGTAAAGTCGGGAGATGGAAGGATGCTGTAGCATTGCTGAATGAGATGCAAAAACTGGATATTGTCCCTAATGTTGTTACTTTTACCAGTTTAATCAGTGCGCTCTGTAGAATAGGGAAATGGAAGGATGTCGTAGCTTTATTAAATGAGATGCAAAAACTGGGTGTTATCCCTAACACTGTTACTTTTGAAATGTTTAACTAATGTGCTATGCAAAAAGGAAAAATGGAAGAAAGTCATAGAGTTAATGAGACGAGAACGTAGGGTATATATCCTAATAGTGGTGCACATAACACTGCGATAGATGCACTTTGTAAAACTGAGAAAGCATTCCAAGCTGCGGACAGATGATGAGGGAGATTGGCGTAGAGCCAGGCAAATGTACCTACAATGTCTTGATCCCTATGGCCTTTGAAGAAGAAGCATTCCAAATAATGGATAAATTGGTAAAAGATGGCTAACAACTTTATTTCCCCTTCACAGGTTACATGCTTACTGACTCCTTTTGTCACATAAATCTAGTAATGGTTTTGCATCTTAAGAGATAGGATGATATTTGATGGAGCAAACCATATGTATTTTTGGTTTTTTATGTATTATATCAGCGAGATTGTGACTAATGGAATATGGTTCATAAATTTAGTTCACTAATGTTAACAATTAAATTAGGCAGCCAATGTCTATCGATGGCTCTACAACTTATCAGTGCATGTTGATAAAATGGCTAAAAATATCTTGCCTACCGTAGCCCTCCAAAGATATATGATTCCACAGTAGTGTCACCAACAAATGCAGCATTATGTATTTGTATTGGCCGGCCTTGATTCTGGTGTTTATTCAATAGACAAGACTTTGAAGTCTCCAATTGGGGCTGGAATTATGTATTTAAATACTAGAATGATCAAGTACTGGGGAGATGAATCTTGATTTACCGCAGCCCATGATGGGTTGAAGGATACTGATTAAATCCTTGGTGTAGCTATTGTATTTGACACACTAACCTCTATATAAGAGAAATTGTATCTCTATTCTTCTCGGAGGATGTTGTTCTCTATTTTTGGTGCTAGATTTCTATGGTGGTTCCCTAGAACCAGCATGCTAATAAAACCTGAACCGTGAGTTTTATCACAATATATTATTATAATTATCATCATATTTGATTAACGATTTTCCATTTGGTAGGATTATTAACATTTTACATAAGAGATTACCCCTCAATCTAACTACATGCCTTTTGATTTTGTTTGAAGTCCTTCCAGAGTTTATGCTTGTGAACTTCCAACATTAGTATGGCAAAAAGAGGAACTTTAAAGGAATGATACCATTGGCAACTTCTAAATCACACGATTTTCTTTTACTAAGCCGCATTAAATAGGTAACTATAGCTTATCAGCATGCTATAAAATCTCTAACTGCTTTAACATGTTAAAGTTAATGTTTGAAAACGCTCGACACTTATTCATTTAGAACTTATATGTGCTCTTTGTGAAACTTTTCTATGTAAAGTCATGTGAAATCAATGTGGTGGTTCCTTCGTTCAACTAATCTGTAAAGTTTGGTAAGATTATTGATATATGTACACCTGAAACCTTACTCAATGTGGCTGCTAGTAAGTATTTTTCCTGTATGATCTCAAGACTAGGTTGGACTTAGCTGATTTTGCTTAATCACTGATCACGTAGAACTGGATTGAATGTATTCATATTTGAATACACAAATATGGATTGAGTTGCATTATTTCATGTCGTTTCTATGGCTTTATATGAAGAAATCACTGTTATTATTTCAAAATACTTTTTGGCTTTCTCGGAAATCATAGAGTTACTTAATCAGATGAGAAGGCAGGGTATATATCCTAATAGTGTCACACATAATGCTTTGATAGGCACACTTTGTAAAACCAAGACAACATTCCTAGCTGCACACAAATGACGAGGGAGGTCGTTGTAGAGCATGGCAAATGGACCTACAATGTCTTGATCCCTTTGGCCATTGAAGAAGAAACACTCCAATAATGGTTAAAATAATCAAAGGTGGCTGACAGCTTTATTTCCGCTTCACAGGTTTCATGCTTACCAACTCCTTTTGAAACATATAAGATGGTATCTGATGGAGTAAACCAACCACGTGTATTTTTGGCTCTTTTATGTATTTTATCAGCGACATCGTGACTTGTGGAATATGTTTCATAAACGTCATACCCAAATATGTTATTGCAGTTTTTTCTTTTGGAGCGCTGACTTAAGACACATTTAGCTACTGTATACATAGAAATAAAAATATGAGTATATTCTTTGACACATGCATATATTCTTTCCATACCCACATTAAGTTCTTCATCCCATTTCTCAGAATTGTTCAACTTTTGAAATTTTATTGTTTCAATGCTATATAAATGCTATAAGATTACTTTGCTTTTTGTATATGGTTATTTCCATATCGAAGTTTTAGACCTTGTTTAACTAATTTCACTTAACCTGGCTCTAGCAAAGCCCACCCATGTCAATTTCTCATCTTTCATTTCATGCTCTAGCATTTTAACTTGTGGCCATTTTTCTTGCCTTTTCACTAGTGTTTACATCATTTTGTCGTTCATATATCTCGTTTCCCTATGTTACAACTCCTTGTAAACATATGTCTGGATATAAATGGTAACAGTTAAGATGATCAAGTATGAAACTGAATGGTTTATGTTTTAATCAACATGGTGATTTGTCTAAATATGTTACTATTTCCAGTGAAAATCAATCAGCTCCGTACCAGGATACTGTCAATATATGGCTATTTAAGCATCTAGCTGGTAATTGGTACAATTTATTAATTCTCTTCATATGCAACCAATTAAATGCCTTCATGGGTTCCTCCAATGGATATGGATGCTGATATCTCAAAATAGTCAAGTCAATTTTAAATATAGTGCACCCATATTTAGTACTATATATATTTTGCACAAAAGCTCCTAGAAAGATCTATCTCCCTCACATTGGTATGCTAGCTAGCACATTCTACTAAGTAACACACACAGTGAGAAACTAAGAACCCATAATTTTCAATAGCTATTTATATTTTATTTTTTCTTCTTTGAAAAGTCTAAATTTGGCCGAAATCAGGCCTTAATAAAAATAACTCAAAGTCTGGGAAAATAATTTTGAACTCAGAAGAATGATGCTGGAAATTTGACTCATGATAGAAGAGACTGAGCGAAGTTACTTTTGCAGCATTTGCAGCTGCAAACCAATGTAGCATTTGTAGTGCTAAAACCAACTTGCCTAACATTGGTGTGGCATTGCAAACATAAATGTTCGAATATTAGCCTATTTAGTTAATGCTTAATAGGTTAATTCGTCTATTGTATACATGGTCCTGTTTCCCATGGCCCATTAGGGTTTAGTCTGCTTCCTTGTAATTGCCTCCTCTCCTATATATATAGGATAAGGGTGTACAGTCTTTTATATCAATTCTATATAAATCACTTTATTATTACTCACATGGTATCAGAGCGTTAGATCCGAACCCTAGAGAGCAAAGGAGAGAGCCTCCTCCTGCGGATGACCGCCTTCCCTTTTTAACTTGGCCGCCCGCCAGGCATCATCTCAGCCACCACGGTCATCTCCTTCCTTCTTCTTTCATAAAAATCCGATTTTTTGTACCCAAGATCTATTATATTCAGACCAAGATTCATCTTCCCAACCCCATGGATCGTGTTTAGTGGTCAATCTAACTTCCGACCAAATACACTATGGATCTTTGCGAGAAACCCCTCTTAAGCACCGCCACACAATTCCATATTCACCACACTTACAACATCACCACAGTCGTTGCAGGTCTCTTCACACATACTGTGGCTTACGCTATTTGCATCCACCCTCTCGCTGTTCAGCCTTGCACTAGCATGGAACAAAATTTCAATCGAAATTGTGAAATTTCGCTCGAAATTTCATTTTTTTACAATCGGACATCGAAACGTCAGTACGCAGGAACAGGCCCGCAATTTCGCGAAAAATTTCACAGCTACAGTCAAAATTTCACAAAACAGGGGGTATTTTAGTGCAAAAAAGCCCAGTTTGAGCCTTGATATTGCGAAATCAGTGTGAAATGCAATACTTATTTCGCGAAATTGTGTTCCATCGATTGGATTTGCTGGGACTTTGATCTTTTAACATTTTTTTGTGATATCTTGCTCTTGAAGGCTGTTTTACTTGATTTTAAGGTATGTAAACCCTCTCCCTAGCCCATCTACTCCTCCTATTTCTACTCCCTTTTCGACATCTTAAAAAATACTTCGAAAATCTTAAATTTCTAAGTGACATTTCTCTTAAAATTCTCAAGGTCTTGAAGTGAACCTGTAAATCTAAGAAACAATAATGTGAAATACGTAACTATACTTATTTTGAAAATCTAATCAATATATTTCATATTGATATACAAAATGACTACAAAAGCTTTTTTAGTGGAAGCTCTTATATTTTTGTATTTTCACTTATGTAACCCTATACATATAATAAAAGTAGCCTTGTACAAAATGTTGTGTAAGTTGTAACTTGTAACCCTAATTTTATTATTATTCATTTATGTAACTCTAAATATATTATAATAGTAGACTTATACAATAAATATACTAACCTATAATATTGTAACTTGTAAGTTGTAACTCTAAGTTATAAAGTCTAGTACTCTAGTTGTTTTAACTTGAGGTCTGCAAGTTAGTAACAATCTAACTATCTAATTGACTTGACATTTCTGTTCATTTGTGCACTCACTCATCAAGACATGGATCCCACCCTAACCTCTAAACATATACATTTATTATATAATCTTGTGTGTCTATAAAGTCTAGTACTCTAGTTGTTTTAACTTGAGGTTTGCAAGTTAGTAATAGTCTAAATGTCTAATAGACTTGGCATTTCTATTCATTTGTGCACTCACTCATCAAGGCATGGATCCCACCCTAACCTCTAAACATATAAATTTATTATATAATCTAGTGTGTCTATGTTTAAACATTGTGTTTGCAAAATTGCATAACTTAATTCCTTCATTTTGTCATCGAAATTGCCATTGAAATTCTATCGAAATTGTTCAGCATCCTTCACTTACAAATGTGGGAGACCCCCACCCCCACATATCCAATATGAAATATTATTGCATATTTGAGTAGATCTTGGTAATTAGATCGTCCTGGTAAATTTTAATGATTTAATTCGCTTATTATCCTATTTAGTTAATAGGTTAATTAGTCTATAGTGTACATGAGCATGTTGCCCATGGCCCATTAGGGTTTAGTCTGCTTTCTTGTAATTGCCTCCTCTCCTATATATAGGACAGGGGTAGACAGTCTTTTATATCAATTCTAAATACAACACTTAATAATTCTCACAATAAATTTAGTTCAGTAATGTTGACAATTATATCAGGCAGTTGGCGTCTATCGATGGTTCTAAAAATTGTCAGTCCAAGTTGATAAAATGGCTAAAAATACATCCTACACGTGCAACCCTCCAAAGAAAACTGATTTCAAAACCGTGTCACCAACAAATGTAGTGTTACTATTTCGTATTGTCCAGCCTTGATTCTGGTGGTTATTCAATCGAGAAGACTTTGAAGTCTCCAATTGGGGCTGGAGATATATATTTTAACACTAGAATGATCAAGTACTGGGGGGATGAAACTCGATTTACCGTAGGCCATCCTTACATCAAGTGGTGATGGGTTGAATGATACTGAGTAAAGCTTGGTATAGGTATTGTATCTGACACACTGACTTCTATATAAGTGGAGCTGTATCTCCATTTTTCTCTAAGGATGTTTTCTATATCTGTGCATGATTTCTATGGTGGTTGCAAGAAATAGTGTGTTAATAAAACCTGAGCAGTGACTTTTATCACAATTTACCATTATAAATACCATCAGATCTGATTGACGATTCTCTATTCTGTAGGATTATTAACATTTTACATAAGAGATTACCCCTTAGTCTCATTACATACTTTTCAATTTTGTTTGTAGTCCTGGCAGACTTCATGTTTGTGAACTACCAACATTAGTACGGAAAAAAGAGGAAGTTTAAACGAATGGTACCATTGGCAACTTCTAAGTCACACATTTCTCTTTTACTAAGCAACATAAAGGAGGTAAATGCAGCTTCTCAGAATTCTACTCGTATGCTGACTTCTTTTCCGTTAACATGTTAAAGTTTATGTTTGAAAAGTACCACTCAACACTTTTATTCATTTAGAACTTATTTATCCTCTAGGTGAAACTTTAAAGTCATGCGAATTCTGTGTGGTGCTTCCTTCATTCAACTAATCTATAAATTTTGGTGTGATTATTGACATATATACACCTAAAACCTTATTTTGCCTGTCTAATATCAAGACTAGGTTGGACTCAACTGATTTTGTTTAATCATTGATCATGTAAAACTGGAATCAACGTATTCATGTTTGAAACGAAATACAGAAATATTGATTGAGTTGCATTATTTCATGTCGTTTCTATATCTTTATATGGAGACATCACTGTTATCATTTCAAAATTCTTTTCGGGTTTCTCGGAAGCCATGGAGTTACAAAATGAGCTGAGAAAGCAGGGTATATATCCTAATAGTGTCACACATAACACCGTGAATTTGACAGATGTGCTTTTTAAAACCGAGAAAGCATTCAAAGCTGCGCACATATGATGAGGGAGATTGGTGTAGAGATAGGTTTGATCCCTATGGCCTTAGAAGAAGAATTCTAAATAATGGATAAAATAGTCAAAGGTGGTTGACAACTTTATTTCCCCTTCACAGGTTACATGCTTACTGACTCCTTTTAGCACATAACCTAGTAATGATTTTGTACCTTAAAAGATAATATGATATCCGATGGAGTAAACCACATGTAGTTTTGGCTCTATTATGTACTATATCAGCGAGATTGTGACTTATGGAATATGGTTCATAAACGTCAAACTTAGATATGTTATTGTAGTCTTATTTCTTTTGGGGTGCTAACTTAAGACACATTTAGCTATTATATATATAGAAATAGAAACATGAATATATTCTTTGACACATACATATTCTTTCCTTACCCACATTAAATTTGTCATCTCATTTCTCAGAATTGTTCAACATTCAAATTCTGTTTCAATGCTATATAAATGCTATTAGATTTCTTTAAAGCTTTTTGTATACGGTTATTTGCATATTGAAGTTTGAGACCTTGTTAAATTGATTTCACTTAACCTGGTTACAGCAGAGCCAACTGATAACACTCGAATTCATGCATTTATGCTAAACATTTATTCATAGTTCTATATTGATGTTAGCCTTAATATGCCCGAAATAACTCTAGATACTTATCTTTACATAAATTATATATCTTTTGAAGTTAAATTCGCTCAACTAGCCAATTTTGGGACATGCAAGCACCGTACTTGAAAAGATATCGACTCTTTAAGATTTCTCCACGTCATCACGACCACGTCGAGTTCATCACATCATTTTTGCAGCAACCAGTATTCCAACTGTATCGACCGCTACGAACTTCAAACTGTCACGAGCGCTACACCAATTGCGACCGCGACATCTGTCTCGACCGCTACACCTGTCGCGACCGCTATGCTCGATACTGCCGCGCCGAGCCCGACACGGTCAGGTTGAGGACAAGGGTTAGCTGCACCTGTCTTGCCCACACCATCTGTCTTAATCGCGACTCCTGTCTTGACCATAATACCTATCTCGACGGCTACAACTATTTCTGTCGTGACATCTGCCTTAACCACTACACCTGTCGTGACCGCTACGCTCGACATGGCTGGGCCGAGGACAAGGTCAGCTGCACCTGTCTCGCCCGCAGAATCTGCCTCGACCACTACACCTGTCGTAACCGCTACGCTCGGTACGGCCGTGCCGAGACCGAGTGTAGCGACCGAGACAGGTGTTGCGACTACTTATCACATACACCCGCCTTCACCTATAAATACCCACCCTCACTGCCTGGAGAGGGGTTCCACATATTTTTGATTCCTAAATCCTCGTGGGAAAGTTTGAAGGTCAGAAAGGGATGAAATGCCCATCCTACGTCCGTCTCTTCAGTTTTCTTCCATCTATCATCATTTTCCACCACCATTCACCTATTTCCTACCATCCCCAGCCATCTTCACCTCCATACACCCACCAAGCTATTGTTCGGGGTGAAATCAAAGAGAATGGAGGCCAAAGAGTTCAGAAGACCAAGGAGGATGACGCAAATATGAGATCCAACCCAAACGGAGGCTAAGGAGTGCGAGCCACCTCTCCTCTACGGGTTAAATCTCTTCATCTTCTCATTTCTTCTACTGTTCTCCTTTGTTTCTATACAAATGATGTTATTCCATCTTTTTTTGGTGCCGACTATACTTGTCCATGGCTAATTGAGCTCCTTGGATATGTAGCCCATTTTGGGCATGTCTATGTACGTTTATCTTAAGCAAGTAGTTTTATTACGTTTTCTCTTCTATCTTCTCGTTCTGGTCATGATTGCTAGTTTGGTTGATCTCTTCCTTGCTTGAACTTCTATTTCTGCCTATATTGAGAGATTCGTTGTAGAAATAGATAAGAGAGGATAGTTTGGACCGTAATATGAAAACAAGATGGTTCAAGGTGATTTGTACAGAACCATGGACCTAGGCACGGTTGGGCCCAGCCTGGCCCGGTCGGGCCCACCATAAGGTTCTGTCCAGATCACACATGCTCCTAGCATCTCTATATATTCTAGACCCAAGTGGGTATTTGGAATATTCTAAGTTGTTGATTTGTCATCCTCAAAAGAGGTTTCATATCATTGATGGGTTATAGTCACACTGTGCAAAAGCGAGTAGGATGACCCCCACAATACATACTATGTTTGGATGTAGGTTGCTTACTGAAGTGTTCGAGGGTTGTCTATACCCATAAGTGGGTGCATAGACTGCCCAACTTATGGTTACATTGCTAGGAACTCCTCTCTAATTACTAGAATCCGACATATTCTATTTTATTTTCTTTACCTTATTTTGTTTTATTTCGTGACATTTTGCTAGACTAGTTCTAGTTCCAAACTCTTATCAACTATCAGATTGTCTTAACTGACATTAGAGTGAGATCTTAAGCATTCTAAACGTACCCACATCCCTGTGTTCGACCCCATAATAAAGTTACGGGGGTCCTTGAAGGTTTCATGTTATAAATTTAAAAATCTGATTTACCTTTGGGATTGTGCCTCCACTTTTGGAGCGTGCACCTAGGGCCGATCACCAACCCATGTTAGTTTCTCATCTTTCATTTCATGCTCTGGCATTTTAACTTCTGCCCATTTTTTTGCCTTTTCACTAGTGTTTACATCATTTTCTTGGTCATATATCACGTTTTCCTATGTTACATCATCACCTTGTGACATATATCTGGATCTAAATGGTAATGGTTATGATAATCAAGTATGAAACTGAACACTTTATGTTTTGTCTTAACTTCCAATGAAAATCAATCAACTCCGTATCAGGATACTATCCATATATGGCTATTCATGCATTTAGTTGGTAATTTGTACAATTTATTACTTCTCTTCATATGCAACCTATAGAAGGGTAAATATCTTGTATTGATTAAAATTGAGTACAATGCCTTCTCTTTTATAGGATAAGAGAACAAAGCAATAAACACAATTGAGCAATAAATATGGGATATATAAAAAAAGTAACATGTAGAGTAGTTCACAAGTAAATAGAAAATATAAGAATATCTCTATACTCCCCCTCAAGTTGGAGCATAAATGTCAAACATGCCCAGTTTGTCCACTAGAGTCTTGAATCGAGCTTTAGGTAGAAGCTTGGTGAAGATGTCTGCCACTTGATCTTCAATACTGAGATGAGAGGTATATATACAACCAAAAAGTACAGATTCCCGAACAAGATGGCATGCTACCTCTATATGCTTTGTGGGCTCGTGAAATGTAGGATTGCTAGCAATAAAGATAGAAGCTTTGTTGTCATAGAACATAGGAATATGACTAGTATCAGATATATCAAATTTATTAAAGAGTATATATTAGCCTATTTAGTTAATAGGTTAATTAGTTAGTGGGCCTTTTAGTGTCTTGGCTCGTTTAGATTACTTGAGTCCCAAGTCTCAAGGTTTCTTCTTTGCTCTTATATATAAGACAGGGTTGTACCTCTCTTATTCATCTATTCAAAATAGTTCAATACAATATTCTTTCACATGGTATCAGAGCGGTGAATGTTACGACAACGTGAACAGAAAATCCGGCGTGAACAGTAATTCCAACGTGAAAAATACGATGTAAAACAATAACTCCTAGAGAGAGCAACAAAGGGGGCGCCTCCACCTGCGGGCGGCTGCTGCCATCTCCATGGCTTAGGCTGCCCGACCGCCAGGTAGATCCCAACCTCCATGGCTCATCCTCCTCTTTCTTAATTGATCTTATCTTCTTTACGTATGCTGACTTCATCCTTCCTGGCTATCTCCTGTCTATCCATACATCCACTGCCACATCATTCCCGCCCTCGCATCACGCAGTCGTCAGCCACAAGAAACAACCCCACTACCACCAGCCGCTTCAATCAGCACCGCCGGCCAGGCCAACAGCCGCCGCTGCCTGCCCATGCGTCGCTGATGACCGCTGACCCTACACCTTATGTCGTTAGCACATGACTATCATGCCACCACCACATGTATCCAGCAGCAAGCAGCCGCCGACCGCAACCGCCACAGTCTCTGGAGGAGCAATAAATGCCTTCGCAATTGCAGCCATCACCTTTGCCGCTACATCGCCCTGATGTCCTCAACACCAGCCTTTGCCGCCTCACATGGAGAGGATCCACACCTGACTCCGCATGCAGCCTCATGGCATGCAATATCTCTAGAGCCGTGCAGGAGACCGGTATCACCTCCTTCGTTGCGGCCAAGTGCTGCATCAGCTCAGAGACATAATCATCGCCGTCTTTTGTGTCTGTCTGTTGCTGAGTTGCTACCTCATTATCTAGCAATCATATCCCCAGCCGACGATCGCAATCTTCAGCCACCGTCATCATCATCCATGCCCATAGGCCACTTCTCCATATTGCTATCCTGCTGTTATTCATCATGCAATCTCCACCCATTATCTCTGTCCATTCATCCTGCTGTCCTGCTGCCATTCACTCCACTATATCACCCCAAAGTGTTCAAACCCGATATCTATTTTTTACTACTCCCAACAACTTCTCTATCTCTATTGATATTCTGATTCTTAATAAGATCTATCTTTGGCTAATCGGATCTATTTTTAGCCTAATCAGATTTTTCGAGATTAGGTCCATTTAATTTTCTACCCAGATCTTACATTAACCAATTTAGCATATTCTCTCCGGTTATCAGTTTCCATTCTCCACATACTACCTATCTCCATATTACAAATTCCTCTCAAATCCACCAATTCCTTTCCCACCCATCATGTGTGTATCTCTTTTTCCACGTGTGGGGGGTCATATATCCTTTTCTCCACACCAAACACTCACTCTCGTCGTATTTGGTGTGCTAGGGAGATAAAGAGGAGAGGAACAGATGAGGAGAGAGAGTGTGAGAGAATATGAATGAGAGAGAGTATGAGAAGAGATGATATATGTATTCATGCTACTTATTCCAGGCTACATGGAGCTTCATATTGTTCAATACATTTGTTCTCCATTTCTAGACAACATTTTTCCACTGTAGTGTTGACACCAACCTTATCCCGTTCGTACCACATTATGTACATTAGGACATGAGTTTGCTACACGTATTTCAGCCCTCTTGGTTCCTCTTCCTTCGGTGTTAATGGTGGTTTAGTTGATCACTCTTGCTGCATTCTTGAGAGACATATGGGTGCTTTTTTAGACTTCTCAGAAGCTCAGCAATTTCAAGCATGCCAAGTCTACATCTGCAAGGTTGATTTATCATCACCGAGCTGCTTCATCACGTCTTCTCTGAGCTGCATCTATTCTTACGGCATCACCTTCCGCTGATCTTCTTGGGACTTTCCTTGATGTATGATATCTCCTTTCCTGTCAAGCCCCAAGGTTCACACGATAGAGTTATGGTACTGTTAATGCGTCGAAGTGCACTACAATCACTAAGATAATTATCCTAGAGTTCAATCCTTTTTCTACTTTCTGATTAAGATTAGTATAGAAAGGGTCGATCCCAAAGGACAATGTTTTTAAAGTTGTTAACTCTAATCTCAAGTGTTTTGAAGAAATTTTTATTTCTTTTTGGTGTTTTTGTTTTTGGAACAGAAAGTAAAGATCGGGTTTGTGGTTGGGTGATTATCACTAAAGTAAAAAAAGGAAATAAAAGAATAAGATTACACTTAATAAGAAATAAATTTGCCCTGCCACAAGGAAAATTGAGATGATTGTTAGCACAAATAGACTATTATGAATGAAAAGACTAGAATGTAAAGAGAGCAGATCAAACAGTAATTGAATGAAGAGATGGGAAATTGAGGCTTTTAGGGGTTTTCACCACCTTATCCTAGGCGAGAACAAACTAAATCCTTAAAAATGACGAATTCGATGAAGGCATGCAAATTAATTAAAACCCACAAAAGATGGACTCCACATGAGCCCATTGGTCCAGGTGCTCATCCTTTGTAGTTCATCATCCCAAAATAGGAAGATCCATAGTCGTTTCAAAACATCCATGCAATTGGTTTTAATGTTCTAAATCCGGATTGGCATGGTCATTTCCACATGGATTAACATGTGATCAAACCATTTAGTTACTTTGATATATCAACAATTATTAAAACTAAAAACCATCTAGAAGTTGTTCTTAAGGATTAGTCGATTAAAGCCATGGCTAAGGGGTTATTCCCCTTACCTCGATAGGAAAACTACTCACTCATGCTTGTAGAGAAAAGGGATACATAGGAAAGAAGTGTTCTAGCCATAGTCTAGACTTATCAAAGGATTAGTTCCTTAGGCTAGAAACAATCAAATGGCCGACCCTTAATTCCTTGATCTGGTCTACATAAGAGGAATAAGAAAAGGCTAGATCTAAAATGAGTAAGGTAAAGAACAAAATTAAAGAGAACACTTAGCTTGTAAAAAATAACTTTATTGATGAATAGAACTTAAGAACACAGAACGATTGCTAAGAAATCCCCGTACAAAGATGATACAAAATATGACGCTCATGAGGAGGAAGTGACCCTCCTTTTATAGGAGAGGGAGGGGGCTTTTACATTTAGGGTTCTGGACAAATGGGCCTGGCGGCTACAAATTTGAACTGGCCGCACATTGCCAACCGATCGGTTGGGAGGCAAGCCGATCGGTTGAGTGTCTGGCAAGGGCGGGAGTCGGGGCAGCAGTCAGCAACCCTAAGTCCCAGGTGGCGGTGCTCTTTGACCCACTCGGTTTGGGAGGGAAAACTCCCGCTTTGAGGTCTAAAATGATCATTTGAATTTCAAAAGGAACGCCATCTAAATTGAATGTTTGGACGAGACTCGGTGGCTAAGGGATGGCGTCAACAGGTCGTCTGGAATAGGTGAAGCGATTGATTGGAACAGGTGAAGCAATCAGTTGGAACAGGTGAGCCGGTCGTCTGGAACAGGTGAAATGATCGGTTGGAACAGGTGAGTAGCTCGTCTGGTGTTCTGAGTCTACAAGAAAGGCATAGATTCTGGTGAGATTCAAGTTCAATTGTGATAAAAGGAAGCAAATAGACATTTGTTTCTTTTTAGTGGATAAAAATAAGAATTTTCATATGACAAGACTTAAAAAGGATGTGAAAAGGGGTGCTAAATCAGCACACATCAAAATACCACAGACTTAAGCCTTTGCTTGTCCTCAAGCAATTAAGATATCAAAATAATTCATTTTTTTTTGAAACAACATCTTCATTCTCCCTTAATTAACAGTATCTTTTATCCTTTTCATGGCCAAGAAACCCATCTCCTAGAGTCACAAAATACAAGTTATATATTTCTTACAACAAACATTTTTCATAACTTTCTCTTTCAAACCTATAATTTGCAAAAAAGTCTTAATCCTACTTGCGCTTAAACACTCAAAAATTATTATTATTTTGGCATGGGAAATGAGAAAAGGTGAGATGTGGAAGAAGGATCCCTCCTCTATTCGACTCGGGATTTTAATTTCATAGACTTGTGGTTACATTTACCAAAATTTTTGTGTGTGTCCCTATTACATTTACGAGGGGTGTGGAAGAATGATCCCTCCTCTATTCGACTCGGGATATTGACCAATTTTTGTGTGTGTGCTCTTTTTGGCATCTTTTGGCGATACACCCCTATTAAATTTACGAGGGGTATGGAAGAAGAAAGAGAAGGAGCATGCCACCCCAGGCTTAGGGTTTGACGTTCGAATTATTTTCTTGTGCAATTTTTTTGAGTGTTGTTACATAGTAAGAAAAATTGTGTAAATACATTATATGAGAAAAATTGATCAGTTAATCTAATGCTAAAGATAAGAAAGTTTGCATTTGATTCTATTTGATACTCTAAGGCTTTCCATCTTTTTCAAGAATATTGATAATTTTGGTATGGAGAACTTGGTATTTTTTTAAAAAGAAATGAATATTTTGAACAATTTTGTGAAATAAATATTTATCTAATTTTTGAAAAAGAAGATACATCAATTGGCCGACTAGGTAAAGGCCAAAGGTTTGCAAAGGGAAAATGCACTAGATTTTGAAATATAAAAATAAAATGCTGAAAGGGAAGATAAGGGGTGGAACACGTACCACCCACCCCCACCCTAGACTTAGAGTTTTGCTCA
Organism: Alisma plantago-aquatica; assembly: GCA_963693085.1. Taxonomy (NCBI): domain Eukaryota; kingdom Viridiplantae; phylum Streptophyta; class Magnoliopsida; order Alismatales; family Alismataceae; genus Alisma; species Alisma plantago-aquatica. The sequence goes on along the minus strand of OY856410.1, from coordinate 1,027,901,881 downwards.
TCCTGAGCAAACCCTTAGACTGAGATGGAGGGAAGAAAATTAATGTCGTGGTGGATGCTGCTGGTGGGAGTAGTAGTTTCCCCAGTAAGGGGAGTGGGAACCTGGGTAGGCCAACTGGGTCCCATACTCCTCGTAGGATGGGCGGCTAGGGGTATAGTGGCTGCAGTCCACATGCCAAGACCATTCGAGATTCTCCAACTGATCGGTTGGCTCAGTGAGCTGATCAGTTAAGATGATGAAATAACAAGGTAAAGAAAAATGCAGTAAAATGAAGATAAGGATGAGTTGCCTCCCACCAAGTGCCTTGTTTAACGTCAGAGGCTCAATAGATAAGAGACTAGTTTATTGTGATTCTATGGGAGGCTGAGGGTCGGTCAGGTTGAGATCTTCCAAGGATGAGCGTTTGCTGGTGTCTGAAGCGACAAGGTCTTAAGTGGTGATGTATCTTTTAAGTCGATGCCCATTAACCATAAATTCACCCAAAACTTTATCCCAAAGAAGAAATGTGCCATGTGGATAGGCACACTTGACGAGGTAGGGACCATACCATCTAGATTTAAGCTTTCCAAAAAAAAGCCTTAGTCTGGAATTAAACACTAGAACCTGGTCACCTTCTCTAATGTCCTTGCGCTTGATGTGACCTTCATGCCATAGTTTAGTTCAGACCTTGTAGATTCTCACATTTTATAAGCGTTCATTCTAAGTTCATCTAGTTCATTCATTTGGAGAAGACGTTTTTCTCCAGCTGTAGAAATGTCAAATTTAGGTTTTTGATGGCCCAACTGGCCTTGTGTTCTAATTTTATCGGGAGGTGGCATGATTTTCCATAAATCAGCCTGAAGGGGGTGGTTCCTATGGGCGTCTTGTAGGCGGTTCGGTATGCCCACAACGTATCATTGATTTTCAACGCCCAATCTTTCCTAGTGCGACCAACAATTTTCTCTAAAATAGATTTGATTTGCCTGTTGGATACTTCAACCTGCCCACTAGTCTGAGGATGGTAAGGAGTGACGACCTTGTGGTAGACCCCATATTTCTTCAATAAGGCCTCAAGAATTTTCTCTGAAAAATGGGATCCTCCATCAGAAATGATGATGCGAGGGACTCCAAATATAGGGAAAATGATGTCTTTAAAGAATTTCTTAACATGTTTGGAATCATAGGTTTTAGTGAGTACAACTTCAGCCCATTTTGACACATAATCGACTACGACTAATATGTAAGCAAACCCATAAGAAGGAAATGGGCCCATGTAGTCGATCCCCCAGACGTCAAAAATTTCTAATTCCTACCAAGAGGTTAGGGGCATTTGGTCACACTTGGAAATGTTACCCGTCCTTTGACATTGGTCACATGAGAGCACATAATCATATGATTCTTTGAAGATGGTGGGCCAATAGAAACCACACTGCATGACCTTCTTGGCAGTTTTCTGGGAACTCATGTATCCACCATAGGGCCAGAGTGACATTGTACCAGAATGATAATGCTTTCTTCTTGGGAGACACATCGAAAATATAGACCGTCGACACAAAGTCTAAATGGATAAGGTTCATCCCAATAATAGTTCTTGACGTCATGTAAAAATTTAGGTCTAGAATGTCCTTTGTACTCAGGGTGCAATACACCAACAACTAAATAATTTATGAAATCAGCAAACCAAGGAAATTGGGAGTCTATCTTAAGAAGTTGGTCATCATAAAAAGATTCATTTATGGGGGTTTCATCAATTGGGCTATAGATAAGTCGACTTAGGTGATCAACCACGACATTTTCAGACCCTTTTTTGTCTAGGATCTATAGATCAAACTCCTATAATAGCAAAATACATCTTATGAGTCTGGGTTTGACATCCTTTTTGGTCATGAGATAGAGAATGGATGCATGATCAGTGTAAACAATAACTTTAGAGCCAACGAAGTATGAGAAAAATTTATCAAATGCATAGACAATGACTAGCATTTCTTTTTCAGTAACAGTGTAATTTCGCTGAGCTTCATCTAAGGTCTTGCATAGTATATGACATGATGTTTCTTATCAATTCGCTGTCCTAAGATCACACCTAAAACATAATCACTAGCATCACACATGATTTCAAAGGGTAGGGCCCAGTCTGGAGCACGAATGATTGAAGTGGTTGTGAGAGCATTTTTCAAACCTAGAAAGCTATCCATGCATGCCTTATCAAAATGGAAAGACCTCTTTTTGAAGAAGATTGGTGAGAGGTTTTCTGATTTTCAAAAAGTCACGGATGAATCGCCGATAGAAATCGACATGTCTTAAGAAGGCTCGGATGAGTGAGGTTGGGGGTGGAAGCTTGGTGATAACTTCAATTTTTTCCTTCTCGACTTCTATGCCTTGGTTGCTTACCTTGTGGCCAAGAACGATGCCCATCTTTAACCATGAAGTGACACTTTTCCCAATTAAGGACTAATTCTGACTCAATACTTGTCAAGAACAAAGGTGAGATGTCTAAGGCATGAATCAAAGCTATCTTCATAGACGGAGAAGTCATCCGTGAACACTTCCCTAACGGTTTCGGTAAATCCTGCAAAGATGGCTGACATATACCGCTGGAAGGTGGTTGTTGCATTGCACAAGCCAAAGGGCATTCGTCTAAAAGCATAGGTACCAAAGGGACATATGAATGTAGTTTTATCTTGATTTTCAGGATGGATAGGAATCTGATAATATCCCGAGTAGCCATCTAGATAACAAAAGTATTGTTGATGGGCTAAGCATTCAAGAACATAGTCTAGGAAGGGAGGTGGGAAGTGGTCTTTCCTAGTTGCTTTGTTGAGCTTCCTTTAGTCAATGCACATTCTCTACCCTGTGACGGTGCGAGTGGGGATGAGTTCATTCTTCTCATTTCTAATGACAGTGGTCCCTCCTTTTTTGGGAACAACTTGAACTGGGATGACCCATGGGGAATCAGAGGTGGGGTAGATGATTCCTGCAGTCAAAAGTTTGATCACCTCTAGAAGGACAACTTCCTTCATGTTTGGGTTGAGTTTTCATTGTGGGTCTTGGGAAGGTTTGTTGTCTTCTATCATTGGGATTTTGTGAATGTAGATGGATTGATCTATTCCAACCAAATCAGTCATTTTGTACCCCAAGGCAATTCCTTTTTTCCTAAGTTCACCCATAAGTTTGTTATCTTGTTCAAGGGTAAGGTCAGAATTTATGATGACATGGCACAATTGTTGTTCATCAAGAAATACATATTTCAAACCTACGGAAAGAGTCTTCATTTTTGGGGCCTTGGGTGGTTCATGTTTTTCTTCTAGGATGGAGATCATTTTAAGGTCCTCAATTTCAGTATTAGGGATCTCCTCAAAATTATCTAAATGAGCCTTACATTGATCTTATTGTTCATTATGAAAATCACATTCAGAGGGGGTAGTGAGGGCTGTGCATAGGGGGTCATCAACTAACTCTCATTCCTGCCTCAGTTGGGATAATTTATCAATGCAATCAAGGAGGTAAACTTCCTCTTGGAAACTAGGCCCCTTCATGCTTTCAAACACCCTAAACTCCAGGGTTTGCTTCCCTAATCTTAACAGAATGATACCAGCCTCAGCGTCAGTCAAGGCTCAGGCTGTGGCTAGGAAAGGATGTCCAAAAATGAGAGGGTAGCACAAATCCTCTTTTATGTCCATGATCACAAAGTTGCAAGGGACATTGGCATCTTTCCCAACCTTAACCAGAATGTCTTCTATGATTCTCATTGGTTTGGTCATGGATGAGTCCGCAGTTAGATGGTCATGGCTGTGGGTAACATGTCATTGAATCCTAGTCTTTTGCAAAGGCTGTAGGGCATGATGGATATACTGGCTCCTAAATTAGCTAGGTCCTTTCTACAAGCATTGCCACATAAGTAGCATCCTATTCCAAAAGAACTAGGGTCCTTCTGTTGTTTAGGCATTTTACTTTGAATTATGTCTGAAGTGCTCCTAGCAAGTTTAACAGTCTCATATTCTTCAGTAGCACATTTCCTAGTCAAAAGGGATTTCATGTATTTGGACCAGGAATGCATGTTTGCCAAAGCATCAAGGAAGGGAATGTCGACATGTAATTTTTTCATAGCCTCCCTAAATTTCATGAAGCGGGTGTTGAGCCTTGTTTGTTTGAGGTGGGATTGAGAGGGAGGTCATGGTTTGTAGATTGGTTCTTCAGCTTCTGCTTGGGGGGGGGGGTTCAGGGATAGTTGGTTCAAGTGTAGCTTCAGGTTCAACAACTATCATGTCCTCATCCTCAAATTCTAGAGGTGGGGTCGAAGGTTTTTTTGGAGGGGGAGGGGAGTGCACCTTTCCCGAACGAGTGGAGACTACTTGAGTTGTTCGAGATGTTTGGGGTCATTTTCAGGCTGCCTAGCAAAAGTGCCGGCAGGGGGTTTCTGTTGGGTGAATAAGCGAGCTAATTGGGCGTCATTCACCTTTTTTGATGAGCTTGTTGGGCAATGATGATTTGTTCCAAGGCAACTATCCTTTCATCAGTTGAGGGAGAGGGAGTAGGAACATTTGGTGGTGGTTGAGGAGGTGGCTGATTGAGATTTTGAGGGGGGGAGGTTCAAGTTTTGAAATTGTTGTGCTTGATATGATGGTTGGTTTGAGTGATTGCCTCGGTAGTTCCCTTGGTTTCCAAAGTTCCTTTGATTGTTGTAAGGGAAACCAGGTGGTGGTTGGTTATTTCTTTGAGGGTAGGGATGCCTTTGTTGGTATTGGAGTTGGCTAGAGTTTTCAGCACCAGAAACATTCCCATATTGGAAGCCATGATGGTTTCTACTCTGGATGGGGTTGTAGTAACCTTGTCCTAGTACGGTGTGGATTGAGTTGAGGTCTTCTAGTTGTTTTCCCATTTCTAGTTGCATGGGGGTGTTGAGGTATTTACAGTATAGGGCAGTGTTATCATATCCTTGACAGATGCCACAAAGAGAGTCTACAACTTTATTTGTTGGGGTAACTCTCTAAAGGTGCCCAGAGATGACTCTAACCGATCTTGTTTTAGAGCAATAAATTTAAGGCTTTCTGCTATGCTTTGGATATCAGGATTAACTTCAGCCTTGGCTACCTTAAGGACCCCACTAATTCCCCTTCTAGCCCTTGTTTCAGAAGCACGTTTAACCACCTCCCATGCACTGCTCAGGCATTGGTGCATGAAATTTCCTCTAGATGAGGAATCAAGAAAGAATTTGGTATCATCATCAACACCACGATAAAAGATTTTTATGAGTTGGGCTTGAGAGATGTCATGATGAGGGCACATCCTAAGTAAGTCTTTGAACTTTTTCCAAGCTTCTCCTAGGGATTCTTCTAGGGATATAGAAAAGTGAGTGATTTGTCCCCTGAGTTCATAGGTGAGAGAAGGAGGGTAAAATTTCTCAAGAAAGTTATTTTGTAGAAGTTCCCAAGTTGACATGTTTTTCACTCTCCATGGTGTTGTACCAACTACTAGCTTTGTCGGAGAGAGTATTTGAATAATCTAAGGAGGATGACATCTTAAGAGATGCCTGGGAGTTTGTTCAAAGAGAAAAGGTCAATGAACCTTTGAAGATGATCCTGACAAATTTCCCCATTGTTGTCATAGAATGGGTTTGCTTGGATCATAGTGATCCATTGATTTTAGATTTCAAATTGGGGGGCAACAATGTCAGGAGGCACGACTGGGTGTTGGGCATATGCAGATTTGGGAATGGAAAAATCTTTCAATTGTTTTTGCCTTTTGGCTTCCCTCCTATTGGCCTCTAGAGTTTCTTGTTCAGCCATGTAGGTTGCTCGCCAAGAAGCTTCTCGCCAAGAGGCTTCTCTAGCCGCTTGGTCGGCTAAGATGTGCTCTCTTTGAGCTGCTAAAGCTTGGTTGATCCTACGAGCAACTTCTTCCTCGTCCATCCTATTTAGATTTTGGCAGTTTAGACGATAAAAAGTTCTATCTATCTCAGGATCAAACGATTGAAAATCAGCGTTCGAGTGTCGCATCATTTAATTGTGTGCAGAAAAAACAGACTAACATAATGGAAACTCGACAGAAGGAGTTGTACTTCCAGAATGTTACTTGGAAGGCATAAACAAATAAATCAAAAACAGTTTTCAAAAGTTTTTAGGGGTTTGAGGAAACAATCCGTTGTCCCCGGCAACGCCGCCAAATTGTTAATGCGGTAAAGTGCACTACAATCACTAAGATAATTATTCTAAAGTTTAATCCTTTTTCTACTTTCCGATTCAGGTTAGTATAGAAAGGGTCGATCCCAAAGGACAATATTTTTAAAGTTGTTAACTCTAATCCCAATTGTTTTGAAGAACTTTTTATTTCTTTTTGATGTTTTTGTTTTTGGAACAGAAATTATTGATCGTGCTTGGGGTTGGGTGATTATCAATAAAGTGAAAAAAGAAATAAAAGAATAAGATTGCACTTAACAAGAAATAAATTTGCCCCGCCACAAGGAAAATTGAGATGATTGTTAGCACAAATAAACTATTATGAATGAAAGGCTAGAATGTAAAAAGAGCGGATCAAATGGTGATTGAATCAGGAGATGAGAAATCAAGGCTTTTAGGGGTTTTCACCACCTTAGCCTAGGCGAGAATAAACTAAATCCTTTAAAATGACAAGTTCAATGAAGACATGCGAATTAATTAAAACCCAATAAAAAAGATAGACTCCGCATGAGCCCATTGGTCCTGGTGTTCATCCTTCGTAGTTCATCATCCCAAAATAGGAAGATCCACGGTCGTTTCAAACCCTCCATGCAATTGGCTTTAGTGTTCTAAATCCATATTTCCATGGTCATTTCCACCCAGATTAACATGTGATCAAACTAGTTAATTACTTTGATAGATCAACAGTTATTAAAACCAAAAGCCATCTAGAAGTCGTTCTTAAGGATTAGTCGATTAAAGCCATGACTAAGGGGTTATTCCCCTTGCCTCATAGGAAAACTACTCACTCATGCTTGTAGAGAAAAGGGAGACGAAGGAAAGAAGTGTTCTAGCCATAGTCTAGACTTATCAAATGATTAGTTTCTTAGGCTAGAAACAATCAAATAGCCGACCCTTAATTCCTTGCTCCGGTTTACATAAGAGGAAGAAGAAGAAGGCTAGATCTTAAATGAGTAAGGTAAATAACAAAATTAAAGAGAACACTTAGCTTGCAAAAAATAACTTTATTGATGAATAAAACTTAAGAACACATAACGATTGCTCAAAAATCCCCGTACAAAGATGATACAAAATATGATGCTCATAAGGAGGAAGTGCCCCTCCTTTTATAGGAGAGGAAGGGGGCTTTTACATTTTGGGACAAATGGGGCTGGCTGCTGCAAATTTGAACTACCCGCACATTGCCAACCGATCGGTTGGGAGGCAAGCTGATCAGTTGAGTGTTTGTCAAGGGCGGGAGTCGGGGCAGCAGTCAACAACCCTAAGTCCCAGGTGGGGGCACTCTTTGACCCGCTCGGTTTGGGAGGGAAAACTTCTGCTTTGAGGTCTAAAATGATTATTTGAATTTCAAAAGGCACGCCATCTAAACTAAATGTTTGGACAAGACTCAGTGGCTGAGGGATGGCATCAACTGATCTTCTAGAACAGGTGAAGTGGTCTGCTGGAACAAGTGAAGCGATCAGCTGGAACAGGTGATTCGTTCGTCTGGAACAGATGAAACGATTGGTTGGAACAGGTGAGCAATTCGTCTGGTGTTTTGAGTTTGCAAGAAAGGCATAGATTCTGGTGAGATTCAAGTTCAATTGTGATAACAATTTGTTTCTTTCCAGTGGATAAAAATAAGAATTTCCATGTGACAAGACTTAAAAGGCTGTGAAAAAGGGTGCTAAATCAACACGCATCAGGTACCTATATCGTATCACCAACATATCATCCGTTCATGTTCGTGCCACGTTATGCACGTCTTTCAGTGAAGTAGTCGTAGTCATGGTATTGATGGTCGTATGCTCCAAGTGACGAATTGCTGCTATAGTATTCAGGTTCCATTTCAGATGTTCTTCATTCCAGATACACTCCAAAAGACCTTCATCACAGCTCGAGGATATCCAACATGTAGAATACAATTTCAGAGAAAAGAGGCGTCGTCGTATGATTTAGGGGGAGTATTGTTTAAGGGAGAGTATCAATCTTTTGTATGGGGAGTGATATTTATCTTTTATCATTTCTATCTTTTCTTTTATGGAGTCCTGTAACTCCAAGCTTGGACGTGTTTCACCCATGATCCGGCTTGACGGGGAGTGTTAAAGAATATATATTAGCCTATTTAGTTAATAGGTTAATTAGTTAGTGGGCCTTTAGTGTCTCGACCTGTTTAGATTACTTGAGTCCCAAGTCTCAGGGTTTCTCCTTTGTTCCTATATATAGGACAAGGTTGTACCTCTTTTATTCATCTATTCGAATCAATTCAATATTATATTCTTTCACAAAATTCTTTGAGAAGACTTTGCCACATTAGTTCACATGCAATATGGGCCATAACTCAATATTATGCTTTGACATTGGATCTAGCTACCACACTCTTCTTGTTTCTATGCCAAGTAACCAGGTTGCCTCCAACAAAGGTGCAATATCTAGATGTAGATTTTCTATCACATCTACTCCCCACATAATCATATATTGAGTAAACAAAAAGATTGCAATGTCCATGTCTTTTATACAATAGACCTTTCCCTGAAGAGCTTTTTAAATATTTTAGAATGTGGAAAACAACATCCCAGTGACATTTTCGGGGTTTATCTAGATACCTACTTACAAACCATACAACAGAAGTATATCAACTCCCTGACAGTGAGGTAAATGAGCTTGCCAACCAATCTTTTGTATCGATGGTTATCAGGATAAGGTGGAGAAGTTTCATCAACCCAATTAGTGTTGGGATCTAGAGGAGTGCTGGCTAGCTTGGATCCAAGCATTCCTGTTTCCTACAAAAGATCTAAAACATATATGTGTTGTGAGAAACATACACCAGCAGATGACCAGGACACTTCAATGTCTAAGAAATATCGAAGTTTGCCAAGATCCTTGGTTACAAAGTGCTTTTCTAGATAAGTTTTGGTTGCCTGAATGCCTTTGGTTTCATTGCCAGATAAGATAATGTCATCTACATAGACAATAAGAATGACAAGACCAACACCAATTTTCTTGATAAACATAGAGTGATCTGAATGAGAACGACAAAAGTTGAATTTTATGAGAATCTAAATCAGTTTGTCAAACTAGGTTCTAGGATTTTGTTTTAGTCCATAAATGGCTTTCCTCAACTTGTAGACTCATGAAGAATACTCTCCCTGAGCAACAAAGCCAGATGGTTGCTCTATGTAAACTTCTTTATGCATGTCTTCATAAAGAAAGACGTTTTTTTATCAACAAAGATGAGAACTCTTACAGAATTGAGCCTAGCAACATGAGAAAAAGTTTCAAATAGTCTACCCATAGGTTTGAGTGTACCCTCTTGCTACCAGACGTGCTTTCAACCATTCAATCGTGCCATCGAGCTGATATTTGATGGTGAAGATCCATCAACACCCACCAGTAGGACAAGCATGAGGACGATCCACAAAATCCCATGTCTTGCGATATGAAATGGCCTTCATTTCAGCTTCCATTGCTAGATGCCAGGAAGGTATTTGTAGTGCTTTGCAACATTCTTTGGGATAGATACAATAGAAATAGCGGCAGTAAAACAAGAAAAACTAGCACCCAAGTTAGTAGAGGAACATAAATGACTAATCAGATGTTGAGTGTAGGAGTGGACACCTTTCCGGAGATTGATAGGAAGGTGTAAGTCAGAGTGTACCTGAGTTGTGCTCTGATCTTCCGCCGAAGGAGGATCTGGTTGTTGAGGGGCCATGGAGGGGATAATAGTCTTTGGTCTTTTTCTGTATACTTACAATGGATGAGCTTTAGGCATAGTTGCAGTGGGCGGATCAATATCCACAATATCTGGTAACAAGGTGGGTGTCTAGAGATCACAGGATAAGGTGGCCCCATGATCAGAATAGTATGACATATGTTCAAAGAACACTACATCAACACTAACATACCAATGTCTTGTGATAGGGTCGTAACAACGACACCCTTTTTGGGTTCTGGAATAGCAAAAAAATGCATTTGGTTGAGTGAGGGTCAAGTTTAGACATCCTTGGACGAAGGTTTTTAACAAAGGAAGTGCACCCAAATATGTCCGATGGTACATAAAAAAGCAGTTCATCAGGAAAAAGAATGGTGTATGGAATCTGGTTTTGCAGAATAGAAGAAGCATGCAATTTATAAGGTAGCATACGGCAGAAACATCTTCTGACCAAAAACTCTGTGGAACTTGATAATGAAGTAGTATAGTGCAAGAATCTTCTAGTAGATGACACATTTTTCCGTTCTGCTACCCCATTTTGTTGTGGAGTATATGAGCATGATGGTTGATGAATCATCCTATGAGAAGAGAAAAAGTCATTAACATATTTTTGCATAAATTCAAGAGCATTGTCGGTTCAAAAGATTTTAAATAAATTTATTGAACTGAGTAAGAATTTTAGAAAAAAAGGTAGTGATAGTGTCCAGAACAATGCTGCGATCTTTAAGTAAAAATAACCAAGTTGCTCAAAAGAAATCGTCAATGAAGGTCATAAAGTATTTAACACCAGAATGACTTGTAATTGAATAGGGAGCCCATATATCAATATGTACAATGTCAAAAATGAATTTAGATCATCTTTTTTTTGCAGGAAACACTAAATGTGTTTGTTTGCCCAACTGACACGATTCACAAGAATAACTTTTACTAGCTACAGTAAGAAATAAATGTTTCTGTTTTACAGCAGACGGGTGGCCAAGGCTGTAATGCCACTGAAGTCTAGTCATAGATGAAGAGCCCATCGGTAGTAGAGCCCATCGGGCCCCTCATGGCCTGAACCAATCCTTGTCATCATGTGGAGATCCTGAAAAACACAACCCGAACGGTCAAACGTAATAGAGAACTAAAGACTCTTCACAATTTTATTGATTGAGAGAAGGTTAACAAGGAACTTAGGAACATATAAGATAGATTTCAGATGCATGTTGCGAACTAGAGGAATAGTGCCAATCCCATGTACTATTTGAGAACCATGAACCACTGTCACCGGAGGTAGACGAGTGGATCTTGTTAGGGTCAAAATTAAATTAGAATTACCAGCCATATAGACTAAAGCACCAGAGTCAATGCACCATTTATTTTTATCAGTAGATGGAGCAACAAGCAAGACAGACAAGCCAACATCTGAAGTAGACAGTAGGTTGGATATGCGTTCCCGAAAGAGCTTCTCAAACTCAGACTGGATCCAGGCCGAAGAAGGTTGGGATGAATTGTGATTAACTAAAGTAGAGTCTTCAATTGCATCAGAAGTGACTTGGTTGGCCCATGGGGGCCTACCATGTTTGATTCAACAACGATCTTCATTATGATCGTCACATCCACAAAAGTTACCAAAGCATGGGCTAGTGGTTTGACCATGGCCAGAGGTAGTAGAAGTCCGTCCCGAGGCAGTAGGTGGACGTCCACCACATCCACGACCACGTCCGCGACCACATTCAGTATCAACAAAGCACACAACAAGAGCAGGATGTTCAATGGTAGGAACAAAATTAATGGACGGAAGACGTTGAATGTGTTTGAGCACATCTTGGAGAGTGGGCAGTGGATTATTAGAAAGAATTAGGTCAATGATTCCTGAAAATGAGGAAGTTCAGCAAGAAACTGGGCAAGATGTTCATTCCGTTGCACTAAATTTCCGTAATATTATCCGATAGGGGATGATAGACTTCATATTCATCCCAGAGTGCAGAGCATTGGTTGTAGTAGTCTCGACAGAATTGACAGCTGAATACTCTTTTTCTAGGTTCTTGAATATCTCGAACACCTTCTTGGGGTTTTATTGATGAGAGTTGACATGGGATAGCTGATCCCACATTGCTTTGACATCATGTAGGCAAAGGAGAGACTGACTGATCCTCTTCTCGGTGCTAATGACGATCCAAGACATGACGCCAGAGTCATCTTTAGTCCACTGTGCATATGTCTGTTGCATCTTATCATCTGCCGACGCATCAGGAGGAGCTTTAGGGTCGATGGTGATATGTGAGTAGTGACCTTGGTTCTTCGCATAAAGAATAAAGGATGCCCACCAAAGATGGTAGGTGGAGCCATAAAGTTTCAATGTGGTGATGCACAAAGAATGTGGAGGCTCAACAAATGCCATAATGCGCATAGTGGTAGCTGAGATAGAGAAGGTAGAAACAATATTAGATCTGATGTTTAGATCAGGAAGATCCACATAGGAGCAGCATAAAGTAAAAGAAGTAGACCTACATCATCATGATGAAAGTGAACACCATGTAATGCAGGAAACATATAGGGAGAACCGAAAGGCCTCTCAAGATGGTGTGATAATGGAAGGTGAGAGGGAGTGGTTGATGATGGCTGGAAGGGAGTTTGAGAGGAGGTGGCCAACGACGTCAGGAGGCAAGACCCAGGAGGTGGCTGGCGGTGGGTGGAAGGGAGGGTTGAAGGGGATGGTTGGCCTTGGCGGGAGACAGGAAGATGGATGGCCGGTGGGTGGAGGTGGCTGGCGGTGGGTGGAAGGGAGGGTTGAAGGGGATGGTTGGCCTTGGCGGGAGACAGGAAGATGGATGGCCGGTGGGTGGAGGTGGCTGGTAGTGGCGGAGGGAGGTTGGTGGTGGCAAGGAGGGATGGTAGGGTGGCTGGCGGAAGCAAAGAGGGCTTACAGTGGCAAGGAGGGGCAGTGGGATGGCCACCGGTTGTAGGGAGGGGTGACAAGAAGCAGGGAGGGAGGGGCGATGGCTGGCAGGGAGTGGCTTCGGGCGGCTTAGAGGCAGGATGCGTCAGGCGGGAGTCGGGCGAAGAGTGGGTGCGAGGGGGGATGATTAGGAGAGAAACATCTCAGTGGTGATCATAGCCATTGTCTGATACCATAAAGAAGGGTAAATCTCTTGTATTGAGTGAGTAAAACTGAGTACAATGCCTTCTCTTTTATAGGATAAGAGAATAAAATATGAGATAAATAAATAAAAACAAGTAACATGTAGAGTAGTGTACATGTAAATAGGAAATATAAGCATATCTCTATACAACCAAATAACTACCTTCATTGGTTGCTCCCATGGATATGGACATTGATATCTCAAAACACTCAAGTCTACTCTAAATTCAAAGTGCCATATTGAGTATTATATATCTTTTATGCAAAAGCTCCTAGAAAGATCTATCTCCTTCACATTGGTATGCTAGCTAGCACATGCTACTAAGTATTACACATAGTGAGAAACTAAAAACTTTCATTTTCAATAGCTATTTATATGTTTTTTATGCTATAAAAAGTATAGATTTGGCCGAACTAGACTGAATAAAAAGAACACGTAGTCCAAAACAATAATTTGAAGTCAGAAGGATGATGCTGAAAATTTGACACATGATGGAAGAAATTGAGCAATGATACTTCTGCAACATCTTCAATTGCAAACCAATGTAGTTCTGGTAGTGCTAAAAATAGCTTGCCTTATATTGGTATAACATTGTGTGAAGATAATAGGAGTTTATTAAGATATGTAATACAAGCATAGGCACCCTTCTTATATAGTATAGGAGTCCACACTATAAAAAGTTTACCAATATGGGACAAAAGACAAGACACTAAAGAGTGCACAAAATAAACAAATAAAACTAAATATATTAATACTCCCTCTCAAGATGGAGCATGGATATCATGCATGCCCAGCTTGTCCACCATAGAAAGGAATCTTGTCTTTGGCAGTGATTTTGTAAAGATGTCAACTAGTTGATCTTCAGTCTTGATGTATGAGTGTCTATGTGTTTGGACTTTCTAATGATAGGAGTCCACACCATACAAAGTTCACCAATATGGGACATAAGACAAGACACTAAAGAATGCACAAAATAAACAAATAAAACTAAATATATTAACACTCCCTCTCAAGTTGGAACATGGATATCATGCATTCCCAACTTGTCCACCATAGAAAGGAATCTTGTCTTTGGTAGTGATTTTATAAAGATGTTAGCTAGGTGATATATAGTCTTCATGTATGGAGTGCCTGTGCATTTGGACTCAGTGACGAAGTGAAAATCTACCTCAATATATGTGGTACGCTCATGGAATGTTGGGCTACTTACAATGAAGGTGGCTTCTTTATTATCATAGTACATAGGAATCAGGGCAGGATCATAGACTTCAAATTCTTTTAATAGTCTTTGAACCCACATGAGCTCATAAGTAGTATGTGCCATGGCGCGATACTCAACCTCAACACTAGATTGATCCACAACCACCTGATTTTTGCTTCTCCAAGTGACAAGGTTACCACCTAGAAAGGTGGAGTAACCTGAAGTACATTTACGATCAACCCTACTGCCAACACAATTTGAGTCAGAGAAACCAGAAATCTTGTAGTGCCCATTGTTTCTATATAGAAGACCCTTTCCAGGTCAACTTTTTAAGTATTGGAGAATGTGGCACACATAATCCCCATGACATTGTTAAGGTTTTTCAAGGTACCTACTGATAAGTCCAACAATAGAAGTGATATCTGATCATGTAATTGTGTGATAATATATAATTTTTGCTGTCAGGGTAAGGAGAAGAATCATCATCCCAATTGGTATTGGGGTCTAGAGGAGCGTTGATTGGCTTGACACCCAACATGCCAGTCTCTTGTATAAGATCAGGGACGTACTTGCAATGAGATAGACAAACTTCAAAAGAAGAATGAGATGCTTCAATTCCCAAAAAATAGCGTAGCTTTCCTTGATCTTTACTAATGAAATGTTTTGTAAATATTCCTTGGTATCCTGGACTGATGGTCACTCCTGAAAAGGATGATATCATCCATATACACTATAAAAATAATAAGACCCTCACTATCTTATAAATACAAAATGATCGGAATGCGAGTGTGTAAAGTCAAATTTGAAAAGAATTTGACTTGATTTATTAAACCATGCTCTTGCCCTCTGTTTCAGTCCTATGATGCCGAACTTTAGCACAATCCCCATGAGCAACAAATCCAAGAGGTTGCTCCATATATACTTCCTTACCCAGGTTCAGAAGTACATGCACAAATACGGATACAGACACGGCCGTGGACATGGACATATGACACATCAATTTTGGAAAATGTAGGACAAGGACACATAAATGGACACATTGATTTTGTTAATATTTTTTTAAAATTAAACTTATATATATTTATAAGAAACAGAAAATAAGACAATCTTACTTTATTTAAGATATAATTAAAAGGACTTAGTTTTGGAAACGCCGTGGCTGTTTCATGCATCCTAGACGCGGCGGTAAACCGCCCGCACGCGTCCCAGCGTCCCAACTGGCCACCTACCACTGCAGCCTTTGTCAGATCAGCTGAACCGGGCCAACTACCCCAATCGAACCAGCCGGTCTAACCTACCCCAATCGAACCGGGCCACGATATTTCCCCCCCATATTTCCCTAGCTCCCCCGGAGACCTTCCGCTGCGCCCACTTCCGAGGCTGCACCCACTTCCGACGCGCTGCGCCCACTTCCGACACTGTGTCGCGCATCTACAAAAAATACAAAATATATTTTAAATGTATGAGAATTGTGAGTGTGTTAGGGGCTTCAACTAAAGATGGGCGTATATACCAGTATAGTAGGCGCATTGACATCTTAAGTAGGCACATTGTCCTATATCAATCAGGTAGGCGCATTTCTAATTAAGTTAAGCACATTTAGCATTAAAAAGGCGCACAAATAAATAAAGTAGGCGCATTGACGTCTAAAGTAGGCGCACTGACGTCTCAACTAGGTGCATTGCCATCTATCAATAAGGTAGGCGCATTAGCATCTCAAATAGGCGCATTCTTCTAAAGTATGCACATCTACGTCTTATGTAGGCGCATTAGCATATGAAATAGGTGCATTTCTAATTAAATTAAGCACATTTCACATTGAAAAGGCGCACAAATAACTAAAATATGCGCATCTACGTCTTATGTAGTTGCATTAGCATCTGAAATAGGCGCATTTCTATTTAAGTTAGCATCTGAAATAGGCGCATTAACATCTGAAATAGGCGCATATATATCTAAAGTAGGCACATTTCTATCAATATGGTAGGCGCATTAGCATCTGAAATAGGCGCATTCGTCTAAAGTAGGCGCATATATGTGTAAAGTAGGCGCATTACGCGCGTTCATCTAAAGTATGCGCATCTACGTCTTATGTAGGCGCATAGACCTTTTATGTAGGTGCATAGACGCCTAAAGTAGGCGCATTCGTCTACAGTAGGCACACTACGAGCGTTCATCTAAAGTATGCACATCTACATCTTATGTAGGCGCATAGACGTCTAAACTAGGTGCATAGACGTCTAAACTAGGCGTATTCGTCTAAAGTAGGCGCATATAGGTGTAAAGTAGGCGCATTACGCGCGTTCATCTAAAGTATGCGCATCTACGTCTTATGTAGGCGCATAGACCTTTTATGTAGGCGCATAGACGCCTAAAGTAGGCGCATTCGTCTAAAGTAGGCACACTACGAGCGTTCATCTAAAGTATGCGCATCTACGTCTTATGTAGGCACATAGATGTCTAAACTAGGCGCATAGATGTCTAAACTAGGCGCATTCGTCTAAAATAGGCGCATATAGGTGTAAAGTAGGCGCATTACGCGCGTTCATCTAAAGTATGCGCATCTACGTCTTATGTAGGCGCATAGACCTTTTATGTAAGCGCATAGACGCCTAAAGTAGGCGCATTCGTCTAAAGTAGGCACACTACGAGCGTTCATCTAAAGTATGCGCATCTACGTCTTATGTAGGTGCATAGACGTCTAAACTAGGCGCATAGACGTCTAAAGTAGACGCATTCGTCTAAAGTAGGCGTATATAGGTGTAAAGTAGGCGCATTACGCGTGTTCATCTAAAGTATGCACATCTACATCTTATGTAGGCACATAG
The DNA here is from genome assembly GCA_963693085.1 of Alisma plantago-aquatica. Classification (NCBI taxonomy): domain Eukaryota; kingdom Viridiplantae; phylum Streptophyta; class Magnoliopsida; order Alismatales; family Alismataceae; genus Alisma; species Alisma plantago-aquatica. The sequence continues at coordinate 1,027,884,881 of OY856410.1, read as the reverse complement.
ACCTTTTATGTAGGCACATAGACGCCTAAAGTAGGCACATTCATCTAAAGTAGGCACACTACGAGTGTTCATCTAAAGTATGCGCATCTACGTCTTATGTAGGCGCATAGACGTCTAAACTAGGCGCATAGACGTCTAAACTAGGCGCATAGACGTATAAACTAGGTGCATTGCCATCGATCAATAAGGTAGGCGCATTAACATCTCAAATAGGCGCATTAGTCTAAAGTAGGCGCATATACGTATAAAGTAGGCACACTAACATGTAAAGTAAGCACGTTCTTCTAAAGTATGCACATAGACATCTTATGTAGGCACATAGACGTCTTATGTAGGCTCATTAGCATCTGAAATAGGCGCAGACTTTCATTCTCCAAAACTTTCGTTCTCCACAAAATTCCCTCCAAAAATTTCATTCTCCAAAACTTTCATTCTCTGCCCAACAGTTCCCTCCATTTTGTCCCTCCATTTCCACCCATTCCACATTGTAAATTGTTGGCACGGTGCATTAATTGCAGTGGTGCATTAATTGTAGCTTCACCTACCAGCCTGCTACAGTGCATTAATTGCAGCTTCACCTACCACTCCAATACCACCCGCTCAACTCAAAACCACTGGGAATACAGCCGCGTCGGGGACGCGTCAGGGCCTAGCCGCGTCAACATAGGATTTTCGTAATTAAAATAATGAAACCAATTGACAATCGTATAACCAGAACATCGAAACATTAAAGTAGAATATCCATAAAAGAGGCCTTTTCATTTTTATGTCAAATACAAGTTACAAAAAAGAAAATTTGACTTCCATTCATATGCCATGTTCAATACTCAAACTTGATGAGAGATATAGATTATAACGAGAGAGACTGGTAAATTAAATAAGAGAGATTGAAACATGAAAATGTGGAATTCAATTTCAAGATTTTAAGATGTTTGATGGGACTCATGAAATGATGTAAAGAAACCCCGAAACATAAGTTGTGTTCATTTTGAAGTAAAAAAGAATCGAAAGACAAAAAGATTGGAGATAAACAATAAGCAATTTTTTGCAGTTGTAGTAGTCTAGTAAGAATGGACTTCATGGATTCACTTCTAATGATGTAACTGTTGCATTTTAGAATGTTGACCATTAGAAATACATATCTTTATGTCAGTAGTTAATACTCAGTCATCAAAGATGTCATATTAATTGTAAGTCTGTTCATAAGAAATTTATTTAGATACACAACAAAAATTGATATAAATGCACAATTGGATATTTAAGAAAGTGATAAACATAGAAACATTATTAGAACAAGGTAATAATGGATAAAGGTTGATAGTATACCTTAGTTAACCATTTTTCCTGAAATAGATGAAGACCCCAAGTCCAAAAACAAATGAATGAGTTGAGAGATTAAACAAAAACAAGAATAGGGAGAAATTTGTTGATGCTCTAAATGTAAATATGCAATAAAAATAGTAAGAATACACTTGTTGCCCTCGTTTGAATAGAGATGGATTTGATCTAAAGAATAGATGTTGTTTGACTGCGTAGCTATGTGACTAGGATTAGTGGAGAGGCAAGCCTATTTTTTGTGGGTTGTAAATGGGCCTGGTCGTTCAAGGCTGTGTCCACCTACGAAAAATAATTTTTTTTGGACATGGTTGGAGAGGTGCCCAATACGTATTTAGGCATGTCTACGGAGTACGTGTGTCCAATGCGTGTGGATACGACACATGCACAAAGCATCTGCACTTCCTAGCATGCATGTCACCATATAAGAAAGTACTTTTAACATCCAACTGTAACAAGAGCCACTTCTTTTTGACAACAACACAAATAAGAATATGAATAGAATTAAGTAGTGCAATAGGTGAGAAGGTCTCAAAGTAGTCCGCACCATAAGTTAGAGTGTAGCCCTTAGCAACAAGACATACTTTAAGGCGTTCAACCATGCCTTCTGGGTGATACTTCATAATGAAGATCCAACGGCAACCTACAGGTAAAACATGTTCTCTACTAAGTCCCAAGTTTGTTGAGTATGTAAAGCTTCCATCTCCACTTCCAATGCACAATGCCGGGCAGGATGCATGAGGGCCTCAACCACATTTTTAGGAACACATGGATGAAAATCAATAGTAAAGTTTGCAAAACTTGAGCCAAGATTAGCATCAACACAATAAATGTTGATAGGATGGAAAGTACAAGAGTGCACCCCTTTTCTTGTGCTAATCAGAGTATTCATATCAGAGTATACCTGATTTATGTCATGATCTTCCTATGAGTATGAGGGACTGGTTGAGGAAGGGGCCATAGAGGGAGTTGGAGTCTTGCGACATTTTTGATACACCTAGAGAGGAACCTTAGTAGATGGAACAAAAGGTTGAGATGATCCGGCTCAACATTAGCAAGAGCAGCGTATCCACAAGCAGTTCCGTAGATAGAGTCGAACCCATAGAAGAAAAATATGGTGTATCCTCAAAGAAAACAACATCTGCACTAACACACCATTTCTTAGCAGCCAGGTCATAACATATGTATCCCTTCTGAGTTTGAGAGTATCCCAAGAAAATGCACTTAGTCGAATGGGGATCAAGTTTTCTTAAGCCAACCTGAAGATTTTGGACAAAACAAGTACTAACAAAGTGGCAAAAACTCTAGGTGGTAGAGAGAAAAGAGGGGCTCCATGATATAACACAGTATAGGAAACTCAGTTGTCCAAGACAGTTGAGGCCATTCTATTGATTAGAAAACAACGAAGGAGACATCATCAACCCAAAAGTATTCAGGGACATGATGGTGAAACATAAGGGTTCGAGCTACTTCAAGCAGATGGAAATTTTTGCGTTCAGAAATCCCATTCTGCTGAGGAGTGTAAGAACAATGATGTTTGATGGATAGTGCCAAAATTTTTACAAAAAATGCTAAAAAATTGTAGCATAAATTCAAGAGCATTGTCGGTATAAATTTTTTGATGGACTTATTAATTAAGTCTTGATCTCAACAAAGAATATTATAATAGTATGAAGGGAAACACTTTGTCTTTAAGTAAAAACAACCAAATAGCCCTAAAGAAGTCATCGATTAAGGTCACAATGTACTGGGATCTAGACATAGTTGTGACAGATGAAGGTCCCTATATGTCAACATAGACAATGTCAAAAACAAAATTTGAGGCCAGTGTTCTAAAAAGCAGTATGCGTTATGTGTTCAGAGAGGTCACCTTGTACAATATATGTGGTATGCGGGAGAATATGCATTTTTAGATTTTATTTATTAATTTATTATTTTGTAAATGTATATATATTAATCATGAATATACATATTTAATTTGTACAATTCTAAATCTAAATTAGTACAATTACAAGAATAATGGATGCAATCACCACAGCTTAAATAAATACAAACATGCACTATGTTTTAAATCTAAGCAAACATGGATGAATATAAATGTAAAAAATAAGAAATGGAAATGTGTCTATCTGAAAATCAAGAATTAATCGGCCTTGTATGTGGCTGTGCGACCAATTATGCGGCTTGGTCCACTTTTGGGAGGAATTTCTAGTATGCGGTTTGGTAGGTGGTCTGAACCTTGTATGCGGCCACACAGACCACTTTTTAAAACCCTGATTGAGGCTATAGTGTTTTTCTAGAAAAACTACATCGAGTTTGTTTTCCTAATGACATGCTTCACATTTAAACAAAGTTTCAGATACATTAGGAATCAAATACTTGACCTTGGATGTAGATGGATGTCCTAATCTAGAAATAGCCGAAGATAGAAGAGCAGTAGTCGTTGGAGCATCAAGGTAGTATAAGCCGTCTGGTCCTCATGCCCGAACAATTCCTCATCCTTGTGCAGATCCCAAAAGACACATCCTTCTGGGTCAAACGTAATAGAACATTCAAGTTTCTTGATGGTTTTACTAACTAAAAGAAGATATCGAGGGAATCGAGGATCATATAAAGTCGATTTGAGCAAGAAATTATTTGTATTCCAAATATTTCCTATCCCATGAGTTGGGGCTTGAGTGCCATCAACAATGGTCACATGCAGAATAGAAGAAGAACAATTAATTTAGAGAACAATTTTGAATTGCCAGGAATATGGGAAGAAGCACCAGAGTCCATGATACATTTGTTTTTACCATAAGGAGCCAATGATGCTAAAAAGCAAAGTCACCATTTTTACGTGGAACCAACGTCAGAGTCTAAAGTTGTTCTTGGAAGAGATTTTCAAATTCAGCCCGGAGCCATTCCGTAGAAGCAGTGGAGGGTTGGGCGGGTACATCCCCAGTATAGTCAGTAGAGACATGATTGGCCCATGTGTTGGAGTAGTGATAATTCTCCCAACAATGATCCTCAGTGTGATTGTTACGACCACAGAAGTTGCAATGACACGGTCCAATAAGAGGTGTGTTACTTGGTCTAGTAGGAGGGGCATTGCTTGGTGTAGGGGAGGCTGACTATATCCCAATCCTCTAGGGGGTTGGCCATGTTCAGGTCCTGATGGGCCAAAATGACCACATCCTCTACTACCACCATGACCTCTGCTACGACCAAAATCGCTAGAGCGGACTGCAAGAAAAGATGCCTTAGTGGAACAAACAGGAGTAGAAGAGACAGTCATCACAAAGCTTTGTGAGTGAATCACAGTAGAGGATCTGATCTACTACACCTAAAATGGAGGTAGGGAATCTAGCAAGGAACTTGTTGAGAGCTATTTATTTAGTGTTTTATCATTAGTTTGTAATATGGGCCTAAGTGTTCTAGCCCATTAGGGTTGGTCTTATGTCTGTACACTTCCCTATCCTCTTATATATAGGAGCATGATTTCTCTTATCTAATACAACAAATAACTGTCTTTTACTTTCTAAGATGGTATTAGAGCAGCCGTCCTAGGGACCAAAACCCTACGTGAGAGAGAGGGAAAAGAAAGAATGCCCCCTGCGGGCGACCGTCGCCCTTGGTGGTGCTTGGCTGCCCGCAGGGAATTCCTTCCCTAGTTCCCTATCTTCTTCCTCGTCCCTATTCTATCTTAGTACTGGCCACCGCCCTACTGCTGGCCTCTAGCCCAAACAACCATCAACCATCCTTGCCGCCTTCTATGCTTGTCTCTCCTCCACAACTGCTACTGCCTACATGTTCATCCCCAGCGCCCAATCTTCCCGCTCCCTGTGCCACGCTACCGGGCCACCCACCGCCCACTGCCATCATCCATCTGCTGCCTAGCCGCCTACCCCTACGTTGCTGCTGCTCCATGTGCCGCCGCCCCATGACCGCTGCTCACTGCTACCTTGCCACCGCTGGTGGTCCTTTGTCCTTCTGCCGCCACAACGTCGCACGTTGTCACACTACTCCTTGCCACCGGCCCGCCTTCGCCAACATTCCTTGCGCCGCACGCTCCATCCTGTGCCACACTTGTTGCGAATCCTAGCCGCCGATGGACCCTGAATGCATGCCCGCTACCGTCTACTTCTCTGCTACTGTTGTTGCTTGCCCTACAAAGGTTTTCGTGACCACTAATCTATATCGCTGCCCACTGCTACCCACCACTAGTCACTGCTACCAAACAACCCTATATATATTTTTGAGTACCTCAACATATATTTCTTTTCTACTACCCCCATATACACTCTACATTTTGTGCTAATCAGATCCCATTTTTTGCCTAATTGTATTTTTCACGAGGGTTCTGCCCCCGCACCCCTAGATTTATTGCCCTATCGGGCCAAACAAATCCCCTTTTCGGGTCGGCAAAAGATCCATTTATTTTTCTATCTGGATCTCCCTATTCGAGTTGTTTTCTACCTTGACTTGTGTTATCGGTTACCTCCTCCACATATTTGCCTACACAAACCTTGCCTTTGCCATTGTTTTGACTCTCCACGCCAACCACTCTTTGACTCTTTCCGTGCTTGGCATGAGAGGGAGAATAGAGGATGAAGAGTAGAGGGAAGAGATGAGATGGGGGAGAGATGAAGAGAAGAAGAAAAAATTTATTCTGCTGGTCTATTAGACTTCATGCCACATTTACTCCCGATATATGGTTTCTTCTACTGCCATGTGATGTTTTCTGCTACTATTATTGCTTATTCATTATCTACCTCGACTACTGCTATGAAGTTACATATTCAGACGTCGTTCTTACTACTTGTGCTATGATTAGCACATCTTGTTTGCTACTTTGTGCTTTTGCACTTTCTGCTGTTCGTGCTTTATTTGCACGTTGACATTCTTCTGTGGACCGACACTCTCTGGACTCTGTGGACCAGCACTATCTGGACTTTGACGTATGCTACCGTGATGGATACTTTATGAAGAGGGAAGATGATGAAGACATTTATTGCAGACTTTACATGGAGCTTCGTCTATTGGAGCTATTTATTTACTTGCTACTCTGCCTATCGATCTTCTATCTGCCTACATCATCAACTTTTGCTGCTATGCACCAACACTCTCTGGCATGTCCGTGCCTTGTTTGCATGTTGAATCTCTACTTCTGTGTTCCAACATTCTCTGGCTCTTCCGTGCCCTATTTCGCACGTTGAACCGTCCGTACTTTATTTGTACGTTGACAACTACTACTACTGTGATCCAACACTCTCTGGGTTCTGCTACTCTGCCACTGCCACTGTGACCCAACACTCTCTGGCTACTACGTCGATGACTTTGATGAAGACCTTAGTGCGCTATTTTATCCTTGCTCCAGATGATTGTGATGCTGCTTACTTCTGCTCCAGATGATCGAGAAGCTTCTGCTAGCCTACTTGCCTGCTTGCTTGGAGTATCTACTTGAGGGGGGGTGTATGAGTTTCTGACTGTTTGAGTGCTTTAATGTAATATTGAGGGGGAGAAAAATTCTGTATTGGCTTGGTTTATCTTTTTTTTTTATTTTTTCTTTGTTTTCTAGTTTGACTCTCTGTTTGCAAGCTGATTTGGGATTCTCCCAACTTTAGCTTGAGGGTGAGTGTTGAGAGTTATTTAGTTAGTGTTTTATTATTAGTTTGTAATATGGGCCTGAGTGTTCTAGCCCATTGGGGTTGGTCTTATGTCTGTACACTTCCCTTTCCTCCTATATATAGGAGCAGGGGTTCTCTTATCTAATACAACAAATAGTCGTCTTTTACTTTCTAAGAGAACTGTACCAACTGAATTTCATTTCGCTATTGTTGAACTTCAATGATATTGAAGTTAGGGGATGGTAAACTTCAAATTCATCCCACAAAAAACAACATTTATTATAATAATCCTCAACCAAAGTGTCTTTAGAAAATTCCTTTAGTCAGATTTTTAAAAGTTTCAAACACATTTTTAGGTTCTTGTTGGTGAGTACACATGTGCTAACTTATCCCACTTGGCCTTTGCTATTTGAAGTCGTAAAAGAGACACTTATTTTTGGTTAGACACTGTTGATTATCCAAGTCATAATTCTAGAATCATCTTTGACCCATAGGTCATAGACATGCTTAGTTTTCTCTTCAGCAGTCTCAACAGGTTGATTAGATCCTTTAGTGATAAGATGAGAGTACCGACCTTGGGCCTTGACGTACAACTTGAAGGAAGCTGATGTCATATGGTAGTTAGAACATCCAATTTTAGTGTGGTCACACATAGAGTTATGTAGTTATCATTAGAGGCATTATGGAATCAATTTTAGATCAGTCCACACACGTTCATAGTCCAGAAGGGCATGCATCATCATTCTAGTAATCAATTGAATAGTTCAGAGACCCAAGCAATGGGCATTAAGATTGTTTGATTAAGAAACCAATGTCACATCGTCATATTAAACTGACATGTGATGAAGGTTGATTGGAAAGAGCAAATCCCCCCCCCCCCCCCGAAGATTAAGATGAAGCAAGGAGCGGTTGTTGTAAATATAGATCAGACTTCTAATTACATGCAACTCAAAACAAAAAGTAAGGTGTGGATATCCACAAGAGTTTGGATGAAAACAAAAGTGATGGCTGGTGGGTAGAGGAGAGATGGATGAAGGCAGAAGTGGTGGGGCGAATGAAGTTGGCTTACTTGTTGCTAGTGGTGGAGAGGTCAGGCGGAGTGAAGTTGGTAGAGAGGAGCGGCGGAGGAAACATGGAGCTTGACATCCGACGGGTGGGGCAGCATGTAGGGTGGCGGGTTGAAGAGTTGCAGAGGAGAGTAGCAGGCGAGTGATGGTATGTGGATCAAGTGGCGATGGTGGGTGAATTGGGTGGTAGAGAAGGACAGTCCGGTGGCGGTGGGTGGATGGAACAACAAGGGTGGCTGGAATGGATGGCGCAACCAGTAGCAGAAAGGTGGGATGGTGGGTGGAGCGGCTGGTGAATGGAATGGGTGGATCAGACTGGTGGCAGGGCAACACGAGTGGCTGGCAGGGAGGCGTGAGAGAATAGGGAACTGGGAAGTGGACATGGAGCAAGGGAGAGGGAGAAGGGTGATGATGGTTGGATAGGGGGGGGAGGATGATGACAGATATGGGAGGAAAAGAATTAGGGTGGATCAAACCTATCTGATACCATGTGAAGTTAATAGGAGTATATTATTAAGATATGTAATACAAGCATTTGCAAACTCCTTAGATAGGATAGGATGAGTCCACACCATATGTAGTTCACCAATATAGGACAAAAGACAAGACACTAAAGAGTGCTCAAAATAAACAAATAAAACCTAAATATATTAATACCTTGAAAATATAAATTTTGTTCAATAATGTTTACAATTATATTAGACAACCAATGTCAATTGATGTTTCTACAGATTGCCAGTGCATGTTGATAAAATGGCCAAAAATACATCATGCATATTATAGCTCTCAAAAGAAACCTGATTCCAAAACAGTGTCACCAACAAATGCAACAATAATGTATTGTATTGGCCAACCTTTATTCTGGTGTTTATTCAATGGAGAAGACTTTGAAGTCTCCAATTGGGGCTGGTATTGTATATTACAACACTAGAATGATCAAGTACTGGCATGTAAACTCGATTTACCGTAGGCTATTCTTGTAATCAAGTGTGATGGGTTGAAGGATGCTGAGTAATGCTTGGTATAGCTATTATATTTGACACACTGACCTCTATATAAGTGAAATCATATCTCCATTCTTCTAGGAGGATGTTCTCTATTTTCATGTATGATTTCTATGGTGGTTCCATAGAACCAACATGCTAAAACCTGAATAGTGATTTTTATCACAATGTACTATTATAATCATCACCAAACTGATTAACAATTTTCATTTGGTTGGATTATTAACGTTTTACATAAGGGATTATTGTTGGATCTACGATGGACTCTATAGGGGGTGAATAGAGCTATAAAATTAAAAAAAAATCATTAGACCTACATGATATATCACAAGATAAGGTTGCTAATATGAAATTCGAGTGCAACTAAACATACACAACAAGGGAGAGAAAGATTGAACAAGCACAAGAATACAAGCTATGTATAGTGGTTACAAACTCCAAACTCCAAACTAGGAGAGTGTACATCCACTACTTAAAGAGGTCAACCTCTAGGATTTTTCAACTATGTCTTACTACTTATATTTTATTATAAAAGTTACAACATATGACCTTCCTTTTCCAGGACAAGGATACCTAGCCTTCCCTTAAAAGAGAAGGGAGCCAACAACCTACCAAAGGACTTACGTATCCACAAGGTTACAAAAACCGTGAGGTGTAACGAGGCATTTTTGTCTTAGTGAGGCGAGGCGTAAGCCTCGAGGCGTTTGAGGCGTAAGCCTCAAAATATGCATGAGGCGATCCTAATAAATAAATAAATAAATATATATATATATATACATATTCATATATATAATGATATATGTTTAAATATATTTTATGTATATGCATGTGTGTAGTATAAATATGTATATACAAAGTGACAAACAAAACTAAAATGAAATAGAAAATATTTATGAAACTTAATAAGGACATAAAGGAATTAAAGACCACCATAATTAAAAAGAATATGTGTAAAATTAATAAGATATCAATTAATTATACTATTGGATTAGAATATGTAATGAACAATGAAAAACTAAGGAAGATAGAATTTGAAATTAGTAGGAATACTGATCCAAAATTAGTTAACAATGAGATGAAAATCACCGACATAGTAAATAAAAAGGTAGAAAACAAAGGTAGATTTAACAATGAAGATTCAAAGATGTCACTCGGAGAATGATAATTATAAATTTTAGAAATAAATATTTATAATGAACTACAACAACTCTGAATATTATTTTCTAGATAAAGTATTTGTAGAAATATTATTAGTAGAAAATTTGGTGGTTAACATGATACATTATCATCCGGAATTGAGGCTTGCGCCTTAGCTAAGCCTCAATGCCTCGGTGCTTTGAGGCAAGCCTCATACATTGTGAGACGTAAGCCTCAGTCCATGACATCGAGGCGTAAGCCTTAAGGTACAAATGGGATAGCCTCGAGAGCCTCAAGATGGGCTTTTTTACCATGCCTATCCATGATCAAGAGTCTTCTACCTCACCAACAAACTTACCTACTTTTTCACCGAGTCTTCCACCTCCACCAAGGACTTACCCACTCTTGCAACTAGTGTTCTGCCTTGAGGATTTACCCACTCTTGACTTAGATCTTCCAACTTTGACTTCACCTTCACCAAGGAGATGCTTTCACCAAGGAACTCCTTCCCTTCTTCACCTCTTAAGAGTGGAAGGAGGCTCATGGAGACACTCAAACCTTCATAGTACTTGGCTAACCATGATATGAAGCCCAAGGGGTCCTATTTATAGTTGAGGATGCCTATTAGCCAACAAAAGCACTTAGTAGCAAATTCTAGCCGTTTGCGGTGTCACAACGCATATATTTTCAAGTTTCGCAATACTCTAACAGTTAGAAACACTTTTTCTGCACATCGCGTACAGTGCGGTCAATTGAGTTTACTTTTTGGAAACTCGGCCAACAACACTATGCGACAAATCAAATTTGAGTTGTCGGTCGAGTTTATCCTGGATGAAACTCGACTGATGGCTTAAATTTAGTTTTCCTGTACAGGGTGTCGGTCGAGTTTATCCTGGGTAAACTTGACCGATCCTGGAAGTTCCCAAGATCCATCAAGGGTGTCAGTCGAGTTTATCTTATATGTAACTCATTCGACAAAAGTCCCTGTGATGAATTTTGAAAAATGCCATGAAAATGCTTAAATATTTGATTTAAGTGCTCTTGATTTAATCTAAAATTAATTACGAGTCATACAATCATTACAAGTGATTTACAACATTATTCTTATGGATTTGAGGCCTTTTCCACAAAAGTGCACTTGCATTAATTTTGACTTGTTTTACTCTAAGTTGGGATACACAAGTTTTGGCATTTGGAGTGTGTCTATCTAATCTGAATCACTCAAGTAGAAACATTAGACACAAATAAGTAGAATGGTTAGTCATCATCAAAATAAGAGTTTAGTCAATTAGACTTGGAATCAACATTCTCCCCCTTTTTGAAATGACAAACCATTCCATAAGTGTATTGAAAACATTTATGTAAAATCATACATTTGAAGAAACCTAGGGGTTTCAATAGAATTGAGTTCATATGCTTCCCCTCAATTGATGCTAATGAAGTTCAAATACTCCCTCTCAATTGATATTATTTCTTTTGCATGGTTAGTTTTTATAGAGAAACTGGGAATTGCTTATTGCGTGAGTAAAATAGTGTACAATGCAATCTCTTATATAATAGAAGGGAATATAGACAAAATCAGAGATGAGAAGTATGAGACTAAACTACACAAGTGAAAGCATAAGTGAGGCACATGCTATGCTCATGACACTCAACAAAACACAACATAACACCACATATCTCTATACTCCCCCTCATGCTGGAGCATAGATGTTGAACATGCCCAACTTGTCAGCTAGAGTCTGAAAATGAGCTTTCAGAAGTATCTTGGTGAAGATGTCTGCAACTTGCTTGTCAGTGCTGAGATATGGAGTGCAAATTTGGCCAAAAAGAACTGCCTCTCGAACAAAGTGACAATCAACCTCAATATGTTTTGTTCTTTCATGAAAAGTGGGGTTGCTCGCAATAAAAATGGAGGCCTTATTGTCACAAAACATTGGTATAGGGATGGAATAGGATATATCAAACTCCGGGAGGAGACTCTGAACCCATAGAAATTTGCATGACATCGCTCGATATTCTGCCTCTGTACTAGATCTGGCGACTACAATCTGCTTTTTGCTTCGCCAGGAGATAAGGTTTCCCCCAACATATGTACAATATCCTGATGTTGACTTACAATCAGAATGACTTCCTGCATAGTCAGAGTCTGAGAAGCGAGATAGGTTGCAGTGGGCATGCTTCTTATACATCAAACCTTTTCCTAGAGAACTTTTAAGATATCATAGTGTACGACATATAGCATCCCAATGACATTGTTGGGGTTTATCAAGATACTAGATGATGAATCTAACAACATCAGTGAGGTCAGCTCGTGTGACAGTCAGATAGATAAGCTTGCTTACCAACCTTCTAAACTAGTGATGATCAACATAGGGAGGAGAGTTTGCATCATCCAGTCCATGTTTGTGTCAAGTGGAGTGTTGGCTGGTTTGCAACCCAAAATGCATGTTTCCTATAAGAGATCAAGTACATATTTTCTCTAAGAGAGACACAGTCCTGCAGATGATCGGGAGACCTTAATGCCTAAGAAATTACCTCAGCCTTCCAAGATCTTTAGTGACAAAGTATTTTTCTAAGTAGGTTTTAGTTTCCTGTATACCCACAGTATCACTGCCAGATAAGATAATATCATCAACATCAACAATAAGAATGACAAGTCCAACCACTATTTTGCTGATAAAGACTGAATGATCAGAATGAGAGCGACAAAAGACTAAGGTGACTAATATATGACTGAGCTTGTCAAACCACACTCACAGGCTCTGTTTGAGACCATAAATAGCCTTTTTTAGCTTACATACTTTGAAGGCGGACTCCCCCTGAGCAACAAATCTAGGTGGTTGCTCCATATATACTTCCTTCTGTAGATCTCCATAAAGGAATGTATTTTTGACATCTAGCTGAAAAAGAGACCAGTCTTTATTAACAACAATAGAAACTAGAATTCTAACAGAGTTTAATCGTACAACTGAAGAGAAGGTCTCAAAATAATCAACACCGTATGTCTTTGTGTAGCCTTTTGCAACAAGACTAGCTTTCAGACGTTCAATAGTCCCATCATGTTTATATTTAATGGTAAAGACCCAGTGACATCCCACAGTAGGGCAAGAAGAAGGGCGATCCACAAGTTCCCATGTCTTGCGATCGCAGAGTGCCTGCATTTCCTGATCCGTTGCCTGTTTCCATGCAGGAATAAAAAGAGCCTCTGTAGCATTTTTTGGAATGGTGACAATAGAAATTGCAGAAGTAAATCAGGCAAAGTTGTTATGTAGATTGGATGAAGTGTAGTAATGACTGATAGGATGTTTAGTACAAGAGAGAACACCTTTGCGCAGACTGATAGGAAGGTGCAAGTCAGAAGTTACCTCAATGTTTGTTTGATCAACTGCAGACAGAGGAATTGCTTGGAGAGGGGCCATGGAAGGAGTGCTTGTCTTTGGTCAGTGTTTGTACAGTTGCAGTGGACGCTCTTCAGGCTTGTTAGAAGAAGACAAGTCTTCAACAATATCTAGTAGAGGTATCAGTTCAAACACATCATGAGATAGTCTTACTCCATCATCAGAAAAGTAGGGCATATGCTAAAAAGGATCACATTGGCACTGACAAACCACTGTCTTGAGTATCGGATCAAAGCAGCGATAACATTTTTGAGTTCTTGAATAACCCAAGAAAATGCATTTAGTGGAGCGAGGGTCGAGTTTCTTCATTCCTGGGCATAAATTTATAACAAAGAAGGTACACCCAAAAATGCGAGGTGGAACAAAAAAAGAGGTGCATCAGGAAACAAAATGGAGTAAGGTGTCCGATTTTATAAGACAAAAGACGACATGTGGTTTATAAGAAAACATGTCGTACTGACTGCTTCAGGCCAAAAATGATGAGGAACTTTATAATGGATAAGAAGGGTGCAAGCAACCTCTAATAAGTGGTGGGTTTTCCATTCAACAACACCGTTTTGCTGTGGAGTATAAGAGCAAGAGGTTTGGTGGATGGTGCCACGATCAGAACAAAAAGAAGTGACACATTTCTACATAAATTCCAAGGCATTATTGGTACAGAAAATTTTAATGGTTTTATTGAATTGGGTCTTTATTTTAGAAAAGAAAATGCGGATATTGTCCAAAAAAATACTCTGATCTTTGAGCAAAAATAGCCAGGTAGCATGGGAATAATCATCAATAAATTTCAAAAAACATTTAACACCAGTTTGACTCGGGACAGAGCATGGACCCCAGATGTCTGTATGAACAATATCAAAAATTTCTTTAGAACCAAGTTCTTTTTTAGTAGGAAAGACAAACCTCATTTGTTTTCCTAAAACACAAGATGCACAAGAGAAATTGTTTTCAGATAATGCAGGAAATAAAATTTTTAATTTAGCAGAAGACAGATGGCCTTGTCAGAAGTGCCACTGAAGTCCTGTGACTGATGTAGACAAGAGAATTGAAGTTGCAGGAGGTCCATCCAAATAGTATAGTCGATCTGGTCCTTTGTGTCCTGAACCAATCATCGTCTTCGTGCGGAGATCCTTCAAAACACAACCAGATGGATCAAACTTAATGGAGCACTGAGGTTATTTAATAGTTTTACTAATAGATAATAAATTAACAGGAAATTGTGGTATGTATAAAATAGAGTGAAGATTCATATTGCGAGATACAGGAACTGTGCCAATGCCATGAACAGGCGTCTTCCAACCATTGGAAACCATGATCGATGGAATATTAGAGGTTTTAGACAGAGCAGAAAATAAGTGGATGTTGCCTGCCATATGGACAGATGCACCAGAATCAATGCACCACTTATGGTTACCAACAGAAGGAAATGCAAGCATTGCAGAAGAACCAACAACAGATGTCGAAGGCAGTTGAGACATGTGCTCTTGTAAGAACTTCTCAAATTTAGAGCGAATCCATTCAGTGGTCGAAGGAGCAGCCGGTGGATCAGATGCATCATCAGTAGTAGTTTCTATAGATACCTGGTTCACCCAGGATGGCTTGCCGTGCTTGATCCAACACCTATCTTCAGTGTGATTGTCATGACCACACTAGTTGCAGTAGCGAGGTCTAGTGGCTTGACCTCGTCTAGGAGTAGCAGAGGAGCCTCGTCTGCCAGTAGGAGGTGGACGTCCGCCACGAGCACGTCCACGACCATGGCTACATCCAGAATCAGCAGTGCGAGCAACTAAAGCAGGATGCTCAATAACAAGAGTGGAGGATACAAATGGCAGCCACTGAACTCTCTTGAGGACATCACGAAGAGTAGGCAGAGGGTCAATAGACAGATCTTGATTGACCACGCCCGAAAATAGAAGCAGGTAGGGCAGCCAGGAATTGAACTAGTTGTAGTTCATTGTGCTGCTTTTGAGCCTCTTTGATGTCAGCAGTCAGCGGATGGTAGATTTCATACTCATTCCAGAGAGCAGAACATTGGTTGTAGAAATCCTCAATAGAAGCATGTGAAGAGAACTCCTTCCTGGCCAGGTTTTTAAAAATTTTAAAAACCTATTTAGGATTTTGCTGATGGGAGTAAACATGAGACAACTGATCCCACATTACTTTAGCATCATGAAGGCATAATAGAGAGTGACTAATGCACGACTCAATGCTATTGAGAAGCCAGGACATAACACCAGAGTCGTCTTTAGACCATTGAGCATAAGTGTGTTTGCTCATTTCATGAGCAGTAGCAACAGGGACAGCAGGAGGATCAGTGGTAAGGTGTGAGTATCAGCCTTGAGCTTTAACATAGAGAACAAAGGACATCAACCACAGATGGTCGTTCAAACCATCGAGCTTGACGGTGGTAACACACAGAGAGCGAGGAGGCTCAACAGACACCATGATGTGCAGAAGCATGCAGTAATGAGGTGGCGGCACAGTTGTAGCAGACAACAAATAAGGAACCCACTATGGGGCAGTAGCAACAGCAGTAGAGATCTGACACATTAGATCAGAAGGAGCCTGTGTCGGGTAGATTGATCGATAAAGAAACCTACGCCGTCATGAGGAAATCAATATCCCAACATGAGGTGCGAGCAAAAAAATAATCAGAGAGTTAGGAGACTCTCAACGTGGGATAGCTATGGCTGTCCCGAAGTTTTTACGTGCGAAAAAGAAGGTGGGTGGGGGAACTGAGAAATAGAGGGAAACAAGGTGGAGGGGGTGACATTGGCTGTGGTGGAAGGTGGAGGAGAGGAAGGGCCGCTCGGCAGTAGAAGGGAGAGTGGTGGAGAGGGGCAGGTGCGGCAGCGACAGGGAGTGGTGGAGAGGGGCGGGCGGTGGCGGGTGGAGAAGGGGGATGGGCGGCGGCGGCAGGGCGGGGTGGAGAGGGGTGGGTGGAGGATGACGGGAGAGGGGGCAGTTTTTCTACTAGCGGCAGCGATGGCAAGTGGGGAGGGTTGGGGGTGGTGGCTGGTGGCGGGGGGGGGGTTGAAGTCTCAGGGAAAAGGGGCAGGGTGGGAAAAAGAAAATTGGAGAACCAGATTTTCTCTTGATACCATATAGAGAAACTGGGAATTGCTTATTAAGTGAGTAAAATAGTGTACAATTCAGTCTCTTATATAACAAAAGGGAACATAGACTAAATCATAGATGAGTAGTATGGGACCAAACTACACAAGTGAAAGCATAAGTGAGGCACATGCTATGTACATGACACTCAACAAAATACAACATAAAACCACATATCTCAGTAATTTTCATAACATTTATAGAAACTATGTATGTCTTCTACATATATGTGTTCTCCCCTTTACATCCCTTTTTACATAAGACATGTTTTCTCCCCCTTTGTCATTTCAAAAAGTGAGGGGGTTGAAGGGTTAATAACACAATTTGTTGGTAAAAAGAGATACCAATAGTTAGAATGGAGAGTAGAAGAGCAAACACTAAGGGTTTGTCCAAGAAATATACATAAAGATAAGCATGCCATGTATTTGATTAACCCTAGATGTGATTCTAGCAATAATATCAAGGTAAGGCTATGCAAACAAGTAACTCAAGATAGTAGATATGCAATTCAAGGAACAACCTTGAGTATGTACAAAACAAGATACAAGCATAATGAAACAAGATACACACATAGCATAGTTGAAAACCAACAGATGTTAGATACCAAAAGATAAACAAGACTAGAAATACATATATATGGGCTACAGTAGATGATATCACAAGTTAGAATTACTAGTAAGATCATGTGTTGTACAAGTGGGCGCCCAAAAGTAATACACATAACTAAGCTATTAGTTTTACTGATTTGTATCAACTGATTTGAATTTACTTATCTATTGATTTGAATTTAAGTATCTACTGATTTGTATTTATGTATCTATTGATTTGTATTTACTTATCTACTGATTTGTATTTACTTATCTATTGATTTGTATTTAATTATCTTCTGATTTGTATAAACTTATCTATTGATTTGAATTTACTTATCTACTTATTTGAATTTATGTATCTACTGATTTGTATTTACTTATCTACTGATTTGTATTTACTTATCTAGTGATTTGTTTGTCTACTAATTTTTGATTCATCTCATTATTTAAATTTAGGGCTTTGTATTTGCTCATCTAATTTTAAAAATTATTTAATCATCTATTGATTTATATTTGTTTATCAACTGAGTTGTACTTTTTTTTTAATCTAATACATTGTATTTGTTTATCTACTGATTAGTATTTATTTATCTAGTTCTTTAAGTTTACTTATCTAACGCTTTGACTTTTTTATCTACTGATTTGTATTTACTTATCTAATAATTTTTATTTATTTATGTACTGGTTTGTATTTACTGATCTAATGTTTCAAATTTTTTTATCTAACTGATTTGTATTTACTTATCTACTGATTTGTATTTATTTATCTAATAATTACTATTTACTTATTTACTGATTTGTATTTATTATCTACTATTTTTTATTTATTTATCTACTGATTAGTATTACTGAACTGTTTCAACTTGTCTACTATTTGACTTTATTGATCTACTATTTTGTTTTATAAGTGTACCGCCTCATGAATAAAAATACAAATATAGTTGACATTTTTTATTTGTGATTTATGAGTAATCAATTTGTGATTAACTCAAATGGGCTTCACAAAAGCCCATTAAAGGAAAATGACAAATATCTCCTAAAAAGTACTATAAATTTAGGTTTTTGAATGTACTGTTTTTACTATATATGCAATATATATACATATATATATATATATATATATATATATATATATATATATATATATATATATATATATATATATATATAGTCAGGTTAGAATACACTCGAGTGTATCCGAAGCGGAATACACTCAAGTAGTTTTTCATGATGCAATATTTTTTTAAATCTAATCCGTTGATCTTCTTAAACATCTCGTGAACAACTCATACGCAAAATTTGAGCATATTTGGATATGTATAGCTCATGTTATGAAGACCGCAAAAATTCTGCATTTCAAATTAGTTTCGCGCGTTGATTTTGTTGCCCTTGGATGAGTGACTTACACTCTTGGCTCATCACAAAAGCAATAAAAAGGGAGAGGCACACTTGCTTCACAAAAAAAATTATAGAATGCCACAGAAGGTGCTTTTCAACATAGAATGCACTTCATGCTGAAAAAAGAAGATCCCTTGGTGTCACTAGAAGGCTCATGTCGTTAAAGGTACTCTATACCAAAAGAATGCACATTGATTCCCAAAGAACTTGCGATGTACGAAACACTGTAATTATAGAACACTGTAATTATATATGATGGGACAACATGCCTAACATGATATTTAAACCACATAATTGATTTATGTATGAAAAAAAAGTAATTGTTTTTTTTTGGGTCCAAACAAGTACTAATTGTTATCGAGTGTGCTTCTATTAAGTTTGGCTTATATGCTAAACTATTTGTAGTTTAGTGAAAATAAATTTATGCAATAACTCAGAACCATTAGTTTGATTCATTCAGCAAAGACAAATAAGTAAGGCGTATAAATAAAAATGTTGAATATGTCCTAATGTTATGAAATGTATCCAAAGAGAATCTAACTAGAACTACAATGCATCCATATTGAGTCTTATATCTTTTAATGTTATAAAAATATAATTAACTAAAACCAAACTTCATCGAGATTGAACCATGCAATCTAACTGATATCTGAATAGAACAGGACAAGAAAGAATGGAATGTAGACTAAACCATATGATTCTAACTACTATCTAACTAGAAACAACTAAAATTAGATCACATTAAGGTTTGATCTCTGCAACTCTAGTTCCCATTCAAAGTTAATGTGACTAGAATCATATTCGATTTACAAATTTTTTAAGCCAAATTTTGACAAGCCATTCTCGATCCTATGACTGAATTAATATAGATTCTAGATTCTTAGCCCTATGCCAAGATTAAGAGGCTAGGGGTGTCAAAATATGAGATTTGGATGGGTACTCAGGTCGACTAGATTTCTCATAGCCATACTCGTTCATACCAAGAGCGTCTTAAATCTCAATCCCTATGTCCAACTTGGCTAGGCATGTAGAATATTATTATACACATGCAGTTTTGACAGCTATCTGAATAGAATATTATCATAATTAGACTGCATCTAGATTGAACCATGCAATTTTGTATGTTATGCAAATAGAATGTAACTAGAATCAAACTGCATCTTGACTAAACTGTGTACTTCTAACTGTATACAAAATTGTTTGCCAAATAAATTTTAGCGACAATTTGATTGGCTAGTCTCAATCACAAGACCAACTCAATCCTTATACTGAAATTCTAGGATGTCCAATTTTTGTATTTGGATCTGTTCCCATATGAAAAAAGGCAAACTATATTTTCTCGCAGTCAAAGCCATACTGACCTTGTTTGAATTCTTGGTTTCCATGTGAAACCCAAGACAATCTTAGATTGTTAAATCAGTATCTAGAATCGGTGAACTAAGATTGTCCTATGTATTGGTGTATTCAACACAAAACATACATTTATTTTTAAAAATAGAAACTTTAAACTCTTTGTGGTAAGATTTAGTTTTACATAACTTAGATTTTTTACCAGTTTAATCTTAATATGAACATGACTCAGATTTGCCAAACTCAAACTGTACACCGAGTGTCAAAGTTAGAACCGTAGGTCTACACGAATGAAGTTCTAGTCTCAACTAACCTTTTTCTTCAAGAATGGAATCAAATTGGCACGCACTAAGTACATAACTACATAACTGGACAATTGTGTTCTTAGATCGTTAACAAATTTTCCAACTAGACTATTTTGGACCCGCTACGTGTAAAGCATATTAAATTGCCGTTGCCAAAATAAGGGGACGTCGTCTTAATCAGCTAATTGGCATTGAGATTGCAGAGTACTTCAGAAAGGGATCGAGGAGGTGGAATGAAGGGGTCGGTTACAAAAAATATTTTATCATTTGCTATTAGTATGGAGATGGAGGGATTGTGGTTAATGAATTGATTTAGTTTGTAATGTCAAATCACAACTACACACTGCACAAGACGTCATTCATGCGGGAGCATCAACACATACTCTACACCTATACTCTACGCCTCCTACTGTTATTCTTCTATGAAATATGATACTTGAACCAAAAACGGGATCATATTTGGGATCTTTTTGTCCCTTTGCATGCACAAGAAAAAATAGATGAGGAAAGTAACTTGCTTTTTTCTTCTATTTTGTTGTGATGTATGTAAAAGGACAAAAAGAGTCTCAAATCTGATCTCATTTTCAATCTATATAGCAAACTTCTTCTATAGAGCTCACCGGCTAAAGCTTCACAAACTTTATGAGTTTATAGCATGGAAGCTATGCCATAGTAACACCTGGGATTCGGAAGAACTGCATCCCCTATGTGATCTTTTCGATCTTTGAGATAGTAACGGAGACACATCATTGAATGCCTTTTTCTTTCCTTCATCTTTTTTGGGCGTAACATTTGGAGAACATACCACGTGACATTCGACGGAAACATCTTTTGAGCATTATGTAGCCATTCTTCACAGGCTTTACCTCTGTATTTAAAACCGAGGGTCTCTTTACGTTCATAAAGTCACACTCTCATTTCCGCTCATGTGAGACACGACGATCATACTCATCACTTATCACCATAGTCACAAATTCTGTATTCAGGATACGTTCAGTTGAATTGAAAAATTCGGAATTCGACAATTATGTAGGAAATTCAGATAAAAATTGGTCAACATACGGTAAAAGTGCGGTCAATTATTCGGAAAAAGGTCAGAAAAAATCAGAGGATATATTCATATATTGCATACAAATATATGGATATATATGTTCTGCACACATATATATATATATATATATATATATATATATATATATATATATATTGCATACATATATCTATAACTATTACTTACATATACATGGATATATTACATACATACAATACATATGTGCATGCACATATACACATACACACACACACACATATATATATATATATATATATATATATATATATATATATATATATATATATATATATATATATATATATATATATATATATATATATATATATGCACACACACACACACACACACACACACACACACACACACACATATATATATATATATATATATATATATATATATATATATAGCACTCAAACTAAGTTGGAGTCTCAATCATCATAATACGGAAAAAGAACATATAAATTGAGAAAAAACATTAAACATGATTTGTTCGTGAATGATATTGGAATAAAATGTAATATTTGGGAGTTGAGATTTATACAGAAGTTTCATGTCTAGGAAAAAAATTGTGTTTTAAACCTGACTTTTTCAAAAAGTCAGAGTATATTGTGACTATGCTTGTCACAACACGCATGCTAGACACATACAAATGGGAACCCTATTTAACAAGGATTTCATGGCTTGACCACCGCAACAAAGTGCAAACATGGCCTTGAATCATAACCAGAGTTGATTACATATCTATATCCTTCATCACCCTACCCAGATATTGGCGATACTTACACTACAACAAACAACCAGGATGATCACATTCACATTGGGGAGTAGACATTATAAAGTGCTATTCCAAGTGGATGTTAATCGAAGGCTTTGATCAGTATGGGGCTGGACACAATCATATATGAGCTCGGTCTATTAGAAGGATGGGTCATTGAACTCCGACCCCTTTGAGATTTCAACATAGCTATGAGTATCCTGGATCATACAGGTAATCCACTACTTCTTCCCCCATCAATTATGGTTGAGGTTGACTAATCACTTATCATAGGCCCACATCTCCATCAATACCATACACGACCTCCAATTGGAAATGCCTCCACTCACATGATCGAAACAACTACACTCCAAATGGATATTATTGAAGAATCTGAGTGTCAACAACATCAGATGACAAACAATGGAGCATCTTCATCTATTCAATCCAATACCACATAATATCAGTAGATGACACAACTAAGGAGACCAGTCCTAAATCTAAAATACGCAACAATGAACTATTGGAGACCCAGCCTAACCTTAGGTATGTATTTACCAATAAAAACTTTGCTGTCAATGATGATGGCTCATTGTCAACTCTCAAAATTCTTCAGAGAAACTACAACTAACATGAAATGGAACACAATCAGTTGGAAAAAAATATATGTTAAACATATATACAGATGCCGACGTTGCAATCGATCGACTTGGGCACAAATGATTCAACTGTCATTTTCCAAAATGTTTCTATGCTTGCCATGATCAAGGTCATTTTTTAAATATGTGCCCAAATATGACCCTCCGTTCTACGTGTTGATTGCTCATTCAACCTCTCCTCCTTGATCCTCACATAACACCTATTTTGTCTCATCACTATACTCCATTGGACCAACAAATCGGTTAGTTCATCATTACTATCATGCAAAATCACCCCCTCCTATGCTTTCCTATAGATCTTTGCAAAAACCACAAACCTTTATGACTAATCCTTTCTCCCCTCACAAAGGATGCTCTATCGTATTTATTCACCAATCATGAGATCCTACCGTGCAAACCCTCCACCCCCTTTCTACACAAACAACCTCTGGATGTACCCTTCCCCTACCCTTGAACTTATATACCACATCTTCTCCACCACCTCCAATCCAATTAAACTACTCACTAGACCCATCACTTGTCTCCCCTGGAAATATACCAACTACTTTCACACACATTATGGATGTTGGTATGTATGCCCTGAGAGCCAATCATGGGATGATTGGTGGGATACATTAAGATTGATTTGATAAACATCAAAGGAAAACTTCCAATTCTTTCTGGTTCAGTCATATGAGATAGTGATAGAACATATTGAATGTCTAGAGAATGACAATACTCAATGACGTATGCCTTCAGGTTCAGGACCTGAATGATAAGGTCATACAGATGCTAAGAGTTTGTACATTCTTGTTATGTCCCTAGTCAGATGTCATTTTGGAAGGTAGATAGACAACAATGACACACAAGACTAGAATGTGGGGTTGGTTGATGACAGAATCTCATTAGTCATGATATAGAGATATCAAACCAAACACATAGGTACTTGTTAGAGAACAAGTGTACCAGACAGACCCACCGTGAGTTTGACACATGGAACAATGACATGTAGTCATAGTCAGTACTCACAGTGATGGTGGTGAGTGTGATTCTTTGACTTGAAATCACTACACTCAACACATGTCGTTGGGCACACTTTGACATCATCAAACGTAGTCCTGAAACATGGGTTGTTATAAAGGTGATGATTGGGTAGTTTTGACACATGGGGCTTTTGAGGGGTGAGTGATAGATATGGGATTTGTCCCTCTTGAGGGAGTTTGATATCCAAGGCCACTTGATGAGTAGGATTGAAATAGGCGTGCACACACATGTGTGAATCAATATGTGATATTGATGTCATACATATCTCTTCCAATCTGCTCTGAGATCAAGAAAGTGAATGAACGTTGACAAGATGACTGTTCCATGCATCGAGTTCATTCGGGATATCAGTGACAAAGGAATTATACATTCGTTGTAACACCATTCACGGATTGTAGGATTGAAAGTTGTTCTCTAACTTTCTATTTCACTTGGGTAGCACTGATGTGTGACTAGGCACCGCTCTTTTCTTGTGAAGTCATAAGTGTTATGGACTTTCACTGCCAATGTGAAATGGACCTGCAGGGTCACACACATAGGATTTAACCTGGAAGAGGAGTCTTGTCCACAAACAATGTTTAGATTGATTACTAAAGGAGTTTCATAGTTCAATTAAACACTCAATCAATTGATAGCTCAAAATCATAGTGTTCAAGGTGTTGGACAGACTAATTAGAGTATCAGATTGATTGAAACTGCAATTGACTGATTCTACACAATCTGCACTCCCAACCGATCAGCTCATGTGATGAACCGATCGACTCATCTTGGTGAACCGATCAGCTCAGGTTGTGAGTCGATCGGCTCATGGTTAGGGTGAAATGATTGCTTCAAGTGTTGAAATGGTCAGTTCAACTGTTGCAACCGAGCAAGTTGGGAAAGTAGGATTGGTGAGAATTTTCCTTTCGTTTCACTTGCCCAATTTGATTGGAACAAGGATTGGTATTTGATACCAATTAGAAACAAAAGATGGAAAGTCAATCGAGAACTGACCAGGACCACGAACCAACCGGTTCAGAAATGAACCGACCGGTTGAGGTGTCCCAACCGATCGGTTGAGGTGTCAACTGACTGGCTCAGGTCCCCAACCGACCATTTCAGAAATGAAACGATCGGTTCAGGTTGCGAGTTGGTTGTTTTGTGGAAAATCTCGAACAATTCTACTCCTACTTTTAGTCCCGCATTACCCGGGATGGAGAACCCTGTCCCATGACCCTCCTATATATAGGGGTATTGGGGGCTTCTCAAAGTACAACCCAGTGCAACCGGTTTCTCTATGAAGTTATCGTTCTCTCTGGTTTTGGTAATCGAGAGAGAGACCGAGCAAGTGCTACCCGATAAGGGAGGCACATCAAGGGAAAGACAAATGCAGAAAGCAATTGGTGGCAGGAGAGTGTGTTGGCGACTAGTACGTTGACAGGAGGGTGCGACTCCTTCCAATTCCTTATGGGACAAGGATATTGGAGTTCCACGTGGTCCATGTGGACTACTTCAGAGGCGGGAGATTTCTGCCGCTCGGAGGACAACTATCAATCCCGATAGTCCCGGTGAGACCATGAGTCGTCAGTCCCAGTGCGACCAGGAGCTGCACAGACACCGCCCAAGACCGGAGGTGAAGACCGTGCAAGCCGCAAGGTATTGTCGCCGAGCAAGCCTCGGGACAAGGTATGATTCCACAAACTATCCTTTCCTATTGTATAGACGTTGACATGTTTCCTTATTCCGGGTATGGGGGAGAAATGTTTTTGTTTCCGCTGCCTTCTCTGCCTCCCCTAAAACCCTACAGTGGTATCAGAGCCACGTCAACTGCTCTATACTTTAGGGATTATCGATATGATCGATTTTGGTTTGTTGCCTTTATTTAGTGCATACGATGTGAGTAATATTGGATTTATGCATGTCCAATCCTAAATCCACAAATCCCAAATTACATATATGATATGTATTATTAATGCTCTCGATACACGTCGCCCTTAAACGAGTTTTGTGGTGGATGTATAGCATGGTTAGGGCCAATAAATCCTATCTGTGTATGGTTGTATGTGGTTGCTTGCATCTCCGTCTGTGCACCGATCTTCCTTCTCCTATTCCTGATGTAACTTGAAATAATTTGAGATTTATTTCCTAGCTTTTCTCCCCTCTAATGTAACTCGAGGTTTCTCTTTTTACAATGTAAAATAGGATAGAATTTTATTTCCTGTTATGTCGAAGAACGGCGGACATCCTGACGACAACTGAGACGATCGTTTCAAGGAGTGAACCGATCGGTTGATGTTCTAGACGATCGGTTCAAGGAGTGAGCCGATCGGTTGATGACCGGTTTGAGGAGCGAGACGAGCGGGTGGCAGCCATGAAGAGATGTACGACGACCAGGTGAACTGATCGGTTGGAGGAGCCAACCGATCGGCTGGTGGCACCCAGCCGACCAGTCTGATGGTGAGCCGATCATTCATGTGATGAATTGATCAAACCCAAAAAGGCAAAGCACAAAGTTCATCTTGTACAAGTTGCATGTGATGTAGACCTAGATGACCGTGATTCCTCTTGGCTCGAGGAATCACATTAGGATGGCCATAATCATCACTTTTATCGTTTTGCATGTTTTTTGTGGGATATAGAATGTATATGATACATGCTATATATTGTGGTGATTGGATATCTATATGTATATAAACCAAGTCCCTCATTAAATATTAAGTTTTAGATGCCTTCAAAATGTGACACACGTGAAAAGCTTGATCGACCAAGTGTGGGCACACCCTAGAGTGGTGCACCGTCTATCTCGTGGAAGCGTGAAGGATGAATGTGTGGGCCTGCCCTAGAAGGGTGCATATTCATCGTGTTTTCTTTGGGTCGGACTTAACAAGGTGACCTAGATAGGATCTAGCACCTTGAGGCATGGAGGTGATCATGGCAAGGAGTTTCATATGACATCTTATCAAGAGTTGCATATGATGCAATTGGCAAGAGTTGCCTACCTGAGAGATCTAAGTTGTGGGTGACAGCCCTAGCTGGTCCATGACTTAGAGAATTTCAGGATCTTGCCCACTAGAAGGTTGTACGCTGCAATCTTCCGAATTGATGGTGAGGGCTATCAATTTGAATTACAATAGTGGGAGCAATAATTAATTAAAGTCCTAATTATATCGTCAACCATTCAAATCAATCAAACAAGTCAAAAGGAGTTTTGGACTAAAATTGCATATTTTCTTTTTGTAGTACAAATGGTTGATCAACAATAATCACTTATTTGCGATTAGTCTTTGAGACCAACAAATTGAATGGGATTTTTTCCATAACTTGTTAGGACATTGAGAAGTGTTCTCAATCATAGAGTGAAAGCTCTAAATCCTAGTTATACTAGAAACCAGATGAACTCGATCCCACCATATCAATGGCTGAAAGTATGCTTATGGAAGCATACCGAGGAATACATTGATGAGAAATGCTTGATGTTGTGCTCTATGAACCACGAGTTGCAGAGACAACATGAGAACATTGGTGTCATTGAGATGATTCAGCATCTCGGGAACATGTATGAAGATCAAGCACGGTAAGAGAGATACGATGTCTCAAGGGCACTGTTCAAGTGCGTCATGATAGAAGGAGATCCAATTGGTCCTCACACACTCAAGATGATTGGGTATGTGGAGAACCTGCAAAGACTGGGATTTCCACTGAGCCAAGAGTTGGCTATTGACATGATACTGCAATCGTTTCCAGAATCCTACAGTCAGTTTGTGATGAACTACTATGAAAAACTTTGATAGGCCACTGTCAGAGTTGTTGGGCATGTTGAGGACAGCCGAGACACAGATGAAGAAGGACAAGCCTAAGTCTGTGATGGTGATTACGAGCAAGAAAGGCAAGTCCAAGCGCAAGGGCAAGGGCAAAGCTAAGAAAGGTTTTGATGCTATCCAGGAGCCCAAGTCGTCTTCAGCTCTCAAGGCCAAGGGACGCGTGACCAAGAAAGGAAATTGCCACCATTGTCAAAAGCCAGGACATTGGAAAA
Organism: Alisma plantago-aquatica; assembly: GCA_963693085.1. NCBI lineage: Eukaryota > Viridiplantae > Streptophyta > Magnoliopsida > Alismatales > Alismataceae > Alisma > Alisma plantago-aquatica. The sequence goes on along the minus strand of OY856410.1, from coordinate 1,027,857,045 downwards.
GAAATTGTCCTCTCTATTTGGAAGAACAAAAGAAAAAGGAGGCGACAACCGTCTCTACTTAAAGGTGTCATGAAAGTAAACTTGTAACACTTTTGAGGTATATGATACCAAGATGTAAAGTGTAAAACACTCAATAAATGGGGCAAGTGTTGCCGCCATAGATAGGAGTACTTTAGTTTATTTTCAGCCTAAAAGGCATGTAATACAATTATGAACTATTATTTCATATTTTCCAATAGAGACAGAAACACTTTATTTTTGCATATTGTATGACAATGATGGCAATCAATAAAGAGATGTTTCAATTTCTAAAGATATGATCTTTGTGGCAATGCCTTGATTATCTTATGGGATTTGATATGCATAAGATAAAATGATACCTAAAAGTTATAGATAACTCAAACAAAAAAATTAGCATCAATCATGAGAAATTCATTTCTAGTGTCCATGTGATGGATAAATCTAGACTCTTTTGGTTAGAGAACCAGTAAGAGACATGAATATTTTGGACATGATTAATCAATCTTCACTAAAGGTAGTGGTACAATGATTATCCTATTAGGTATATATAATACATGTGATGTATTTACATACCTATTGGAATAAATGCTAATACTTAAAATGGTGTTTAGAGAAATACCAATATGAATATCTTGAAGTGTTCAAGAATATCATAGATGAAGTAAAAATTTGGTAAAGTGTTAATTCTTGATGGGATCAATGAATGAAATACTTAGACCAAATGTTTGAGATCCTTATGAGTGATTATGATAGTGTATCATAGTGAACTCATGATTAAGGCATGGTGATGTCTAAATCAAGAAGGAATCATACTCTAAGGAGTTAGAGAATGATTATCAAATAACTGAATTCTTCTTAATAAATGAATACCCCTCACTAATAAAAGAAATTAAGAATGACAAGGGTTGTGAATTCTTATATCCTTACACCTCAATTATCTATATGATGAGTTGTTCATGTGATGAGTCAACTATCTAGATGAATATGAGGAACCGAATTTTGAGTAATGGTTTATGACTATTTCATCCTAAATGACATCCATGTGAACCATAAGGTATGACCTTGATGGTAGCACTCATTAGATGAAATCCATAAGTGCAAATGGAGTCTTAAGTGTTAAGACATATGGATAACATTTTGAGAAGGATGATGCTTGTTGATTGCAACTTAATGACTAAGACATTTGGCATACAAATACTAAAACTGCATTCCTATGAGGAATAAAACAAGGATGTGTACGTGACACAACCTATAAGGTTTATGAACCCACTATTGCAAGAAGTCTATAAGTTACAATGGACTAATCAATGTGATTGATTGAGTACAAGCAACTCGGAATTGGATCTTTACTTTGGTGATATAGTCAAAGAGTTTGACTGATATGTCAAATATAAAGAAGGGATCTGTGATTTAGTGGGAGCGTGTTCACATTCCACATGTTGATGTGAAATGGAAATGTTCTAGAATGGAAATCCAAAATGTGGAAATTATCTTTAAGGAAGATGGAGATCTTTCCTATGTGATAGGAATAGAGATCTATAGAGATAGTTCTCGAAAACCTCTTGACCTGAAAAGAGAAAGCATACATTGGCAATCTATACTGAAGGGTTCAGTATGCACAGATTCAGTGGGAGAAAAATTGTCCATGTTACATGGAGTTAGTATCCCAAGGCCAAGTGTCCAATTCTTATGAAGAATGTGAACACTAATAATAGATATGGATCTATCATGTATGTAATAATCCCATCATCTTACATGTATTTACATGGAAAGAACAAAATGCATTCATCATCTTGTATGTAGGACATGGAAATATGATGTGCTCATCCTGATAACTCGTATGTGAGACATGATGAGTGGATGTCTGTCTACTTCTAGTAAGTGTTACTGGAATACCATGAGAACTTGATAAGTACTTGAGAAGTACTAGTTCTATGGAGACAAGAAAGAGTTCAATGCAATGAGTTACATTGATGCGAACTTCCAAAAGGACATAAAATTAATCGCAATATATATATATATATATATATATATATATATATATATATATATGATATATAAAAGTAAAAGTTTGTTGATAATTGAAAGTGTTCCAATAAAACCATTTAAAAGGAAATGGTGAGTATCTATGTGTTAGAGAACAACAATGGATACTATATGGATGTGGAAGTTCATGAGATGAACTTATAGATATTCCGGTCATTGATGACAAGTATGGAATCCTTGATCATGCAATGTGGCTAAATGTTAGCAAAGGAATAATGGATCGCATATTACGGAAACTCCATCTCATACGTGTGACGTACAATGAAGAGATGAGAGACATGCAATTTTACTGACTTTGGCAAGGTGTTGCCATTACTCACTATGATCGTACTAGAGCAGAGTAACATGCGGGACATGTTTGAAGATCACTATGAATATGATTCAAGGGTGATTGGCTCATAGTGCAAGTGGGAGTCTGTTGGTATGTATGCCATGAGAGCCAATCATGGGATGATTGGTGGGATACATTAAGATTGATTTGATAAACATCAAAGGCAAGCTTCCAATTCTTTCTGGTTCAGTCATATGAGATAGTGATAGAACATATTGAATGTCTAGAGAATGACAATACTCAATGACGTATGCCTTCAGGTTTAGGACCTGAACGATGAGATCATACAGATGCTAAGAGTTTGTACATTCTTGTTATATCCCTAGTCGGATGTCATTGTGGAAGGTAGATAGACAACAATGACACACAAGACTAGAATGTGGGGTTGGTTGATGACAAAATCTCATTAGTCATGATATAGAGATATCAAACCAAACACATATGTACTTTTTAGAGAACAAGTGTACCGGACAGACCCACCATGAGTTTGACACATGGAACCATGACATGGTAGTCACAGTCAGTACTCACAGTGATGGTGATGAGTAGGATTGAAATAGGCGTGCGCACGCATGTGTGAATCAGTATGTGATATTGATGTCATACATATCTCCTCCAATCTGCTCTGAGATCAAGAAAGTGAATGAACGTTGACAGGATGACTGTTCCATGCCTCGGGTTCATTCAGGATATCAGTGACAAAGAAATTATACATTCGTTGTAACACCATTCACAGATTGTAAGATTGAAAGTTGTTCTCCAACTTTCTATTTCACTTGGGTAGAACTGATGTGTGACTAGGCACCACTCTTTGCTTGTGAAGTCATAAGTGTTATGGACTTTCACTGCCAACATGAAATGGACCTGCAGGGTCACACACATAGGATTTAACCTGGAAGAGCAGTTTTGTCCACAAACAATGTTTAGATTGATTACTAAAGGAGTTTAGTAGTTCAATTAAACACTCAATTAATTGATATCTCAAAATCATAGTGTTCAAGGTGTTGGACAGACTGATTAGAGTATCAGATTGATTGAAACTGCAATTGACTGATTCTGCACAATCTGCACTCCCAACCGATTGACTCATGTGATGAACCGATCGGCTCAGCTTGGTGAACCGATCGGCTCAAGTTGTGAGTCGATCAGCTCATGGTCAGGGTGAAATGATTGCTTCAAGTGTTGAAATTACCGGTTCAACTGTTGCAACCGAGCAAGTTGGGAAAGTAGGATTGGTGAGAATTTTCCTTTCGTTTCACTTGCCCAATTTGATTGGAACAAGGATTGGTATTTGATACCAATTAGAAACAAAAGATGGAAAGTCAATCAGGAACTGACCAGGACCACAAACCGACCAGTTCAGAAATGAACCGACCGGTTGAGGTGTCAACCGACCAGCTTAGGTCCCCAACCGACTATTTCAGAAAAGAAACGATCGGTTCAGGTTGCGAGTTGGTTGTTTTGTGGAAAATCTCAAACCCTTCTACTCCTGCTTTTAGTCCCGCATTGCCCGTGATGGAGAACCCTGTCCCATGACCCTCCTATATATATAGGGGTATTGGGGGCTTCTCAAAGTACAACCTAGTGCAACCAGTTGCTCTGTGAAGTTGTCGTTCTCTCTGGTTTTGGTAACCGAGAGAGAGCCCGAGGAAGTGCTACCCGATAAGGGAGGCACAACAAGGGAAAGACAACTGTTGAAAGCAATTGGTGGCAGGAGAGTGTGTTGGAGACTAGTACGCTGACAGGAGGGTGCGACTCCTTCCAATTCCTTATGAGACAAGGAGATTGGAGTTCCAGGTAGTCCGTGTGGACTACTTCAGAGGTGGGAGATTTTTGCCGCTCGGAGGGCAACTGTCAATCTCGACAGTCCCAATGAGACCAGGAGTCGTCAGTCCCTGTGCGACCAGGAGCTGCACAGACACCGTCCAAGACCGGAGGTGAAGACCGCGCAAGCCGCGAGGTATTGTCGCCGAGCAAGCCTCAGGACAAGGTATGATTCCACAAACCATCCTTTCCTATTGTATAGATGTTGACATGTTTCCTTATTCTAGGTTTAGGGGTGAAATTGTTTTGTTTCCGCTGCCTTCTCTGCCTCCCCTAAAACCCTACTATGGAGCCCTTCCGTGTTCCTATTGAACCGATGGCTATCATAGACCTCCCTGTTAACTCCACATGATTACACAAAATCCTTACTAACTACAGTATTTTGATTACCATCCAAAACAATTTTGATAACCAACATGCCCTCATGATGGATGTTGCCTGAGCTATTGCTCAACTCCTTCCCGAATGTACCATTCTCAAGCCAAAAATCCTCTAAAATGATCAACTTTTGCACTCTCTTCCTAGTGGCACTAAACATGACCACCTCATGGGAGTCACCATCACCTTACCCTATGCCAGTATTTTTGTACATGCTCACATCACCAATGGTCCTCTAACATGGGTGCTAGAATGTCACCTAAAGGAGGCTAATAATGGGCCTTTGTTCAACTACTTCCAACACACCTTTAGGACATTGAGGTTTATAGAAAAATAGCCTCAGTTGTAGGTGCAACATTACAATATATCAACCTACAAACTCTATTATCCAACAAACTCTACTGAAGCCTTTTGTGTGTTCTCAGTCACCAAGGAAACTAGACTCCTTGGCTCAATCAAAATCCGGAATGGAGAGACTATGCACATTGTCATTCTCAATGGTGATAATACTCACCATACTCAATCCATCTTTCCTTATCTTGTAGCCAATCCACTTCATGCCTCAACCCAAAAGTTATGACGAAACCACCTAGATCAGAACACCAACTACCAATTCTTACAACACACTTCCATGGATGATCAGAGGAAATTTCAATCTCACATGAAACACATAAGAGAGATACATACATATCCCTAATCTCACATATACACACTATATAATATTAGTATTATTTATTTCTTTATATTTATCTTGTTATTTCTTTATTCTATGTGGACCTACACGTAATTTTTCTCTTAAGCTTTTATATAAATATACGAGGGGACGCACATTGTGTCCTCAACAATTTCTGAAACCCTCATAAGATGGTATCAGAGCGGGACTCCTAGCCGCCACTCCATGCGCCCTCCGTCCCTCCCCGCTTCTCTCTCCTTCTCTCATCGTCATCGTCGAAGTCGCCTTCCCTCCCTGTTGCCACCCACTGTTGCCCGCCTCTCTTACAGCCTGGCCGCTAGCCACCGTTGCTACTAGCCATAGCCGCCAATGCCAAAATCCCTTGCTCCTACGGGTGCTGGGCCTCTAGCAGTAGCTAGTCGAGCTTCTTGCCATCTAGGTTTTGGAAAGCGCGAAGCAGGAAGTGTGCAGATTGACCCTTTTGAAGTGGGCAGCGGAAAGCGGGCTTTAAAGCGAACCAAAGTAGGTGCTTTTTGAAAAAGTGGTCTGCATTGTTTTTAAAAATGTAGAAAACTTTTGGTGACTGTCATACTGCTAACATATCATTAATCAAGCATCTAAATGATATTTCATTACATCAGAATGACTTTTACATATGAAAAATGGTCCTATTTACAAAAATAAATTGTTACAAGTTAAAAACACTCAAACATCATAAAACCGCATAGTCCTCGCTCAACAATCAAGTATCATACTACTACTATGTACTTAATATTGTTTCAACAATTGGCCTTAGAAATTATCATTTAATAAAAAAAATTGGAGGTAATAGTAGTTAAATACTAGTATTATGTACAAATATTGTTGACTGAGTAAGGTAGTATTCAACATAATATAAATAGATGCACATTTAAATAGTAATAAAGATAAATGCATGACAATATATAGTAGAATCAAGATAATTAGATATTACTCAGTAAATCCTAAAGAGCAATAAATTGCTAGACTTAGTATATAATAAACAATATAACAAAATTTACTACCTTATTTTGTTACAGTCTATAAATGGTTGTGCAAAGTTTTTGTATAAGTATACAAAATGGTTGACTATTAATTTGTCAGTGGTAATAAACTACATTAAACATACATGCTAATATCATACATAGTAAATCATAAAGAACAATAAGTTACTACTAAGTACATAATTGACAATATAACAATATTTTATGACATCATTTTGTTATAGTACCCCAGATGGTTGTACAAAGGTTTTGTACAAGTATACTAAATGTCAGACTATTAGAGTATCAATGATAATAAACAACATTAAATATACATGATAATATCATAAACAAACTTAAAGTACAAACTACTAGTCTAGTTATACAAAGTGTACAAACAATAGTAACAAAGTAAAGATAAATGCTAATTACTAAACTTTCTTACACCTTTTGAGATACAACAGCTGGAGCATCACATCTCCCAAAAGTAGTGCTTTCATTTTTCTATAGATTTGGCAAGTGATTAGGCCACTCCAACAATATTTGTCGTGAAGTGCCCTGAAGCGGTCACTTAAGCGGGGCTGAAAAAGCAGCCTGAAGCGGCAAAAAGTGGGAAAAAGCGGCCGCTTTAGTCCAAAATGCTTCAAAGCCCGCTTCAGCTAAAATTATAACGGGACATAGGCTTGACCGCTTAAGCGGCCGCTTCCCCCTCTTTTTAAATCACTGCTTGCCACTGTCGGCCGCAAGCCTTGAGCCTATGGAGTCGTCTTCCTAGTCTGTCGCATCGGCCTTTGATCCCTCAGGTTCTCTACTACTCCTCAATGTAGTCTTCATGTAATTGGTCTATCCCGCCTCTCTTCAGTGTCTAATGCCACCTAGCAGGAGGATCTAGGTAGTTCTCTACTACTGCTTCTATATGCTATGTTGGGTTTGGTTTCTATCATGACTTCCTCCCATGATGATTATCGTCGATAGGTGACAACAGTGAAACTAGATGGGTGAAACTATCAACACTGGTTATGCTCCATAGAGATTTACGCCAAATCCTAAGGTAAGCATTCTCATCTTATCCATGATGCACCTCCTACTCCATCTAATACTATCGAGTCCAAGGATATAAAAGCCTATGATGATTGGGACAAAAATGATTCTATTGTGATGACATCGATCCTCAACAATAGTGAAACTCACATCGATGTTACTCTACTTCATCTTCTGACTGCGAAGGAAATGTTAGATCTCACAACAATAATCCAAAAAAGGTGTTTGACTTGAACAAAAAACTGACTCGTCTGCAATTGTCTAGGCCCAAAATTGCTCATTTTTCCTCCTTTAAAGGAATCTGGGCTAAACTTGAAATTTATCATTCTCTGTCTACTAACTTAGCCACCATGCAACGATAATGCCAAGAACTTCAGGTGGTTCAGTTCTTATGTGGACTTCCTGACTTGTATTCTAGGGTGGTTGATTAGATTCTTGCTAGTGATCCACTACCGACGTTGGAGAGTGTGTTTTAACGTCTTCAACACCTTCCTGCTTCTTCTTCTGCTCTGACTTCAAATGTTGGTGAAACTACTGCTCTTGCTGCCATGACCAGACATGGACGTGGATGGGGTTGAGGTAGGTTTTAGGAGTACCAACCTCCTCTCGATTCTGGTAGAGGACGTGGTTCCTTTGGATGTGGTTCATCATTTGGACCTCCGTGCACTTCTGGGAGTACTGCAGGCCAGCGGTACCATGACTTCTACGACCGCTCTAACCACACTGAGGATAGGTGCTAGAAGAAACATGGCACACCTTCTTGGGCCAATGCTGCGTCTGAGGGTGGTTCTTTGTAAAGACCAAGTCTCTACTAAAAACCATGGCAAACAAAAACACCAATTGTGTAGCAATAGAAGATTAAAACTTGACTTTATTCAAAATGTATAAAGAGTACTATACAAAATTTTCCCAAAAGGGGTACATCTTAATACAAGAACAAGGTTCTAGGTAGAGGAAGACTCAAACTAATACAACTTGTCTCCACAAACAACATAACAAAAGTATATGCAACTAGTCCCAACTATCTAGATGTGCAAGATCTCCTTAGCCTTAGGCAGGTTCACCAAGCTTCCATGCGCACTCTGATACTAATCTGGGTGGTTCGGATCACCCAGCAAGAGAAAGATCAAAGTATGTGTCAATACATGATAAGGACAATTATAAAGCTAAAACATTGCATATAAAAAGAGAATCCACAATACTAAGGGATTTCAAGAATAAGAGGCGAATGAGCAAATGAGAATTGGAAGACTGCCATATTTCAACATCAATAATAATCACATTGCATGGATATATTATGACACAAACTCATCTCAATGTAGGGTGAGGCACCTATCAAACCTCACCATATATAAAATGGAAGGGGGACTAAAACCCCAGTGCATGGCAGGAGGACTAAAACGTCAGTGCCCTGTATAAAGTGGCAGGGGGACTAAAACCCCAGTGCCCTATGGGTGGTTTGTACTCATGTACACTACATTGTCATTTAACCAATAAATACATCATGCATAAATAAGTCACTTGGCAGTAGAGTGAAGCATAAATAAAATTGCAGCATAGAAAATGGGAACAAATTCCAACAAGCATTCTAATTAAGCAAGCCAACATTGGTATTTCAAGCATTAAACAAGTATTTCCAATAAGAAGCCAACATAGGCATTAGAAGAGTTACATAATGAAAAGACTCAAGTAAAGACATTACAAGGATTCCAAGTCTAGCAAAGTAGTATGGTGGGGTTGGATGAAAATCCCAACTGAGGAATGGGTGTATTTGCACATTAATCAATCTTCACAATCATAATAGGAATCACATTCATGATTATGGTCCACATGCTTAAATATGGCTCATATACATAAATAGTATCACATACTGAAATAGGGTTCACATACCTTATTGTAGATTCATTACCATTACTTTCACCAATCAGATTGTTTCCATATTCCCTTTTTACCTAGTTATAAACATTTTACATGTATTAGTAAATATAGAGCATAAAGTATAAAGAAAAACCCATTTTTAGACCTTATTAGAAAACCTTTGATTTAAGATTCAGAACCTGACCCAAAACATTGATTATGATTTATTGATTAGGAAAACACTTTTTATTTTACAAATCAGTGTTAAAATGAATTAATTACATATTTTAGACCATTTTATGTAATAAAAAAGGAATCCAAGGTAAACTTCAAAAAAGAATTTGGAATCAGGATGCAAAAACATCAAAATCAAATTTTACTCAAAAAATCCTTTCCAACGACTATTTATTCACATTTTTTTGACAAGGGACCGATTTAATATGAATTAAACTAAATCAACCAATCAAAATGAAAGAAAAATCCACATCAACAAAATAAATGGATGAACGAGATTGGTCCACGGAGGCCGAGACCACGCTGACGTGGGCCAATCATATTTTGGCCACGTCGGCGGGTCCATTTTTGCTGACCTCGGTCAAACGCGAGTTAGAAGGGGAAATAGCCACAATACCCCTACTCGTCAAATTGAAATAGTTATGCTGCGAGGACAGTCCTGTCATTTGCAACTATCGATTGTTTGCGGCAGAAAGAAAGAACAAGGGGGAAAAGATGATAATGCCCAAGCAAAGTAAATCGTTACATTGCCCACACATGACCCTCTTGGTCATTCCATGACCTGGCTTCTTCTAGCCAAGGTCATGGCGCGAGCAGGCTCACAGGAGCTCGACTCCTTTGCCTCAAATTGCGAATAATGTGCTAAAACATAAGCGAAGACAGGGAACAAGATCCCTAGGTTCCCACAGTGATGATGAGGTACATAGAAGCTCCTGGCATGCTGCGGAGCCATGGAACCATTCTTGACATGGTCGGGAACAGGGGAAGAACAATTACGATCATAAACCTTGGAAATGAAGAGAAAAACTGCCGTTAAGGTCTTCAAAACATTCACCGATGTGAGGTGGTTCGAAAGGGGGACTTGTCACAGATGTAGGAGTCAGGGAACCCCAAAAACTACATGGTGGAGGCGGAGCTCAACTGCGTCCTATAGGACACGGCGACAGAGGCCAAAACAGATCAAACTAATAGAAGGAAAAGGAAAAGGGAAGGTAGAGGATGCTCACCGTCGCCTCAATTTGGAGGAAGGAAGCATTGAGTGTCCCAGAAATCTTGCCGTCATTGTAGGAAAAAACTGAACAAGTTGGGGAGATCCAGGCTAGAAGAGGAAAAATTGGATAAGGAGGAGGAAGGCTAGAGGCCTAAGGGTGCTCGACGACCCCTTAAATAGGTCGGAGGAAGACCCTAGACTCTATTGTGAATCGGCGCAGAGAGGGGGTGAGAAGCCAAGAGAGGTGTTTCACCTACAGACCACGCTGTCGGTCGAGTAATAGGTCAATGAATCTGTTGTGAGGAGACGAAACTAAAGGGACAAGAATCGCGTGAAATGGTGCTGTGTAGAGGGAGAACGAGTCGTGGTAGGTCGGGGGTCGGGAGCAGCCCCACAACCAGAGGTGGAAGATAAATGCACTGACTATCGGATCACAAATTGACGGTCCCCGGATCTCGCAAAAGCTGATAATGCGTGACATAGAAAAATCAGCCGAACTATAACGTTACACATTCATGTCATTGATTTGATGCATACACTATAGTTATACTATATTGAAAGCTTATAAAATCGTTTTGAAGGGTCAAATGAAGTCCAAAAGGTACCAAATTTTAACCACAGTCACAAATTAAAGTATAGAATACTTCTACACAATTAGATTCTCAAATTACTCATTATTTGGCCCTTAATAAATATATTGCTCATTAAAGTGAATATTAACATATTAAAATGAATGAGTTATATGAAAAGACTTCTTTTAATGGATTATATGAGTGAAATTCGAGATATCCAACCCTTATTAACTTTAAGAGCAAAATCTCACAATTATGTTCAATTTTGATATATTATTATCATTTTTTAGGAGAGAGAAGGAAATTAGGTTAATTACACCCATAATTAATTCTATTACATTTTTTTGCTTATATCTTATCCAAAAATATATGAGCTCCAAATTAACATTATCCACTTATTATCTCTCATAAAACTCCATTTTGCAATATTGGTCCTTAATTATTACCTGAAGTGGGTTATTGAAAAAACACTAGAGGGGGGGGTGAATAGAGTTTTAAAGATATTTTAACAATTATTTAACTCAAACAAACAACCACAAGAATATTGGACAAGGGGACAAGGATTTAGAGTGGTTCCTACCTTAGCAAATACTAATGTAGTCAGTCCACTACCCGGTTGCTTACCCAACTGGGATTTGGAAAGAATTTAATTTTATTACCTCGCAAGGACTTTACATAAAATTACAATTCTCTCCCTAATCCCTTCAAGCAGCCTTCACCTAGAAGTAATCGCACCAACCTTGAAGCATCCTTCACCTAGAAGTAATTGCACCAACCTTGAAGCAGCCTTCCTCCTGAAGTAGCTTCCCGTTGCAATAGCCTTCTTGAAGTAGCTTCACGTTGCGATAGCCTTCTTGAAGTAGCTTGAAGTCCACCTTATCCTCCGAGAAGAACCTTCTCCAATCCGCAGCCTCCAACCCTAGGAGTAGCAAGGATAATACAAAGAATAAAAGGAACAAGAAGGAAAATGGAAATTACAACTTATCCTTTGAAGCACAAGGCTTGATTTGCCTATATCAAGCGTGTAGATCTCCTAACCAATGTATATGCACGTGTGATTGTTGTGGATAGGAGATACTAGCCTATAGGACACAAAATTAGAGCAATGGGAATGAATAGCCAATGTTGGAATTGCTCTATTGCTCAAAACAGATTGCCAATGAGTATTCAAGCTCAAGTGTAGCACAAGTGTAGCTTAGGTGTGTTTAGGTGTCCTAAGGCATGTCCTATTTATAGGAATGACCTACAAGTGCTTAAGAACATTCTAGACACTTTCTAGGGAGTTCTAAGTGCTTAACTAGCCGTTAGGTATAAATTAGTTGCATTAGTAACAACTAGTTACTTTATTCTGTAGTTGCTGTCAGAGTCCATCTCGGTCGAGCAATTGTCGACCGAGATACCTACTCGGTCGAAGTTTTGTCGACCGACAGGCTCTCTGGATTAACGTTCATCTCCAACTGCCAACTACCTTGTCAGCTGTGTCTAACAGCTACTTGGGTCTTTCTCGGTCGAGGAGTTTGTCGACCGAGAGTGTCTCGGTCGAGGAGTTTGTCGACCGAGATTGACCCTGTTTCAATCTTTCAATTTAAGGCACTAAGTGTGTGTATGAGTGTGCATGTGTGACACTATTGAAGGGGATGACCTATCTAAGTGTGGTGTTTAGCTAGGGAAGATCTAACGCTTGATTTACATGAAGTCTAAGTACTTGTACATTATATATTTGTACAAGTTTACAATTGATTACATTTCATGACATTTACAATCATTCAAGAATATAGATTCCCTAGAGCTTTGTCATCCACCTTATTCCTGCAACACTCAAGTAGCACGTTAGATCAACAAGAATGAAATGTTTGTCATCATCGAAACAAAGGGATTTATCATAATGTCCAATTTATCCAACAATCTCCCCCTTTTTGAAGATGACAAACATTTCCTAAATATGAAATAAGGAAATATAAAGCATGTGAGTTTCATACCTGAAGATTACCTTTTGTAGCCATTCTTGTTTCGCAAGTGAGTGCTAGCCATCAAGATGAAACTCATTTATATTTTAGATTTTATATTCTTTCTCCCCCCTTTGTCATTTCAAAAAGATATCCAGGTTGAATATTTTATATTTCTTCTCCCCCTTAATTTTATACTATGCTCCCCCTTAAATAGATATTCTAAATATGAGTTTTGTCTAATTTAGCCACAATTTGTTTCTCAATCATTTGCAGAGGATTGTTAAGCCTTGAAATGATACGAGTTTCTTTTAAGTTTATGGCATATGTGTATTGATTTCTCACCCATTTTACAAGGGATGTTAAGCCCTAAAAATGAAATGAGAATCCTTTAATTTTAGAGTACATAAGAATGTCTCTAACCAAATGCAAAGGATGTTAAGCCCTGATTTGTTTTAGAGAGTTCCTTTAAGAACAAGATATATCATTCATAGATTTCTTCATAACCAAGAGTAAAAATACTAAGGTCGTAACAAGCTCCAAATGATGTTTACAATGTTTTTGTAAGCTTCTTAATCAAATAATCAAATTTATTTTTTATGAGCTCCCCCTTAATCTTACAATTAAAGCCATTTAAAGCTTCTAAGGTCACAAATGATTTTAAATTTTGATTTTGACATTTATCCAAAGTATACCAAGATTAAGTGCAATAAAATGATGTCCAAATAAGCATTTTGTCAAAGCTTATTTTAGGTCGACCTTGACTTCGACCATAGCGCCCCTTGGTCAAATTTCATTTCAACCAAGAGGCAAATTTGCATATTTCCAAATTGAATACTCATATATGAAGTATAATATATGCATGTAATTTGATTAGATATCAATTTGAAGTATTTTAAATAATACTCAATATGAAAACATTCGTCCTTGATTATCCTAGAATATTTATATAAACTTTGCTGTAGGTACATAAATATCAAATTCCATTTCTTCTTGTACCCCCATAAGATTCTTAAAAATGAAAACACGATTAATATCTCAAGTCTTTGAGAAATTTTTATCTTATGTGTTGCAAGCATTAAAACAACATCTCACCAACAAATCATTTTGCTTGCCTATGTATCATCAAGGATCAGTCATGAAATAATCATTATTCAAGCATCAACTTTATATATAGAAAGTTGAATAATGAAATGTTGAAAGCATATCCATGATGTAATGAATCAACATGAAATTCAACATATGGTTTCTATGTGAATAAATCAAAGAATACTTAGAATAGACCATGAAGACAGTAATTTGACTTAAATCAATATGATCCATAATTTTCAGTTTTAACTTAAATCATTTAGAGAATAAACTAAATTAATCTCATATAAGTTTTCAAGGATGATTTCCAAAATTTATACTTTGTTTTGCATGTACAAACAGTCATTATCCACAAATAGATAGCAATTTGATCAATTACAAAAAGAATCAGCAATTTTACAGCAGACTGAAATCAGTGACTTGTTCGGTCGACAATTTCTCGACCGAATGTTCACTCGGTCGACAGATTCTCGACCGACAAAGTTTCTAGAATGTTTTCAGAACTGTTAATTGATTCCAAGCAAAATAAGATTATGCAAGTTAGAGCTTGATTGTGTTGAGATATGACATTTGTATATCAAGAATCAGTTTAGGTCAAATCTCAACTAGTTAATTTTGAGCTACTAAGTTTTAGGAATCCAAGCTAAATCATCATTCTTTTTCTTATATGGGCATGAGAATGAATAATGTCCAAGATGCATGCAATAATGACAACTAATAGAGTCAACTTCATTTCTCTTTCTAGGAGTTGTGTTCCTAGGTACAAACATAATCTTAGTCTTGGATGCTTTAGCTCTTTTGGGTTTATTTCTCATTGGATCATATCCTAATCCTCTTCTTCCATTATAACTAGAGGAAATTTTCAGAATATTTTCAAGCATGTCATTTCCTCTTAACTCATTTAAATTTTTTTGTAACTTAGCAATATCATCCATCCTTTTCTTTATATCTTTCTTTGCTTGATCTAAATCAGATACTAGAGAGTTTCTTTCTTTGACAACCTCATCATAATCTAAGTGTGAACATAGAACAGGTTGTTTCTGAAGATCATTCACTTGAGTTTGCAAATTTAACTTTTCTAAGGAAAGAAGATTGCAATCAGCTTCTACATATTTTAACTTAAGATCATAATCTTCATTTGTCTTTTTGAGATCTTCATTTTTAGATGCAAGAGCAAGAAGTTTAACATTTAAATCATTATTTACTTTATTTGATTTCTTAAGTTTCTTCTTGCACTCAATAAATTTCTCATGAGTATCTTGAAGACTAGCAATTAAATCTTCTTTTGGTAGATCAAAAAGACTTACCTCTTCTTCTTCTTCATTTGTTGTAGCAATGAGGCATTCTACTTCTTCTTGTCCATCATCACTATCATCACTTGAATCATCCCATGCAGCTTTATATGATCTTTCTTTCTTTTTGTGAGATGATTTCTTCCCTTTCTTGAGTTTTGGACAATCACCTTTCATGTGTCCCTTTTTGCCACATTCAAAGCACCTGGAAGAAGAAACACTAGAAGTTTTATTAGTTTTAAAACTTTTATATTGCTTACCATTTACAATGAGAGTTTCTTCTTCACTATCATCTTCACTTGTGTCATGATTGTCCTTGGTCGATGCTTTGAATGCAATGTCCTTCTTTTTCCCTTGTTGACTTTCACGTTCTCTTCTTTCTTCCTCTTCTAAAGTTGCCTCATGAGCTTCTAGATTGCCAATGAGTTGCTCCATTTTCAGTTGAGTGAGATCATTAGCTTCTTCAATGGCTGTCACCTTGGGCTTGTATTTGGGAGGAAGTGATCGAAGTACCTTTGACACCTGATCTTCTTCAAGAATAGTTTTTCCTAAGGCATTCAAACCATTAACAATAGAAGAGAATTTTGCAAACATTTCACTAATGGATTCATTCGGATCCATACGAAAGTGTTCAAACTTCTGTTTAAGCATACTAATCTTAGAATTCTTAACTTGAACCGTACCTTCGTAAGTTATGGACAGTCTATGCCATATTTCATAGGCTGTTTCACAATTTGATATTCTATTGAATTCTCCTACTGAAATTGAACAATAGAGAATACTTACAGCCTTTGCATTCATTTGAGCCGATTTTACCGTGTTTGCATCCCACTCTGCATATTGTGTTTGAGGAAGCTCGTATGGGGTTGACACCATCCTCTATAAGTCCCAACTGATGCCTTGGAAGTAGAACTGCATCCTTCTCTTCCAATATGTGTAGTTTGTTCCATCAAACACTGGAGGCCTAGCAACAAATGTCCCTTCAAGGTTAAGGTTGTTGAGCACCCCGTCACCCATTCTTCAAGACCTTGTTAGGGTTCCTTGAAGCCTGCTCTGATACCAATTGAAAAAACACTAGAGGGGGGGTGAATAGAGTTTTAAAGATATTTGAACAATTAATTAACTCAAACAAACAACCACAAGAATATTGGACAAGGGGACAAGGATTTAGAGTGGTTCCTACCTTAGCAAATACTAAGATAGTCAGTCCACTACCCGGTTGCTTACCCAACCGGGATTTGGAAAGAATTTAATTTTATTACCTCGCAAGGACTTTACATAAAATTACAATTCTCTCCCTAAACCCTGCAAGCAGCCTTTACCTAGAAGTAATCGCACCAACCTTGAAGCAGCCTTTACCTAGAAGTAATTGCACCAACCTTGAAGCAGCCTTCCTCCTGAAGTAGCTTCCCGTTGCAATAGCCTTCTTGAAGTAGCTTCCCGTTGCGATAGCCTTCTTGAAGTAGCTTGAAGTCCACCTTCTCCTCCGAGAAGAACCTTCTCCAATCCGCAGCCTCCAACCCTAGGAGTAGCAAGGAGAATACAAAGAATAAAAGGAACAAGAAGGAAAATGGAAATTACAACTTATCCTTTGAAGCACAAGGCTTGATTTTCCTATATCAAGCGTGTAGATCTCCTAACCAATATATATGCACATGTGATTGTTGTGGATAGGAGATACTAGCCTATAGGACACGAAATTAGAGTAATGGGAATGAATAGCCAATGTTGGAATTGCTCTATTGCTCAAAACAGATTGCCAATGAGTATTCAAGCTCAAGTGTAGCACAAGTGTAGCTTAGGCGTGTTTAGGTGTCCTAAGGCATGTCCTATTTATAGGAATGACCTACAAGTGCTTAAGGACGTTCTAGACACTTTCTAGGGAGTTCTAAGTGCTTAACTAGCCGTTAGGTATAAGTTAGTTGCATTAGTAACGGCTAGTTACTTTATTCTGCAGTTGCTGTCAGAGTCCATCTCGGTCGAGCAATTGTCGACCGAGATACCTACTCGGTCGAAGTTTTGTCGACCGACAGGCTCTCTAGATTAACGTTCATCTCCAACTGCCAACTACCTTGTCAGCTGTGTCTAACGGCTACTTGGGTCTTTCTCGGTCGAGGAGTTTGTCGACCGGGAGTGTCTCGGTCGAGGAGTTTGTCGACTGAGATTGACCATGTTTCAATCTTTCAATTTAAGGCACTAAGTGTGTGTATGAGTGTGCATGTGTGACACTATTGAAGGGGATGACCTATCTAAGTGTGGTGTTTAGCTAGGGAAGATCTAACGCTTGATTTACATGAAGTCTAAGTACTTGTACATTATATATTTGTACAAGTTTACAATTGATTACATTTCATGACATTTACAATCATTCAAGCATATAGATTCCCTAGAGCTTTGTCATCCACCTTATTCCTGCAACACTCAAGTAGCACGTTAGATCAACAAGAATGAAATGTTTGTCATCATCGAAACAAAGGGATTTATCATAATGTCCAATTTATCCAACAGTTATTTGTGTAAACACCCCTTTATTATCATAATTGGGGCAAAAATGGAATTTCACCATCATTAATGCTCAAATTGCACATTGAGTCCAAAAATGATTCAAAAGAATGGGAAATTTATGAAAAAGGTCCAAAAAAACTAGAAGGCAAATAAAAGCTCAAAATTGGGTAAATTGTAGGAAAGACCCTAGATTTCAGTATGTTACATTCTTACACTCCTGCTACTGATACTTTGAGTCCCTCCACTATTGATTTGATTCGCTCAAAAGTGGAACGCCTACTACTCGAGTGAACCGAAGCTTCCTCATCTACAACTGCTGATTCTAGGACTCATGTTGCTACCTACACTGATTGTGATTCTACTTTTCTAACTGCCTCCTCTTCTAGTAATGGTAGTACCAAATGGGTGATTGATTCTAGGGCTTCTTCACATATTTTTAGAAATCGATCTCTTTTCTCTAAATTATCTAAACCCTCTTCGAAATATGGTGTTATGCTTGTTGATGGATCCAAATCTGTTGTGTATGGTATTGGTGATATTTATACTCACTTTCTTCTGAGATCTTCTCTATATGTGTTGAATTTTCCTTTGAATCTGCTATCTGTCAGTAAAATTGTGCGTAGCTTGAACTGCAGTTTAACCTCTACAGTGGGTACTTGTGTTTTTCAAGACCTTCGTATGAGGATGAAGTTTGGTGGGGGCATGAAGGACCTGATGGACTCTACTATCTAGATGACTTGAAAAGGATTGACAATACAACTATAGCTTCAACTTTATCTTCTTCTGTTTCTACATTACAATGGCACTTTAGACTCGGGCACCTCTCTACTGATAAAATAAAGCATGTTATTTCTGGAGTAGGAACACATAGTTTCCAATGCGCGTCATGTCAGTTAGGAAAATATTCTAGAACCGTCTTTCCTAGAAAGACTCAGATTGGTAGTAAAGGCATTTTTGATTTAGTTCATGCTGGTGTATGGGGTCCATGTAATGTTTCAAGTTTATTTGGAAATAAATATTTTATTCTGTCCATTGATGATTTTTCCCATGATACTTGGTTGTTTCTGATGAAAGATAGATCACAAGTCTTGCCTACTATTAATTTTTTTTTTGAAATTAAAAGTCAATTCTCTATGCCCATTAAAATTTTGTACACTGATAATACATTGGAGTTTATTCAAAAAGATGTTGAATGTTTTTGTCAATCTGTTGGTACCATTCATTGGACATCCTGTGCCTACACACCTCAACAAAACAAAGTTGTTGAGCAAAAAAATAGGCATTTACTTGAAGTTACTAGAACTATTATGATGCGCTCTAATGTTCCAAAATAGTTTTGGCCTGAAGCTGTTTTCACTATCTATTTTTTGATTAATTGCATGCCATCATCGGTTATGGAACAAAATCCTATCCATGTCCTACAACCCCACATTCCCCTTTTCTCTGTTCCTCCAAAGATTTTTGGGTCAACCTATTTTGTTCGTCTACTTGGACCAAATCATGATAAGTTGTTTCCTATGGCTGAAAAATGTATTTTTCTTGGATATTTGCGTACTCAGAAAGGATATCGTTTATATAGTCCTACTACTAGGAAGTGGTTCACGTAGTGATGTGGTTTTGTTTGAAGTTACTCCTTTCTACCTACTATTGGGAAAAAATTGAGTTCATATATTATTTTAGCACCTCTACATGTTATCAGTGATTCTAATTCTGCTATACAACCTTCTGAGACTATGTTTCCAACTCTTATTGTTTATCAACAGAGGAATCAGCCACCACATTCTACTCCTGCTAAAGACCCCCACCCAACAGTCAACCAATCTTCTCCTCTAGAAGGTCATGTGCCTGTCGAGGTAACTATTGATCTGCATCTACCTATTTCTCTTTGAAAAGGCACTTGCTCGTGCACATCACATAGTATTGATGACTATGATTTTACTGCTGATCTTAGTGTTCATGTTAGTAACTTTGTTGTTTCTCTTTCTATTGTTTTCATTCCCAAAGATATGATGTTTTATAAAGTACTTCATGGACACATGCTATGGATGAGGAAATGACTACTCTTACTGACAGAGGTACTTGGGAATTAGTTGATCCTCCATCTGATTGTAAGCCGATTGAATGTTGTTGGGTGTATATTGTGAAATATCACCCTGTTGGGACTATTGAAAGACTGAAGGCACGCCTAGTCATAAAGGGGTACACTCAAACTTATGGTATTGATTATTTTGAAACATTTTCTCCTGTTCCCAGACTTAATTTTGTATAGGTCCTTCCTTCTGTTGCTATCAATATGGATTGGCCCCTTATTTAGTTAGATGTGAAGAATGCCTTTCTTTATGGTGATCTCTAAGAGGAAGTCTATATGGAGCAACCACCTAGGTTTGTTGCTCAGTACGAGTCACACAAGGTCTGTCATCTCAAGAAGTCTATTTATGGACTCAAACAAAGTTCACGTACCCAGTTTTACAATCTGAGCAAGATTTTGACTACATATGGTTTCCAGAGATCTAATGTTGATAACTATGTCCTTATTAAGAAGACTTCCTCTGGTATAGTTGTTCTGATTGTGTATGTTGATATTATTATTTTATCTGGTAGTGATCTTCTTGAAATTCATGCTACCAAAGCCTATTTATGCAAGTACTTTGTCACTAAATATTTGGGAAAGCTAAGATACTTTCTAGGAATTGAAGTTTCCAGGACCTCTAACGCTCTTATTTTGTCTCAGAGGAAGTTTTCTCTAGATCTTCTACAGGAGACATGGATTCTTGGAGCTTGAGCTACTAATACTCCTCTAGATCCTAATGTAAATTGGGATGATGATGAATCTCCCATGTATCCTGATAGTAAATGATATAGGAGACTAGTTGGAAAACTAATCTATATGACTATTACTAGAGCTGATATTTCTACTGTATTTGTTCTTATTAGCAAGTATCTTGACAAACCTAAACAGTGTCACTGGGAAGTACTATGCCATATTCTGAGCTATCTGAAGAAATCTCATGGTAAAGGCATTTTCTATAGGAAACATGGTCATTTCTCTATTGATGGCTACTATGATTCTTACTATGCTGGAAGTAAAATAGACAGGAGATCTACTTCTAGCTACTGCACATTTTTTGGTGGAAATCTTGTAACCTGGAGGAGCAAGAAGCAGAATGTTGTTGCTAGATCTAGTGCTGAGGCTGAGTACCGGGCCATGGCTCACACAACTTGTGAACGTCTGTGGGTAAAGTCTCTTCTAAAAGACTTCACTGTGAGCTCTTTTGATCCTATTCCCATACATTACGATAATAAAGTAGCTATTTTATTGCCAATAATTCTATTTATCATGAGTAGACCAAGAACATTGAAGTTGACTGTCATTTCATCAGAGAAGCTCTCTTGATTGTTTGTATCTGCACTCCGTTCACCCAATCAGAAGATCATATTGCTGATGTCTTTACAAAGTTGATGGCCAAGAAACACTTAAGCTCTTTCGTCGAAAAGTTGGGCATGATTGATATCTATGCTCCAACTTGAGGGGTAGTGTTAAATATTAGTCTTGTTTAGTTCTTTATATTTATCTTGTTATTTCTCTATTCTATGTGGACCTACATGTAATTGTTCTCTTAAGATTTTCTATAAAAATATGAGGGGACACACATTGTGTCCTCAATGATTCCTAAAACCCTTGTAAGACACACCAACAAGATGATATATGTTTTGAATCTTTCATTTAAGAACATCTATTCATTGATCTATCATCCACAAATGCTAATTTCACCTAGAACCATGGTCATACATGGGCTAGATTGGATCATTTTCTATGTTAAAAGTCTTAGGACGCTTTGTACCCTCTCTCACTTGTTCTCACACATCATAGACCCATATCCATCACTTTCTTGTTTCCCTCAACACCAAAATTACTATAAAGGGCCCTAACCTAATCATATTGAGATTTTATGGACAAATCATCCATCCTATTCTAACTTAATCAAAATCTGTGGTGGATACACCCTATCAATGACCCTATGTGGTTACACATTCACCTTAACTTCTAATCCATCTGAGCCATTAGAATAAATCAATTTTTTGTATCATAGCCAAAAACTAACAAAGATCCAAGATCATCTATTCTTTGTGGAGTAACGACCCACATTTGATCCAATCTACCTACAATCACTAAGGGCAAATGGTAGCATTTAAATTCTATCAGTGAATCAATGTGGAGACAACACACCATGATCAAATTGATTCAAGATGGAGAGAAAAACACAAAATTCTTCCACTTTATATACAATCACCACAAGTAGAATTCCCATATCCGCATCCTTTTGACTAACGGGGTACAACAAACAAACAAAGATCTTATCATCAAGGCATTTGACTCTTTCTAGAGACTCTTCATCCATGGCAAGACACACCACCCATATGCACCATGATTGGAATATCATATGCCCCAGCAAAATCAATAATGTTGCTTCAAGTTTAGAGCGTATCATGGATTCTGAGATCAAGCTTGCTATGATTTCTCTTGGTGATGAAAAATCCCTAGGTGTAGATAGTTTCAGTAAAGAATTATCCTACATAGTTGAGATCACATCAAGCTATGTTTTCATCAACTATTCAACTACATACACTTACAAGATGACATTTATCCATAGATTAGACCCCTAAAATGAAACCTTCATTGCTCTAATAAAAAAGGTAGAACACCTACCATGGTCTTCCAATTCATATCCATTAGTCTGACGAACACTTCATATACGATAGTTACCAAAACTCGCAGTACTCGTATGAATCCTATTATTATTGATTGTATCTATGTGCCTTTATTCATGGTAGGAGCATACAAGATGCTTACATCATGGTGAGTGAAACCATACACACCTGTAAAATCACATTTATTCAATTACTTACTTTGAAGCTAGACTTTGAGAAAACTTTCAATGAAATCGATTGTAGTTTTCTCTTGAACTATATGATCAGATAGGGTTTCCCTACCAAATGGATTCAACGGATTAGATCATGTATTAGTTTATTTTATTTTTCTACCCTCATTAATGATTCAGCCTTTGGCTACTTCACGAGCCCAAACAACCCATGACAAGGTGACCCATTTTCACCCTACCTAGTCATCATTGTCACCTCTATTCTAGCTCGTATGATCTCCATAGCCTCTAGGAATCACCTCCTAAAGTGTCCTATACCGATAAAGCATTTCATACAATATGTCGATGACTCCATTATTTTCCTCAAACTTGAAGACTCACAAATTATCAATATCATCTGTATTCCTTGACTCTTTTCACACCTTTTGGGTCTCAAGATCAATCTTCAAAATCTTCTATCATGGGCACGTGCATGAGAAATTATCAGATAGGTAGACATACATATTTTCTCTAATGCCGGAAGGAGACCTTCCCCATTAAATATTATGGATGACCTCTTTTCCCTTATCCTCTGCCTACTTCCTGTTGGAACCAAATTACCACAAATATGGAGAGAAAGCTTAATATCTAGAAACCCATCACCTTAGTTTTTTGGATGACTAACTCTCCTCAACACCTCCCTAACCCCTCTTGCCACTTACTACCTCAGCTTCATCCCATTGCCAAAAAAGGTCCTTATTCAAATAGATAAAATTAGAAAAAGATTTCTACATGGAGGTATTACTATGTGAAAACGTACATAGGATACATCTTGTTTGCTAGGATCACATTTTTGAGCCTAAAAAAAATCTGTGACTGGAGGCATCATTAACCTGAAACTTCATACCCTCAACCTAACTCATAAAATAACCTCACAAATATGTGATAAAAACATAATGTATGGATCAAACACATCAGTGAGAAATATTATAGACAAAAAAATACATGGGATATTTTTCTCTCTAGATATAAGCTCTCTCCTCTTTGAAGACAATAATGACACACTACGCATCGTCCTACACAACATCAAGATACCTTCTTATTGTGCTCATCACGTATCCTTTTGACCCACAAAACAAAGGCATCATAATTCTTAACATGAAAACTGAACCAGATATCCTCAAAAAGTCCTATATATTTCCATATAGCAAGCATTGATCCTCCTTAACTCACATAGGAGTATCACATTCAATGGATTTCTCACTACATCATATAATATTGATCAAATCAATGATATTAATAACACCCTGGTGTATGACACATGACACAAGGTGTAATGGAAATGGGCCTAAAGCATACACCCAAGTCTACATATGAGTTTTCTACGACGCCGATATCAGTTGTATATACAAACTGATATGGAAAAAGAAATATCCCAACAAATACATTGTCCTCACTTGGCTCATCACAATGATACAACTATTACTAGTAAGAACAAAAGGGGTTACAATGAGCCTACCATGTCTATATTATATAGAGAGGATGAAGAAAATAATGAACACAGGCGGATAGGACAAAATTATATATACATCCGACATCTCACAAATGATATAGAGAGAGACACCATCACTGTACTATAAAAGCTATACCTAAATCGATCCATACTGAGAAATTAGATATACTCACTACTATTATTATGTGGGCTACACAGAAATAAAGAAACTACAAAATTTTTGGAAACACATACCAAACTCTATCATTTATAGATGACTATATGTTAAATACTTTTTGTAACATTTTGATATCATATAGATGATGCAGGTATCAAAGACATCATCAGAGAAGCCAGAATCACTCACATACTGAGTTTTAGAAAATATGACATATGTCGTGCAGACCTATTAAACTGGGTAAATATCCGCGGGCACCCATGAGTTGTCCCGTTTAAGTCGCATTTGGGTGATGAAATTTGCCACCTGATGAAAATCACCCAAACCCATACCCACTCATTTAGTTAGTAGGTTTCATAGGTGGTCTACATACACCCCCTAGGTGACCCACATAACTATTTTTATTACACAAAAGTAAGTATAATGATCTACTACTACTTAAAATAAATACAATATTCTATTACTCCCTTTAATTGTTAAGAAGTTCTAGTACAAACTCGAATTTTCCCAACAAGACATGATTTTGGAGAGAGATATTGGGGGAAGATAAACTCATGTCTACTACATTATCTAATTGCTCTATCAAACTTAATAAGAAGTTGTATCACAAGTTACTAGCTCTAATTTGTTGATAATAATCACACATTAGATAATCTCTTCTACAAAAGTATGTGGTTGAATGGTTGTAAAAATTGAACATGCTTTTTATTTAAAATATAAAATATATAATAGTTGCTTGTTTCTGTGCTATATTTCACGTATAAACACTAGAGAACAGTTTTCTTTTACTATTAGAGTAGAACCTTGCCGATTATTTATGTTTGAACACATTATATGGGCATTCGTCGGTGACCTGCAACCCGCTTGGTTGGGTATGAATTTGTCTTTATAAGATCTATTTAGAATTGCATCTTTTTGACCTACACTTGCGAGACCATACCCACAATGACCCAACACGCTGACCCATTTGACAAATCTAATGCCGTAGTAACTTCCTTATGGAAAACATTTTGAATGAACACCAGAATTATGCTTGACTAGCTTCCTATATCATTGGTCTAAGGCTTTCTATAGGGGTGCCTCTCTCTTAATCTAGGCTCATTTTACTTTCTTCCTGAACTGCATATTTGTTGTGTAACCATTACCTCTGGTAACTTCATAACACAAGATATGGAACTATCCTTATATCTTATTGAAGTGATCTCAATTTTATTATCCATCCGTAAAAATGCTTTATAATAAAAATGACTTTATTCAAAATCAGTGACCAACTACTCAATTAGACATGTGGTCATCAATTAAGCATGGCAACATCACACATCTGAATGCCTTGCAGAAGATCGTATATATATATATATATATATATATATATATATATATATATATATATATATATATATCAACGATCCTATGCTAGACGCTCAAGCTATGCGAGCTGCGAATCGCAGCCTTTCACTTCGTTTTGTTGTTCGCGAAGACTGAATGCTGTTCGAGTTACTCCTACGCGATGCACAATTTTGATTTGACAGCAATAACTAGTCAAATCCATCACCGCAGTCTTCTTGTCCTGCATTTATGACAACCTATTAAATAATGAGCTTTGCTATACAACCCCTATATCACATCAGATTCCAGACCCGTTTTGTCCTCATTAGCTGATGTCCCATCAATTTGAGAATCATGTACAACAGCTGCTATTGTGATGGGATAATAGTCTTGGAAAGAGAGAGGTGAGTGGAGGGCTGGAAAGAGAGAGGGAAGAGAGAGAAAGAGAGGGGGAGGGAGTGAGGAGTGGCTAGAGGAGAGAGAAAAAATAAGAGAGAGAGAAATTTATTTTATTAATAACTTTTAATCTGTGACGTACTTTTTGACAAAATAAAAAGTATTAGATTCCATATCATTAATACTTTCCAACAAGACCAATGCCAATGTACTTTTGAAAATTTAATACGCACTCTAAAAAATACATAAAATAATTATTATATGTGGTCCAAAATTTTTAATATTGATATTTTTTGTTTGTTTAAGTAGTATTTAAAAAAATTGTTTTATCTCAAGAGATTTTTTTGTTATCCCTAGTAAATTTTTCTTGTTATTCCTAGTAAACGTTTTGTTATCGCTTGAAAAACCTTTAGTTATCCAAGTAGTATTTGTTTTTGAAAATTAGTTGTTATCTAATGAGAATGATTTTGTTATCCCTAGCAATGTTTCTTGTTATCCCTAGTAAATGTTTTGTTATTCCTAACATATGTTCTTATTATCCATGGTTAATGTTTTGTTATGTCTAGACAAAATATTTTTTTCTTCTAAAAATAATTGTTATCTTAATGAATTTTTATCATCTATAGTAAATTTTTTGTTATCCCTTATAAATGTTTTGTTATCCCTATAAAATATTATGTTATCCCTAGCAAATGTTCTTGTTATCTTTGGTTAATGTTTCATTATCTCTAGACAAACCTTTTGTTATCCAAGTAGATTTTTTTTTAAAATTAGTTGTTATCTATAGAATTTATTTTTGTTATCCAAAGAAAATTTTCTTGTTATCCTAGTAAATATTTTGTTATATGTAATCAAATTTTTGTTATCCAGGTATTTTTCTTAAAAATTAGTTGTTATGTATAGAGAATGTTTTGATTTATCCTTAGCAATTTTTCTATTATCTCTAGTAATTTTTTTGTTATCTCTAGTCAATTTTTGTTTTATCCAAGTAGTATTTTTTAAAATTAGTTATTTTGTCTAGAAAATATGAGAGACGTAGTCTAATTAAATTTTTTAAATTATTTGTTATCATTGGTCCAATCATTGTTATTTTTAATTTGGTTTGTTATTACCTTTAATATAATTTATTATTATCTTTTGGTCGAACTTATTATCATAGAAGAGAAGTGATGTACTATTTTCTTATTATCTCTAGTAATTTTGTTGTTATCTCTAATAATTTTTTTTTGTCCAAGTAGTATTTAAAAAAATAGTTATTTTGTCTAGAGAATAGGAGAGAAGTAGTGCAATTAATTTTTTAAAATTAATTGTTATCCTTGATCCAATTATTGTTATTTCCAATATAATATTTTTATTACCTCTAATCTTGATTTTGTTTTCTCTCCTTAAATTTTTCAAAAATATGTCGACATTGTCTTATTAGAATGCATTTTTCATTAGAAATCTAACAAAATTTATTTCGTTAAAAAATATATAACGGTTTGAAAGTTATTAGGAAAACAAATATATCTCTCTTGATTTTTTTCTCTCTTTTCATTTTTCAAAAATATATCGATATTAGTCTTATTAGAATGCATTTTCCATCAGAAATCTAACGAAATTTATTTTATTAAAAAATATATAACAGTTTGAAAGTTATTAGAAACACAAATATCTATCTCTTAATTTTTCTCTCTCCTTTTATTTTTCAAAATATGTCGACCGTGCCAGTGGCGTGGGGTGACCACCCCCCGGTTATGCACACATGGTACAACAGGAAGAATCCTGTGAACCATTGAGTCTTTGAATGCAAGTTGTGCTCGGAGCCTCGGCCGAGGGCACGCCTGCTTGGGCGTCACACCTACTTATTAGAATGCATTTTTATCAGGAATCTAACGGAATTTATTTCGTTAAAAAATATATAACGGTTTGAAAGTTATTAGCAAAACAAATATATCTCTTTTGATTTTTCTCTCCCCTTTTATTTTTTAAAAATATGTCGACATTAGTCTTATTAGAATACATTTTTGATCAGGAATCTAACGAAATTTATTTCGTTAAAAAATATATAACGATTTGAAAGTTATTAACAAAATAAATATATGTCTCTTGATTTTTTCTCTCCTTTCATTTTTTAAAAATATGTCGACATTAGTCTTATTAGAATGCATTTTTCATCAAGAATCTAACAAAATTTATTTTGTTAAAAAATATATAACGGTTTGAAGTTATTAGAAAATCAAATATACGTCTCTTGATTTTTCTCTCTCCTTTCATTTTTCAAAAATATGTTGACATTAGTCTTATTAGAATGCATAATAGAATTTATCTCGTTAAAAAATATATAATGGTTTAAAAGTTATTTGCAAAACAAATAAATCTTTTGATTTTTTCTCTCGTTTCATTTTCAAAAATATGTCGACATTAGTCTTATTAGAATGTATCTTTCATCAAGAATCTAACGGAACTTATTTCGTTAAAAATATATATAACAGTTTGAAATTTATTAGCAAAATAAATATATCTCTCTTGATTTTTCTCTCTCCTTACACCCACTCCTTCTCTATCCGGTCCTATCTCTCACACCCTTTTTTCCAACCACTAGTCCCTCACGTCAGTCAACAGACCCCTCTCTCACATTCTCTCTCCAGCCTGTCCCTCGTCAGATCTACAACCCATCCACGTCACACAGCAAATGATTGGAACGACTGCAGTCCTTTGCATCCAAACCCGACATTAGCAGCCAAATCAGATTCCGATTCTGATTTGAGATCGAGACTATATAGCATTTTCCTTAAATAATTCAATCCCTTCCCTTTATTCCACAACGTCGACTCCTTTCCACAACACATCTATACTACTATAAAAAGAACGAGTTCGATGTTGTGCTCTTCTTGATTCACTCTCTTCTCTTCTTTTTTCAAGGAATTTTGCTCCGACAAATATTTATTCTCACACTCTCCTATTACCTTTTATTATCTTTAATTCTGTATTTCTCTCTCCATCCCAAGATGGTTTCTTGATTCTCTCTTTTCAAATAACCAACACAAATATATTTTACCGCAAGGATCCTTTCACGGATGATATACTACTATAAAAAGAGCGAGTTTGATGTTGTGCTCTCCTTGATTCACTATCTTCTCTCCTTTTTTCAAGGAATTTTGCTCCTACAAATATTTTCTCACACTCTCCTATTACCTTTTATTATCTTTAATTCTGTATTTCTCTCTCCAACCCAAGAAAATGGTTTCTTGATTCTCTCCTTTCAAACAACCAACACAAATATATTTTACCGTAAGGATCCTTTCACGGACGAGTCCTCTCCCCGCACATTTCTAACAAATTTGATTTCTTACGTGCATGTGCACGTATGCGTTCACTAGTATTATATATATTAGTGCGAAACAAATAACCGTTCGAGCATATAAGCAAGAAAATTAGACCGTGCATTTGACCTTTATTTAGTTTATAGTACGCAGCACCACAATATAAGAAACATAGCCGTCAACAATGAAAACGTTGATTCTTGATAGTTTAGTATTATATACAATGATTAACAATTGTGCCGAACACTATTCACTTTCTCATCTCGTCCCCTATTCAACAAAACGAGCCTTCCTCTAATCCTTCTTGTTTAATTACAACGATCCTTCTTTTCCATTTAGTCATTCCACCTTCTTCCTTTCCTTCTTTACACTCACGTTTTCTGTTTGCTAATTTGAGAACTCATCTCAAAAACTGAAATGCATTCAAAACTTAATATGCACTTAACTTAACATTAGATATTTGAGTTTATCAATCATAATTGTCAGTTGAGCTACATATGATTCAAAACATCTAATTGTCAATTTTGTAATTAGGGCTCAAACATCAATATTACTTCAATAATAGGATGGTTCCTAAATAAAAGCATACTAGCCCTAATTACTTTATATTATTTTAGATCTAGAGCTGGCAAAAGATGACCCGCCCGAGAAACCTAGCCCATCCTATCCGTAATCTGACCCAATTGAACCCAAAGAAAATATAAACCCGAGCTCAACCCTGCCCGACCCGATATTTACCCGGAACTCAATATGACCCAAAATTGTCAAACCCAATACTGACATCCGACACGATGATATCACGTTACCCGAATCAACTTGAAAATATCACAACCGACTTGACCCGACTCGATATCAACCTAACCTGACATTGACCCGACCTGATGTCAACCCCACCCAACTCCAATCTAACCCAATGTCCATCCGACCCGATGACAACCTGATCCAACACCAACCCAACCCAACTTCTACCTAACTTGATGTCAAACCCACCCTACCTCGGCCCGACCCAATGTCAACTCGACCTAAATTTAATCCAATCCAACATTGACTGACCCAATGTCGACACGTATCGACATCGACCTGGACTGACGAGAACATGACCCTGGCCCGAGATCACCTGACTAACATAGACCCAACCTAAGATCCATTCGATCTAATTTAACTCATCTTGACCAATTTCAAGATGACTCAACATCAACCTAGACCAATTTAATTAGAGTCAACACCAACACTAACAACTTCAATTATAGCCAAAGTCAACCCAATTTGCACTTGATAATGATAGCAATCAAACCTTTGACCCAATATGAAAGTGATCATCCCTCTTGTCCCTCTATGTGTGAATGTAGAATGCCATAATATCACTCTTTCTTGACTGGACCTGAAGTGAATTGACGTGCACCTGACCCAACCCAATATATTAATCCGAATAAACTTATACCAAAATTGACTTGACCCGAACACAAGTTGTCCCAAATACGCAAAATGAACTGAAGGGACCAAATCGATACTCATGCGCCCAAACCTAATTGGGAAGAATAAAATAACCTAAATTATCTTCGACCCATTATGACCTAAGCCAAACCTGAACTGACCAGCCCAATCACCAACTCTCCAACATGAACTGAATGAGACCCAACCCAAAACAACTAGACCTAATCCAAATATACTACCTAAGAAGACCCGACATGATTACTATTCGGCCCGAAAAAGACTCAATCAGAAACCAAATTATCTCATGAAAATTGTACAAATTGACCTGACCTGTTATTAAGACGACTCGAAATGATATGACTTGAACTTGTCTCGACTGAATAAAGTAATATGAACAAATCTATACCAAAATTGATCCGGCTTGAACCCAAATTGACCCCAAAATACAAAATAACCCGAACGGACCCAACCCGATACTAGCTCGACTCAAACCCTACCCAACCTGTGAGAATAAAATAATCTAAATTACCTCTGACTCGTAATGACCTGACATGAAATGACCAGACCCAAACTCGATCGTCCGATTTCCAACTCTAGTTAGATCATAGTCTTATGAATTGAAACTCATCCTATTGATCTTATTATTCTTCAATTGATCTTGGTTTAATATTCTTGAATAAATTTGTAAAAGTTGATGATCTTAAACCTTTTGTTCGTTAGTCAATAAGAAACTGAGGTTTTGCTAATCGACAATGTCTTTCTCGAGCCAACTGAGTTTGACGTCACCATTCAATAGGCCATCAGGGCATGGGTCTGCCTTTTCATCAAGCAGAAATCCAGTTGCTCAATGAAAATGATGGGTTGTTATCAGGAAAGGTTGTTGCTTCATTGGAACTTGTGTGCTAATAGTTGATGACAATTTCTTTTCAGAGAAAACCCACCTGGGGGTATTAAATTCTATGTGACACTAAAGTATCCTATATGGTGCAACACACCCTCAGTTGACACATAATACCCTCTATTGACACTAAAGTGTCCTTGATGGTGCAACACACCCTATGTTGACACAATGTGTCTTCTATAACACCCATAGTGTCTTGTGAATCGTATCGAGACTCTCTGGTGAGGACTTATCCTATAAAGTATATAGTTAATGTTATGATATTATTCTAACTTTGTTCTTAATTTCTTATCTCTTGAAGGTTTAGCTAAGGAAAAATTACATGCCAGTCCTAAAGTAGACCACTTCAACCATTTCCATCTATCATATCGTCCAAAAAAGGACCAAAACATCTGCAACAATTCCAACAGTCATGATGCCAAATCATCCCCCCATTTTCTTTGTAAGAATAACAAGTAAGTTTCACATCTTGAGGTGAATATGTAGTATAATGTTTAGTTTAGTTTCTAGCTAGGAAATTCTTGTAATGAAGGTCTTTTCATTCTTGTGTGATTTGTATGGCATGTTCATCTTGTATGTTTGTATGATATTTGATATATATATATATATATATGTAATTTTTGTTGATATATATTAAAAGAGTTTCTGTTACTGTCTCTTTAGTTATGTGTTATATTATATTATGTGTTTTCTATGTGCTGTAAACTTGTTTGGTCTTTAACTTTTCTTTTATCCCACATTGTCTAGTTTTGTTTCTTACATATTCTTTTGTCCTATAAAAGAGAGAGCTTGTATTTGGTTAAGATATATGAAATAAAGGTTCTTATATTTTATAACTGTAAAGAACTACAATGATGGATGTAAGTATGTATGCAATGTAGGAAATAAATTTCACAATGTTATGATGTGTGTTAATAGATGATGTTTGGTTCAACCTCTATCTCAATATTTGATTTTAACTGTATATCAAGATGTTTTTAACTGTGACAAAGTGGAATTTCTCTTTCTTCCAATTATGCATTTTCTCACTAATAAAATGATAATTTTCAATCGATAACATATCTCTCAATTAATTAGATGTTTTAAATTCTTGTAATAAGCCCATGCCATATGTATCACCTTTTATGACTTAGGACTTGAAGTCCTAGATCTGTAAGTTCCATGCTTCTTACATGTCTAATCAATGAAACTCTAGTTTCCCATAGAAAAATTAGATGTTTTGAATCATATGTAGCTCAATTGACAATTATGAATGATAAAATCAAATATATATACAAAAAGGATTATGACAACCTTTACAGGCTGCCCCCGCGTCCTTTGCCCAGCCATAGCCCGGATAGCTGGTGGGTGGTAAATACAGCGCTTAGCATGGGGCTCGAACCCGAGTTCCCCACAGAAGGGGACACCATGCCTACCACATGAGCTACGCTGGCCGGGTATAAAATCAAATATCTAATGTTATGTTAAGTGCATATTAAGTTTTGAGTGCTTTTAATTTTTGAGACGATTTCGCAAATTAACAAACGAAAAAAGTGAGTGTAAAGGAGGAAAGGAAGGTGGATTGAATAGAGGGAAAAGAAGGATCGTTGTAATTAAACAAGAAGGATTAGAGGAAGGCTCATTTTGTTGAATAGGGGAGGAGTTGAGAAAGTGAACAGTGTTAAGCACAATTGTTAATTATTGTCTATTTAAACTAAACTATCAAGAATCAATGTTTTCATTGTTGATGGCTACACTAGAACGGATGTTTCTTATATTGTGGTGCTGCGTAGTAAACTAAATAAAGGTCAAATGCACGGTCTAATTTTCAGACTTGTTGCGGAATAAAAGGAAGGGCATTGAATTATTTAATAGGTTGCCAAAAATGTAGGACAAGATGACTGCAGTGATGGATTTGAGTTGTTATTGCTGTCAAATCAGAACTGTGCATGGCGTAGGAGTAACTCGAACAACGTTCAGAGTTCACGAGCAACAATATGAATGAAAGGTTGTGATTCGTAGCTCAAATCATGACACAGGATGACTGCTCTCTCTCTCTCTCTAAATATATAGAGTCAGGCTATAATACACTCGAGTGTATTTGAAATAGAATACACTCAAATAGTTTTTCATGATGGAATTTTTTTTAATTTAATCTTTCGATCTTGTTAAACATCTTGTGAATAGCTCATACGCAAAATTTGAGCACATTTGGACATTTACATGTCATGTTATAAAGACAACAAAAATTATACATTTCAAATTTGTTTCACGCGTCGATTTTGTTGCACTTGATTGAATGACTTACACTCATCCAAATGGGCTCAAAATTTGTATATAGCCTAGTTATAGTATGACGGTGAAGATCAGTGGTTTACATTTTGAAAAAAATAGTCTTGATATGTAAACACACTTGAGTGTATTCGTGCGATATATACACTCGAGTGTATTCAAGCCTGGCTATATATATATATATATATATATATATATATATATATATATATATATATATATATATATATATATATATATATATATATATATATATAGAGAGAGAGAGAGAGAGAGAGAGAGAGAGAAGTTAGGATACACTTAAGTGTATTGCAGCCAGAATACAATCAAGTTTTCCGCCGTTGCATCTACACCAATTTTGATTTGTGGCTGGGAGAGAACCCACCCACTCACCTCTCTTCTGGTATGTTGACCCCACCTATCCCCGCAACCCTACTCTATATCTATCCACTCTCTCTCCCTCTCTCCCCATTGATATCTCTCCCTCCATCCACCCCTCTCCCCCCACTCTCTCTCCCTCCCTCCGTGCTCTCTCTCGATCATGCACAAAAATGCGTACTTGCGCCTCCGGAGACCAGAGACGGCCTGTCTTGGTGAGCCAATGAAGATCTTCCGCGCCACTCTGGCGACTGACGAAGAAGATCTTCCAAGACACTCTCCTTAGGTCTTTCTCTGGTGACAAAATCAAGTATTTTCCTCAAACTGGTCACTAGGATGATCCGGTAGCTTTTAGTAAGTTACTAGTGGTTGTAGAATCCCTTTTGCTTGAGTCTAGCACTCTTTTTTTTAGATTTACCTAGTCAATACTACTGCACAAGGTAGTACGATTTCCTAGCTCATTGTATTCACCTGATTCACATGTTGAACGTGTTTGATTCAGTATCCCTCTTATCAATGTTTGATTCAGTTTAGTTCTACTATGTTCATTTATTTGTGTTGGGGGTATTTCTTATATATCAAGTTCAATTCTTATCAATATTTTTACAGGGATATTTCTTCTTCCAACATTGATTAGCAATTAGTAATGTTCATCTAATGGGGTATTTATCATATTGAGTTTCTCTTGATAATCATTTTACTTTTTTGTTTGATATATGAAAGGTTACATTCTAAGTTGGTCTAATATGGAAGGCACTAGAACCACACAACAACCACTGCATGGTTAGATCTCCTTTTAATTTATCAACATCGTCTCATTTGTTCATTAATAATTTGACTTTCTATTGTTTGGCAATATGCAAACAAGGGAATGATCATGTCTTTTTTTGTTTAGACATGTATTTTCCTAATGATGTTGATGACATGCTATGTTACAACCCCAATTTTTGGGATCATTTGGTGAGAAATGCAATTTCTTATATTAAAGATAATTGAACAAAGAATGGTATAATTTTTTTTGAATACATGGATTTTGTTACAATAGCCTTGATGTTTGTTTTGTGGGCTTTATTGGATATTGGGCCCAAATAACAAGAAAATTCAATTAATAAATGAATAATTGGATTTTTGAGAAAAGAATGATGTGGAAACCTCTAGAAGGAAAATCCAAAGAGGGATTCCGTGCCTTTTGGATTCCTTGGGTTACAAGGAGTCCAAAGTGCAAAGAAAAGGCAATAAGAAAAGAAAATATTAATTAAGTATTTCTTAATTAAAGAAAGAAATTGAAAGTAATGGTAAAATGTGGAAAATAAATGGAAAGAAGTATAAATGAGTTATTCTTGGTAAATTTCGTATCCCAAGGATTCATAATGATAAAAGGAATACCAATGAGGACAATAAAAGAGAAACAAATAGAAATTCTCAAAAAGAGATATTTTAATAAACATGATAATGAGAAATAATGCATATAGATGCATCTAGAAGAATAATTGGCATCCACTAAAAAGGATTTTGAATTTATAAGATTTCTTGGGGTCCAAGGAGTCCCAATAGAAAGAAGAAAACAAAGGAGGAATCTATTTAATTCTTGCCTTTTCTAATCGTATAAAAAAATATGGAAACATGGATTTGTAAACCCCAATACTGCCTATATATATATGGGGCAGTTCCACCTTTTTAGCCCAAGTATCGTCTCCGATACCTCTGCCCTTTGTTCACGATCTACACACGAGACCTGCGAGTCAAGCTAGATGCCTCCCCCTATACGTCTCTCGTTGCTACAGCCTGTTTTGGCACTACGACGCCGGAGCACTGGCAGCGGTCTGGTTGGGAAAGGCTGGAGGTGACAACTCTTAGAAAGGTCTACCACCAGCAACCTGTGGTACCAACTGTCTTGGGTTCTTGCCATTGGGATTACGATAGTAGAGCGAGGAGGAGAGGAGAGGCAGATCACGAAGCCTCGAAGGAGACCTGACGGTGGAACCTGGGCACTGCAACGATGAGCAGGGAGGGCCTGGTAGCGGTGCCTCCACTACTGCTGGGTGGGTGTCGCAGATGGGTGACCTAGAAGCACCTCCACGGAGGGAGTCACCGGTGGTTGGGAGCCCTGAACGCCAAGGGGATGGTGCTGGTGGTCGACGCATGTGGGCGCTAAGCGAGGAATCGCGACGGGTGACCAATATCTCGCAGACTCGTGAAGAAGAAGAGGGTCTGGTCCAACGCCAGCCAACAAACGAACCAAATCAATTGATAACCAATCTAGAAGAAAAAAGCTTGCTGAACCGCACCCCACTTATCTAGCTGGGCGAGGAGCGGGCTGCATGCAGACAATGACGAGCCGCCACATCATCCCACTATGAAGGTATAATGAGTATTTTGTTTAAATCATAGAAATAGTTAGGAACATTGGAATATAGCAAAATTATATATCATTTTAATCGGAAAAATGATAGGAATCCAAATAAAATATGATTAAGTCTAATTATGCCTTCTATTCTAAAAGTGGATGTCATACATATTTTAATGTGATTAATAGAAAGGAAAACATAAATTCCTTTAATATGATGATTAAATGAGTAGGTTTGTCTAGGTTGAGTTAATACCTGATCTTGTCATGCATAATGAGGAATTCACTAAAAATGGATATAGACCTTAATTCTGCTTGCAATTCAAAAAGTACGTAAAGGTGCTAGCATTAATGGTTTAATTCATGAGAAACCCTAATAAGTAATGATTAATGAATTAGGAAGGGTTATTTGAATGTTTAAAGTTGATAAGTTTAACCCTGATATTGATAAAGGTGGTTTAATTATCTGTTTTGAATAAAAGATGCCTAAATTAGAGTTGTAATCCATAAAAGAAGGTTAATTTACATGGAAACCCTAATTTGGGATAAAAGGAGATAAAAATCATATTTTTGTGGAATAAGATAATCGGATGCTTAATAAAGGAAATTCAATGAGAAATTAGGGGTTTTATGTAGTTTTGATAAATTAAGGATGATAATAAGGAAAGAAGAAGTAAAAAACCTAATTTCCAAAGGAACCCTAAAATAGGAATTGAAATCCTAAGTAATGTGATGAAAATTGGATAAATATTAATAAAAGGAAAATTGTACTTTTATTTCAGGATTTCTCTTCCTCATTGCTTGTTGATTGGGCTTCTCTGCATATTTGATTCTATCTTGAAATCTGCAACCAAAGGTATGTGGTTAATTATGAATAACTCGCTTAGGTTTTCCGATGGATTCCCGGATGTTTAATCACATTGAATGCAACTAAACTATTTGGATGTTCATATTGAAATTATAAAGTGACTATGACTATGACATAATGTATATGCCTTCTAGCTCAGATCCTGGTCCCCTCTGTGTCGTAATGGCTGACCTAGTATATGGCTACCTAGAGGGTAGGTCCATCAGGTCATGAATGACTTAGTATATGGCTGCCTAGAGGGTAGGTTCATCAAGTCACAGTGAGTTAGATATTGGGCTACCTTTGGGTGGTGCCATGCGACTATACCTTTATAGAGGTACCATATAAGTCCTTACAGGGACAACACAGAGTTGTGGATAGGTATGGATTGAGTAGTTTGGCTTAAAACGTAAACTTGGTTGATAAATGATTAATTGAATGATTATGTTGTTAGCATATTTGCATGATTATTGTTTCTCCCACATACCAGCTTCGGTTGACCGACGTTTTGTTTGTCAGTGTTTTAGATATAATGAAAAGAACAAACAATAAAGTGGCATATGTGGTACTAAATGAGAATTAAAGTCCAAAGGAGGATTATATAGATTAGTATCTTCATGGATAGAAGTTTTGAAATCCCAGTTTTAAAAGGTATGCAAAGTTTTTATTTTTACCATATTTCACTATAGTTGGTAGAATTTAATAATTATTAATGATTATTTGTCGAACCTTTGATCTGGGTTATTGGTTAACGGCTCTGACCTTTCGGTATCCCTTAATTGGGGGTTACCGGGAGACGGGGTCATAACAATTGGTATCAGAGCCAGGTTCCTCATTTAATGTTTAATAATTATTAAAATTTTGAAATTATGTAGAACCCAAGGGAGTTATTAGAGGATTATTCGAAAGATGGAGGTGTCTAGAAAAGGATCGCGACTGGGGGCTGGCAATATTTTCCTCTGCACCGCTAGTCGGAATACGAGGACTCCCGGATCCGTGTGACTGTCTGGCCAAAGTCTTAGGGTATGATTCAAAATAAGATACCTTTAGGACTCTCTCATCTTGTTCATCCCTTCTCAACTCAAATTCTGTTAAGGACCTAAAGGATTAGGGTTTCCTCTCTTATCCTCACCCTCTTGAGGTATGGGTAAAGTTGATAAGGATTAAGGAATCCTCCACCAAATTAATAAAAAGCATGTAAATAAGATGTCATGGACATAAGCTTAATAGATTAAGCGCAAACTAAAGAATAGATACATGGTTAGGTCGTATGATACGAGTTGTCATTGCCCTCAGGAGAGACATGAGGATAGACCTCCTTGGCAGGTTGATGAATAGAGAGAGTTGGTCTTGGAGGTAGAGACCTCCATTAAAAGTAGAGACCTAGCACATCCTTTGAGGATGATGTTAACCCTAACCCTAAGTGAAGATTAGTGAGAGAGAGATGACATGATGACTTAGATGTCATGGTAGATTGGGTGTTTGGATGGACATGCCTATGGTTTTTCATATGAGCCATGAGAGGTTAGGTGGCCTAGCACCTTTGGAAACCCAACCCTGAGAAGGATCGTGCATGTTTGAGCAAAGGATAGCTCCTTCCTAGATAAGGTTAGAGATGAACCTATAGAAACCTTATGGCTTATGCAAGTAAGGAATAGCATGCCCCAGAGTACGTCAGTGGTACGGTAGTAGGTTAAAACCCTGTCCAGAAGGGCATGACGGATGGTTTATGAGATATGCATAAAGAGATATGAATGATCTTGAGCCAAACATGAGTTGAGCATATGCTTCAACCACATAGGGGTTTGCTTGAGAATAAGAGCCTTCATGGTGAAGGAACCTCTAGTAGGTATGGTTGGAGGTGGTTGTAGCTCTAGAGAGAGAGAGAGGAAGCGGGACCCCAACAAGGAGGTTGGAAGTCTAAAACCCCGAAACTTGAGGAATAGTGGGAGTTAAGGATGATGCGACCTACGTGGATGATAGTGGTTTCCTTATGCTTG
Source organism: Alisma plantago-aquatica (assembly GCA_963693085.1). NCBI lineage: Eukaryota > Viridiplantae > Streptophyta > Magnoliopsida > Alismatales > Alismataceae > Alisma > Alisma plantago-aquatica. The sequence continues at coordinate 1,027,817,510 of OY856410.1, read as the reverse complement.
ATTCCTGGAGGCTGATGATATCTTGGTTACCTTTAGAGAAACCAAACCCTAGAGAGAGGACGATGCTTCTAGTACCCATGGTATAAGTGGTTACCTGCTGGATGAGATAAAGAGTGCCTTAGACCCTGAGGAGGTTTAAGTAAGCTGTTTTGAGGTTTTATACCTAGTTGGTTGTCCTGGAAGAAGACTCGACCCTGATGTGTTGCTCGAGTAGAAGGATGATAGGGAGTACATGACATACCTTGGACATGCTGGATTTGTGGTTAAGAGGTCGAGCATGTAGTTGGATACCCAAAGGAGAATCTAGGGTTCCTAGGCCTAAGAGGGGAAGCAGTGTATCCGATGCTCATGATGAGAAGTTGAGCTCCTATAGAGGCGATCATGGTGCTCCTCATGTATAGAGGAAAAAGGAAGCCCCTTAAGTTTAAGGTATGTTTGTTGAACCACTCACAACTAGGTTGATGATAAAGGACAATATGATCTTGATCCAACATCGAGGAAAGAGGACAAGTATGACCTAGCATGGTACACTAGGCGATCTTCTTGTGCCTTAATAGCTTGCTAGGGTTAAGTAGGCTCATGTGGATGTAAACCCTAGAACTAAGAGATTTTGTGACCTTGTTGTCAAGAGATAGTTTTCCCCCCATACTGGGAGAGGGACCCCTTTGGTAGGGTGTATATTAGTTTTTTTGGTTTAAGTAACCTAAAGAGGTCTCATAGTATCTTGAGAAGCTAAGTGAAAAGTACATGGTATGAGAATGCACCTGTAGACCTATAGATATCCATCTCTAAGTGCATACGAATGTGTTACCATGGAGGTAACCGGTATGGGGCTTGACCAAGGTAGGCAGGTTTCCATGATCCCTATGAAAGGATGAAAGCCAGCCCATGAATGCTTAAGAGAGATGATGGAGACTTGGGTAGGGTTCTAAGTGAGCATGTACTATAATGGAGAATCCTAAGTCTATCCTAGGGTCAGGTAGGGATAAGACCGATGGAAGTAGGAGTTGCCTAATTCCCTAGTTGCACATGACCATAGGGTCAGGAGGTAACAACTATCATTGTTTGAGGGCCATGGGTTAGGAGATTGATCACCTTCATAGACTCATGGGACCCAAAGGGCAGATGAGTAGGGCACTCTCTTGATGCATGAGGGAAGAGGGATGACCCCAAAAAGAGTCAGTACCCTATAGACCTAGAGGAGATGACCAAGGATATAAACCTTAGTAGGTTCAAAACTAGTTTGATATCATGATGTCTGTGATGTAGAGACATATGCGACACATTGCAACTTAGATTTAAAGATGTACTAGAAAGGTGGGATGTACCATCTCTACTCTTGGAACAGGAAGAACTCTGTATTTGGAATGCAGCCAAATGCTTAGTTCCTCTTGTTATGGGGGTGAGAGATAGGACATTACACATGTCATACACCAAGGATAAGAGATGATGTAGGTTGGAACGTTTCCATGAGAAATGGGGATAGAGAAGATAACCTACCTTGGTAAAGTGAATGATACATGGATGGTTTGCAAACACTAAGAGGAATGAGGTAGTCACCTTATGAGGATGTTTTTATCATGAGCTATGTGGAACTTACAAGTTATACCAGGTTGAGTTTGATCACCATGATGATGAGAGAATGTTCTTATTTGAAGATAGACATAGAGTTTGAGGTGAGATGATAAGTGAAAATACATGGAAGTGCATGTATTCAATGTTACCTAATACCTAAGGATGTGAAGTGGTAATGGATGCTCTGGTTGAGATACATCTGACTTAGTTGACTAGACGCTAGAAGAGGTTGTTTGGCCAACCCTAAGTTTGGAAAGGAGAGGTGTTTGGATAACACTCAGATGTAACAAGATACGTTGAAAAGTTAAGGGTTGTTTGGTTAGCCAGTCTAGTCCTTGATGCAATGAAAGGATAGTGGTAGAACCGCATATGCACTTCTTTGGAAAAGAAGGTGATGAAACCCTGGCTAGAGTGGTTTAGGGTTTCAGAGGAATCGATCTTGAGGAATCATGACTTACAGGAAATTGTGATTGAAGATCCCCATACATCGTGGTAAATGGCAATAACACTTTGGATGCTTAATATGAAGTTGCATGTGGGAGGTAAAGATCGAACCCCAGTAACCCAGTGTATCAATATAGAGGACAAAAGAGTCCTTGAGAGGGAATGAGAGCTCAACACTATGGATGTTGTGATGGGTCTTCCCTGGGCCAAGGAAGGTTGAAATGCAATATGGGTTATGGTAGGTCGCCTTACCTAGATAACATGAGAAAGAAAGAGTTCTGTTAAGGGACAGATCTAGTTGAACTACCCATAAGAGAGATGGTTCAACTACACCATGAAGCAAGTTCAAAGGTTCTTGAGTTTGACCTAAAGGTTTCCTTCTAAAAGATGGAAGTAGGTGCATGAAGAACTCAATGTTAGTATAGTTTATCACCCCTAACTATGGTTAGTATGATCCAGACTAAAGGGTCTGATGAGGGCATGTGTGCTCGTTCAGGGTGATATCTAGAGACAGTTCTTGTCCTATGAAATATGTGAAAATGACCACCATAGCCAATATCGGGTTTTATAAGAAGCTCTGTAAGGGAGGTTGTGTCGGTCACCACTTCAGTAAGGTGATGTTGGTGAAAAGGACCACATGGTGGTTAGAAAAGGGACCCCAGTGTGTGTAGATGAAGTCACTTTGATTGTGAAAGGGCTGAAAGGAGCCTAGAGACGATGAGAGTCGTGAGCATCTATAAAGTAGACTGACATACAAGTTACTGTGGGAGAATATGTGACATGAAAATCTGACCCCTCTAAGTTATAACTAAGAGAGCTGAGTCCCCGATGCATGGGTTCTTTTGACATGGTTTGGTGGAGAAGGTTAAGTTTGATCTTACCCCTCAGGATAAAGATATGTGTGATGAGTTCCATATGTCCAAATTAGAGCACTATGTAAGGTAACCAGACCATGTGCTGAGCGATGAACCTAGTGAGCCCCAAGGGAGGCTGAAATGGCCTGAGTCACCTGTGCAGTTTATAGATGCCAGGATGAAAGTACTCAGATGAAAGAATAAGAGATGATGAAGGTTCTTTGGAAGCACCATGGGTAAGATAAATCCACATAGGGGCCAATGATGGACATGGAAAGGTCTTATCCTGAATTGTTTGTTTGCTTGATAGAATTTTGAGGACAAAATTTCTATAAGAGGGGAAGGATGTTACAACCCCAATTTTTGGGATCATTTGGTGAGAAATGCAATTTCTCATATTAAAGATAATTGAACAAAGAATGGTATAATTTTTTTTGAATACATGGCTTTTGTTACAATAGCCTTGATGTTTGTTTTGTGGGTTTTATTGGCTATTGGGCCCAAATAACAAGAAAATTCAATTAATAAATGAATAATTGGATTTTTGAGAAAAGAATGATGTGGAAACCTCTAGAAGGAAAATCCAAAGAGGGATTTCGTCCATTTTGGGTACCTTGGGTTACAAGGAGTCAAAAGTGCAAAGAAAAGGCAATAAGAAAAGAAAATATTAATTAAGTATTTCTTAATTAAAGAAAGAAATTGAAAGTAATGGTAAAATGTGGAAAATAAATGGAAAGAAGTATAAATGAGTTATTCTTGGTAAATTTCGTATCCCAAGGATTCATAATGATAAAAGGAATACCAATGAGGAAAATAAAAGAGAAATAAAAAGAAATCCTCAAAAAGAGATATTTTAATAAACATGATAATGAGAAATAATGCAAATAGATGCATCTAGAAGAATAATTGGCATCCACTAAAAAAGATTTTGAATTTCTAAGATTTCTTGGGGTCCAAGGAGTCCCAATAGAAAGAATAAAACAAAGGAGGAATCGATTTAATTCTTGCCTTTTCTAATAATATAAAAAATATGGAAACATGGATCTACAAACCCCAATACTGCCTATATATATGGGGCAGTTCCACCTTTTTAGCCCAAGTATCGTCTCTGATACCTCCGCCCTTTGTTCACGATCTACAGACGAGACCTACGAGTCAAGATAGATGCCTCCCCCCTATACGTCTCTCGTTGCTACAACCTATTTTGGCACTACGACGCCGGAGCACTGGCAGCGGTCTGGTTGGGAAAGGCTGGAGGTGACAACTCTTAGAAAGGTCTACCACCAGCAACCTGTGGTACCAACTGTCTTGGGTTCTTGCCATTGGGATTATAATAGTAGAGTGAGGAGGAGAGGAGAGGCGGATCACGAGGCCTCGAAGGAGACCTGACGGTGGAACCTGGGCACTGCAACGGTGAGCAGGGAGGGCCTGGTAGCGGTGCCTCCACTACTGCTGGGTGGGTGTCGCAGATGGGCGACCTAGCAGCACATCCACGGAGGGAGTCACCGGTGGTTGGGAGCCCTGAACGCCAAGGGGACGACGCGCACGTGGGCGCTGAGCGAGGAATCACGACGGCTGACCAGTATCTCGCAGACTCGTGAAGAAGAAGAGGGTCTAGTCCAGTGCCAGCCAACAAATGAACCAAATCAATTGATAACCAATATAGAAGAAAACCACTTGCTGAACCACGCCCCACTTATCTAGCTGGGCGAGGAGCGGGATGCATGCAAACCAATAAGGAGCCGCCACATCATCCCACTATGAAGGTATAATTAGTATTTTTTTTAAATCATAGAAATAGTTAGGAACATTGGAATATAGCAAAATTATATATCGTTTTAATCGGAAAAATGATAGGAATCCAAATAAGATATGATTAAGATCTAATTATGCTTCCTATTCTAAAAGTGGATGCCATACATATTTTAATGTGATTAATAGAAAGGAAAACATAAATTCCTTTAATATGATGATTAAATGAGTAGGTTTGTCTAGGTTGAGTTAATACCTGATCTTGTCATGCATAATGAGGAATTCACTAAAAATGGATATAGACCCTAATTCTGCTTGCAATTCAAAAAGTACGTAAATGTGCTAGCATTAATGGTTTAATTCATGAGAAACCCTAATAAGTAATGATTAATGAATTAGGAAGGGTTATTTGAATGTTTAAAGTTGATAAGTTTAACCCTGATATTGATAAAGGTGGTTTAATTATCTGTTTTGAATAAAAGATGCCTAAATTAGAGTTGTAATCCATAAAAGAAGGTTAATTTACATGGAAACCCTAATTTGGGATAAAAGGAGATAAAAATCATATTTTGTGGAATAAGATAATTGGATGCTTAATAAAGGAAATTCAATGAGAAATTAGGGGTTTTATGTAGTTTTGATAAATTAAGGATGATAATAAGGAAAGAAGAAGTAAAAACCCTAATTTACAAAGGAACCCTAAAATAGGAATTGAAATCCTAAGTAATGTGATGAAAATTGGATAAATATTAATAAAAGGAAAATTGTACTTTTATTTCAGGATTTCTCTTCCTCATTGCTTGTTGATTGGGTTTCTCTTCATATTTGATTCTATCTTGAAATCTGCAACCAAAGGTATGTGGTTTATTATGAATAACCGCTTAGGTTTTCCGATGGATTCCCGGATGTTTAATCGCATTGAATGCAACTAAACTGTTTGGATGTTCATATTGCAATTATAAAGTGACTATGACTATCACATAATGTATATGCCTTCTAGCCCAGATCCTGGTCCCCTCTGTGTCGTAATGTCTAACCTAGTATACAACTACCTAGAGGGTATGTCCATCAGGTCATGAATGACTTAGTATATGGCTGCCTAGAGGGTAGGTCCATCAAGTCACAGTGAGTTAGATATTGGGCTACCTTTGGGTGGTGCCATTCGACTCTACCTTTACAGAGGTACCATATAAGTCCTTACAGGGACAACACAGAGTTGTGGATAGGTATGGATTGAGTAGTTTGGCTTAAAATGTAAACTTGGTTGATAAATGATTAATTGAATGATTATGTTGTTAGCATATTTGCATGATTATTGTTTCCCCCACATACCAGCTTCGGCTGACCGGCATTTTGTTTGTCGGCATTTTAGGTACAATGAAAAGAACAAATAGTAAAGTGGCATATGTGGTACTAAATGAGAATTAAAGTCCAAAGGAGGATTAGATAGATTAGTATATTCATGGATAGAAGTTTTGAAATCCCAGTTTTAAAAGGTATGCAAATTTTTTATTTTTACCATATTTCTCTATAGTTGGTAGAATTTAATAATTGTTAATGATTATTTGTCGAACCTTTGATCCGGGTTATTGGTTAATTGTGGCATGACCGCGACCACGACACAACCACCTCGACTATGGCATGAGTGCAACCGCGACATGACCACCTCAACCACGGGGTACATCTCGATCGAGGCATCTGCCTTTACGATGACCCCGACATGATTGTGCCTATCCTGGCACAGTCAGGATGAGACCAGGGCCGCGACTGAGGCCTATGACACGACCATTTTCCACCTACGCATAAAAATATTCACCTCTCACGACCTAAAGAGGGGTTCCAGGTTCCACGTTCAGAATTTTTGGAGGTTCCACATTTTAGTTCCGACCTGCTTTGTTTCCCAGAGCCTCAGGGGAGAGTTCCAAGGTCCGAAAAGGCTAAAGTGCTCATCCTACGTTCGTCCCTCCAGTTTTCTTCCATCTACACCATTCACCCCCACCATTCACCCATATCCTACCATTCTCAACCATCTTCCACCTCCATACACCCACCAAGTTGTTGTTTGGGGCTGAATCAAAAAGAAAGGAGGCCAAGGAGTCCAAAAGACCAATGAGGATGATCCAAAGACGAGATCTGGCCCATACAGAGTCTAAGGAGCGAGAGCCACCTCTCCTCTACGGGCTAAATCTCTTCTTCTCCTCCTTTCTTCTAATGTTCTACTTTGTTTCTATACAAATGATGTTCTTCCATCTTTGTTTGGTGCCAACTATGCTTGTCCATGGCTAGTTGAGATACTTCTTGGCTATGTAGCTCGTTTTGGGCATGTTTATGTACTTTTACCTTAAACAAGTAGTATTATTCCAGATCTAGTACGTTTTCTGTTCTATCTTTTTTTTGTGGTTATGATTGCTAGTTTGGTTGATCTCTTTCTAACTTGAACTTATATTTCTACCTATATCAAGAGATTTTTTGTATAAAAAGGTGAAGGAAGTTTGGATCAAAATTTGAAAGGATGACGGTTCAAGGTGATATGTGTAGAATCGTAGACCTGGGCATGGCTGGTCCCAGCTCGGCACGGTCAGGGCCACGACCTGGCTCTTCCCAGATCATGCATGTTCCTAACATCTCATAATACTCTAGACCTGAGAGGGCATCAAGAATATTCTAGGGTGTTAATTTTTCATCCTCAAGAGAGGTTTCATGTCATTCATGGGTTTTAGTCACACATTGTGAAAGAGAGAGGGATGACCCCACAGTAACAGATACCACAATAAATACTATGTTTGGATGTAGGTTTCTTGCTAGGGTATTTGAGCGTTGTCTATGCCTGAGAACGGGTGCATAGACTGGCCAACTTGTGGTTACATAGACAAGAAATCCTTCTCTTTGATTAGTAGAATCCTACAAACTCTGTTTTATTTTCTTTTTGGTGTATTCTTTTATTTTGTGACAACCAGCTACACTTGTTCTAGCTCCATACTTTTATCGACTATTGAATTTGTTTATCTGAATTAAGAGTGAGATCTTGGGCATCATAAATGTCCCCACATCCCTGTGTTCAACCCTATATATCTACTTCGACCCCGTAATAAAGTTGTGGGGGTCCTTGAAGGTTTTAGGTTATAAATTTAAAGTCGGACCCTCCTTTGGAGCCAATCAACTTTTGGCATTGTTGTCTAGGAGGTGGTTTTCCATGTTTACATGCCTAAAAGATTTTGTTTTGTCATCCATAAGCATGTATATATATGCATAGTTCCTCTTTTGTGTGACACATACTTGTTCATATATACTGAACATATTTTCCTTTTCTTATATCTTTTTCAGCCATGGACCTTGCCTCCACAAGGCAAGTTATCTTGTCCACATGTCCTTCCGAATTTTTCCGCAGTTCTGACTGATGGCAAATAATTGAAAATCATGCTCTATAGCTAGTCAAGTTATACTCGCTCCCACCGTCATCATACTTAGAAGTTTCAGCAATGGAGATTTCCGATTAGCCCTCAAATTCCATTCTATCATGGGATCAAGAACTGATTAGAGAAGTGGAGCTGGCCAGAGAAAGTGTCAACGCACTCACCTCCTCCTTAGCTCCTCATCTCCAAGAAAATGTTGATCCACTCCAACAACTACTAGAAAGGCAAGATCATCAGCTCCAAATGGGCATTGAGATCGCAGACCGTAGTAGAAGTATACTTCAAACTGTTATGCAAGGATTCATCCAAGTGCATCAGTCTAATACAACGAGTTTCCAATAGAATTGCATGGCAAAATTGGAGGATCTTGAAAGCATTGCTGTTCAAGTACAACACCTTCATGAAAAGGATGTTGAGAAGGGAAGCAGGCTTGAAGAGCTCATTGATTTTCTAACTATTCAATAGCAAACACCATCACACGACCATGAAGATTACAATCATCACAACCATTCCATTGGGCCTGAATAGGAACATGCCTCACCATCCTATTCAGACCATCAACTGGATTCACCCAAATTTTTTGATGAATACCAACCCACCTATGGAATCCCTTCATTCTATCCAGACGATTCATGTGATCAACCAATGGAAGAAACAAGCCACATGCATGAATGGTTCTATGATGAAGGTGATCATGGTAGTCAAACAAACATGAGGGTCAATTTGAAGAACCTGAATTAGGCGTTAATTCAGACCAGAGTGATACATCTCATGTTGAGACTTGTCACTTTGCTTTGAGTAGTCAGCCATTCATGATTTGGAATGATTTTTTTTATGAAAGTGATGACGACTATTCATCGTAGTGGAGCGAGTATACCGATGAAGGAAAAATAGACCAACATGAGGCTACATTGTCCACAATCCCTTTTCAAGGAAGCGTTGACACCAAGGGAGCAGGATGGACAATCCACTACAACATGGTTGTTGAGCATGAAGATATCCTAGACCCCATAGAATGTGATAAGCTTGGAATGGTAGAGCCACAAATAGATTTACTCGGGGATACTTTTTGTTCAGAAGATGATTGGATGACTCAGACTGTACATGAAACTTTATGTGAGCATCCAACCTCAAGTTCAGAGGTGGAGAGAGAAGAGAGGAGCCCTCTAGAAGACTTTCAGCCTCTCCCCTTCATCTCATCTTGTGTCGACATCCTAAGGCTTTTCTATTCAGATTCATACATTGGAAGGTGCCTTGAGGATGATTTGTCAAAAAATTCATTTTAGTACCGTTCTAGTCAATTCCAACAATAAGATGAATTCACCAAATTGTCAGATGTTATTCCGAAGGGCCCACATCTCTGCCTATTGTAATTCTACATGGTGGGTCTAATCGGTGAGACAGAGGTAAAACATACCCCAAAACTATGGATTTAGGATCCAAGTGTAGATGTTGTAGGGTAGCCACCCCCTATTACCTACACAATTTCTGTTTAATTTTAAATTTTCAATTTTAGCATAATAAAGTCAATACAAGTTTTATCTTTCCTCTAACTATTTGAATGTAGTTTCCTTTGCATCATCTAGATTTCTTTTATTCTTTATTGCATGCATTTCCTCCTTTTCACCCTGACAACTGCTTTTGGTCTATGTTTTTGAAAGAATCTATTTGCTATATCTTGTTGTTCCCCTACAATGTTTGATTCTGAACCCATTTTCAACACTTTCCACCCTCGCTTTATCTGCTTAAATTTGGATTCTCTGAGACCTGAGCCTGTCAGGGCCAATCTTGACACGGTCGTGCCAGACCAGCACGATCGGGCCACTCTCGTATTTTTGTCCGAATTTCTCACTTGACAATCATCGATTGAAAGCAGTCATTTTTCAAAATTTCCATCTCGGCACGACTGTTCCCCGCTGCGCACGACTATGCTGGCTGCTGTGTTACATGACAAATCGCTTTACGTAGGCAGTCCTTCGTCAAACGGTCAAAAGTCGGTCAAACAATAATATTGTCAGCTTGACTGACTGACATGTTAGTTTGTCTCTGACTTTTCCGCCTTTTTGACTGACTTTTACGCTTTGACCATATTTTGACACCTTTAATCAAGATTTTTGTCATTGGACCGCCTTTCCCACCACCTCGGCATGGTCGAGCCGAGGGTGAATGTGCATGCCCATCCTATAAATATATCTAGATCGAGCCTTCTTTTCCCACACTCACCGCCCAAGTTCTCTCCTCCTCCGCAAAGCCCTTATGCCTCCCCCACCCATTTTCTATCTTTCCCTTGTTTCCCCCACCTACTAGCATGCCAGAAGCAACCACTGTAGCCACAATAGCTGCCGCAACTGTAGCATCAGCTACCGCCAGTGATGCCCCTTCCGCCACAGTTCACCTCCCCCTTCCATCCATGACGACCAGTAGGGTTGTTGTTCCAACACCGCCATCCTCTTTTCTATTGCTACAACCTTCTCCACCCAAGATGCTTTCTTCAACTCTCCCGCATGACGTGCCAAGGCCCAACACAATCGTGCACGGTGTCGGTGAAAGTGGAACCCCGCCAGACTGTCATCTTCTCTGTAAACCATCCCCCATAGCAGCTATCGCCGCTAAAGTCATAGGAACCACCCTGCACAGTTGCTATCTTTACCCGCTACATACACATGCTCGCCTCCTCTGTCATCTGTAGTATCCTTCTCAATGGAACGATCATGCCAAGGTAGGCCCGACCATGCCAAGAGTCGGCAGATGACCCTGCGGCAGCATCAAATTTCTCTGCCCGACCGTGCCTATCTCAACACAGTCGTGCCTGGCCAGATCAGACTCATACCAGCACCGGTAATCAATACCATGGATGCGATGAGAAATAGCTTTAAGAAGATCAAGAAGATAGTGTCACGAAAGAAAGGGGAAGAAAGCTCCTTGTCACTGGCAGAGAATGAGTGTCGATATCTACTATTTGTCACATGAACCACAAACTCGGTGTATGGATTTGAGACCATGCATTCCACTTCAGCAGGGTTCAGGTCACACGAGACCGATTCAGACTACCGCTATGTGTCCGCCACCCCGATGGACACCTATAGTGGTGATTTGTTGGAGGAAGTCTTGAGTGAGAGATGGTCGAGAGCACGATCCGACACCGAGATCCATACTGTGACAGGCCATCAGGAGGGCCCGTCTATAGTAGCGGTGCACAAAGCTTCATATGCAGGGGATCAGCGCCGAGAGTCAGTACAATAGTCAACGTCTTTACACCAGTCAACTTTGTCATATGATTCAATTCAGGGGAGCAGACACCACCCTGCTCCTGAAGGTGTTAACCAAAGTTCCCTCCCTTCTCTCCTATTCAGAAATATGAAGCAAAAGCAACCGTTTGATGCCTTAATTAAAGACAAGCACAAAATGGTAGGCCCACGATATGCTGACCCTGCCACACTCATCAGGCTCGAGATACAAGCACAGGTCGATAGATATCTTGAATTTGTTGGCCTAGACGTCCTTGCATACACATAGTGCAATGATTATCATAGACTCAGCTGCGAGTTCTACGCTACGCTCGAGACCCAAAAGGACCACCAGTACACTATCATGCATTTTCACTTGATGAAACATAGCTGTCAAGTCACTGATGATCACCTCAATAATTTTTTCCAGCAGCCTCCTCAGTAGGATCAATACACCCCAAATCTCATCTTGGGGCATCTTTATGAGTTTATGACTGATTTCAGGGCTGACTCTAATAGACAATTCGATGTGCTAGAGTAGGATGTGCAATACCTCAAGCAGATGTTCGACACAACCTTCCCTCCACCACCTCCTTCGACCTTTCAGTAGCCATTTCAGCTACCCTTCCAGCCTTTCTACCAGCTGACCCAAGACTTCAGACAGTCATTCCCCTTTCATTAGGGAATGCACTAGAACTATGTAAACCTACCAGGTGGCATCAACAATATGAACCAATATATAGATAGTGAATACCAGTAGCAGCTGCTTTCCATACCATCCAAAGCTTAAGATGTGCTTGAGGATGAGCAAAAAATTTAAGCTTGGGGTGGTGGCAGGGCATACCACCCTCTAATTTACGCCTTTCCCTTTCATTTCTTTCCTTGCATGCATGCATGTTTATCTTCTATGTTCCTTGCATTTAGCATAAATTTTCAGCTTTGTAAGACTTTGTTTCACAATTTGTAGCTTTGCAATTAAGTCTATGCAATGCAAATCTCATAGCTAAATGCTTATCTGTATGCCTTAATGCACACATTTCATCTTAAACTGCTTGATTTTTTGCTTGACTTTCTCATTGACTCTTTCCTTAAGTTTGGTAATAAATCTAAGGTTATGTGCCCTTTTCATAGATTAAAACATTATTCCCATGATCAATGTTGTGAATGACAAATCTAGGATATAGGACTGTTGGAAAGAGCTATAGTTTGATCAAAATTCCAAGCTGCGTTTTCACAAACTTGCCTCTACTCTAAGGATCCTTGAATCTTAATTACAATTTTTCACATAGGTATCAAGTCAATAATGATGAGATTTGAGCTATAATCAAGTTGAAGTATTTTCCTTGAGGGTCTGTGCGCCCTCTCACCTTATATTCAGTCAAAAGATGAAAAGTGGCTTGTCTGCCCTCAAAATCCCAAAAATATCAAAATAGTTCTCATGCAAGCCTATAAAATAGAATGCAGAGAATAAAATTCAGAGTGTGAATAAATGAGCATTGTTTTCTCTTTTAGGAGAGTTGAGGATGGTGCCCAACCGATGTATGATAGCGCATGAATGCGGGTATGTTGTGCCTAGTAGTTCCACCCCGAAAGCTCATTGTAGAGTCACTAGGAACCCCTAGGAGACCCATAAGATCATCCCAGTAGCAGGATCGGTTTGAGCGCAGTACGAGGAGTTTGTCTCACTGCTTTGGGCCAATTGGCTCGAACTACAGGGTCTGTTTCTCATTAAATGGGCCAACCTAATGCAGATCGGGATCCTCAGAAGTCATTAGAGTATTTTTTCTTTTGTTGCTTCCTAGGACCTGAATAAGTGGAAGGTGCATTATTTCTGATTGGTTTACATGAATACATGATGATGGATCATTGCTCATCACCCGCGTGATCACCTATGTGATGATTTTTTTATGATTTATAATTATGATTCAACCCTCATGAGTATCAATAGGTTGCAATGAATTCTCTTAATCTTTCCTGGACACTCTTTGATCTTACTTTAGCAGGATTGTGCTTGATTAGTAGGGGTTTTCTTTGAAACAACATGGGTCAAGAGAATTGATGTTTTAAATTATTTTTCTTAACTTTAGCATTTATCACCATGCTTAATTAGTATGTCATATTTTTTTTCTTTGAGCACAGTCTTGCTTGAGGATAAACAAAGGTTGTTGATCACACCCAAATTCAGGCATTTATGCTAATCGTTTATTTATGGTGTTGTGTCATTATAGCCTTAATATGCCCAAAATAAATCTAGATTCTTATCCTTTAGCAATTTATATCTTTTCATAGATAAAGTTGCTCAACTAGACAATTTTAGGACTTGTAGGCACTAAACCTGAGAAGAAATCCATTCTCCAAGATTTCTCCCCAAGACATGGTTTTTGCAACAGCCAGACTTCCACTGTGGCAATTGTGGTGGACTAAACATCGCACTATGTGCACCATCCTAGGAGACGGTGCCCTATGTGTCCAGTCCTTTATCAAAATGCATCCTCACCAATTAGAAGGTTCATCGACATGGACCCCTCGACTACCAGTAATAACCCCCCGTGGGGGTGGGTTTGGTCCATGATGCCGCAACTTTGACAAAAAAGGATGTCGCGACCGCGACTGCGGCCAAGATGTTGTGTCGAGCGACACTCGACACGACCTAGCCCAGCTCGGCATGGTCGGGCTGAGGCCAAGGCTGCATTTGTGACACACCAGTGCAACCACGACCACAACTCTGACACCACCACCTTGACTGCGGCACAACCACGACACAACCACCTCGATCGTGGCACGACCATGATCGCGGCACGACCACCTCGATCGTGGGTATGTCTCGACCAAGGCATTTCCTCGACCGTGGGGTTTGCCTCGACTGTGACCCAGACACGACCATGCCTAGCCTGGTACAGTCAGGCCAAGACCAGGGCCGTGACCGAGGCTGTTGCCACAACCATCTTCCACCTTCGCTATAAATATTCACCCCTCACGACCTGGAGAGGGGTTCTAAGTTTCAATTTCCAAATTTTTGGAGGTTCCACATTTTGGTTCCGACCTGTTTGGTTCCTAGAGCCACTTGGGAGAGTTCTAAGGTCTGAAAAGGCTGAAGTGCTCATCCTACATCTATCTCTCTAGTTTTCTTCCATCTACCACCATTCTCCACCACCATTCATCCATATCCTACCATTCCCAGTCATCTTCCACCTCCATACACCCACCAAGCTGTGTTTTGGGGCAGAATCAAAGAGAAAGGAGGGTAAGGAGTACAAAAGACCAAGGAGGATGAAACAAATATGAGATCTGACCTATACAGAGGTGAAGGAGTGAGAGCCACCTCTCCTCTACGGGCTAAATCTCTTCTTCTCCTCCTTTCTTCTATTGTTCTCCTTTGCTTCTGTACAAATGATGTTCTTCCATCTTTGTTCAGTGCTAACTATGCTTGTCCATGGTTATTTGAGCTCCTTCTTGTCTATGTAGCCCATTTTGGGCATGTTTATGTACTTTTACCTTAAGCAAGTAGTATTATTCCAGATCTAGTATGTTTTCTAATCTATCTTCTCTTTGTGGTTATGATTGCTAGTTTGGTTGTTCTCTTTATTGCTTGAACTTCTATTTCTACCTATATCGAGAGGTTCATTATAGAAATAGGTAACAGAAGGTAGTTTGGATCAAAATCTGATAGGAGGATGGTTCAAGGTGATTTGTGCTAAACCATAGATCTGGGCACAGTCGGGCCCATCTTGGCACAGTCAGGCCCACTATCTGGTTCTACCCAAATCATGCATGTTCCTAACATCTCAAAATACTCTAGACCTGAATGGGCATCTAGAATATTCTAGGGTGTTGTTTTTTCATCCTCGAGAGAGGTTTCATGTCATTGATGGGTTTTAGTCACGCTGTGTGAAAGCAAGTGGGATGGCCCCACAAGAACAGATACCACAATACACACTATGTTTGGATGTAGGTTGCTTGCTAGGGTGTTCGAGGGTTGTCTACACATGAGAACGGGTGCATAGACTACCCAACTTGTGGTTACATAGATATGAACTCCTCTTTGATTAGTAGAATCCTACAAACTTTGTTTTGTTTTGTTTTCTTTGTTTTTTTTATTTCGTGACAACCTTCTAGACTAGTTCTAGCTCCATACTTTTATCGACTATCAGATTGGCTTATCTGAATTAAGAGTGAGATCTTACGCATCCAAAATGTCCCTACATCCCTACGTTCAACCCCTTATATGTACTTCAACCTCGTAATAAAGTTGTGGGGGTCGTTAAAGGTTTCAAGTTATAAATTCAAAGTCTGACCCTCCTTTGGAACCAATCAAGCATTGAGTAGATGCTCTATCAGCTTCGCCGCCTTGAGACAAACATGTTGGTCGTCTCAATTCTCTTAGTTATAATTGGAGCCAGTAGGTCATAAAGATGGAACCTCCAATGAGCCGGCGGGGATAAAAATGATGAGAACATAGGCTAGGAGAGAAATTGCGTGTAGGAAACAAAGCGCGAAGTTGAGAAGAGTCTCACAAACGAGTTGGTGATCTCGTTGGGACCTTTCACCCTACTTTAATATCTTTGAGTGTCTGGAGTGGGGTGCCATCCTCCCTGTGATTTAGGGAAAATGTGAATTGCTTCCCAAAGCAATCCAAACTAGGGATTATTCAACTCAGAAAGGTCTCCTAATCACAATGGGAAAGTTTCCAAGGATGCTCATACATCAGGGTGCGAGAGAATCAGAGAAGAAGATTTCTCCTATTTCCCACTCAACTTGGGATTCTAGACGATGACCCAGAACCATCAGATCATGAGATCAACAACCCAGATCGTCCACGTCCTCCACTGAACTGAATTATCAAATCCTATATAAACGTGACATTTAAGGCATTATATTTGATATTCATATCACTTTAGGATTTCTGTAAAAATCCATATCTCTCCAACCTTTAACCCTTTTGCTTCCAAATTTGAAGGAAAACTTCATTTTGACTTAATCTACTCATGTGAAAAGTTTGAATCTAAATACTAAAAGCATGAGAGACTTCTATTCATATGCAAGTTATCACTTAATAAGGCATATTTTATTCAAAATTTCTCTCTCTTTCTCTTCTATTTCCTCCATTTGAATTCCTTTTACCATTAGAAACCATGTGGATTCGAAATCTAACCAATAAAGGTCAACCAAACCACTTTCTAGAGACTTCCACATAATTCTCACCATTATCCTTATTTCTTTTACCTTATTAATACTATGGGATTTCTTTTGTCTTTTCTTCGCCTTTTTATCACATTGGACTCACCAACTCATTAGGATCCACGAAATTACTCATTTAAAGGAGATATTGCAAAAGAAACCCATTTATTCAACATGAATTATACAATTTACATATGTGTATATCGCAGTGGAAAAATTGCATTTATAGCCATATAAACAAAAACAAGGTTGTCACATCCTTCCCCTCTTATATGAATCTTGCCTTCAAAATTCCACCAGATATACAGACAATACATGATAAGACCTTTCAATGTCCATCTTCAACTCTCGTGTGGCTTCATCCTCTCCATGGTTCTTCCAAAGAACCCTTATTGTAACATCCTAAGATTTGAGTTCTTGGATAAGATGATCTTAAAAGGAATGATTGAACTACCCATATCACAAAAGTGCATCTCCTTTTCAGGGAGCCCATCACTGAAGAACTCCATAGTTAAGCATTCTCAAATTGGAGTAGAACTAGGATGGGTGACCAGTCGAGAAGTGGATCCTGGCTTGTGCGTCAGTGAGGACAAAGTGAGCAGTTAAGGCTAGTGGTGGTCTGTGGGGCCAGTCGTCAATCCTGAAAATCTGCTAGAGCCTTGGGAAGTGGACCCAGGTGTTACAAATGGTATCAGAGCCATAACCCCTCCACTAGGTGGGGCCCACATGGGCATGTAGCATGCTATCCTTTGAGCCATGCGGTCCATGCATGTTGGAAAGGCAAATCTGAGTTGATGGATTCGCCCATGTGCTGGTAGTGTACATTGATCTTGGAAAGGGCTATCCGAGTTAATGGAGTCACCCTTGTGTCGGTAGCTGTGATCAAGAGTTGGGTGTACATGGGCCATTTGGGTCAACACTGAAATGGGGAATGATTATGAGGCCATATACTTGAGCCTTGACAAGGATGTCAAGAGTCTAAGTGGGGAAGATTGTAACATTCCAAGATTTGTGGCCTTGGATAAAATGATCTTAAAAGGAATGATTGGACTACCCGTATCACCAAGATGCACCTCATTTTTAGGGAGCCCATCACTGAAGAACTTCATAGTTAAGCATGATCAACTTGGAGTAGTACTAGGTGTTAGGTTTTACATGGTCAGAGTAGGCAGCGAAAACAAAAATTTACTTGACCATAAACCCATAACCAGTAGATCACATCAACATCTATGTAATGGGAAATATAGTTTTAGCGAGTTATACCTGGTCTTGAGGCTTGCTCAACAACTATACCTCACAACAAGTGTGGTCTTCAACCACCTGTCTTCGACGAGGTCTATGCAGCTCTTGGTCTTGACCCAGACTACGGTTGACTGTCATCCTCCTCAGTGCTAGAAGTCTCCCACCTCTATAGATAGTCCACATGGACTATTAGGAACTCTTGCCATCCAGAAGAACATACTAGAAGGAGCTATCCCCTTCTGTTGGCATACTAGTCAGCAACACACTCTCCCACAACCAATTGCTTTTCTATAGTTGTCTTTCCCTCATTGTTCCTCCCTCGATGGGAAGAACTTTCTTGGGCTAACTCAGTTACCAAAATCAAAGAGGACAACAACCTTGCAGAGCAAATGATGTTCTGAGTTGTATCTCAGGAGAACCCCCTATACCCCTCTACTTATAGTAGAGGTTAGGATTAGGGTTCCTAGTCTGTGCAGGAGTAGAAGGGTCCAGAATTTCCATGAACAATTTGCACTGTAGTAGGCAAAATGGTCGTTTCATAACTGAACCGGTCGTTTGGCAAGGTGAGTCGATTGGTTCACTAGCGAACTGGTCGGCTGGGAGTGTGAGCTGGTCGGTTCACCCCATGAACCAGTCATTTTACTTCCCATACTTTCCTGTAATTAACTTTCATATTTTGTTTCTATTTAACGCAAAGATTAATTCTTGTCCTAATAGAATTGAACAAGTGAAATAAAAAACTTTTCTCACAAATGGGGAAAACTCAACATTGTTCATTTGGTCCAGTCGAACCGATCAGTTCACTAGAGTGAACCAATCATCTCACTGACCATCAACTAATAAGTTCACCCAGTGAATCAGTCAGTTGGTGGTCCAGATTGTGCAGAACATAGTCAATTTAGTTCTCAATCAATCTGACACTCTAATCACTTGGTTTTACACTTGAACTTGATGATTCTGAGTCAAGTTTATTGATTGAATGTTTGATTGAGTACCTAAACACTTTAGTAATCAATCCAAACATCATTCATGGATAAACTCCTCTTCGAGGTTAATCCTTTGTGTGTGACCCTATAGGTCCCATTTCACGTTGGCAGTGAATGTCCATAACTAGCTTATGACATCACAAGCTAAAAGCAGTACCTAGTCTAACATCAGTGCTACCCAAGTGGAAAGGAAAGTTGGAGAACAACTTTCAATCCTACAGTCTGTGATTACTATTCCAATGAATGTATAATTCCTTTGTATCTGATATCCTAAATGAAGTCAAGGAATGGAGTTGTCATCCTTCCAATGTTCATTCATGTTTCATGAACTAGAGAAGACTGTCTGAGATATTTTTGATATGAATATCATATATTGATTCACAGGTGCATGTTCATGCCTTTCTCAGTCTCGCTTATCAAGTGGTCTAGACATCATACTCCCTTAGGTGGGATAAATCCCATATCTATCACTCACAGTCTATCTCATGCATCAAATCCACCCAATCGTCACTTTATAACAACCCATGTTTCAGGACTTTGTTTGATGATGTCAAAGTGTACCCAATCACATTCGACGAGTGCATTAATTTTAGGTCTAAGAATCACAATCACCACCATCACTATGAGATATGATTCAGACTACCATGTCATGGTTCCATGTGTCACTCTCATAGTGGGTCTGTCTGATACACTATTCTCTAACATGTATCTATGTGCTTGAATGGATATCATATATCATGACTAATGAGACACTGTCATCGGAAAACACACACTCTAGTCTTGATGTGTCATTATTGTCTATCAACCTTCCATAATGACATCCAACTAGGGACATAACAAGAATGTACATACTCTTAGCATCTGTATGATCTCATTGTTCAAGTCACATACTTGAAGACATACATCATTGAGTATTGTCATTCTTTAGGCATTCATTCAACTCCATCATATATTTCATAATTGATTGAGTTAGAATAAATTGGAAACTTGCCTTTGGGGTTTATCAAATCAATCAGAACATATGCCAATCCAATCATCATATGATTGGCTCTCTGGGCATACATACCAACAGACTCCCACTTGCACTTAGAGGAAATCACTTTTGAATGATATTCTTAGTGATCTCTAAACATTTCCTACATGTTTCTGTTGCACTAGTGCTAATACAGTGAGTTAGAAACCTTTTGCTTTAGTCAGTATATTCCATGTTTCACATCTCCTCATTGTACGACATTCATATGATATGGAGTTTTCGTAATATGCTATTTGATATTCCTTGCCTAACAATTAGCTCCATAGTTTGACTTAGTATTTCTACTTTGTCATCAATGGTTAGAATATATATAAGTTCATATGTATGAACTTATAGATCCATATAGTATCCTTAAGTGTTCATAACACAAGGATACTCGACATTCCTTTTAGAATTATATAGCCATTTTACTTTACTCGAAACATTTCCATTTAAAAACTCTTGTTCACTTTACAATTGAATATAACTTTTATATTTTGCATTTTGTGATCATTTTTCTGTCATTTCGGAAGCTTGCATCAATGTAACTCATTTACACTCAACTCTACCTTTTATTATCGTAGAACTAATCCTTTAATGCTTCATAAGTACTTAAAGGAGTTATTTATGGTATTCCAGTGACTCTCACTAGAAGTAGACAGACATCCACTCGTCATGTACAATACATACAAGGTAACTGGATGAGCATATCATATTTTCATGTCTAATACATACAAGATGATGAATGCATATACATTTTCTATTCATGTCTGATACATATAAGATAATGGGATAATTACATACATGATAGATCCAATTGAGAATGCACAAGGAATCTATCTATGTGTTCCTATTCTTCTTAAGAATTTGGGACACCAGGCATCTGAGAGACTAACATCATGTAATATGGACAAGTTTTCTCCCATTGAATCTTTGCATACTGAACCCTTCAGCATAGACTTCCAATGTATTCTCTCCTTTTATTAGGTCAAGAGACTTTCAAGAATTATCTCTATATATCTCTATTCCTATCACATATGAAATTTCTCATTATTCCTTTAAAGAAGGTATTTCCACACCAGTTTCATTTTATTCCTCATCATCATGTAGAATATGAATACGGTCCAACTGAATCTTTATAATCACAAATCCCTTATTTAGTTTGATATATCCATCAAATCTTTTGACTATATAATAAAAGTAAAGACTCCATTTCTGAGGTGTTTGTATTTATTCAATCATATTGATTAATCTCTTGTAATTTATAGACTGCATTTGCATTAACAGAATTATAAAACCCTTTAGGTTGTGCCACATACACAACCTCATGTTATTCCTACTAGGAATGTTGTTTTAATATCCATATGCCAAATTTCATAGTATTTAAGTTCTGGTAGCAAGCATGATCCTTTATGACCTATAGCCACTACATTGGTTAAATAAAATCATCAAGTTCAAGACCTTGAACTCACTTGAATTTATCTCAACCAATTAGCTCTTCAAATGTCATCCATGTCAGTCTTAACTCTTAAGACCCAACTGCACTTATGGGTTATATCCCTATAAGTGCTACCATTAAGGTCATACCTTATTTGGTTCAAATGGAAGTCATTTTGGATCTTATGGCTTCAAGCCATAACTCAAAATATGGTTCCTCTACATCATCTAGAAAGATTATTGACTCATCATCATATGACCAATTCATCACTTTTGAGTTTTTAGGATATCATTATCCATCAAGCTCAAGGTGTTTTTCTACCAAATATATGAGGTGTATCTGTTACATAAGGAATTTGAGAATCCACAACACTTATGATTCTTAATCTCCTTTTGTACATTTATTTAGTGTAAAGCATGTTCTTTATAAGAATTCTAGAAGATTAGTTATTTGTTTGATGATCATGCTATTACTGTCTAGAGTATGATTCCTTTTTTGATTTAGACATCATTATGCTTTAATCATGAGTTCTCTATGATACATTATCATAGTTACTCACAAGGTCCTTAGACATTTGGTTTAAGTATCTCGTTCATTGATCATATCATATAATTAATACTTTTACCAAGTTCGTTCTTCATTTATTATATTTTTGAACATTTCAATATATTTATATTGGTATTTTATTAAATACCATATGTGAAGTATTAGCATTTATTCTAATAGGTATGCATATACATCAATATGTATTGTACCTAATAGAATATTCATTCTCCCACTACATCTAGTGAAGATTGACTTGTCATCATGCCCAACAAACAAGACAATCATATCTCTTAATGGTTCATTAACCAAGAGAGTCTAGCTTTATCCATAAACATGGAATCTAGAGATGAATTTCTCATTCATTTGTTTAGATGATAATGCTAATTTATTGTGTGAGTCATCAATAACCTTTTGGTATTATTATTTTATCTCATGTATACCAAGTACCACAAGACAAATAAGCCATTGCCATAAAAATATCATATATTTGAAATTGAAACATGAACTTTATTGATGGACATCCTTGTCATTACAAGATGCAGTAATAAAATGTTTCTATATATTGGCAAAATGAAATAGTAGTCCATAACTCTATTACATGTCCTTTGGGCTGAAATAAACTAAATGGAACTACTATCTATGGCAGCAACACTTGCTCCAATGTTGATGAGTGTTTCTTCTTGGTCCTTTCACAAAGGCCATTACTTCTTTTTAGATCATGCACATCATATATGTTAGGTCTACATGTTGGTATCATATACCTAAGATAAAGAAGCATTTTACATTTATTTCATAATACCTTAGATGGAGACTTTCATCCCCTCCTTCTTCATTAGTTCATCTATGTAGAGAGGGCAATTTCTCTTCCAACGTCCTAGCTCATGAAAATGGTGACATTTGCCTCCCTTGTTCACCCCTCCCTTGGCTTTGAGAGTAGAAAATGATTAGGGCTACTGACTAGCATCAGAACCTTTCTTTGCTTTGCCCTTGCCCTTACCCTAAGACTTTTCCTTCTTTCTGCTGATCATCATCACAGATTTGGGTTGGTCTTTCTTCATATGTGCCTCGGATATCCTCAACATGCCCAACAACTCTGTCAGTGACCTATCAAAGTTGTTCATGTTGTAGTTCATCACAAACTAACCGTACGATTCTGGAAACGATTGTAATATCACATCAGTAACCAGCTCTTGCTTAGAGGGAATCCCATTCGAGTTAGGTTCTCCACATACCCAATCATTTTGAGTGTGTGAGAGCCTACTGAATCTCCTTCTGTCATGACACACTTGAAAATTGCCTTGGAGGCATCATATCTCTTGTCGTGCTTGGCCTTGATACATGTTATTGAAATGTTGAAGCATCTTAATGACGTCCATGTTCTCATGTTGTCTCTGCAATTCATAGTTCATTGAGCACAACATCAAGCACTTCACATCAATGACATCCTCAGTATGCTTCTTGTAAGCATCCCTTTCAGTCTTTGGTGCGTTGGGAGTGGGTTCTTATGGTTCTATTGTATCTAGGACAAAGAGCTTTTGCTCTTAAGTGAGACAGTTCTCAACATCCTAAACTAGTCATGGAAGTTGTTCCCATTTAGCTTG
Source organism: Alisma plantago-aquatica (assembly GCA_963693085.1). Lineage (NCBI taxonomy): Eukaryota > Viridiplantae > Streptophyta > Magnoliopsida > Alismatales > Alismataceae > Alisma > Alisma plantago-aquatica. Next base: position 1,027,794,242 of record OY856410.1, on the reverse strand, counting down.
TCCTTCTCAAGGACTGATCGCAATGAAAAGTGATTGTTGTTGGTAGCCATTTATTCTACAAAAAAGAAATTTGCAATTTTAATCCAAAAATATTTTGATTTGATTTGATTTAAAAATTAACAATATTAATTAGGTCTTTAATTAATTATCGCTCCCACTATTTGGATCAAACTGATAGCCTTCACCATCAATTTAGAAGATTGCAACATACAACCTTCTAGTGATCCAAGATCCAAAACAATTGAGTTATTACCCGGCCAACGCCAGTGTCCATAATCAGTTATTAAGGTAGGTGACATTTACCAATTGCACTATATGCAATTCTTGGATAGATGTCATGCACAACTCTTTATCATGCTCATCCTTATGCCTCAAGGTATTTGATCCTATTAAGGTCACCGAGTTAAGTCTAATCCAAAAGCCAACACTATGAATATGAACCCTATGAAGGCAGGCCCACATATTCACCATCACACTTCCACAAAATAGACAATGCACCACGCGAAGGCATGCCCACACTTAGTCAATCAAGCTTTTCATGTGTGCTTCTTTTGGAAGGCATCTTCAACTTAATATGTTTGTTGATGGGTTTTAATATGCTTATATGTGCATATATGTATCCAGTCACCACATATATAGTACATATCATATACATGATATATCCCACAAATGAAAACATGCAATAACGATAAAGTGATGATTATGGTCATTCTGTTATACTTCCTTGGAGCCACAAAGAACAACGATCATCTAAGGTCTACATCACATGCAACCTATTATTGATGAAGATATGTGCTTGCCAATCCGAGTTGACTGGTTCAACATTTGAAATGGTCAACTCGCCTCTTGGCTATTCAGTTGGTCTCCTCCAACCGGTCATCTAGATCCTCCAGATGGTCGACTCATTTTGTTGTCATCGGTACACCAACTGTTCCTCAGTCGGTCATCTCGATCCATTAAGCAGTCATCTTCAGTCTTCATCATAACAAGAAATAAAGCTAATCCTATTTTACGTAATCTTTGTGAAACCTTGAGTTACATTTAAGGGGAGCAAAGGTAGAAGAGAGTCTTGAGTTATCTCAAGTTACATTTAGAATAGAAGAAGTGGGCTTGGTGCGCAGACTGAGATGAAAACAACCATAACCAACCACACACACACACACATAGGGTTTATAGGCCATAACCATGCTATAAGTCCACCATCAAAACCATTTTAGGGTGACGCGTATCGATTACATATATACCATATCATATATTCTTATATTAGTTTGGGATCATGTGGTATTAATCGTATATTCACATTAGTCATTTAAATATTGGCATCATATGCGATAAATAAAAGACGGTAAAATAGAAATCTGATCATATCAATTATCCCAAAACATAGAGTATTGATGTGGCTCTGATACCACTGTTGGGTTTTACATGGTCAGAGTAGGTAGGGTAAACAAAAATTTACTTGACCATAAACCCATAACCAGTAGATCGCATCCACATTTATGTAATGGGAAAGATGGTTTTAGCGAGTTATACCTAGTCTTGAGGCTTGCTCAGCGACTATACCTTAAACAAGTGCAGTCTTCAACCACCTATCTTCAACAACATCTGTGCAACTCCTGGTCTTGACCCGGACTGTGGTTGACTATCATCCTCCTGAGCGGTATAAGTCTCCTGCCTCTATAGATAGTCTACACAGACTACCGAAAACTCTAGTTGTCCTAAAGAACGGACTAGAAGGAGTTGTCTCCTTCTATCGATGTACTAGTCAGTGACACACTCTCCCACAACCAATTGCTTTTATACAATTTTCTATCCCTCGTTGTTCCTCCCTAGACGGGTAGAACTTGCTTGGGATCTCTCGGTTACCAAAACCAGAGTGGACACCAACTTTGTCGAGCAACTGATGTTATGAGTTGTGTCTCTAGAGAAGCCCCCAGTACCCCTGTATTTATAGTAGAGGTCAGGGTCAAGGTTCCCAGTCAGTGCGAGAGTAGAAGGGTCTAGAATTTCCATGAACAATTTGCACTGCGATAGGTGAAATGGTCATTTCATAATTGAACCGGTCATTTGGCAAGGTGAGCCGATTGGTTCACTAGTGAACTGGTCAGTTGGGAGTGTGAGTCGGTCGGTTCACCCAGTGAACCGGTCGTTTCACTTCCCATACTTTCCTGTAATTGACTTTCCTATTTCATTTCTAATTAACACAAATATTAATTCTTGTCCCAATCAAATTGAATAAGTGAAACGAAAAACCTTTCTCACAAACCAAGACAATTCAATATTGCTCATTTGGTCCAGTCAAACTGATTGGTTCACCATAGTGAACCGGTCACCTCACTAACTATGAGCCAATCGGTTCACCTAGGGAACCAGTCGGTTGGTAGTCCAGATTGTGCAGAACATAGCTAATTCAGTTCTCAATTAATCGACACTCTAATCACTTGGTTCAACACTTGAACTTGATGATTCTGAGTCAAGTCTATTGATTGAATGTTTGATTGAGTACCTAAACACTTTATTAAAAAATCCAAACATCATTCATGGATAAATGCCTCTACTAGGTTAATCATTTGTGTGTGACCCTACAAGTCCCATTTCACGTTGGCACTGAATGTCCATAACTATCTTATGATATCACAAGCAAAGAGTGGTACCTAGTTGCACATCAGTGCTACCCACGTGAAAAGGAAAGTTGTAGAACAACTTTCAATCCTACAGTCTGTGATTGGTGTTCTAGTGAATGTATAATTCTTTTGTCTCTGATATCCTGAATGAACTCAAGGCATGGAGTTGTCATCCTTTCAATGTTCATTCATGTTTCTTAAACTAGAGCAGTCAGTCTGAGATATGTGTGACATCAATATCATATATTGATTCACATGTGCATGCACATGCCTTTCTCAGTCTTGCTTATCAAGTGGCCTGAACATCATACTCCCTTACGAAGGACAAATACCATATCTATCATTCACAGTCTAACTCATGCGACAAAGACACCCAATCATCACCTTTATAACAACCCATGTTTCAGGATTGTGTTTGATGATGTCAAAGTGTACCCAATCATATTAAATGTGTGTAGTGATTTTAGGTCTATGAATCACAATCACTACAATCACTATGAGAGATGATTTGGAATACCATGTCATGGTTCCATGTGTCACTCTTATAGTGGGCATGTTTGATAGATTGTTCTCTAACATGTATCTATGTGCTTGGTTTGATATCATATATCATGACTAATGATACATTGTCATCAACCAACACACACTCTAGTCTTGATGTGTCATTGTTGTCTATCAACCTTCCACAATGACATACAACTAGGGACATAACAATAATGTACATACTCTTAGCATCTGTATGATCTCATTGTTCAAGTCACGTACTTGAAGACATATGTCATTGAGTATTGTTATTCTTTAGAAACTCATTCTGCTCCATCATATTTCTCATAATTGATTGAGCTAGAATAAATTCGAAGCTTGCCTTTGATATTTATCAAATCAATCAGAACATATGTCAATCCAATCATGATATGATTAGCTCTCTAAGAATACATACCAACACTAGGATGGGTGGCCAGTCCGGAAATTGATTTTGGCTTGCGTATCAATGAGGACAAAGTGTGCATATAAGGCTAGTGGTAGTCTGTGGGGTCAGTCTTCATTCTTGAAACTCTTCTAGAGCCTTGGACAGTGGGCCTAGGTGTTGCACTTATCATCTCTATCCTTTACTCCTGAGCTCTCTCTCGCCTTGGCATCTCGTACCCTCATAGGTGACTCAGGGTATGTCAGCCTCCCTTGGAGTTTAATAGGTTCAATGCTCAGCACATGGCTCAGGTACCTCACATAGTGCTCTAGATTGGGCACATGGAATATATCATACATCATATTATCCTGAGGGGTAAGGCTAAACAAAAATAGCTCCACCAATCCGTTCCAAAATCCCAAACGGACCCGTGTATTGAGGACTCATCTTTCCTCTATTCTTAGCCATATCTTGAAGTGGTCGGATTTCAAAAACACATGCTCATCCATAGTGAAGTGCAAGTCAGTCTGCTTCGCATCAGCACATGACTCATGTCGATCCAGGGCTTTCTTAGCCATTGCTCGATCAAAGAAACTTTATCAGCATAAAACTATGGTTTCTCTAACCTCCATAAGGTCCTTTCACTGACATCACCCTATTGAAGCAGTGATCGCCACGGCCTGCCATGAAGAGCTTCATACATCTTGATACTAGCTTTGGTAGTTGTTATAACAAGCAAACTCATCTGGGGGTAGGTTGTGACGTCCCCAGATTTTCTAAAACTTAATCTGATGTGTGACGTCCAAATTGAAACTCTCACCTCATCGAGAATCCCAATTTAAACACCCCACATCAGGATAAGAAGAAGAAAATCGAGGGAGTCAGAAGGAAACAATCAGTAGCACATGTACATGAATAATAATAAAACCATACACATGTTCACCATTCAACATATAATTACAACATGAATTGTTGCAACATTTGATATTACATATTGAACAACAACTTAAACATATACATGTACTACATCTAAACAACATGATCTTAATACAATAGGTCCACCTGTACATCAGCTTGTCATACAACTCTCAACTATCTTGGATCTTCAAGAGCATAACCACAACCTAAACAAAAGATTACATGTGGTACACGTCAACACAATATTCACGAATATTGTACTGAGTATGCCTACTTGTCTTTTATATACCTCTCATCATATCTTGGCAATAAGATAAACCTAATACTTGGAAGGAACAGAAGAATATAAGAAAAGCATATACTTGTACAAAGATATTCATTAACAAAAGAGAACACATATTTTAAGCTTAGTTTCCATCATATATCTCGTACATCTACCCCTAGGGCTTTGATTTTTTTAGGCCATGTCATATAACTCGTACATTTTCCACCAAGGGCTTTGATGTTACATCTTCCACCAAGGGCTTTGATGTTTCTTCAATGCACTGTACTACCAAAGAGTTTAGTGCTATCATATGATGGATCAGATGCTTTATGTTTCATGTGTTCATAGCCATAAGTACGGAAAAGCTCAAGCAACATGACGTACAGGAACAATCATTTCATGCAATATCATATGCCAAGTATTTTATTACACATATAACACAATCATATTGTATAATAAGCCAAGTAAGAGGTAATGGCCTACCTTCCAAAGAGACATCCTAATCATCACAAATATTCCTGATGTCAACTATATCTTTGGTCAACCCTGATTAAGACAAGATCATATACTATCATCAGATTCTCATCATCTTACATCTCATCTAAACCCTAATCATATCCATTTTAGGGTTTACTTAACTCATTAGGATATTCTCATCATTACTTGCATTCTTGTCTTGGAATTATCTTACTGATGCTATTTTCCAAATTATGGTTCATTATCTGATCATATTAACATTATGTCACATATTAACCCTAGGTTACATGCATTACTCAAATTAGGGTTTATATCACATTAAGAGCAAACATCATCGTATAACATGGATTCTGGGTATCATCCTAATCTCATATTTAAATTTGAGGTTCCATATACTGATATGAGATTACTCTGTAAATTTCATCATTTATTGAGCATGTATGCATTAATTGCATTATCATTAGTGTTATTAGCCCTAATTAGCCATATAAAGCAAATTACATAACTTCGTACATCAACATGACCATATCTGACATCATATGCATTATAAACATGGTTATGGACTTACTGGCATTTTCCCATAATTTTTATGTCATTGTTTGCTATTTATTATCCATTAAATAATGTTTACAAATATTACATAATATGATCGATATTTATGCATCAAAAGCTGAATATTATGGTTTCATATTGTTCTACTAATTTTCCTGAGAATTTCGATACCTTATTTGTATTTTTCTGATAATGGAGCTATTTACTGTGAATTTTACAAATTCTGAGTATATGTGAGTTAATTACCTTATCTGGGCCAATCGCGGGCCGCCACGTGTCCACGTGGGGGCATGGCTCAAAGCTTGGGGGCAGGCGGGCCGGCTGGTTTTTGTCTACTGAATCGGGTTCAACTGGGTTTGTCCAGTTCACCCTCTTCTCTGTCCCGCGATCTCTCGCTCGACGCATGACTCAGAGCCACCGTCGCGAGTGCCAACTTTGAGGAGCGATCGGTCATCCTCTGGTGCTCCTCATGGATGGCTTGACCCCCCATAAGCTTCATCGTCATCTTCCTGACCTCCGCGGGTGATTGGGACACCACCTGTGGCTTCGAGTCGCCACATCCACAAGGTCGCCGCCATAGCCAGCCTCTGCGGCAGATGCAAAAGGGACAAAGCTCCTCGACGCCTCAACTTCAAACTTTAGGCTTCCCTTAGCATCGTAAGACCTATCTAAACTTGTCTACTGCATCCATATGTGGTCGGATGCTCTCCTTGCAGCCCGTCGAGCTCCATCTTCTTTCCTGACCAAACTTGACTCCGTCAGCCATGGAACTCCCCACGAAGGTGGCCGGAAAAGCCCCAGCTCAACTCCCTTACTCGCCCTCTTTCTTTTCCCCTTCTCAGTTCTCCTCCACGAGCCCCATACCTCTGTTCTGCACTCTCGGACACCACCTACTCCTTGCAGTGGAGAGATAGTGGAAAAGGGCGGGTCGTTCTCCTTGTTCTCTTCGGCATATGCCCCAAATGAGGGGTCGGTCAGGTCGTGCTCACTTGAGGAACCCAACTCCTCGGGGTAGAGATGTCAAAAATAGTAGCCTGCGGCGTATGTGGAATTAGGTTTAGATTTGCACATTAACAGGTTTAATTCACATCGTATGCAACTTAAAAACAGTATACAACGATTCGATCATATCGAAACTAATCCAAATACGCCGTAGATCGACGCTGCTCTGATACCACTGTTGGGTTTTGTGGAGAAAACATGCGCGGCGGAAGCAACTAAATCCACACAACCCGTAACAGGATCTCGTCGATAACAGCGTATTCGGAAACAGGTTTGCGGGATATACCTTATCGCGGAGCAAGTCCGGCGATGTCCCGCTGCACGACGGTGCAACACTGCTTGTCAAACACGGACGGATCTTCTCTCCCGTTCGTTGTGGCAGGTTGATCCGGCGGCGCTCTTTTGCGGAGGTGACGTAAGCTATTCGCAATACGTACAAGTGGTCGTCGATGTCCTACGAACGCAGGCATCAAGGCGTCTGCATCTCTACTTCGTCCACGCAGATGGATGGAACTCCACGTCGTGCTTCTCAAGCCGGCGGGAAGGAGCTTGTCTCTGCAGCGACGTGCTAGCGGTGCGTTGCTCTCCTTTCTCTCCTAAGGACGGCGACGGCTAGGTTTACGTGTGTGAGTGTAAATGGAAAAACCTCTCTATATCTTATATAGATATCGGCCGTCAATCCTCCTTTAAATAGGATACGAAGGGAAGTAGGGTTTCCTAAACCCATCAGTAAACAGAAATGTTGCGTTAATTAAAACGCTCATGGATTAATTAGAATATTCTGGAATTCATTAATTAACCAAATAATCACATTAATTGATTAATTAATATCTGACTCCATGCAATTGCTTGGGATGGCTCTACGGGCATACATATACCAACAGACTCCCACTTGCACTCAGAGCCAGTCACTCTAATATTATTCTAATCCATTATATAAACATTTTATTAATCAATGTGATTCGGAGCAATTCCAATCAAATCCACAATTATACTCCTATTCCAATACTTCCTATGTGTGTGACCCGGTAGGCTCCAAATTACGTTGGCAGTGATATCCATAATCATATTATGATTTCACAAACAATGATTGGTATCTAGCAAGACTTCATTGCTACCCAAGTAATTGGAGAAGTTGGAGAACAACTTAACCTATCATACATGACTGGTGTTACAGTGATTGTACAGTTCCTTTGTCGCTGATATCCGGATTGAACTCAAGTCATGGAATTGTTATCCTTTTCAACGTTCAATCCATGTTCCTTGAACTAGAGCAGACTGTCTGATATATATGTAAGCTCAATATCACATATTGATTCACATCAGCATGGCCATGCATTTCTCAGTCTCGCTTATCAAGTGGCCGGAATATCAAACTCCCGTAGGAAGGACAAATTCCATCTACATCACTCACAGTCATCCTCATGTGTCACAGTGCACCCAAGCACCATCTTTATAGCAATCCTTATTCAGGACCATAGTGGATGATGTCAAAGTACACCGAACGACATGTCATAAGTGTAGTGACTTCAGGTCTAAGAACCACAATCACCACCATCATTATGAGATATGACTCTAACTACCAATCATGGTATCCATGTGTCACTCTCAAGGTGGGTCTATCCGATACACTGTTCTCTAACAAGTATCTATGTATTTGGTTTGATATCTCCATATCATGGATAATGAGATTCTTCCATCAACCAACATACATTCTAATCTTATGTGTTATTGATGTCTATGGATATTTCCACAATAACAACCGATTAGGGACAAAACAAGAATACATACTCTTAACATACATATGATCTCACTGTTCAGGTCATCAACCCGAAGACATATGTCATTGAGTATATCATTCTATAGACATCTATAAGTTTTATGGTCATCTCACAATATAAAACACAAACATATAGATCGGAAACTTGCCTTTATTGATATGATCAATGTAGTATTACAAATCGTTTACATAGTATCCCATTACAATCATCGAATGATAGTCTCGATGGGCATACATACCAACAGATTCCCACTTACACTTATACCCAATCACTCATGAATCTCAATCCAAGTGATCAAACATGTCCGTCATGTTTCTGCTGTGAAAGTGCTTTTGTGAGTGGGTCAGCCACATTGCTTTCTGTAGGTACTCTGCAAATCTTCACATCTCCTCATTGTACGATCTCTCGTATGAGATGGAACCGCCATAGAATATGTTTGGAACGTTGGTGCGATCTTGGTTCTTTAGCCTGTACAATTGCTCCATTGTTGTCGCAAAACAACTTAATTGCATCACCAGCACTTGGAACCACTCCAAGTTCAGAAATGAACTTCTTGATCCACACAGCTTCCTTTGCAGCATTAGATGCGGCAATATATTCGGCCTCTGTTGTAGAATCCGCAACCGTCTCTTGCTTGGAACTCTTCCAGCTCACAGCTCTGTTGTTCAGGCAAAACACAAATCCAGATTGCGATCTGCAGTCATCTTTGTCAGTTTGGAAGCTAGCATCGGTGTAACCCTTTACCACGATCTCTTCCTCACCACCGTATACCAAGAATTGATCCTTAGTTCTTCTCAAGTACTTTAGGATGTTCTTTATGGCTGTCCAGTGACTTTCACCTGGATCTGACTGATACCGGCTCGTCATGCTCAAAGCATACGACACATCAGGACGAGTACATAACATTGAATACATGATAGATCCAATTGCTGATGCATATGGAATCTTACTCATGCGTGCTCGTTCATCACATGAACTAGGACACTGGGCTTTAGAGATTGTAACCCCATGGGACATGGGCAAGTTACCTCTCTTAGAACCCTCCATGCTAAACCTCTTTAGCACCTTGTCAATGTATGTGCTCTGGCTTAGGCCTAGAAGCCTTCTAGATCTATCTCTATAGATCTTAATCCCAAGTATATAGGATGCTTCTCCTAAATCCTTCATAGAGAAAGTCTTCCCTAGCCAACCTTTTACTGTCTGAAGAGTAGGGATGTCATTTCCCATCAATAGTATGTCATCCACATACAATATGAGAAATACGACTGTGCTCCCACTAACCCTTTTGTAAACACAAGGTTCATATTCATTTTAACTAAAGCCAAACTTTTTGACTACTTCATCAAAACGTAGATTCCAACTCCAAGATGCTTGCTTCAATCCATATATTGACCTTTGTAGCTTACAGACTTTATTGGCTTCCTTTGGATCGATAAAACCCTCAGGTTGTGTCATGTACACATCCTCGAGTAAATTCCTATTAAGGAATGCTGTTTTAACATCCATCTGCCAAATCTCATAGTCATGATAAGCTGCAGTGGCAAGCATGATTCTGATGGATTTAACCATGGCAACTGGTGAGAAGGTCTCGTCATAATCAACACCTTGAATTTGACAGAATCCTTTCGCAACCAATCTACCTTTATAGGTTTGAACATTTCCATCCATGTCAGTCTTCTTCTTAAAGACCCACTTGCACCCTATGGGTCTTACCCCTTCGGGTGGATCCACCAAGGTCCATACCTTGTTGGTGTACATGGATTCCATCTCAGATCTCATGGCTTCGAGCCATTTCTCAGATTATGGTCCCTTAGTAGCTTCTAGATAGGAAGTTGGCTCATCTTCTATGCCTAATTCGTCACTATCTTGAGTCATGAGAAATACAAATCACTCAGGCTCAAGTCGTGTCCTACTAGATCTACGAGGTTCCTGTGTTACATTTGGAACTTGAAATTCCACAACAACTTGTGAGTCTTCATGTTCCTTATGTACCTCCTCAGGTTCTCTGCTTTCTTGTTGGTCTCGAACTTCTTCGAGCTCTACATTCCTCCCACTAATTCCTTTGGAAATAAATTCCTTTTCAAGAAATACAACAGTCCTAGCAACAAACACTTTGTTGTCAGTTGGTGTGTAGAAGTAGTATCCCCAAGTTTCCTTGGGGTATCCAACAAAATATAATTTTTCCGATTTGGGTCCAAGCTTTTCAGGAAATTGTTTCCTAACATAAGCTTCACATCCCCAAATCTTTAACATAGACAGATTGGGATGATTCCCATTCCATATCTCATATGGTGTCTTTTGAACCGATTTGGAAGGTACACGGTTAAGTGTAAACGCTGCAGTTTCAAGAGCATATCCCCAGAACGATATTGGAAGTTCGGCTGAACTCATCATTGATCGTACCATGTCTAATAATGTACGATTCCTTCTTTCTGACACACCATTATGTTGTGGTGTACCAGGTGGAGTCCATTGTGATACAATACCACGGTCTCTCAGAAGGTCCTCAAACTCTTGGCTTAAGTATTCGCCACCTCGATCTGAACGGAGTGCTTTAATACTCTTACCAAGTTGCTTCTATACTTCATTCATGAAAGTCTTGAACATTTCAAGAGTTTTTGACTTGTGTTTCATAAGATATACATAGCCATACCTACTGAGGTCATCAGTGAAGGTAATGAAATATTGATAGCCTCCTCTAGCATTTGATCTAAAAGGTCCACATACATCAGTATGTATGAGCCCTAGCAAATCACTGGCTCTCTCACTGTGTCCAGTGAAAGGAGTTTTGGTCATCTTCCCTAATAAACATGCCTCACATGTCTCTAATGATTCAAAATCAAAAGAGTCTAGATAACCATCCTTATGGAGTCTAGATATGCGCTTCTCATTTATGTGCCCAAGACGACAATGCCATAAGAATGTTTTGTTTGAGTTATCAAGTTTTAACCTTTTAGTATTTACATTATATATGCTAGTCTCAAGTTCTAACAAGTAGATACCATAAGACATAGGGGCATTGCCATAAAAGATCTCATCTTTAGATATAGAAATAATTCCATTCTTAATGTGAAATTCAAATCCACTCTTGTCCATACAAGATACAGAAATAATATTTCTATTAATGGCAGGTACGTAATAGCAATTCTCTAATTCTATTACAAGGCCCGTAGGCAAAGATAAACTAATAACTCCAACTGCGGTGGCAGCAACTCTTTCTCCATTAGCAACCCGCAGCTCGACTTGGCCCTTTCGTAAAGGCTTACTTCTTATCAGATCCTGCATATTAGAACATATGTGAGATCCACATTCGGTATCCAGTACCCATGATGAAGAATTATTTAAGTTTATCTCAATAACGTATATACCTAAAGTGGAGATCTCTATCCCCTGCTTCTTCTTCCTCAGTTCCTCCAGGTAGAGAGAACAATTTCTTTTCCAATGTCCAGGCTGGTGACAATGGTGACAACTGCCTTCTTTGGAGATCCCACCTTTAGCTTTGAGCGCGGATGACTTTGGCTTCTGCCCGGCTTTAGAACTTTTCTTAGCCTTGCCTTTGCCTTTTGACTTTCCCTTTGTCTTGCTGATCATCATCACAGACTTGGGCTTGTCTTTCTTCATCTGTGCTTCAACTGTCCTCAACATGCCCAACAATTCTGACAACGGCTTGTCAAAATTGTTCATGTTGTAGCTCATGACAAAATGATTATATGAATCAGGAAACGATTGTAGAATCACATCAGTGGCCAACTCTTGACCTAGAGGAAATCCCAGCTTGGATAGGCTTTCCACGTACCCAATCAATGTGAGTATATGGGTGCCAACGGAGTCTCCCTCTTTCATCTTGCTTTTGAACAACGCCTTTGAGACATCATATCTCTCCTGTCTTGCTTGATGTTGATACATGTTCTTGAGATGTGTTACCATCTCCATGACATTCATGTTCTCATGTTGCTCTTGCAACTCATAGTTCATTGAGCACAACATTAGGCACTTGACATCCACATCATCATCAAGGTGCTTCTTGTAAGCATCCTTTTCAGCCTTGGGCGCATTTACGGCGGGCTCCTCTGGCTCTGGTGTTTCAAGGACATAGAGCTTACGCTCATGTGTGAGAACAATTCTCAGCGTCCTAAACCAGTTTTGAAAGTTGGTTCCGGTAAGTTTGTCCTTCTCAAGGACTGATCACAATGAGAAAGTGTGAGTGTTGGTTGCCATTTGATTGCTACAAAACAAAAATTTTCATTTAGTCCAAAACATTTTGACTTGTAAATATTTGATAAACGAGATTAATTAGGCCTTTAATTAATTACGCTCCCACTATTTTATTCAAATTGATAGCCCTCACTATCAACTCGGAAGATTGCAACACACAACCTTCTAGTGAGCCAAGACCCAAAATAATTGGATCAATGCCCAGCCAACGCCGGCGTCAAAGAACAAATACTAAGGTAGGCAACTTTTGCCAATTGCATCATATGCAACTCTTGGATAGATGATCATGCACAACTCCTTGCCATGATGCATCTGTGTGCCTCTAGGTACTTGATCCTATCAAGGTTCCCTAGTTAAGTCTAACCCATAAGCCAACACGATGAGTGTGCACCCTACGGAGGCAGACCCCAACACCCACCATCACACTTCCACGAGATAGACAGTGTACCACGCGGAGGCGTGCCCACACATAGTCGATCAAGCTTTTCATGTGTGTTGCTTTATGGAAGGAAACTAAAACTTAATATTATAAATTGAGGGGTTTTATAAATACATATACATATCCAAACACCACATACTTATAGTACGTATCATATACTACTATATCCACAACCACAAACGATAGACATGCAATCACAAACACAAATACATCAGTTATGGCCATACTATTGTAATCCTTTGGAGCAACAAAGGATTACGGTCCACCTATGGTCTTATGCATCTCGTGCAACACCTGTGAATCAACCTGTAAGCATGTAATGATCAACATTACAATGAACAACTTCATGGATGCTTCGTGAGGTTGGAACTTCAAGTTGCTTCTTGGAATGGGATCTTCTTGTTGCTTCTCCATGGACGCTCCTTGGAGTTGGATCTTCAGGTTGCTTCTTGGAATTATATCTTCATGGTGCTTCTCCATGGACACTCCTTGGAGTTGGATCTTCAAAGGGCCTCCTTACATCAAGTGTACAAAAACTAAAACTAATCCTATCTCTATTACATCATGTGAGTACAAATATGAAAAGAAAGAATTAATTATACTTTGAAATAAGAGATGAGGCTCGGCATGCAAGCCGAATACTTTATACAAAGGATCTATATGTAACCATTATACATCCATAGAATTCACAAACAAACATATCCACAAGATCGACATCCACATTCATTCACAACATTCACAAAAGGGGATACTTGGCCATAATCGTGTATGCATTCACTACATAAAATAGATTTTAAAGGCGACGTGTATGCTATCATAGGTATATCTACATATACGTATATACATATTAAAACAGTACTTTTAATGTGGGACATTCCCCATTAAATGATTTCTTGACTCCCACGCAGACTTTGCGGGGTACACACGGGCAGCGCCCCTGTGCGGGGATTTCACTTCCGTGCACTTAGGAAAATCTATATTTTCCATAGTCGACCCCGTCCAAAACGTCAAAAACAGTAGCCTGCGGCGTGTGTGGAATTAGGTTTAGATTTTCACATTAATAGGTTTAATTCGCATCGTATGCAACTTAAAAATAGTATACAACGATTCGATCATATCAAAACTAATCCAAATACGCCGTAGATCGACGCTGCTCTGATACCACTATTGGGTTTTGTGGAGAAAACATGCGCGGCGGAAGCAACTAAATCCACGCAACCCGTAACAGGATCTCGTCGATAACAGCGTATTCGAAAATAGGTTTGCGGGATATACCTTATTGCGGAGCAAGTCCGGCGATGTCCCGCTGCACGACGGTGCAACACTGCTTGTCAAACACGGACAGATCTTCTCTCCCGTTCACTGTGGCAGGTTGATCCGGCGGCGCTCCTTTGCGGCAGTGACGTAAGTTGTTCGCAACACGTACAAGTGGTCATCGATGTCCTTCGAACGCAGGCGTCAAGGCGTCTGCGTCTCTACTTCGTCCACACGGATGGACGGAACTCCACGTCACGCTTCTCAAGCCGGCGGGAAGGAGCTTGTCTCTGCGGTGACGTGCTAGTGACGCGTTGCTCTCCTTTCTCTCCTAAGGACGACAACGGCTAGGTTTACATGCGTGAGCGTAAACGGAAAAACCTCTCTCTATCTTATATAGATATCGGCCGTCAATCCTCCTTTAAATATGATACAAAGGGAAGTAGGGTTTCCTAAACCCATCAGTAAACAGAAACGTTGCGTTAATTAAAACGCTCGTGGATTATTTAGAATATTCCGGAATTCATTAATTAACCAAATAATCACATTAATTGATTAATTAATATCCGACTCCATGCAATCGCTTGGGATGGCTCTACGGGCATACATATACCAACAGATACATGCCTCTTTTCTACTCATATATGCCAGTTAGGGTACCTATATGGTCACCACTAACCTTCTCAACGAGGGAGCTATCCCTCACCCTTACCGGGAACGTCCCACCTAAGATCGGGTCATGAAAAAGGCACTATGGGTCAAGAAACCACTCACAATATATGCTTCTCGGGTGTACCTGAAACCTCTACGTAAAGCATGCAACTCTAATCCACGTACTTTCATGCATGGTCAACTATGATATCCAACTCATCATGTCTTCTCTTTCTCTATCCACTTATTTAGGTTTTGGGTTGAGCATCATCCTCAATGGATGTGTCAGGTCTCTTCTTCTTCCCGGAGGCTTCTTCCTCCAAGGTTATCCCTCTCCTCATCTTCCTACAAGATGGTCTAAACTCAGTGTTCCCCTGAGGGGTATCCCATGACACAACAACATGGTCACTCAACCTAAGCATGTAATAAACCTCAATCTAAGTTTCATCATTGAAAACTTATGTCCTCAACATCTTGCTTACATGTTTTTTACAATTTGGTGGAGGATTCCTTAATACTTAGAACTCTTATCCCTCAAACTCAGAAGGAGGTGAGAAAACCCTAAGAACTTATAGTTTCTCTTTGAAAAGGGTAGAGAAGGGATGAAAATAGATGAAAAGACCTAGAGGTATCTGATTTCAAGTCAAATCCTCAGATTTTGGCCAGGTAGTCACACAGATTCCGAGAGTCCTCAAAAACTGACTAGCGGGTCAGAGGAAAATCTTGCCATCCCCTAGGTCATGATACTTTTCTAGACACCTCCATCTTTATAAAGTCCTCAAATAACTCCCTTGGGTTTTAAAGAATTTGTAAAATTTAATAATTATAAGAGATAAGATGGAAAACTAGGCTCTGATACCAAATGTAATGACCCCACCCCTCAACAACTCCCATTTAAGAAAGACTAAGATGTTGGTGTCATTATCCCAAAAATAGGATCAACTGGTTTTGCAAATAATCAAAAAATAATTAATAAATTCTACCACAACTAAGCTTAAATAGGATAAACAAATTATTTTCACATACCTTTCAAAAATATGAGTTTGGAACGTTACCCAAAGTAGAGTTCTATCTATGTAATCCTCCAATCATTAATTAGCTTTATTCTTCAAATATCACTTTAAACGTTCAACTTTCATGTATTCCTAAAATGCAGACAAACAAAATGTCAATCGGTATAACAAATTATATTGGTATGTGGGGGAACTAAAATCTTGCACATATATTGTAACAACATTTCCACATCAAATATTTGTTACCAATCAAAATTTATGTTTTCATTATGACTTCCCAACCATTGTACCCATCCTTTGGTATACCCTCTCATAGGGTTTAGTCCCTGCAATGGACATTAGGCTGTCTTCTCAATCTCAAGCTTGGTACCTTATGGGCCACCTCTCTAGGTGCTCTGTAGTCTTCCCATCTGGGGCTTGACCACCTATGACCTTCCCTCCTGGACTTGGTCTGACCTTCCCTCCCGAGCTTGGTCTCTCATCATCTTAAATCATAAATCCAGAGGTGGTAGTAGGTTCGGGCAAGTCATAAGAAATATATAGTGATAATCATAGTCACTTTATAGACTGTAGGAACTAAAGTTCATCCAAGCATTTAATTTCAAGAATTTGGTAAAACCTCAGAACTCACTATGAAACTAAATTGATTAGACATAATCATAACCACATACCTAATTTGAAGTCTCAAATATAAGACAGATATCCAATCGAATCAAGACGTCCAATCAAGCAAGTCAAGCAACCAATCAAGCAACTCTTTATCCTAAAAACATGTATAGTGCCTAGCTGTTACCATCTATACCAAACAACTCTTTATTGACTTGGGACACCTTTCTAAGGCTTCTAATCCTTATTAGGATTCATTAGGGTTTCTTATATTAATTTCACAATCTTTATCCTTTTTAGGTCAACAAACCCTAAAACAACTTTTCTACTCATAAAAACCCTAATTATTCAAGTTAACCATATTAAGGATTCCTTATTCTCAATTTGTCTTAGGATCATCATATCTTTTTCCTATTCATGAATTTTTGAAATAAAACCATTAAAGACATATTTATGAAAATTAGGGTTTCTAAGCCCATTAATGCACTTCATATACATGGAACCCTAAATTAAGCCAATTATGCACAAAGATCATCTTTTTAGATCTAATTCTTCCTTTTATTGACAATAGGTTAATATTGGCTTAAATTATCCAAATAACATTATTAAATCCCATTAACGTCAAAACATAGGGTTTTTCATTAATAAATCCATTAAAGGTGAAAACTTTATATAATTTTCGAATTCCAAGAAGAAACATGTATATTTTTATTGAATCCTACATATTTTTCTGATCAACTTTCATATATTGCTTGCCTTGATCTGTTCATCCTATGATTTACTATTATTTTTTACAACTTAATCAATTATGGACCAATAGGACCCTACCGCATGGGGCGAGGAACCCTGGGTCCCACCCAGCCATCCCAGTTGGACTGACCAATCGACACTCACCAACCAGGCAGAGCATAACTTTTGTTGGTCGAGCCAACTCGTAAAACAAAGAACACAAAAAGTCTTGTTTAACCCTTATCTGCGAAGAGGAGTCATGGGCAGAACGGTCAAATTGCCGATTGTCTTCAATCCTCATCCACTTGTGAACAACACATCCTGGGCTAGTCGACTTCATCTTTGACTCTAGGTTTTGATCCCTTGAGCGCTGATTTGAGTCTCTATCACCTTCACCGCCTTGAGACAAACCTGTTAGTCGTCTCAATTCTCTTGGTGATGGTTGGAGCCTACAGGTCGTAGAGATGGCACCTCTTGTGAGCCGACATGGAGAAAAAATGATGAGAATAGAGGCGACGAGAGAAATTGGGTGTAGGGGATGAAGCGCAAAGTCGACAAGAGTCTTAAGAATGAGTTGGTGATCTCATTGCGGCATTTAACCCTCCTATTATAGATTTGAGTCTCCATAGTGGGGTGTCGTCCTCCCTGTGATTTGGGGAAATGTGAATCGCTTCCCAAAGCAATCCAAACTAGGGATTGTTCGACTCAGAAAGGTCTCCTGATCACAATGGGAAAGTTTCCAAGGATGCTCGTGCATCAGGGTGCGAGTGGATCGGAGAAGAAGATTTCTCCTATTTCCCACTCGGCCTGGGATTCTAGACGATGACCCAGAACCGTCTGACTATGAGATCAACAGTCCAAATCGTCCCCATCCTCCACTGAAATGAATTATCAAATCCTATATAAATGTGAAATTTAAGGAATTATATTTGATATTCGTATCACTTTAGGATTTCTATAAAAATCCATATCTCTCCATCATTTAACCTTTTTGCTTCCAAATTTTAAGGGAAACTTTTATGACTTAATCCACACGTGTGCAAAATTTGAATCCCAAATTCAAAAGCATGAGAGACTTTTTTTCATATGCAAGTTATCACTTAAAAAGGCAAATTTTATTCATATTTTCTCTCTCTTTCTCTTCTATTTCCTCCATTTGGATTCCTTTTACCATTAGAAACTATGTGGATTTGAAATCTAACCAATAAAGGTCAACCACACCACTATCTAGAGAATTCCACATAATTCTGACCATTATCCTTATTTGTTTTACCTTATTAATACTATGGGATTTCTTTTGTCTTTTCTTCCCTTTTTATCACATTGGACTCACCAACTCACTAGGATCCAAAAAATTATTTATTTAAAGGAAATATTGCAAAAGAAACCCATTTATTAAACATATATTATACAATTTACATACATGTACATCTCATTGAAACAATTGCATTTACGGACCATACCCTGACACAATCAGGATTGACTATGGGTCATACCCTAATAAGGGAACAACTACGAGTTGTATCTCTCTAGCGATGAGCCTATATACCAAAGCTAGCGAATTGTAGTTTGACTCATAATGTCACTGCCAATGTTCTCGTACTGACCGAGGAAGGTGAGGTCATGGAGTCTGGCTCTTCCATGGACCTTATATGGCACTAATGCTACCTAATTTAGGTTGGTTGGAGCATGAGCGGTATATCTCATCTCCTCAGGGCATAAGATTGATTGTTGAAAGATGTAATCATCCATGTAGCATATTTGCTTAACGATCAAATACAGAAACATTGAATGAGGTTGCAATTACTTTTGTATGTCATAGTTGATAAATGTTATACATGTTCTTCATATTCCTTTTAAAAATGACTAGATGACTTGTTTCTCAATTATGAGATATTTGAACTACTTAAATGATGAGATTGCTCTACCCTACATATAACCAATAGTTATACATGTTTAAATAAATAAAGGTTTCTTCTTCTCTCTTTCATAAATATTCTATGATAATAATATTGTTGGCAGAGGGTTAACTCTCCCGTTGGGACTTTTGTCTCACCCCATGGGTTCCACAACTTTTTGGGTGGTCGTGCATGACGTAGAAGAGACTGTGTAGCTGAGACAGGACAGTAGCATAAAGAAGACTTGTAATTTGGAGGTGGTATCATGTCATCTATGTCTTGTTGTAGATAGAAGTCCTATGTGTCGTCCATGTACTCTCAGATCCTTGGGGAATAGTTTCATATCTGTTTTTACGATTGATTTGAGATTCTGGTTAGAACACCTCAGTGTCTAGAAAGCATCTGATATCTCATATCCTTGCGATGTGATAAAACGATGTATGTATGAAGTGAACCATGGTGTATATATGGCTTTAGCTCTATCTGTAAACAGTTTTCTCGTAATGGATCTCTTGGTAAAAACGTTTTAATTTTTAGTGATTTTTGGTAATCTGCTATTAATGGTTGTTTGTGTGGTTTTTCGCGATGTTGTTATCAGTTTGATAGAGGTCATCACAAATGATATGTTGCTAGATACCACTCATTGTTTGTGATGTCATAAGTTGGTTATAGGCATTCATTGCCAATGTAATTTGGGACCTATAGGGTCACACACATAGGATGCACCTACATTAGGAGTTTATTCATGAATGGTTGTTGGATGCACCTACATTAGGAGTTTATTCATTAATGATCTTTAACTTGATTACTAAAAGTGTTTAAGTATTCAATTAAACAATTGAGGTTCAAAATTGACTAATTGGACTCTGAGTTGACTAGTTCAGGTGTTGGATTGATCAATTGGAGTATCAGATCAATTGGAATCAATATTGGTTGAACAATGTCTGAACCAGGGCATGAACCGACTAGTTCACCTAGTGAACTGACTGGCTCATGGTCCAAACTGACTAGTTCATATGATGAACCACTCGGTTCAATGGTCAATTTGATTGGATTAAGGATCGATGCTAATGTCATCATTTGCATTAATTGTGCACTGAATACCAATGTGATTCAGAACATGAAACTACACGAACTAACCATTCATGGAACGAACGAATAGGTTCATGCACAAACCAACCGGTTGGGCATGTGAATTGACAAGTTCTCCATTTATAGTTTCCAAAAAAATTGTGAATTTAGTCTTTTTGACTCCCACAGAGATTCGGAACCCTGACCCTAGTCTCTCCTATAAATGGACAGGTATTGGGGGCTTCCCAGACACAACAATAAGCTCTAAAAATTGTTTTCCTCTCTTGTTGTGGTAACCAATAGAGAACCTAATAATGTTCTACTCATTAAAGGGAGGACCAACAACGGAGAAACAATTGTGGGAGAGAGAATCAGTCCTCATAGATTGATGTTCTAAGGGACAACTCCTTCATGTTGGCTTTGGTAGCTCAACGTGGAGTTCTCAGTGGTCCGCGTGGACTACTCTAGAGGTGAGGATGTAGTTTCTTGCTTCTACAAGAACTCCATCAACCACTATCATTGGTGTGACACCAGAAGGCCAATGATAACAGACGTTCAGGTTCTACTTGAAGAAAGACACACACTACTACAATAAGAGTTGTTGTTGGACTTGATCCAAGACGAGGTACATCTCTTATTACCTTCCTTCCTAGATACCTCATTGTTGACAAGACCTTAATGATTAGGGAATTCAGCTTTAAATTTTGTTTCGACAACCTTATCTATCATCCCAATTTCCTTACACTATAAACACATCATTGTACCCAAGTAGTCTGGAAAGTTGGAGAACAACTTCAACCTATAATCTGTGATTGGTGTTGTTGTGTTTCTATAGTTCCTATAGGCCCCCCTAACCTTGATTATATGGTTGAACAAGCTTAATAATCATAATTGAGTGCTTAAAACCTTAAAACAAACATATGAGGTGCTTTGATATCATGTGACAAGCTTAAGTTTCAAGGTTAGTCCAGTTTGGATACTATTTGAGCAAGTTATGCAATTTTGTGTACATTTTGTAGTTTTCTTTAAATTACCCATATTTGAGGTTTTTCTTGAATTTTTCACATGATTTATGTTCCTTACATGTTTTCTTATCATTCTTGAGCTTTTTGGGACATGGGGCGCCTAGTTGTACCTTGATTTAGTGGTATTACCCTTCTAGTATTGAGTTAGGGTTTACCCCTCATGGATTAGCTACCTTGAGAGGCCATCAACCGATGGTTACCCTAGATAATTAGATGTTGTTCAATGAAATCCTAACCATTGGATCATGTCTTCATTTAAAACCATTAGTTTGAAGTATAAGTCTAACCCTTGAATCATTTAACTAAGGAAAACATTGGATTAGGGATTAAAAGAATCATTACATAACAATCACTATTACCATTAGTTGTGGTGTCTAGAACCACCATCCGTTGTAACACTCGGTGTCATCATCGAATAATGGAGTCAGAACTCCTATCGGTTGACACCATTGAGTGTTGAACTAGAACTACCATCAGTTTATGGTCATAGGTCATTGGACCATAGAGTCTTGAGCATAAAAAAGAGTTCAAAACACAAATAAGGTATTCCCATCGGTTGTCATAGAAATACAAGTTGAAGAACACCAAAGGCAACTCCATTGGTTCTAGCCAAAATACAACCCATCGGATATTGTACAAGTTAGGAAACAACTCAAAACCATAATTATAACCCATCATTTAAGAAGAACCAAGAACCATAATTTGACATGTAAGAAAATTCTAAGACTTATTATAACTCATGAAGGTTGTGCACAAGGTTTTAGGTTCATTTATGGCTATAAAGTACTCAAGGAACAACACTTAAGCTTAAACCCTAGGCAAAGATAGCCTTTTTCTGCTTAGATATTTGTTTTAGAGCAAGAACATAAGTACCTAAGCTAGTAGTAAACAATAGATGTGAAGAAGGTTATATAACTTGCCTATAGGAAGAAGAACAAGTTCCAAACAACAAGAAGGCTTGAGCAAAGGAGGTAGGAAACCCTAGTTTCTGCTCTGAACTCGGCCAAGCTTTCTCTTTCTCCATTAGGGAAGCAACCCTAGGTCAAGTAAGCAAGAAAGATAGGTTCTTTAAGCTCTAGAGCAAGCTCTACCATGAGAAACCATGGTTCTGTCTAGAAAGAAAGAAGAAGGATATAACATAACAAGAGAAATGAAGGAAAGAAGGAGGAGCTTACTTTCTTAGGTCAGGAACAAGCAAAGTAAGCTCCAAAAGCCCTAAAGAAGAGTAGATCCAAGCTCTAGCCACTTATACAAGGAGATCACTGACCTTCTTCTACCTTGGGCACCCTCTTCATCACAAAACATTAAAAGAAGAATCTCTAGATAGAAGGGAAGTGATAAGGATCCAAAGGGTTCGTTTGGGTGCTAAAGGAAGGGTATATAAAGCTTATGGATAAGGGAGAATATAAGCTTGAGGTGTGCTAGTAGGTTTGCCATGTGTCCATGGCCTATAGCCATCACGCCCATGCAAACAACAGATCCGTCAGTTGTGGGAGTCTTCTAAGCCATCAAATGTTGGATTCCTAGTCCAACCATAGAGTTCAATCACTTGGTGACCATTGGTTCTTGAAATCCTAGGTCACTAGGTGGAAAACCATCACTTGATCACCCTTCCTAAACAAACCACTGGTCCAACAGACCCTAAGAGAGAAAACCATCAAAGACCACCTCTAGATATCACCATCGGTTGTCCTCACCTTTTGTTGACCATATGGGTGAAGCTCATGGTGTGATGTTTTGATTTTGGTGGTGTGAGTTTTATGGTTCAATGCTCTTAATCATTTAGTCTTACCTTTCCCTCATATGAATATAATTGATAATCACCATGATGAGTTGATATGCATCCCTAATGTATCATAGCTTGTTACACCTAACCCTAATGAAATTAAGTAATGGTGATTAGTCATGATCATTTATCTGGAATAATTAATAGAATAATGGAATTCTCTCTTATATGTTTTTAAACCCTAATATGGTTCTACTTTAACAACATGTTCCTTGCTATGTTAAACTTATATGTCACATGTGTGATGATAACCTATTGGGCCTTGTTCTAAGGTATAGATAGATAACGATCATCTTACGAGGAATGATGTGATGGTATTAATGACCTTTGGGCATGGTTGAGCCCTAATGTGATGTAGATATGTATCATGTGGTGGTATGATAACTTGTATAGTCTCATGAATGGTAGTGAATAACATTATGTGATGTTGTGATTAAGAATTATATCTCATGCATTTTATATCTTCTAGAGTTGTTATACTTATATGGTTTCCATAAATGAATTAGGTTTTGTATATCCATTTGTTTGGATCAGCTTTAATTCACCCAATTGGCATTAACTAATCAAGTGAAACCCCTATCATGTAGTACCATGTGTCGTAGAACCATCTTTAGTGTCAGAACTTGCTGGATGGTGACACGAGCATTCCTAAGGGAAACTCATAGTCACATACATAACATGTTGAGTGTGTGAGGATGCAAGTGAGTGTACATCCATGACATCCTGATCCCAAGGTTACTGAGAAAGGTTAAGTTCGTATCTTGAATATTTGTTATATATGATGTGAGTGAGTACGTTGTGACTGTACCTCAGTTGGAAGGGTTTTGCTTTGCATATCCTAGTGGTTAGTGTTGTGACCTACACCAAGGGAGGACTAGGTGTTATCAACTTGACTATAAGCCATTGTTGGTAGTTTGACTAAAATGTCATGACAGTCAACCCGTACTTACTGGGCATAGTTGAGATCTTAGGATTTCGACTCTCCTGGATCTTATGCAGAATTGATTTCGACTTCGTAGGGGTCAGTTGAACTTTGGGTGGTACGACTAAAGCTCCCCAAAGCATAATAAAAGATGTAATACAAGCCATGTAGTATATCTACTAGTGTTAAATATGCTTCACATTTTATGTTAACCCTTGCCATGTATTTTATACTACATAGATGTTATATGATGCAATCTTATGCAATATAAGTAATCATATGTTAGAATAAATCAATTTTTCCTATATATATCCTGATAACTTGCTTACTATGCTAAAATTGTTCAATCTACTCAATTTTTACCATTAAATTCTTTGTTGTAATTAATAATTATTGTGGATAGTTATATATCTCTATGGGACATGGGTCTCACCTCATGGATCACCACATCTTTTTAGGTGGTCGTCGATGACGTCGTCAAGATTATACAATAGAAGATGAGCAACTTGGTGATCGATGGACATTGAAGGTTTAATAATTGTAGTTGATAGTAGTAGATTCCGAGTGTCATCACTATACTCTTAGCTCCACACATGGTTTGAGTTTTGTAGATGATTAACCTGTATCGACATGAGTTTTTGGCAGTAAGCAAATGGTTGTAAATATGTGACATCTACATGTGGAATATCTCCTTTGTATATAGGTTGTGGTTGAGGCCACTGGATATAGATGTAAATACCTAGTAAGGTATATGAGATTGTGGTAAGGTTGGACCTTTATGTAAATGTTTTAGAATATGTTTGTGATGTTGGAATTAGTTTTAATTATTCCACTTTTCTGAAAATGTGATTAGTTAATTGTTGATCGTGCTTTGTGTTTTGAGTAATCTCGTATAGTGTGATGACATGTCATAATTAAGTTGGTATCAGAGCTTTAGGTTCATTGAGTCTATAGGAACATAGGACTTAGATTTGAGTCTGTTCTTATGTTATCCAACATATCTGATCATAGCTTATGCTTATACATATATGAGTGGAGGATATGAAGAACACACTAAGAGTAGTTATGTCGCACCAGGAGGTGATGTTAGGAGACAATCTAGAGATGATAGAGTGCCTGAGACGGGGATGGAGCAGCCTGTGATGCCTCAATTTGACCCGACAACCATGGTCAGCCTTACATTTTAGTCCATGTTTAAACATATTATGGCCACGATTACACATCTAAGAATGTTAACATCTCAAGATAAGGTAGCCATCCCTAATGAAAAATCTAAGGGTGTCGAAAAGACATTTGATAGGCTCAGATGTGGTAGGGCAATTGGGTATGCTGGTACATTGGACTCAACAAACACTGACATGTTTCTGACTGAGCTCAAGAAGGCATTTAAGATCCCAAACATCCTTGATAAGGATAAGGTGAAACATGCTATGACATGTTGAAGGGTAGTGTTGACCACTGGAGGGCCATAGAAGAGGAGAACATGCCAGCAATTGTGATAGGTTGGGAGGAGTTGTAGCGGGAGTTTGTCAGTCGATACTTCCTACATACATACCTGGATGAGAAGATTCCACAGTTTGAGAAGATTTTTCAGGGATCGATGACCATAAATGAGTATGAGTCAAAATTTATGGATCTTATGTGGTTCTGCCCTCATATGGCAGTGACAGATAAAGAAAGGATTCGTAGGTTTGAGAAAGTTCTGAATACATAGTTGACTACGACGACATCAACTTAGGATAACAGAGAGAGGGTTTCCACCTTTTTGGAGTCAGTAAGGCAGATAGAGAGGTCTACTATAGAGAACTATGAAACTAATACTGAGAAGAGGCCATTTCAATTTCAGTGGTAATCATCTAGAGGATTTAAGAAACCAAGCTTTGTTTCTCTGTAGTAGTAGTAGATATCTACTTTTACTTAATAGAGATCACATGCATTGTCACTGTGGTCCCTGAGTATGGGCAGATATCACAATTTTCCACCAACAGGAGCTCATAGCTCCTCTTTGTTTCAGTGACAGGGCTGATGAATGCATATTCATCACTTTTTTTTTGCTTCATTTAGAATAATAATTAGGATTTTTTTGTAAATTTTAGCATAATTTAGAAATAAATAGCACTTTCATCTTCTCGATATTCTCTTCCGGAATTCTTATGAGATTTCTCTTAATTTTCAGGAATTATCTAAGTATTTAAATTGAGATAATAAAAGATTAAGATATGAGGCTTTTCAAATATTCCCGCCGTATTTGAGATATCCGTCACCAAAATAGCCATATTTTTTGCATTAAAGGCAGAATTTCAATATCAAGCATGGAATGAAAAGAGAATTTTATTGGCTATAGAAAAGGCATATTTTGCGGTGATTTTGGCATTTAATTGACTGCTCAATGAACCAGTGAACGTAGCCTCATGTTTTTCCACATAGTCTGATATACCTCTCACCAAAACATTCATAACTTCCACATATAAATAACAAATTTGGAATATAAATATATTTTGGAAATATAATTGCAAGTGATACAGGAAAAAAATATTTTTAGGCCTCTTCTGAGCATTTTACAAAGGAGAAATATGTTTTAAAGTCCAATTACAAAAATTTATAGAACATACTAGAGAGAGCAATCAATGATTGACAATCATTGTTCTTTAACTTTGGTCTTTCCAATAGCCTCAAATTCTTTGTATTCTCTTAGGGCTTCCTCCCCTCCTTCTCCTATAAAAGGCGGGGCACTTCCTCTGCGAGGGAGTGAAATCACCCCTTTACTAAAAATTTAAAGAATTGACTTCCATTCCAAACACTCTCAAAGGTATGATGGAATGGGTGCAAAATTTTAAAACTTATTATGATGGTATACAAAAGACCATTGGAAAGCAGCGGAATAAAAAATAACTGACTATATTCAATTTCATAAAAGGTTTACAAAAATACATCAAATTCTTCCATTAGGGTTTACATCAAGACACACGATCAGGATCTAGATTGAGGGAAGTCTAGACTACTACAATCTTGTCTCCAAACAACATCTCCATCAACCGAGTCCAAGCCAAAAGCTAAGATCTTCCTTGTCTTATCCATCACCTTGCTCAACACATGGGTGGTTGGGAAGGCACCCAACAAAAAGGGAAAGGGAAGAAAAGTATGTGTCACAAAACTAGTCTAGGATATCAAGATAAGTAAAGCAAATAAAACATTCTAGGGTTTATCATATGATGTAGAGAATAAGAGTATGAGGCTATATTCAAAAGAAACTTGCCATTAACAATTATATCAAAAAGGATTTTCATGTAAGATAATTATGTCTACCTAACTAAGTAGGGTTGAGGCACCTACCAGACCTCTACCTTAGGTGAGGGGAGAATAAGACATTCCCAGTCACCTACAATATTATGGGGAGAATAAGACATTCCCTAGGGTGATTATTTACATGCCCTCTGTGGGTGGTTGTACATAAGTGCCGCTACCTTAAATTAAATAGAACATAAATCCACATGCTAGAAAAATTAGTCATGGCAAGAGTAGTCATAATATTCAATAAGCATGACAGTGGGGTATAAGACCCAAACAAGAAGAAATTATAATCTAATTTGAGGCATGAACAACATTAGGATTCAAGAATAGAATATTTAGGGTTCATTTAAGCCTCATTAGGGAAATATAGGGTTTGGCTGCAATTTTCCCAACAGGAATGCACACACATAGCACATACCTTTCATTATGATTCATATTACCCACTTTCATCACTTGATTGAGTCCATGATCAATTTTTCCTATTTTCAATTCGTATGCATGTATTAGAATGATATATATGCATTAAGGTAGAGAAAACCCATATTTTTACTTTTTTAGCAAAACCTCAATTTAGACTATGAAAACATCACCATATACTTAGTTAGTTTCTTCTGATTAAGAAAACATATAAGTTTGCATATTTTGGAGTTACGAAGATTAGAGTGTATTTTTGTAGATCTTTAAGTGATTAAATCATTTTCTAGAAAACCACCATTGACAAAACTCAAAAACCAATACTTGCATATATTATTATTGAAAATAAATGTTTTTATGAGTTTAGGACGTATTTTACTTTAGTTTTTGGACAAAGGAATCAAAAGTTATGAATTATTGAAATTCGGCCAATCAGAAACTGACACATCATCAAACCAAACAAATTAAGCAAAGAGAGAGAGAGAGAGAGGGAGGGAAAACACCATTCCACCTAATATCATTGTTTTAGATTGATAGTTATCCAAACTAGATCTTCTAGAGAAGGTAAACCGGTAAGAAACCAAAACCCTAGATGAACATGGTAAATAGAGATGGATATCATCGATTTTAAACATAGATGCATGAATTTTCAGCATGTAGCAAGCAATATATGAGAAGTGGTTTATGAAACTCACCTCTAGGGAAGATAAGAAGGTCCAAACAGTAAGGATCTGAGCTTAGAAGGTCTGGTTGCTCCAAGCCTAGCTCCTTTCTTGGATGAAGATCACCTTCTCAACTTAGAGGTGATAAACCCTAGCAAAAGAGCATGCAGATGAGGTGTTTTAGGGTTCTAGGTGGGGTTTCACCATGGAAGTCCATGGTTACGACCTGTAATAGGGTGTAAGGAAGACTAATATTATGAAAATAGGGAAGTAAGGGATGAAACTTACTAGTTTTGGTCGAAATAACCGAGGAGCTTTAGAAACCCTATTAGAGCAATTTGGAAGCCCTAGGAGCCTTCTTCACCAAGGTAGGATCCCTCTATTACCTTGGGATAGAAACTTCATGGCCAAATATAGAAGGAACTATTATCTAAGCTAGATGAAAGAAAAGGAGAGAAAGAGTTTTCGAATTGTGAGTTGGGAAGGGGTATACATGACTATATAAAGAGAGAGGTGAAGCATGAGGTGTCTTAAGAGATTTTCCATGTGTCTTTAGCCTAGGGATTGATGGCCATGCAAGAGGACAGCTCATAGAGGCTTCATGCATATCAAAAGTCGGTCCTAAGAGCCCACAAATCCTTCTACGCTATCCCCACCATTTTTCAAGAAAGAAATAACCTCATTGGTTGATAGCTTTTAAGGATAAGCATCTTTATAAGAAGGGTAATACAATGGTTTAAAATCACATTAATGGTAAGGTAATATCTAAGGATTAAAATCCAGGTGATAATTTGCAAAGAAAACCTCCCAATTGGGTAAACTGCATAAAAGTCCAGAATGTACCTAAATTTGCATAACTTGCATAAACAACATCCAAATTGGACCAAACTTCATCCAAAAGTTATATTTTATGTGTAGAATATGCATTTGAAATAGTTTTCATATTTTGAAGTTATATAATCACATTATTCATTACTTATGACTTTTACTCATTTTCTCTCTCCTAAACTTATCCTAATATTTCAAGGTTGTCCAAATTAGATGAAATTTGACATGTAGGATAATTTTAATATGTAGATTTCGAATTTGAAGTTTGTTTCCTCTTTTGAGACTTCTTTTTATGAGATATGTCATATGACCCATTAACGGTCCATTATCTAAATTGTTCATCCAATTAAGTTTCTTATCTTCATATTACCACTAAACTGAGTTATGTGGCATATTTTATGTTCTCAAATCATATCAAAAAGTTATATTAAGGTTTAGAGAACTTAATTATGGTAATTAAGCTTTCACAGAAGTATTTTTGCATAAACCTTTATACTGGTACAATTAGTGAATAAATGTTCACTAAATCACTATAAATTCCACTAATTAAATAGAAAGGTCAATAAGGATAGAAATGAAAGTAAAAGATGGGAAAGAGGGTCCAAAGCTAAAATTTCAGAATTCAGTATGTTACATCCTCCTCCTTGGGGCATCTTGTATCATCACTTTTGTACTAGAATTCTCAGAGCAACTCAATCTTGTATTCTTCTAGTTTTGCAATAAAGTAATTTATTTCTTGAAGCATTGTTTACTCTTAGATTGTTCCTCGACTCTTTTTATTCCCTTTTCTTT
Source organism: Alisma plantago-aquatica (assembly GCA_963693085.1). NCBI lineage: Eukaryota > Viridiplantae > Streptophyta > Magnoliopsida > Alismatales > Alismataceae > Alisma > Alisma plantago-aquatica. The sequence goes on along the minus strand of OY856410.1, from coordinate 1,027,764,120 downwards.
AGATCTAGATCTCCTTTCCCCCTTCTTTAGTTCTAGATCAAGGAATTAAGAACCTGACCATTTCATTGTCTCTAGCATAGGGATTAATTTCCTATTTTAGGCTAGACTATGGCCAAGGTACTTTCTTCCTCTATCCCCCCTTCTCCTCAATCATGAGTGAGTAGTTCCTTATTGAGTCAAGGGGAATAGCCACTCATAAATGGTTTAATCGAATTAGCTTTAATCGACTTCTTTAGATGACAATTGGTTTATTTAATTGATGATCTAGCGAACTAATTACTCGCTTAGATGTATATGTCAATTCGGATGGAAATGACCATGGAAATATGGGTTTAGAACGATTAAACCAATTCACATCGAGATTCTGATGTGACCATGGATTTATCTCTTTTCGGATGACAAACTAGGAAACATGAGCACCAGGACCAATGGGCTCATGTGGAGTTCATCTTTTGTGGGTTTTTGTGATTTACATGTCGTCGCCTATTTGTCGATTACTTATTAATTCATTTTCTTGCCATGGCTAAGGTTCTGAAAACCTCTAAAGCCTCGATTCTCTCCCTTTGATTTCAATCACAGAATGTCTTATTTGCCTTAGTTTTTAGTCTTTTAAATTCATAATTGCTTTTTGTGCTAACAACAATCTTTGTTTACCTTTTGTAGGGAAAATAATATTTTGTATAAGTACAATTTAATTTCAGCAATTTCCTTCCTTAGTGTAACCATTCATCACCCAAACCGATTTTATTTTCTATTCTAAATCTAAAAATACCAAAAACAAATAAATAAGTTCTTCAAACAAGTGGATTTTTATGAAACAATCTTTAAAAGTTGTCCTTTGGGATTCAACTTTTTTTCCTTTTTCATGCCTTCCGAGTAACATTCTGGAAGTGTTACTCCTCCTTTTACTGAGTTTCCATTCCGGTAGTTTGTTTTTTCTGCACGCGACTAACTACTTTATTTGTGCATGCGATGCCCGAATATTGAATTTCAATCTTTTGATCCGGAGATAGAAAGGACTTTTCATCGTTTAAACTGTCAAAATCAAACAAGAATGAATGAAGAAGAAGTCGCCCGTAGGATCGACCAAGATCTCGCAGCTCAAAGAGATCTCATCCAAGCCAAACAAGCGGAAAGGGAAGCCGCTTTACGAGCAACATATAGGGATGAAGAAGAAACCATAAAAGCCAATAGGAGGGAAGCTGAAAGGAAAAAACAACTAAAGAACTTTTCTGTTCCCAAAACCACCTATGCACAACATTCAGTCATACCCCCTGACATCATTGCCCCCCAATTTGAGATCTGAACCCAATGGATCACAATGATGCATGCCAATCTCTTCACAGGAAACAATGGGGAAAGTTGCCAAGATCACCTTCAAAGGTTCATTGACCTTTACTCTCTGAACAAACTCCCAGGCATCTCTGAAGATGACATCCGCCTTAGATTGTTCAAGTATTCCCTCTCCATCCAAGCTAGTAGTCGGTACAAAACTATGGAGAGTGAGGAACATGTCACAACTTGGGAAGTTCTTCAAAGCAAGTTTCTTGAGAAATTTTAACCCTCTTATCTCACCTATGAACTCAGGGGTCAAATCACTCACTTTTCCATGTCCCCAAGAGAATCTTTAAGAGAATCCTGGAAAAGGTTCAAAGACTTACTTAGGAAGTTCCCTCACCATGATATCCCTCAAGCCTAGCTCATAGAGATCTTCTATCGTGGTGTTGGTGATGATACCAAATTCTTTCTCGATTCCTCATATGGAGGAAATTTCATGCATCAAAGTTTGACTAGTGCATGGGAAGTAGTCAAACATGCTTCTGAAACAAGGGCTAGAAGGGGAATTGGTGTAATCCTTAAGGTAACCAAGGCAAAAGTTAATCATGATATCCAAAGCATAGCAGAAAGCCTCAAATTAATTGCCTTAAAACAAGATCAGTTAGAGTAATCCCTAGGCACTCTTAGGGAGTCACCATAGACTCTCTTTGTGGCATTTGCCAAGGATACAATCACACCACCCTACCCTATCAATACCACTACAACATTCCCATTAAATCCAAAATGGGACAACAGCCAGAAGACATCAATTCAATCCATACCATACCAGGCCAAGGTTACTACAACCCCAACCAGACTACAAACCACCCTGGTTTCCAATATGGGAACCCCTCAGGTGCCGAGAACTCTAGCCAACTCCAATCCCCACAAAGTCCTCCCTACCCTCAAGGAAACAATCGACCACCACCTAGATTCCCATACAACAACCAAAAAAACTTTGGAACCCAAGGAAATTACCTAGGAAATCATCCAACCCGACCACCATATCAAGGACAACAATTTCAAAACTTAAACCTTCCCCCTCAAAACCTCAATCAACCACCCCCTCAACCAAATGTTCCTACCTCCACCCCCAGCTGATGAAAGAATAGACGCCTTAGAGCGTTGGACTGAGCCGCGTCTGTAGATTAACCACACATTATAGACAACCCTTTCCAGCTTCGACTCCCTCCACTTCATTGTAGCTACTGCGACTCTCGCTACATTGGTAACCAGGTTAAGCACCACCCCTTGTTTGATACCTAGACTAATGGAACCAGATTTTACTCATCGGTAACTTATCCAGTTATCTCGATGCTCATATACATCACCCAACAAGCTCATCAAAAGGTGATTGACGCCCAGATAGCTCAGTTGTTTACCCAACAGAAACCCCATGCTGAAACTTTTGTAGGGCAGCCTGAAAACAACCCCAAACATCCCAAACAACTCAAGGTTGTCTCCACTCATTCGGGAAAGGTGCACTCATCTCCCCTCTAGAAAAATCTTCAGTTCCACTTCTAGAATTCGAGGATGAGGACATGGTAGTTGTTGAACCTGAAGCTCCACCCAAACCATACATCCATGAAACCCCTCAGGAAGAAGACGAAGAACCAATCCACAAACCCCAACCTCCCTACCAAGCCCACCTCAAACAAACAAGACTTGACGTCCGCTTCATGAAATTTAGGGATGCTATGAAAAAAATACATGTCGACATTCCTTTCCTTGATGCTTTGGCAGACATGCCCACCTGGTCCAAGTACATGAAATCTCTCTTGACTAGGAAGTATGTTACTAAAGAATATGAGACAGTTAAACTTTCTAGGACCACTTCAGACATAATCCTAAGTAAGATGCCTAAAAAATAGAAGGATCCAGGTTCTTTTGGAACAAGATGCTACTTAGGTGACAATGCTTGTAGAAAGGGCCTAGTAGATTTAGGATCCAATATATCCATCATGCCCTATATCCTTTTTAAGAGACTAGGATTCAATGATATGTTACCAACAGCCATGACTATCCAATTGGCGGACTCATCCACGACCAAACCCATGGGAATCATAGAAGATATTACTGTTAAAGTTGTAAAAGATGCCTATGTCCCCTGTGATTTTGTGATCATGGACATCAAGGAAGACTTACGCTACCCTCTCATTTTTGGACGTCCCTTCTTAGCCACTGCCCATGCCTTGATTGATGTTGAGGCTGGTACCATTTTGTTGAGATTAGGGAAGCAACCCCTAGAGTTTAGGGTGTTTGAAAGCATGAGGGGACGTAGTCTTGAGGAAGAGGTCTACCTCTGTGATTGCATCGATACATTATCCCAATTAAGGTAGGAATGGGAGTTAGTTGATGACCCCCTACACACCGCACTCACTATCCCCGCCGAATGTGATTTTGATAATGAACCATTAAATCAATTCAAGATTCATTTAGATAAATTTGAGGAGATCCCCAATGCTAAAATTGAAGACCATAAGATGATCTCCACCATAGAAGAAAAGCCTGAATCACCAAAGGCCCCAGGAATGAAGACTCTCCCCATAGGGCCTGAAATATGTCTTTCTTGATGAGCTAGAAATGTACCCTATCATAATAAATTTTGCCCTTCCCCTCAAACAAGAAACCAAACTTATGGGTGAACTTAGAAAAAAAGGAGCTGTCTTGGGGTACAAAATGGCAAATCTAGTTGGAATAGATCAATCCATCTACATCCACAAAATCCCAATGATAGAAGAGCACAAACCTTCTCAAGATCTACAATGAAAACTCAACCCCAACATGAAGGAAGTAGTCTGTCTAGATGTGATTAAACTTTTGACTGCATGAATCATCTATCCCATCTCTGACTCTCCATGGGTCAGCTCAGTTCAAGTTGTTCCCAAAAAGAGAGGGACTACTGTCATTCATAATGACAAAAATGAGCTCATTCCCACTCGCACAGTCACAGGGTGGAGAATGTGCATTGACTACATGAAGCTCAACAAAGCAACTGGGAAAGACCACTTCCCTCTTCCCTATCTAGATCAAGTTCTTGAATGCTTAGCCCATCAACAATACTTCTATTATCTAGATGACTACTCAGGATTTTATCACATTCCTATCCATCATGAAGATCAAGAGAAAACCACCTTCATATGTCCTTTCGGTACATACGCTTTTAGATGAATGCCCTTTGGCTTATACAATGCACCAGCCACTTTTCAAATATGTATGTCTGCCATTATTTTAGGATTAACTAAAACAGTCATGGAAGTGTTCATGGATGATTTCTCCGTCTATGGAGATAGTTTTAATTCTTGCCTTCGAAACCTCTCCCTTGTCCTTGATCGATGTATTGAGTCACACTTAGTCCTTAATTGGGAGAAGTGTCACTTCATGGTTAAGGAGGGTATTGTTCTAGGCCATAAGGTGAGCAACCAAGGCATTCAATGGACAAAGCTAAGATTGAGGTCATCACCAAGCTTCCTACACCAACCTCAGTCAAAGACATCTGAGCCTTCTTTGGACATACTAGCTTCTATCGGCGATTCATCCGTGACTTCTTCAAAATCACAAAACCTCTCACCAATCTTCCTCAAAAGGAGATGCCTTTCCATTTCGATAAGGCATGCATGGAGAGTTTTCTATGTTTGAAAAATGACCTCACAACCACTCCAATCATTCATGCACCAGACTGGGACCTTCCCTTTGAAGTCATGTGTGATGCTAGTGTCTATGTTTTAGGAGCCATTTTAGGACAACAAATTGACAAGAAACACCATGTCATTATTATGCATCCAAGACCTTAGATGACACTCAACGAAATTACACTGTCACTGAAAAAGAAATGCTAGCCATTGTCTATGCATTCAATAAATTTTTCTCATACCTGGTTGGTTCAAAATTTATTGTTTACACTTATCATGCAGCCATTTGCTATCTTATGACCAAGAAGGATGCCAAGCCTAGCTCATATGGATTTTTTTATAGCAGGAGTTTGATCTAGAAATTCTAGACAAAAAGGGGTCTGAAAATGTCATGGCTGACCACCTAAGTAGACTAAGCTATAGCCCCATTGATAAAACCCCCATAAATGAATCTTTACACGATGACCAACTGCTCAAGGTAGATTCCCAATTCCCTTAGTTTGCCGATTTTGGAACTATTTAGCTATAGGTGTATTGCACCCAGAGTATACGAGACACTCTAAAGCTAAATTTTTACATGATGCCAAAAATTATTATTGAGATGAACCTTATGTTTTTAGACTTTGTGCCAATGGTTTATATCATCGTTGTGTACCCCACGAAGAAAGCATTGCCATTCTAGAATAATGTCACTCTGGCCCCTATGGTGGTCATATGAGCTCCCAAAAAATAGCTAGAAAGGTCCTGCAATGCGGATTCTTTTGGCCCACTATCTTCAAAGACTCATATGATTATGTGCTCTCATGTGACTAATGTCAAAGGATGGCTAACATTTCCAAGCGTGAACAAATGCCTCTCACCTCATAGCAGGAATTAGAGATTTTTGACGTCTGGGGGATCGACTATATGGGCCCATTTCCTTCTTCTTATGGGTTTTCTTACATATTAGTCGCTGTCGATTACGTATGAAAGTGGGTTGAAGCCATACCCACTAAAACCTGTGACTCTAAACCTGTTAAGAAACTCTTTAAAGACATCATTTTTCCTAGATTTGGAGTCCCTCGCACTATCATTTCCAACGGGGGATCCCATTTTTTGGAGAAACGTTTTGAGGCTCTTTTGAAAAGATATGGGATTTACCACAAAGTCGCCACTCCTTACCATCCTCAGACCAGTGGGCAAGTGGAAGTATCGAACAGACGAATCAAATCCATTTTAGAGAACAATGTTGGGCGCACTAGGAAAGATTGGGCGTTAAAAATCAATGACGCTTTGTGGGCATATCGTACTTCTTACAAAACACCCATTGGTACCACCCCCTTCAGATTGATCTATAGAAAGTCATGTAATTAGAGCACAAGGACAACTTGGCCATCAAAAATTTAAATTTTGACCTTTCTATGGCTGGAGAGAAATGTCTTCTCTAAATGAATGTGCTTGATGAACTTAGAATGAGTGCCTAAGAAAATGCTAGAATCTACAAAGACCGCACCAAAATGTTGCATGATGGTCACATCAAGCGTAAAGACATTAGAGAAGGGGATCATGTTTTAGTTTTTAATTCAAGATTATGACTTTTCCCTGGAAAACTCAAGTCATGATGGTATGGCCCCTACATTGTCAAGTGTGCCTATCCACATGGCGCCTTTCTTCTTTGGGATAAAGTTTTGGGTGAATTTAAGGTTAATGGGCATCGACTTGAAAGATACATCACCACTAAAGACCTTGTTGCTTCATAATCAAACAATTGTTCATCTTTGAAAGATCTGAACCTATCCGACCCCACAACTTCCCCAAAATCCCAACAGACTAATCCATATCTTGTCGGGTCATGACGTAAAACTAGGCGCTTTTTGGGATGCAACCCAAATAATTTTTGCATATTTTTTTTCTAACATCATCACCCTTGTTATTTTTTTGTTGTTCTTCCCTTTTGGGGAGTTTTTGCCATCGTCCTTCATCCTCCACCGCAGTGATTCTTTTCCCCCATCTCGGATTTTGATTTTTCTCAGGATGAGTAAAGTCTTAAGTTCGGGGTGGGGATGGGTGGTACGTTTCCACCTTTTTTCTTTCCCTTATAGTATCTTTTCTTTGTTTTACATGTTGCATGTAGTTAGTTTTTATTATTATTTCATAGTACAATTGGCCCATATCTAGTCAGTCTTGATATGACCATTTGTCAAAATAATCCCTTTAATGATGTGACTGCCTTGCAACCAAAATTTTGAAACTTTCATGACTAGAAATCCTCCTGTCACTTAGGACCTCAAATAATAATCACTCCTTGGAAAAGATGGCAAGCCATAGAGGACTGATAGGATTCAAGAGTGATGCTTTCTTATCATGTACGACTTATATAAATTTTCTTGATTTTTTTCATGATTCGGTAATAGTTGAACCAATGCATGGTACTCTAAAAAAAGATGAAAATAAAAAAGAGTTGCATAATAATGACCTCTTCTACTCTTCTTCCACCACTTCCAAATATTTCCATTCATCAAAAAGAAAATAAAAAGCCAATAGTGCCTAAAACGCTAAGTTTGGGGTGGCACCCCTTCTCCCTCTTTCTCTTCTTCCATACCCATGCAATTGGTGTATCACCAAAAATTAAAGAAAAAATGTAGTCAATGTAACTGTATGTCCACTAATAAAAAGGTCTCGAGTCGAATAGAGGAGAGACCGTTCTTCTTCCATACATCCTTCACTTCAATTTTCTACCCAGCGGAAAACTAAAAAAAACCCCAACCATCCAAAATCAGCCATGTTCTTGTGTAAAGGTTTAAAAAATATTGGAGTACCAAATGCAAAGGTGAAATGAAAATCTATTTTATTGCAGATCTTGAATAAATGCAAGTTTGTGAAGTAGGAAATATAAAAGTCACTTTTCATGAATTCAGGAAGTCAGGGTCGCTTGGCCATATTTTGGGGGAAGGAATCAAGTGGTTGTTAGGAGAGTGAGGCTGATAGGTTGAGAGTATGTCTTAGAAGTATTTCTTGATTTTAATATTGCTCGGGATGAGCAAACTTTAAGTTGGGGTATTTTGATGAATAAATATTCATCTCTTGTTTTTACTTCATTTAGAATAATAATTAGGACTTTTTGTTAATTTTAGCTTAATTCAGAAATAAATAGCACTTTCATATTCTCAATATCCTCTTCTGGAATTCTTATGAGATTTCTCTTAATTTTCAGGAATTATTTAAGTATTTAAATCGAGATAATCAAAGATGAAGATATGAGGCTTTTCAAATTTTCCCACAGTGCCTGAGATACCTGTCACCAAAATAGCCATATCTTTTGTGTCTAAAGGCTGAATTTATCAAGATCAAGCATGCAATAAAAATAGAATTTTATTGGCTATAGAAAAGGCATATTTTGTGGCAATTTTGGCATTTAATTCTGATATACCTCTCACCAAAACAATCATTACTTCCACATATAAATTCCAAATTTGAAATATAAACATGTTTTGGAAAGATAATTGCAAGTGATACAAGAAAAATATATTTTTAATCCTATTCTTAGCGTTTTAAAAAGGAGAAATATATTTTAAAGTCCAATTACGAAAATCTACAGAACATACTAGAGAGAGCAATCAAGGATTGACAATCATTGTTCTTTAACTTTGGTCTTTCCAATAGCCTCAAACTCTTTGTATTCTCTTAGGGATTCTTCCCCTCCTTCCCCTATAAAAGGAGGGGCACTTCCTCTTCCTTGGGGCATCTTGGATCATCACTTTTGTACTGGAATTCTCAGAGCAACTCAATCTTGTATTCTTCTAGTTCTACAATAAAATAATTTATTTCTTGAAGCATTGTTTACTCTTAGATTATTCCTCGACTCTTTTTATTCCCTTTTTTTAGATCTAGATCTCCTTTCCCCCTTTCCTTAATTCTAGAGTAAGGAATTAAGAACCTGGCCATTTCATTATCTCTACCATAAGGATTTATTTCCTATTTAAGGCTAGACTATGGCCAAGGAACTTTCTTCCTCCGTCTCCCCCTTCTCCTCAATCATGAGTGAGTAGTTCCTTATCAAGGAAAGGGGAATAGACCCTTATCCATGGTTTGATCAAATTAGTTTAAATAGACTTCTTTAGATAGAAATTGGTTTACTTAATTGATGATCTAGCGAAGTAATTACTCACTTAGATGTATATGTTAACTCAGATGGAAATGACCATGGAAATCCGGGTTTAGAACGGTTAAACGAATTCGCATAGAGATTCTAATGTGATCGTGGATTTATCTCTTTTTAGATGATGAACTAGGAAACATGAGCACCAGGATCAATGGGCTCATGTGGAGTTCATCTTTTGTGGGGTTTTTGCGATTCACATGTCATCACCTATTTGTCGATTAATTGTTAATTCATTTTCTTGCCATGGCTAAGGGGGTGAAAACCCCTAGAGCCTCGATTCTCTCCCTTTAATTTCAATCACCGAATGTCCTATTTACCTTAGTTTTTAGTCTTTTTAATTCATAATTGCTTTTTGTACTAACAACAATCTTTGTTTACCTTTTGTAGGGCAAATAATATTTTGTTTAAGTACAATTTAATTTCAGCAATTTCCTTCCTTAGTGTAACCATTTATCACCCAAACCGATTTTATTTTTTGTTCCAAATCTTAAAATACCAAAAAAAAAAAAATAATCTCCTCAAACGATTGGGTTTTTAAGAAACCATCTTTTAAAGTTATCCTTTGGGATTCGAACCTTTCTATACTAGCCTTAACCAGAAAGTTAAAAGGTTTAAACTCTAGGATTAACAATCTTAGTGATTGGTGTGTTAAGAGATGCATACCCAGGGCCGTCTAAGCCATGGTACAAGGATAAAAACAATTTTGAGTGTGTAAAGGTCGGGCATCCTAGGTCGTATTTTCGTATGAAGGATGAGGAGGTGACCCAGCAGTCGAGGCAGAGTCAACAAGGTTCGTAGTAATGAAAGTTTAGCAATGGTGATGGAAGAGGATGCAGTCAGGCATCACAGGTAGGGTCCTCTGGACATGCTAGTAGAGGATAAGGACATCAACAAGCGATGGCTAGGTTCTATGCTATGGATCAATAGGAGGGAGTGGTTTATGCATGTGTCGTGATAGTTCAGATGGAGTTATTTCATTATGATTTGTCTACTTCTTATTTCGTATCTATGTTAGTCGACCCATGTGCGACACACTCTTTTATCACTAGAGAGGTGATAAGTAGTTTTAATCTACATGTTTGTAGTTGATTTGATAATCTTCATCTAGAAACCCCTTTAGTTGGATCCTCCAAGTTCTGGGAGGTGTGTCCCTCTTGCGTTCTTTCTTTATCAGGACATAACATTCAAGTGGATCTAATGCCACTTGACATGCATGGATTTGATGTAATCCTAGGGATGGATACATCATAAAAGTACAAAGTTATGTTGGACTGTAGTTCCAAAGTGACAACATTCCATGATGGAGATCTCTTGTGGATCTTCCAAGGTGATATGAAGATTCTTCCCACGTGTTTGGTGTCAGTTGTGACAACAGAGAGATTGATGAGGTAAGGTTGTGAAGCTTTTCTGGCTCATGTTGTGGATACCAAGACGAGAGGTCCTAGCATCCAGGAGGTATTGGTGGTGCTAAATTTGAGGATGTTTTTCCTGAGGAGTATCCTGGTGTTCCCCCTCCTGGAGATATTGATTTTGAGATCAATCTTGTTCCTGGAACACAACCCATAGTGCAAGCACCGTACAAGATGGAACCAGTAGAGATGCATGAGTTAAAGAAATAGTTGTAGGAATTGTTAGAGAAGGGATTTATTAGGCCAATCAAATCCCCATGGGGTGCTCCTATGTTGTTTGTCAAGAACAAATATGGTTCCCTAAGGTTATGTATAGACTACCGACAGTCGAACATAAAGAACAAGTATCCATTATCAAGGATTGATGACCTTTTTTATTAGTTGAGAGATTCTACAATATTCTTCAAGATAGATTTGAGGTCAGGTTACCACCAGTTAAGGATCAAGATTGATGACATACACAAGTTATCTTTTAGGACTAGGTATGGTCATTGCGCGTTTGTGGCTATGCTGTTTGGGCTGAACAATGCACCATGGATCTAATGAATAGGGTTTTCAGATCATATGTGGATTAGTGTGTGGTCGGATTCATAGATGACATCTTGATATACTCCAAGGATAGTCTGCAGCATGAACAACACCTTCGTGAGACATTGACATTGTTGAGGCATCACATACTTTATGCTAAGTTCATCAAGTACGAGTTTTGGTTGTCTGAGGTGTCTTTTTTGGGGCATGATATATCAGCTAAGGGTGTTTGCGTAGACCCTATGAAGGTAGAGTCTATTGTAGAGTGGGAACAACATAAGATGCCGACAGAGATTTGTGGTTTCCTAGGTTTGCCAGGCTACTATAGGAGGTTCAACAAGAATTTCAGCTTAGTGGCATTTCCCCTAACTAAGTTGACAAGGAAGAAGTTCCTTTTATTTGGGATGACAAATGTCAGTGTTCTTTCCATTTGTTGAAGGAGAAGTTGACCATTGCACCAATCCCTAGTGCTTCCAGAGCATGGGAAAGATTACATCATCTTTTGTGATGCATCAAAGAATGGATTGGGATGAGTGTTGATGCGGGACAAGAATGTGATTTCTTTTTATTTGCCACAACTTAAGAAACATGAGGAGAACTAACCAACACATGACTTGAAGATTGCAGTGCTATTTTATTCCTTAAAAATATGGAGGAACTACCTTTATGGAGAAAAGCGTCAAATCTTCACCGACTACAAGAATATGAAGCATATCTTTTTGAAGTAGGAGTTAAACATGAGATGAAGGAGATGGATAAACCTAATCAAATACTATGATCGGACGATAGACTACCATCTAGGAAAAGAAAATTTGGTGGCTGATGCATTGAGTAGGAAGTCATCTTCATCATCATCTATAGACCAGACACAATTATGTTCTTTGGTGTGCCATAAGCGAGACATGTTGGTGTCTCTTCCCCAGATGAATGTACCGTTGGAGGTTTCTTTGTTGATAGGGTTGTTGGCACCATTACAAGTCAAACCTACCTTGAGGAAATAGATCCTTTATGCATAGGAGAACGATACCGGAATACAAAATATCCAATCAAAGTTCAGTAATGAGAATCATGATGGCTTCCATGAAGTGGATGACGGGACAATTTGCTTCCATAATAGGACAGTGATTCCAGATGTTGATGGGTTGAGAAAGATGGTGCTTGAGGAGTCTCACTCATCGATGTATGTGATGCATCCTGGTAGTACCAAGATGTTCCATAATCTAAAGGACTTGTATTTGTGGCTAGGTTTAAATCATGATGTGGTAGAGTTTGTGGCTAGATGTCCAATCAACAGGTTAAGGTTGAGCATTAGAAGCCTACAGGGAGATTACAACCTTTTCCAATACCATAGTGAAAATGGGATCATATCACTATTGACTTTATGGTTAGTCTTACTAAGATAGCCAAGGGTCATGACTTCATATGGGTGATAGAGGATAGGCTGACCAATTCAGCTGACTTCCATCCAGTCAAAATGATAGATACAATAGAGAAGTTGGCACATACATATGTTGACGAGATAGTTTATTTGCATGGTGTTCCAATTACCATAGTGTCTAAAAGATATCCAACTCACAAGTCATTTTTTGGAATGTCTGCATACGGCTTTGGGCACAACTGAGGTTTAGTATAACTTTCCACCCGCAGACAGATGGTCAGTCTGAAAGGACTACACAGAATTTAGAGTATCTTTTAAGGGCATGTGTTATATATTTTCTTGGTACTTGGGATGTGCACATGAGCTTAATAGAGTTTTACTAAAACAACAACTATCAGAAAAGTATAGATATGGCACCTTATGAGGCCTTGTACGGGAGAAGTTTCTGGTCACCGCTATGTTGGTATGACATAGGCTAGTATCAACTTTTGGGACCTGAGCTTGTTCAGCAAACTACAGAGATGACTAAGGTAATACAACAACAGTTGAAAGTTGCCCAAGACAGATACAAGTATTATGCAGATAAATGTCACAGATTGTTAGAGTTTGAAGTGGGAGACAAAGTGTATCTCAAGGTTTCACCTTGGAAAGGTGTGTTGAGTTTTGGTAAGAAGCGTAAGTTTGCTCCTAGTGTTATGGGACCATACCCTGTCTTTGTTCATATTGGAAAAGGTAGCATACAAGTTGGAGCTACCTCTAGATAAGCACATCTTGCACATAGTATTTCATGTTTCCATGTTGAGGAAGTGTCATCCAGATATAGAGAAGATGATCCAACCAGTGGAGGTTGAGTTGGATGAGGATGTTTCCTATGTTGGATAAAATAAACATCACAAAAATTTGGAATACTTAATCCAGTTGAAACAAATCCAAATAATCATATTAAGTAGTAAAGAGGAATTTAGAGGAGAACAAAACTAGTACATGAATAGGATAAGAATTAGTACATGCACATGAACAAAAACAAACCATAGCCACAAGCTCACCGGTCAACATATAATTACAAAATGAATTATTAAAAATATGATATACTAAATATTAAATTATTACATATGTGCATACTACCACTACAAGAAAAATCTTTTGAATAATAGGACAACATGCATACCATCTCATTACACAAATTTCAACTATCTAGATTCTACACATCAGATAAAGAACCCATTACAACTAGTATGTGTCAACACAATATAACAAAAAATTGTATTGAGTACACTAAAAGAATCACATACTTCTTTAATACTAATATTTGGAAATAAAATAAATTAAATACTTGGCACTAATATAAGTAAAGAAAGATTTTGTGAACAATGGTGATTATTAGTAAAAGAGAACACCTATTTTTAGCATATGTCCATTATATAATCAAGCATAGACCACTTGAGGATCAAATGCATTCTATTGACTCTCTAGGAGTTCAACATTTCAAGGCTTTAATGATCAACTAACACCGAGTTAAATCATATGTACAATGTGACTACCTACTAAAATTGTTACAACCTGTTCCTAGCTTTGTTGGTAATCCTAGAGATTTAAGATAATCTCAATGCTTGTCATGTTTTTGTTAGTAATATTCTATTTTGTTCTTTATATTAACCTTAGTGACCTTAAATACTTATTTGGTCAACTCATTACATGAGTTAAGCATACTATAATGATCTGAGTTGGGGTTAACATAGCATTGACCCATACACATGTGCAAGAAGAGAGTTAATGACATTGGAGAAAATAATTAATAAATGATTTTTAATTTGATGATATTATCAAAATAACATAGTAGGATTGTAGAGAATTCAATTACAAATCCAGAAAAAAAGAATGAACCAAATCAGAGTTAAAATGAGTGAGTTATGCCATTTTTAGTAAACATATACTGAGCACCGTGACTGCAGTCGACACCGAGACCGATGTTGCATCGACACCGAGACCATGATCTACACCGCGACCCACGACGTTGCATCGACCATGACCCGTGATGCTGTGTCGACACCGCAACCGTGGTCTACACCGCGACACGCGACGCAGCGTCGACGCCGCGACCACGATCGATGCCGCCAAGAATAGCCAATCATAAAACGATCATATCTTGAGCAATACTTATATGTTTTCAACGAAACAAAGTATGTTGGAACCAAAATTTGATCCTCTATCATCCCATATATCCTGTGATGTGGGGGGTGACATGGAGGATGATTTTGAGGGCAATTGTTAGGGAAGAACATGAAGAATAGCATAAATCAAAAGGGGTTGCTATAAATTCAACTTGGTAAGTCATTTTAAACGTGGATTCCTTCTTCTCTTCACTTCCCCTTGATCGAAACTCTTGATACAGCAATTTGGAGGTTTTGTTTAACCTCTAATCTCATCTTCTACCTACAGCAGGCCCCGTTTAGGGTTGTAAAGAAGAAGAAATCACATATTTTTCTAGGATCTTGATATGGATTCGAGATCTTCAAAGATGGGCTACGTTTTTAAGGTGTTTTCACACTTTAGGGTGAGTGGGTACTTCCTTTAAATAATGTATTGCACAAAAATCAATTAAATGATTAATAATTTTCAATTGATTAGTATGCAAGTACAACCCTGAATGGTTGATTTGATCTAGCTTTTGCAAGATGATTTGATATGGATTATTCCTCTGTTGTGATGAATTTCATATTATGAAATTACATTAGAAATGACTAAAATCCATTTAAATGAGAAATTGTAATGTATTTGTAGAGGTTACATGAATATACTAAAATCTAAGATTTTCAGCTATGAATGAAATTATTGTATAATTGAATAAAGAAATTGACTAGTTGAATCTCCTTGGTTATGAATGATTGTTTTAATTGTATGCGAATTACATATATGTCAAACAAGATCTTGCACTTCATTTGGCATGGAAATCCTAGTTCAATTTATTATATATATATATATATATATATATATATATATATATATAAATATATATTCAATTATATGTGAACTGCCGAGAGCAATTCTGATTGAATGATGTCATGATGAATTCAATCCTTATGTGAGTTATTTAATAAGTGAATGAGGTAAATGAAACCCTAATGATAGGGTGTTCAGTGAAACAAGTATTGTGATATCAATGTTTCTCAGTTTGAGATGTGGTGATGCTTAATAGTTTAGTAGTGGTAAATGTTATCAGATGGTTTATGAAATGAATGGTTTACAAAGATGAACAAAGATATGGTGATGTGATGATTGAATTGTGAATTTAAAGAGTGAATTAGACATGTATATGCCTTGAACACTGTAGAATCCTCATAGGATGAGGCATGCACTGTGAGGAGGAAACAACTTCCTGACTAGAGGTGGTCCACATCGAGGTAAGTGGGAGCGCACCAGTAGGGTGCGGGGGTCTGGACCAGTAGGGCAGACTCCTTACTGTTGTGTGGTACCCAACACCAACCGGGGATGTCGGTCGTACCTATGTTACATGTTGAGTGCTCAGTGGTCAGTAGGTCCACTGATGCACAATAAGCCTGAGGGCTTTGACTCACCGCTTGGGTACTCAGGTTGAGAGGTGGGGTCTAAGATATTCAGCCACTCCCATGATCTGCTGAGAGGCAGACGTGCCGAGGCCCACTGCAGACGGGGTCCTACTCAAGATATAGGCTTGGGAACCTGGGCATGCTTCTAAGCCTTGTACAGTGATATCGTAGCTTGCTGCGGTTCTTTCACATGTTATGGTACACCTCATGTGGGTTCAGGGTATAATAAGATGAATAAGAGGTTAAACGAGTTTGCACAGTTATTCAATTATTCATTTTATGTTTCTGAATTATTAGTTCTCTTTATGATCATTCAAGCATATTCGTATATTGGTTCACTCTTGTAGATATCTAGAGTATCATGCAATATCTATAATTGTCAATTATTAGACTCTTTAAAGCTTACTGTTATTATAGTTGATATCAGTTGCTTGGAAATATATCTATAATTATATAAGTGCTTTAAACTATTTCTTTGAAGTACTCATTCACTGAGCGAGTAGGCTCACCCCTCTACTCACAATTTTTAGGGAAACCACATGGACTTGAAGAAGGTCAATCATCAGAGTAGATCTACCATATGAGTTAAGTATGAGATTAGATAAGTTCAGTCAGTCCCTGTCACTCTAGGTCCTTGTATAGATGTGAGAGAGTTGTAAATGATGTTTTGTATTTTTGTTACCTTAATAAGAGAAAATGTATCTGATTGTCATGTCATATGTACATGGAAGTGTGAAACAAAATAAATGTATGGATGTGTATTATTAATGTTAAGATCATATTAGAGCATAAAATATTAATTCTTTGGTAAAGTTTGTTTATGTGATTGGATGCGAGAAAACAAAGAGTTTGAAACAAAACAAAGGAAAAAATAAAGGATGGGAGTGAACTTTGTATCAATTATAATCCTCATAGTCATGCCCTAATCTCATGATTAGTGGTAATCATGTGATGTGGGTGTGACAATCTTTTAGTATCAGAGCTTAGGCAGAGTTGTCAGGTACCATTAGGATAGAAAGTTAGAGTTATAAGTGTGGCAGTTAAGAGTTGATGTGTCTACAGCTCTGGAAGGTCTGGGTATTTGGATACCCTGGCCAGGTATCTGGATACTTAGGCTGACCAGTATCAAGCTACTCTATCTATTCTTCTCTGAATGCCCTGGCCAGGTATGCTGAGGAAGGATGGGCTAGAGAGAAACCCTAGAAATCTTAGGGTTAGGAGATCGGAAAGTAATGAAGGAGTAAGTGATTAAACATAGAATGTGATACAACTCTTGCTTTATATTTCTTATTTGATTGGAGATCAATAG
The DNA here is from genome assembly GCA_963693085.1 of Alisma plantago-aquatica. NCBI lineage: Eukaryota > Viridiplantae > Streptophyta > Magnoliopsida > Alismatales > Alismataceae > Alisma > Alisma plantago-aquatica. The sequence continues at coordinate 1,027,746,840 of OY856410.1, read as the reverse complement.
AAATGCTCTTATATGTATGAATTCATATTATCAGTTTGTAGAATATGTATGGTTCTTTTAAATTTTTGTGCATCATGAAGTTGATTCATATATTATTTGTATCAAGTAGACCAAAAGTTATGTTTAAATGAGTTTTCCCTAAGTGGATGTTCTTTGCACATGTTTGAGATTAATAGGAGTTGGTTATTCTTGAGTATCTCTTGGCTTCAGGACGACAGGTTTTGCCTGGTCTGGATGGCATGATGCATTACTGAGATCTAATGACTCCTATTAACAATATAATAAGAGTAGACTATCGATAAATTAGACCCATATCATAGTGAGAATGTTCATACACTAAGATGTTGAAACATATGGGAAGGATTGGAATAGCTAAGAATCAGTTGGAAATGATATCTGAGATCCAACTTTGGGGCCTCATACGAGAAACCCATAATTGGGAATAAAGGAACACGACATAAGGTTCAAATTAAGTTTAATGATTAGTATTATATGAAATCTAAATATGAAATATGGAAAAGGTATGAGAAAAGTATGTAAGGACCAAGATAGTCAGAATCAATCATGAGGAATGGAACATATAACCGAGTAAAATGCTTATGTGTACTCCAAAGAAAAGGGAAAATAGAAGAAAAGAGTTAAGTATACAATAATTACATAGAATTGAAGAGTCGTCAGAAGAGTTAAAGTAAAGAGAATTAGATGAGCATGTAAAGCATAAGACTAGAACAAGAAACTTAGTTGAAACAAAGAGAAATGTTGGAAATGATTAATTTGTTAAGGAATGAGGGTTATGGTATAATGGAGAGAATGGAATGTATAAATTTATTAATAAGTTTATACATTCATCCCTGCCTTTGGATTCTAAGTCTCTGTAGAGAAACAAACTAGTTTCTAGAAGAAAACAAAAGTGTAGTTTAACAAATGAGTAAGTCATACAAAGGTAGACTATATTCAGGAAGGAAAAACTTGATTGAAAGAGAAACGAAGTTTGACCCATGCATAAGCCATTTGATTTAAAATGAAGGATATGTAATGTATTAAACATGAGTTGAAACTAGTAGAGAGATTACTGATCTAGAATTTCCAACTTCAAATTAGTAGAAGGATAAAAAGAAATATGTGAAACATGGTATACATGATCATACACATGAATAAGAAACATTATCATAAGAAATAAAATTGAAGTTAAAGTTGACAGGTGGTAGAGTAGTATGCGGTAAGAGGATTATGGAAAGTAAGGAAGGGTTTGAAACATGATGGAGTAATATAGATTGTAAAAGAAAGCGATTGCGACATTCAAGCAAGTGCTAATTACTCAAGTATCCTTGTTGATAACTAATTAAACCTAGATATGAGAAATGTATTAAGGGATTGTTTTAAGATAAGAATTCTAAGTCTCAGAATCATCTTCTTTTTCATATATTACTTAATGAGAGCAATTTGGAAATGAAGTGATAAGAAAATAAATCATATATGATGCATAACCACCATGGTAGAGACATCTAGTGAATGTAATAATGACACACAATATGATGATGAAACCCTAGCAAGGTAAATTGAGATTGTAATTTATCTGAATGGCCAAGTAAGAGAAAGGAAATTCAATTGATAAGATAAGGAAGACTTTAGCAAAATTTGTGAGATCCAAATTTTGAATTTCAAATTAAGGGAGAAAAGTCACTTCACAATAACGTCATGCTACTGATAAGGACCAAACCCTAGAATGTTTAGAGTTGTAGTAGTTCAAGGGATACCACTAGTTATTTGACTTTGAATACTAGCGTCTCTATAAAATAAGATCATGAGATTTTCACTATGAGAAGTAAACTAGCACTGATTGTAATCTAGGGTTTAAAGGTAGCTAATCTGAAAGGTTGATAAACATACGGAAATGTTTTAGAGCAAAGGGTAAGAAATAAATTTGAAATGTAACAAGTATTCTTTGAACAAAAGGAGAAATACAACATGAGTAATGTATGATGTGAAATAAATTTGTGCAGTGATGTCAAGAATGATGAATAATCTATTCTTACCTTGTATGTTTCAATTTTAGGGATGTTTATTCTATATGATCAAAATGAGAAGGATAAGTAAAAAAAAGTAAGCAGTAATAAATGAGGAGATAAGAGAAAACAATGGCTTTCAGTAATACGTGAATTTGTTTTTAGAAGTGTAATTGTTGAAGGTATAATGCAGGATGTAAATTGGTTCTACGTATGATTTTTGCGGGCTATGATCTCCAACCCACGATATAATCACGATTTAAACTTAGAGGAAGCGGTTCGATAAATAACGAAAGACAAAATTCACGGAAAATTAAAACTTTTCGGGACAAGAGCTTGAATCCATAAAAACTTCTTTCATAACAAGAGATAAACTGTTTACATCTCATGATAATTACTTCTTGAGTAATTATATACATCAAGATACAAAATCTCAAGAACTCACACAAAAGACTCCAAGAGCTGAGAGTACAGAGGACACATAGGACTGACTCTAACTACACCACATAGCAGACTAAATCTCCACCTGAGATTACTGCTGCTCCTGGTGCTGCTGCTGCCGCTGAGATTGGTCACCTGTAGATCGGTTCCTCCGTCTACGACGTCCACCTAAAAAGTTGAAGTCTACGGGGTGAGACAATTTTACATAATTGTCCCAACGAGAGTTATAAATCTCCGCCAGAAGCTTTATTATAACATCAAAGAATATCTTAAGCAGTAAAGCTTTCAAAGTATTCAATAATATTTGCAACTATATAACAAGAGTTCAACATTTATGAGGCATGAAGAAATATAAGCACTATCACAGTGTATCATCAATCAACTAACTCGTAGTTATCTCTAACAGGTATACTACGTGGTTGATTATGTTTTACAAACAACATTATGCCCTGTGGAGATGAGGCATACCACTCATACTCCAACTGATCGCTGAGAAGTCACATCAGTATCATACATAGGTCATTAAGAGAGACGGATTCTCATGACTTTCATCTTCCTCAGTCAGTAAGAGGATCACTTGTAGGACATCTTGTGTCTCTACTTATTATAGCTCACCAGGGTAAACTGGTCCTTCGCTATTTTAGAGTTACAATGGCGTTCTGTACTCTCTTCGTCATCAGGAGTCTTCATGTTTATCTCCACTGATACGGATATCTATGTCTTCTTCGTCATCAGGAGGTTTCATGTTTACCTTCCACTGATACGGTAGGGTTTAGTAGTGAAGGGTTGACGGATTACACATCTACATCAATCACCTACACTAGGATGTAAGGTTCTACACATCCATATACCCCACATACTCAAAAGTATGTGTTCCAGGAGTTCCCTTAGGAAAACCTGTTTCACCATCATTTGATCTCTGACAATGATGGATCTATGATCAGGGATCTACATTATACTTGATTAGTTAGGTACATTTAGTATTCATTTAATCATCACGCATTGTTCTTCAAACAATAACAGTAGCATAACAGCTATGAAAGGAGAATACTAAATGTAACAAGCCTAACTCACATCAATCATCATTTCTCATTATACTCATCACAAGTCATCTCTGAAGCATGACCTGGTGGTATTCATGGCTCTTACAGCCCATTAACTCATAGGATGCCACTGACAAGGCATCAAGATATTTTACTTATTCATAAAGCCTTTAACATGCCTTTAATGAATACAGTATCATCATCCATACCTGGATATGATCACCTTCATATCAGGACCTGCATAGTTAGTTCAACTGATAAAGGTAATTCAAAACAAGGAATATACTTCTCACTCTTATCATAAGAGCTAAGTTCTCTGATTCTTATCAATTAGAGTTTAATACTCATAAAGCATGTCATTACCCTTGAATTAGGGTTTACTAATCATATTGAATGCCATTACCCTTGAATTAGGGTTTACTATTCACATTGAAGTGAATTGAACTCATAACATCATCATGTATGTGGTACATCATCATTGATGCTCTCAGACAGGCTTAAGATTCATCATACATCATAATTAGGGTTTCCATGATCTCACACAGGTGGATCATACCCTAATTATGCACATTCATGTGTATTAAAGGTTCTTTAATTGAGTTTCCACCTAAAAAGGGTACTTTCTCTCTCTAGAAGTACTTTCTCTCTCTAGAAGTACTTTCTCTCTCCTCATACTAGTAGATGGTGATAACATCACTCTAGATCAAGTTGAAATAAGTCATCATGGGCTAACATAGCCAAAAACATCACTAACATGTGATTAGGGTTTGATTTGATCAAGGTATTACTCAATTGACCCTTCAAGGGTATTTTGGTAATTGACCCCATTGATCCCCATCATGGTTCAAATCATTAGTCACTTAATCCCTTAATGTCCTAGGTTATCATTAGGGTTTTAGGTTAGAGCATCTTTGAACCATTTACATCTCCAATTGGTTAAGTGAAGTCAACCTTTGAACACCTTAAACGATCTCAACCTTCAACATCCAAACGGTTTGAGACCGTTTGGATGGGTTGACCATTTGCTTTGGTTGACTTCAAGACCGAGAGGCCTTACATGGTTTGAGACTGTTTGATGTCTCTCGGTCTTGAGACCGTTTGGTATCTCTCAATCTTGAGACCGGTTGGTGTCTCTCGGTCTTGAGACCGCGAGGCCTCTCACGGTCTTGAGACCGTGAGGTCTCAAACGGTCTTGAGACCGTGAGCCCTCAAACGGTCTTGAGACCGTGAGCCCTCAAACGGTCTTGAGACCGTGAGCCCTCAAACGGTCTTGAGACCGTGAGGCTCACATGGTCTCAACCGTTTGGTCCTTCAACAAGGTTCAAGCTTTTCAATTGATTATGTTTATCAATGTTGAAGCCCCCAAAAGGTCAAAGCCATGGTAACCACTTATGGATTAAGTCAATTAGGGTTATGTTTAACCAATTGGTCACTCAATTGACCCTCAATTGTTAACCAATTAGGGTTGAAGTCGATTCAATTAAGGTCTATCAATGTTCAGCCATCAACACTCAACAATATGAATCAACTCAAGGTTGAACCCTTCAATTGAGCTCCACTTGGGCCCAAACTTGGCCCAAACGGTCTTGAGATCGTGTGGATGAACTCTACACGGTATTGAGACCGTTTGCCCAAGATTTCATCAAGATCTAATGTGATTTGATAGGGATTGAACCTTGATTGAGTCACAAATTAGTATTTTGATTAATTTGATAACTTATTGCAATTGGACCCTCAATTGATCAAATTACCTTAACCCTAGACCTCCAAACGGTCTTGGGTTGTCACCACACGGTCTTGAGACTGTTTGGTTGATCCCCAAATGATCTTGAGACCGTTTAGGTCAATCAACCCAAAAACACTCATTATTTTATTGAGATTTCAGTACTGATTTCAATTAGGGTTTGCTCTAGTAATCACCCTTCAACTCTTAGCTCGTTTGGAAATAGTCCATCAAATTTGGTGAGTTGTTAATTGACATTATTTTGAACAGTAATCTCATACGGTTAACGCCTGGTCAACGACCTTAAACGGTCTTGAGACCATTTTCCCAAAAAGGCTATTTCAGACCGTTTGAAAATCAGGAATAAATTCAATTAAAGTTGTTGATTAAAAAGGCCATATCTCCGATTCCTTTGGAGTTAACCTCTCAATTTTTGAGGGTGATTATTCTACATAATTATATACAGGTTTCTTATACGGTCCACGCTCGGTCAACGCTGCTATACGGTCTTGAAGACCGTTTGCCCTCTCTCAGTCTTGAGACCGTTTGCTCACCTCACGGTCTTGAGACCGAGAGAGCAAGTTGGGGAGACCGTTGAATAAAGTGAAAAGAGGTGGATTTTTCTTGGAATTAACGTCTTCATCTCCTAGCTCAAGAACAGCAAGGATTTCCCACGGATTTGCTTGCAAAATAGAAAAGTAAAGTAGGGAGGAAGAAGAACTATCATCTACATGCATAATCAAGATGTATATAACCAAGCATGGGTTTAGAGTTATAAAACCCGCCTAAAGCTTGCTTCTTGAGCTCCAAGCTTTCGATCTCCAAGCTTTAATGGCTTACTTGAGCTCTCACAGGTTGTCCAAGGTGAAAACCTCCAGGGAAAGTCAAGAAAAGATGGCTAGAAAGATAGAGCCATGAGAGCTAGCCATGAAATTGACCTTGAATTCGAGTTTTAACCATGAATTTAGGCAAGAAGAGGAATCCAAACCTACCTTGCACCCTTGGTCGTCCTCCTTAGCTCCAAGGCAGTCCTTGGTCGTTTTTTTTTTTTGGGTGAATAGAACAGTAAGGAAATGAAGGGAAAGTTCCCTTGCTTAGAGAGGTGGAGTGTATATATACTTGGGGTGGGGTTCTAATTATAAGTTCATAAATTCTCCATAATTTCAACTAAGTCCCTCCACCCTTCATATCTCGTCCTATCTTCTTTCTTTTAAGGACAACTTCCTCTTAAGGTCAATAAATGAGAGCAAAGAGGATCAACTTATTATTTAAACATACCCATAAAAGGGCTATTGCACATACACCCTGATTATTCAATCACAAAGGTGTAATTCATAACTTGATTATTCAATTGAGGTGACCTCTTCATCATTTCTTCTCTAAATGATGACAAGAGTCTTAATAGATACATTAGATGATATATTTTACAAGTTGCATCCCTTAATTTGGGTAAATTGCATTTTACTCCAATTTAGGGTTTTCAAGCACAGGGATTGCTTCCACAGCTGCACCTTGGTGCCCAAGCTTGGGAAATCTCTCTAACTTCAACATACTCATTCTCATGATGTCTCAACATTAGAGAATCATCTCAACATGTGAAATTTGCAAGTTAATCCTTATAATTGGGTAATTTTCACATAGGTCCATGTATTACAAAACAATGCTACAACTTTATATAAAAAAGGAGCAAAAACTGAAATATATGTTTCTGAGAAACTTAATTACATGCCCAACGTTAATCACAAGGATTTAATTACATATTTAGGCAAAACACCTAGGGTTAGCTTATAACCCAGGTCAGGGATGTTACAAATTATCCACCCCTTACAAGGATTTCGTCCTCGAAATCGATAAGACATATTAAGAGAAAAGGGCAGGATACTTCCTCCTCATCTCATCCTCTAGTTCCCAAGTGGCTTCTTCAACACCACGGTGATTCTAGAGGACTTTCACAAGACTTATATCTTTCTTCTTTAACTTTTTAATCATGTTATCAAGGATCGACACTGGTCCTTCCTCATAAGATATATCATCATTCAATTCTACCTCCATAGGTTGTAGAACTGACTTGGTGTTTGGGTGGCATTTCTTCAACATAGAAATGTGAAACACAGGGTGTAACCTCTATAACTCTGGTGGCAGCTCTAGTTTATATGCTACCTTTCCAATCCGTTCAATGATTGGGTAAGGCCCCATATATCTAGGAGCTAACTTCCCTTTTCTTCCAAAACGAAGGACTCCTTTCCAAGGTGAGACTTTGAGATACACTCTGTCTCCAACTTAGAACTCTAAGGGTCTACGACGTTTGTCAGCATAAGATTTTTGTCTATCCTGTGTAGTCTTAATTTGTTGTTGTATTACTTTAATCTTCTCTGTAGTCTGCTGCACAAGATCAGGACCTAACAACTGATGTTCACCAGTCTCGAACCAACACAGAGGTGATCTACAACGTCTACCATACAAGGCTTCATAAGGTGCCATATCAATGCTATGTTGATAGCTATTGTTATAGGCAAATTCTATCAAGCTTAGGTGTAGATCCCAACTTCCGGTAAACTGGAGAGCACATGCTCTCAACAGGTCTTCTAAGGTCTGTATGGTCCTTTCCGACTGTCCATCAGTCTGCGGATGAAAGGCCGTACTAAACCTTAGCTTGGTGCCTAAGGCTCTGTGCAACTATTCCCAAAAACGACTGGTAAACTGGGGACCTCTGTCAGAAACTATAGTGACAGGAACTCCGTGCAAACGCACTATCTCTCGTACATACAACTGTGATAACCTTTCAGCAGAATAGGTTGTTTTGACAGGTAAGAAATGTGCTGTCTTAGTCAACCTATCAACAACTACCCAAATGGAATCATGTCCTTTGCTTGTCCTGGGTAGGGCAACAAAAAAGTCCATGGTCACATGGTCCCACTTCCACTGTGGTATGGGTAAAGGTTGCATTGTCCCTGCAGGCTTCTGGTGTTCAGCTTTAACTTGCTGACACACAGGACACCTCAGAACAAACTCTGCAACATCCTTCTTCATCCCAGGCCACCAATACAAATCTTTCAAATTCCGATACATCTTGGTGCTTCCTGGATGCATAGCATACATGGAAGAATGAGCTTCTTCCAGGACTAACTTCCTCAAGCTATCCACATCCGGCACTATCATCCTTCCATTATAACAAGGTACATGATCATCTGAGTCATGGAAACCATCTCTCTTCTCATTTCCATACTCAGACTTGATCTGCTGAACTGCATTATCACCTTGCTGTGCTTCCTTAATCTGCTCCCTTAGGGTAGGTTTAATATGCATCTCAGCCAACAATCTGGCTAACAACAACACCTTCAACTGTACATTGTCTTGCCTTAAAGAGATAAGCATATCTCTCTTAGAGCATACTAAAGAGTTTAGTTGTGCTCTATCCATGGTTGATGTTGCTGATTTCCTACTCAAGGCATCTGCAACAACATTGGCCTTGCCCGGATGGTAATCAATTGTACAATCGTAGTCCTTGATTAACTCCATCCAACGACGTTGCCTCATGTTAAGCTCGTGCTGAGAGAAGATATACTTAAGGTTCTTGTGGTCTGTGAAAATCTAGAATGTCTCTCCGTAGAGATAATGTCTCCAGATCTTCAAGGCATGAACCACGGCAGCTAACTCCAGATCATGTGTCGGATAATTCTCCTCGTGTTTCTTAAGCTGTCGGGAAGCAAAAGAAATCACTTGTTTATCCTGCTTCAACACACATCCAAGTCCATTCTTGGAAGCATCACAGAAGACTACATATCCTTTTCCTTGTTCAGGTAGTACAAGAACAGGTGCACTTGTCAACCTCTCTTTCAACAATTGGAAAGACTGTTGACACTTATCACTCCAAGAAAAAGGAACATCTTTTCGAGTCAACTTGGTCAAAGGTAAAGCTATAGAACTAAAGTTCTTAATGAACCTTTGATAATAGCCAGCTAACCCCAAGAAACTTCGAATCTCCGTCGGTGTCTTCGGTTGTTCCCATTGTAGAACAGATTCTACCTTTGAAGGGTCAACACGAATTCCCGAGGCAGATATCACATGTCCAAGAAAAGATACCTCTGGTAGCCAGAACTCACACTTGCTAAACTTAGCATACAGCTTATGTTCTCTTAGCAAGGTCAAAGCTTGGCGAAGATGCTGCTCATGCTGCTGAGCATCCTTACGATAGATCAGAATGTCATCTATGAAGACGACAACACATTGATCGAGGAAGGGTCGAAAAACTCTGTTCATGAGTTCCATAAATGTAGCTGGTGCATTGGTTAGTCCAAACGACATAACCGTGAACTCATAGTGACCATACCTCGTCCTAAAGGCAGACTTGGATATGTCACTATCCTTAATACGGAGTTGATGATATCCAGATCTCAAGTCTATCTTTGAAAAGACGGTTGCACCACGCAACTGGTCAAAGAGATCATCAATCCTCGGCAGAGGATACTTATTCTTTATTGTTACTTTATTGAGTTGTCTGTAGTCGATGCACAACCGCATTGACCCATCTTTCTTTTTAACAAACAAGACCGGAGCACCCCAAGGTGAAGTGCTCAGTCGGATAAAACCCTTCTCAAGTAACTCTTGGAGCTGTTTCCTTAGTTCTGCCATTTCGGCAGGCGCCATCCTATACATAGTCTGGGCTATGGGTTTCGTATCTGGGGTCAAATTGATTTCAAAATCAATCTCCCGAGGTGGTGGTATGCCAGGAAGTTCTTCAGAAAACACATCCTCGAATTCCCTGACTATGGGAACTTCCATAGGATTGGAACTTTCCTTGGTAACATCTACCACATGGGCTAAGAATGCATAACATCCTTGCCTCAACAACTTATCAGCAACCATAGCTGACACAAGGCAGGTGGGCAGAATCTTTCTCTCACCTTGAAAGATCCATGTGTTGCTTTCATCAGCAAACACAACCAACTTGGACTCACAATCTAAGACAACTCTATACCTTTCCAAGGTATCCATCCCGAGGATTATATCAAATCCTCGCATATCAATTGGTATGAGGTCCACTTGAATGCGATGTTCAGAAAAGAAGAGAATGCAGGGAGAGCATACCTCTTGCAAAACGGCAGACCCACTCAATGGAGTTTCCAACAACAAACTATCTGCCCTATGACTAACAGTCATATTGTAGTTACGGATCACTTTACGAGTGATGAAAGAGGGCGTAGCACCTGGGTCAATCAGAACAGATACAGTACAGGATGTAGACATATCCGAATATAAAAGTTTCATCTGACCTGCCACTACCTGTGGGTTGACCACTGCTTCAGGTGGGTTCATAGCATAGAACCTCGCAGTCGTCTGGTGTTGAGGTGGTGCTGATGATCCAGCTTGAGACGCTTGTCCACGTCCTCGAGCTGCTCCTTGATGTTGTCTACTCTGAGATCCCTGTTGATTCTGTCTCGGAGGCTGTGTCACACTGACAGGCCTAGAATGACAATCCTTCATCAAGTGTCCCACCTTACCACAGTTGTAGCAACTCCTCTCCTGTTGTTGTGGCCTGGGTGGTCCAGTAACTGACACTGATGCAGAACTTTGAGTTCCTTGAAGTGGTTGACTCCGTCCTCTACCTTTGCTCGGTGTACATTGAGTTTGAAAACTCGATCTGGGTGGTGGAGGGTTAGGTGCAGAGAATCTAGGTTTCTTGGAATCCCTAGATGAAGAATCCTGGAACTGTGGATATCTTTTCTAAGTTTGTCTCTTCTCAGCCACAGATCTCTCTATCCTTCGGACTGACTCAACGAAGGTAGAGAATCTCTCTCGGTTTTCTAAGGCAGACACGGGGGTTGACATATCAGCATTCAAACCTTTCTCAAATCTTCTGATTCTTTCCTCCTCTGTGGCAGCCATGTGCGGACAGAACCGCAGCAACTCCATGAACTTAGCTTCATACTCGCTAATGTTCATCATACCCTGCCTTAGTCTCTCAAACTGAGAGATCTTCTCATCTAGGAAGGTCTTTGGAAAATATCTATTGATAAATTCCCGACGAAACTCTTCCCATGAGAAATCTACTCCAGGTCTCTTTTGCTCTTCCATGTTCCACCAGTGACCAGCACTACCTTTGAGAAGATAGACAGCATGTCTAACCTTCTCAGCTTCCGGGATGATAAGAATCCTGAAAGCCTTCTCCAACTCTGTCAACCAAAGGTCAGCATCGGCGGGGTCGGCAGTCCCGAAGTACTCGGTAGCTCCGACACGACGATGTCGTTCGAACGTCTTACTGATACCTTGTGCTTCAGGATGGACAGGTGCCCTAGGTGCAGGCATGGGCATCCTGTCGGTTATGTGTGTCATGGCAGTCATAAACTGCCCGAACATCGTATGTACAGCTGGGTTACCCATGTCAGCTGGGTCAAACTGGGGTGGCTCTCTTGGTGACTCAGGTGCAGGATGTTCTATTTCTGGAACCCTTGCACCGCCTCGAGGTGCACTAGCACTACTCTCCGCCACATACTCATCATGTGGCTCAGCCATTCTTATGTATCTTCTTCTCCTGAGGAGCAAAAGATTCTATTAGATAAGGAAGGAGTACTAAAGATAGACTCGACATCCTAAGTCCTATGCCTCTGTAGACTCAACTGACCTAGAGCTCTGATACCACTAATTGTGGGCTCTGATCTCCAACCCACGATATAATCACGATTTAAACTTAGCGGAAGCGGTTTGATAAACAACGGAAGACAAAAATCACGGAAAATTAAAACTTTTCGGGACAAGAGCTTGAATCCATAAAAACTTCTTTCATAACAAGAGATAAACTGTTTACATCTCATGATAATTACTTCTTGAGTAATTATATACATCAAGATACAAAATCTCAAGAACTCACACAAAAGACTCCAAGAGCTGAGAGTACAGAGGACACATAGGACTGACTCTAACTACACCACATAGCAGACTAAATCTCCACCTGAGATTACTGCTGCTCCTGGTGCTGCTGCTGCCGCTGAGATTGGTCACCTGTAGATCGGTTCCTCCGTCTACGACGTCCACCTAAAAAGTTGAAGTCTACGGGGTGAGACAATTTTACATAATTGTCCCAGCGAGAGTTATAACTCTCCACCAGAAGCTTTATTATAACATCAAAGAATATCTTAAGCAGTAAAGCTTTCAAAGTATTCAATAACAGTTGCAACTATATAACAAGAGTTCAACATTTATGAGGCATGAAGAAATATAAGCACTATCACAGTGTATCATCAATCAACTAACTCGTAGTTATCTCTAACAGGTATACTACGTGGTTGATTATGTTTTACAAACAACATTATGCCCTGTGGAGATGAGGCATACCACTCATACTCCAACTGATCGCTGAGAAGTCACATCAGTATCATACATAGGTCATTAAGAGAGCCGGATCCTCATGACCTTCATCTTCCTCAGTCAGTAAGAGGATCACTTGTAGGACATCTTGTGTCTCTACTTATTATAGCTCACCAGGGTAAATTGGTCCTTCACTATTTTAGAGTTACAGTGGCGTTCTGTACTCTCTTCGTCATCAGGAGTCTTCATGTTTATCTCCACTGATACGGATATCTATGTCTTCTTCGTCATCAGGAGGTTTCATGTTTACCTTCCACTGATACGGTAGGGTTTAGTAGTGAAGGGTTGACGGATTACACATCTACATCAATCACCTACACTAGGATGTAAGGTTCTACACATCCATATACCCCACATACTCAAAAGAATGTGTTCCAGGAGTTCCCTTAGGAAAACTTGTTTCACCATCATTTGATCTCTGACAATGATGGATCTATGATCAGGGCTCTACATTATACTTGATTAGTTAGGTACATTTAGTATTCATTTAATCATCACACATTGTTATTCAAACAATAACAGTAGCATAACAGCTATGAAAGGAGAATACTAAATGTAACAAGCCTAACTCACATCAATCATCATTTCTCATTATACTCATCACAAGTCATCTCTGAAGCATGACCTGGTGGTATTCATGGCTCTTACAACCCATTAACTCATAGGATGCCACTGACAAGGCATCAAGATATTTTACTTATTCATAAAGCCTTTAACATGCCTTTAATGAATACAATATCATCATCCATACCTGGATATGATCACCTTCATATCAGGAACTGCATAGTTAGTTCAACTGATAAAGGTAATTCAAAACAAGGAATATACTTCTCACTCTTATCATAAGAGCTAAGTTCTCTGATTCTTATCAATTAGAGTTTAATACTCATAAAGCATGTCATTATCCTTGAATTAGGGTTTACTAATCATATTGAATGCCATTACCCTTGAATTAGGGTTTACTATTCACATTGAAGTGAATTGAACTCATAACATCATCATGTATGTGGTACATCATCATTGATGCTCTCAGACTGGCTTAAGATTCATCATACATCATAATTAGGGTTTTCATGATCTCACACAGGTGGATCATACCCTAATTATGCACATTCATGTGTATTAAAGGTTCTTTAATTGAGTTTCCACCTAAAAAGGGTACTTTCTCTCTCTAGAAGTACTTTCTCTCTCTAGAAGTACTTTCTCTCTCCTCATACTAGTATATGGTGATAACATCACTCTAGATCAAGTTGAAATAAGTCATCATGGGCTAACATAGCCAAAAACATCACTAACATGTGATTAGGGTTTGATTTGATCAAGGTATTACTCAATTGACCCTTCAAGGGTATTTTGGTAATTCACCCCATTGATCACCATCATGGTTCAAATCATTAGTCACTTAATCCCTTAATGTCCTAGGTTATCATTAGGGTTTTAGGTTAGAGCATCTTTGAACCATTTACATCTCCAATTGGTTAAGTGAAGTCAACCTTTGAACACCTTAAACGATCTCAACCTTCAACATCCAAACGGTTTGAGACCGTTTGGATGGGTTGACCGTTTGCTTTGGTTGACTTCAAGACCGAGAGGCCTTACATGGTTTGAGACCGTTTGATGTCTCTCGGTCTTGAGACCGTTTGGTGTCTCTCGGTCTTGAGACCGTTTGGTGTCTCTCGGTCTTGAGACCGCGAGGCCTCTCACGGTCTTGAGACCGTGAGGTCTCAAATGGTCTTGAGACCGTGAGCCCTCAAACGGTCTTGAGACCGTGAGCCCTCAAACGGTCTTGAGACCGTGAGCCCTCAAACGGTCTTGAGACCGTGAGGCTCACATGGTCTCAACCGTTTGGTCCTTCAACAAGGTTCAAGCTTTTCAATTGATTATGTTTATCAATGTTGAAGCCCCCAAAAGGTCAAAGCCATGGTAACCACTTATGGATTAAGTCAATTAGGGTTATGTTTAACCAATTGGTCACTCAATTGACCCTCAATTGTTAACCAATTAGGGTTGAAGTCGATTCGATTAAGGTCTATCAATGTTCAGCCATCAACACTCAACAATATGAATCAACTCAAGGTTGAACCCTTCAATTGAGCTCCACTTGGGCCCAAACTTGGCCCAAACGGTCTTGAGATAGTGTGGATGAAATCTACATGGTCTTGAGACCGTTTGCCCATGATTTCATCAAGATCTAATGTGATTTGATAGGGATTGAACCTTGATTGAGTCACAAATCAGTATTTTGATTAATTTGATAACTTATTACAATTGGACCCTCAATTGATCAAATTACCTTAACCCTAGACCTCCAAACGGTCTTGGGTTGTCACCACACGGTATTGAGACCATTTGGTTGATCCCCAAACGGTCTTGAGACCGTTTAGGTCAATCAACCCAAAAACACTCATTATTTTATTGAGATTTCAGTACTGATTTCAATTAGGGTTTGCTCTAGTAATCACCCTTCAACTCTTAGCTCGTTTGGAAATACTCCATCAAATTTGGTGAGTTGTTAATTGACATTATGTTGAACAGTAATCTCATACGGTTAACACCTGGTCAACGACCTTACACGGTCTTGAGACCGTTTTCCCAAAAAGGCTATTTCAGACCGTTTGAAAATCAGGAATAAATTCAATTAAAGTTGTTGATTAAAAAGGCCATATCTCCCGATTCCTTTTGAGTTAACCTCTCAATTTTTGAGGGTGATTAGTCTACATAATTATATACAGGTTTCTTATACGGTCCATGCTCGGTCAACGCTGCTATATGGTCTTGAAGACCGTTTGCCCTCTCTCGGTCTTGAGACCGTTTGCTCACCTCACGGTCTTGAGACCGAGAGAGCAAGTTGGGGAGACCGTTTAATAAAGTGAAAAGCGGTGGATTTTTCTTGGAATTAACGTCTTCATCTCCTAGATCAAGAACAGCAAGGATTTCCCACAGATTTGCTTGCAAAATAGCAAAGGAAAGTAGGGAAGAAGAAGAACTATCATCTACATGCATAATCAAGATGTATATAACCAAGCATGGGTTTAGAGTTATAAAACCCGCCTAAAGCTTGCTTCTTGAGCTCCAAGCTTTAATGGCGTCCTTGAGCTCTCACAGGTTGGCCAAGGTGAAAACCTCCAGGGAAAGTCAAGAAAAGATGGCTAGAAAGATAGAGCCATGAGAGCTAGCCATGAAATTGACCTTGAATTCGAGTTTTAACCATGAATTTAGGCAAGAAGAGGAATCCAAACCTACCTTGCACCCTTGGTCGTCCTCCTTAGCTCCAAGGCAGTCCTTGGTCGTTTTTTTTTTTTGGGTGAATAGAACAGTAAGGAAACGAAGGGAAAGTTACCTTGCTTAGAGAGGTGGAGTGTATATATACTTGGGGTGGGGTTCTAATTATAAGTTCATAAATTCTCCATAATTTCAACTAAGTCCCTCCACCCTTCATAGCTCGTCCTCTCTTCTTTATTTTAAGGACAACTTCCTCTTAAGGTCAATAAATGAGAGCAAAGAGGATCAACTTATTATTTAAACATACCCATAAAAGGGCTATTGCACATACACCCTGATTATTCAATCACAAAGGTGTAATTCATAACTTGATTATTCAATTGAGGTGACCTCTTCATCATTTCTTATCTAAATGATGACAAGAGTCTTAACATATACATTAGATGATATATTTTACAATTTGCATCCCTTAATTTGGGTAAATTGCATTTTACTCCAATTTAGGGTTTTCAAGCACAGGGATTGCTTCCACAGCTGCACCTTGGTGCCCAAGCTTGGGAAATCCCTCTAACTTCAACATAATCATTCTCATGATGTCTCAACATCAGAGAATCATCTTAAAATGTGCAATTTGCAAGTTAATCCTTCTAACTGGGTAATTTGCACATAGGTCCCTGTATTACAAAACAATGCTACAACTTTATATAAAAAGGAGCAAAAACTGAAATATATGTTTCTGAGAAACTTAATTACATGCCCAACGTTAATCACAAGGATTTAATTACATATTTAGGCAAAACACCTAGGGTTAGCTTATAACCCAGGTCAGGGATGCTACAATTTTAGTGTACATGTGCAAGCAATATGTTAATTAAAGGTGTCTGATAGTGTAGTCATACATACCAATAATCCATCTTAGTATTTTATAATTGTGGTATGGTGATACAGGTTGAATGATGATAAAAAAATGGAGGGTTAACTTGAATAAGGTAGTCTTACCTATTCACTCAGATGAATAGAAGGGATGATAACCATATTGTATTGATATGTAACCCTAATTAGGTATAGCATGTTATACCTAGATTTAATATAACTAAGTGATGGTAATTGGGTATGAATAGCACTTGAATGACTAATACAATCATGGAGTACTCTGTTACTATTATTGAAACCCTAGTATGATATAACCCTATGGTTACCCCTTGATTTATGTGTGGGTTCATACTTCAGAATAGTATGGAATGTGATGGTGAAGCTTCACCTTACGCATCCATGATCCATTGGGGATGTCATGAGTAAGGGTTTGGGTATAAGTGTTGATTAGTAACATTAGTATAATTTATCTTGTTGAACCTAACTCTAATACAAATAGATAAAGATGATTATTCATGTTTAACATTCTTATATGATTGAATGATGGTGGAATAACCTCCTTAATATGTTAATTGATGGTTATCATAGCCACACGGGTGATACTTTCTTATGCTAAACATGTGCATTATGAATATGATGAGGGTTAATCATATCTAGATTCCTTACATGCTGATATAATAAAGGAATGCTCTTAATGTTAATATAATCCTGCTATGATTGTTTATGAATATCTCCTAGCTCATTAATGCAATTTTGTGTTGATCCAGTGTATTATATGTAAGTGATGTTGTTTAGCCTTGTTATAAGGCATGGAAAGATAATGATGATCTTGCAGGGAACAGTATAATGGTCTTAATGACCTTTGGTCATGGTTGAGCCCTGGATGAGGTGTAATCCTCTTGTGTAGATAAGGGTTGATACACTATGATATTGTGAGAATGATTTATATATGACTAGTGTGGTCTCATGAATAGCAAGTGAATAGTGCCTTGTGATCATAAGATGAGAAATTATATTTCACACATTCTATATCTTTTAACAAGTATCCTTTCCTCTTATAGAAATTTTGAGACGAAATTTTTATTGGAGGGGAAGAATTGTTACAACCCGTTCCTAGTTTTGCTGGTAATCCTAGAGATTTAAGATAATCTTAATGCTTGTCATATTTTTGTTAGTAATATTCTATGTTGTGCTTTATATAAACCTTAGTGACCTTAAATACTTGTTTGGGCAACTAATAATCATGACTTAAGCAGACTATAATGATCCAAGTTGGGGTTAACATAGCATTGACCCATACACGTGTGCAAAAAGAGAGTTAATGATATTGGAGGAAATACTAAATAAATGATTTTTATTGATGATATTATCAAAATAATATGTTAGGATTTTAGAGAATTCAATTATGAATCCAACAAAAAAAGAATGAATCAAATCAGAGTTAAAATGAGTAAGTTATGACATTTTAGTAAACATATACTGAGCACCATGACCGACACTGCGTCGATACTGTGACACGTGACGTTGCCTAGACACTGCGACCGTGGTCTACACCACGACCCGCGACGCTACATCGACACCGCGACCGCGATCGACGCCGCCAAGAATAGACAATCATAAAACGATCATATCGCGAGAAATACTTATCCGTTTCAACGAAACGAAGTGTGTTAGAACCGTGATTCGATTCTTTATCATCCCATACATCTTACTCTGTGAGGGGCGACCTAGAGGGAGATTTCTGGGGAGATTTTTGGGGAAGAACATGAAGAATAGTAGAAATCAAAAGGGGTTGCTATAAATTCAACTTGGTAAGTCATTTTAATCGTGGAATTCTTCTTCTCTTCACTTTCCCTTGATAAAAACCCTTGATCCAACGATTTAGAGGTTTGGTTTAACCTCTAATCTCGTCTTCTACCTACAACAGGCCCCGTTTAGGGTTGAAAGGAAGAAGAAATTGCAGAATTTTCTAGGATCTTGATATGGATTCGAGATCTTCAAAGATGGGCTACATTTTAGGGTGTTTTCACACCTTAGGGTCAGTGGGTACTTCCTTTAAACAATAGATTGCATGAAAATTAGTTAAATCATTAATAATTTTTGATTGATTAGTATGCAAGTACAACCCCGAATGGTCGATTTGATCTAGCTTTTTCAAGATGATTTGATATGGATTATTCCTCTATTGTGATGAATTTCAGATTACGAAATTACATTAGAAATGACTCCAGTCTATTTAAATGAGAAATTTTAATGTATTTGTAGAGGTTACATGAATATACCAAAATCTAAGATTTTCGACTATGCTACTGAAAGGATTTTTGAAATCCCCATGTTATTTATCCAACAGTTGAAATCACCCTTATCATTTAGATCTGAAAGAAGTATGCCTCTTTGTTCAGACTACGACCATACAATATTGAAATCTCCTATAATCATCTAGGAGATGTCCACATCCCTATTAGATAGTGAAGACAAGTTCGCCCATAAGGAACATATTTCAAGGGAACTTCACTTTGTATATATTGCTGAAATAATAGAAGGTTTTCCTTGTGTGTCATCCATAATAATTGTAACACTATTAATGTATATGAACAATAGAAGGAGAGATAGAGGGATCAACCAAATCCCATATTTTTCCACCCTTGGCATGGTTAGCAAAACACCATTCTAGATGAAAACTGTCAACCAATTTTTCAACCCTTTCCGCATGAACCATGCGTTCCATAACAACATGGAAAAGTGGTTTGTGTTGTCTAAAAAGTTGTCCCAACCATATTCTAGTTTTTTTATTCAAAACCCCTCTATCATTCCAAAAAACTAAACAAGACATACATAAAATTATGGTTCATCGTCCCAACACATGACTTGATTCCCCTTTCAGAAATGTCATACCTCTATCTATGATGTGAATCCCACATCATTCTTTCTATAAATTCATCATATGAGATCCATGATCCTTCTCTTCTACACAACTCGTCTTCCAACCAGGGTTCAAATGAATTCATTTTGTTCCTCTATTGTGTTGGTTCATCTCATCCCTTCATTTCACATCTAGACGATCTGTAGATGAAGTGTCATCTTTTCACAGACAAAATCACTTAGGTAGTGATCTTGTAGAATCTTCCTCTATCCTTCTTGATCAGTTATCCACCATCTTATGTGCTTATATGTCTTATGGTAATTATGACTGAGGGAAATTTTTTCCCTTCCCTTGAATTCAGGGGCATTATAAAAGTCTTGGGCCAACCTGCTTCATTTTGGTTGGTGATGAGTTTGTGTCACCTATTTTGTCTCTATGTGATGGACCTCTACGTGTTCATCCTCTGACTAGTTAACAATACGAGTACACGGTGTCTAGATCATTACTTCCATCAGGATGTGAAGTGTATCATCCATATCAATGAGTTTGCACTGGGAGTTCCCTACAATGACAGACACTTTTGAAAGTTTCACATGGAATCAAACGTTCTCTACTATAGCTCCAACAAAACCAGGGATATCTTCATTAAATTAGTCAATCAAAACTAGGATTCAATCTTCATCTCTCTCTGTTCTTAGACATTAGGAAGTTTTAACCAACTTCTCAAATGTCCCTATAATTTCCTTCAAAGACTCATCATCCATGCGTGATAGCGGTAGGTTCTCATCTAGAACCAGGCTATTTGATTCTTAGTGCACATTCTATAACCCTCCATTAGCCTTATGTCCATAGAACAACCTTTGAATAACTTTATTTTCTACTTTAAAGATTGCTCCCTATGTATAGGTGATTCACAAGAAAGTATCCACCTACCTCTTAGAGAAGTAGACAAGATCATAGCTACAGGGTTGTTCTTCTACGAGAAAAATATGAATCTCCTCCCATTATGGGCTATCTGACAACAAGACTTAGATATCCTTGATGAAAATCTAGGCTATTACTATACGATGTTCATTACTCTCCTTCAAAGTCACAACATCCTTCTTTGTGGAATTTTGTTAATCAGTTTAGATACCCCATCTGAGATGGGTGGGATTCAAGGGGGAAACTTAGTTGAGTCACTAAGATTTGAAGTCGTGGTATTTTGTACAAAGGAGGGATTTATGGGGGGACATATTATTACCACCTGAATTATGCCTCTTTTGATTGACTACAATAGTGAATCCATCACCATCCTCCGATACTAGTAGATTAGATAATTCATGTATAACATCATCATCTGCAACTCTTCTTTCCTTATGTCCATATTCAAAAAGGGGCACGAGCACCAACATCATTGTATCTAGTTCTAGATGTTATCTTGACCTCCTTCTTCTACTACAATTCTCTCGATGGTTTGACCTCCTTGTTGGGATGATGCATAAGGGAGATTCAGGACTGGGCACTCCATTTTGATGACCCCTATTTGTCATCCATCCTTGTCACCTAAGTTCACAATTGATCACATGGCACGATCCTTCCCCATAGACCTAGAGCTTCATAAGAGGATTCCCACTTTTCCAACTGAATGTTGGATGTCACAGTTATTACCTTGTCTGTGTTTACCTAAAGTAACATCACTCTTAATCGTATCATCCTTCAATTACAAAGAGGCTCAATGAATATCTAAGGATAATAGAAGGATACATAGGGGAGAGCACATGGTGATGTTAGACCACTCTTGGTAGAGTGCCACGACAAAGGTAGTGGTGTGTACAACCAACTACTAGTCGTTGTTTGCCTTCCAGGTCACCTTTGTTTGAAGAATGATCTAGGAGTGCCTTTATTTATGATTTCCTATGAGGTAGTGGCTTCATGACAGATGTTCAAACATGTCTCCTATTCCAAAGGTTTGATTATAGGCTCACTCCCTAATCTGTGTGCTTCGCATCCAGGGGAGTATTCCCCCACCTATCCTCCACCAACATGCTTGCAATGGCTTCCATGAGTGTCTTGGCCATCATAAACAACCCCTCATAGTGGTGATGTGGAGCAGAGTTTGGTTGTCATAGTCCCTGACATCCTTTTTCGAATCCCAGGGACATGACCCACTTGATAAAATGATTGTCTCCCCTAGTAATGATAGAGAAAATGTAGCACCCGAAGTCTTTCAAAGATGACGTTCCATTGTCGATCGAATAACTTAATGAGCGGTCAAAGCAATTAAAGGAAGGCAATTCAATAAAATTATCCAATCACTATTTGGGGAAACCATGAATGTTGTTAAATACTCATTTGACTAGGCACAAAGGCAAGTTTATGAATGTCATATGCTTTGTGTGGAGGAAAGAATGCAAGTAAAGACTCTGTCAAATGCCAAAATGAGAAAGTCATCAATGCAGCCGAAGTTTGACCAATGTGATTGTGGGCCAAAGAAAACCATTCCCCTTGGGTTTCGTCCCCTCCTCCACCCTATAAAAGGAGGGGGCACTCTAAAGAAATAGCATCATCATATCTCTTCTATCTTGGATCTTAGATCCAATCTTTTCATATTCTAGCCATTGTTCACTTTCATCAAGTATGAGCAGTTCCTCCCTATCAGGACATGGGGAGTAGACCCATGATCTCTAGACCTATA
Source organism: Alisma plantago-aquatica (assembly GCA_963693085.1). Taxonomy (NCBI): domain Eukaryota; kingdom Viridiplantae; phylum Streptophyta; class Magnoliopsida; order Alismatales; family Alismataceae; genus Alisma; species Alisma plantago-aquatica. The sequence continues at coordinate 1,027,724,627 of OY856410.1, read as the reverse complement.
TTTGCAACTTGTAAAACTCCTTTAAAATATGAAAGAGGTGGTTATCATCCATTTGATTCCTTGGAATATGATATGATCAGTCATGCTCCATGAAAATCATGATTCATGACAAAATAATCATGGACTTGTGGACACTGCATGAAAGGCATGTGATCTCAAAATAGACTGATTCTAAAAATACATTGGATGATTGAACCAGGACCTACAGATAAATGATGACCATGGGACCATATAAAGTTTAATACATGGGATCTGATTCTGAAGAGGACATATCCAATGGTCCTAACCTTTGAATATCTAAAGGGAACCTAACAGTGGCTAATTTAACTATGGACTTTGTGGTAGTGAAACTTGTACTTTCTGTAACTCATAAAATTTGAATATAATCTTAACATGTTGATTCCCTTTTTCTCTTTTCTCTCTTAATTTAACATTTTGTTGTTAACTTAGTTTCAATTATTGTAATTTACTTTCGTTCCTTCAATATTGCATTTTATTTCACTACTTTAATTTCAACAATTTACTTTCTTGTTCTAGATTTATCATTCTCCATATTTTGATTTAGATATTGTTCTTTACAAGTTCTATTTGATTTAATCCTTCACACTCCATCCATTTGGATTGATACCTTAAGTACTACAACGATACATTTGTTTTTCAGCGGATTGGTTAGTTATCTAAGGTTAAACTTCTAGGGAAGTTTTTCTCTAGTGAATTTTTATGTTGATTATGACACATCAAATATTATTCATCAACAATAACCTTGAATAAACTAATTTATATCACTAAATGAATCACTACTATTGGATTTCATGATCTCCATTCACAAACTTATGACTTTTCACTCATATAGGGTTTCATCGTCTTAACTGAGATATCAAGAAAACACTAATAATATCAAATAAATTTTGATTTAATGTTTAGCATACCTATACTATAAATTCAAATAAAGCAATCATTTATAAATAAGGAGACAACTAGGAAAAGTTCTTCGTTCAAATATACAATAGTTTTAGACATAACTGAAAACCCTACATGTCGGTATATTCTTCTAGCTTCTGCAATAACATTAGGAATTCTACTTTAGATGATTTGTATACATTTCTAATATGATTATATCATCTAAAATCCATAACAAGAGGAAAATAATCCATTTCTAATCATCTTGCAAAAGATAAATCTAAAAGACATAGCAAGATTTTATTGTCACTATAGGAAGAGATGAAGATTATAGTTGATTTGATCCATGTTTATGCAATTTATTGTTATAATGGAAGTACCCAATAACCTAGGACGTAAAACACCTTAAATATATAGCCCCAAATATGAAAATATTGTATCCATAGAAAACCTTGAGCAATTTACCTTTTTCTTCTCCCTTCCAACTCAAAAATCCTAGGAATGGAGAATTATAGAGAAAGAGTGAGAAAAGAGGGAGATTTGATAACATTTTGAGATAAATTAGAGGATGAATTGAATATTGATGTGTGAGAGAATAATTTCCAAGATAAGCAATCTTGAGATGAAAAACTGACATGATTTCATCGACTTCAGCAAGAGAAAACCCTAGAATGCCATCTTCACCACTTTCTCTATCCAAACCCTAAATCTCCCTCGATCTCTATGATTTCATTTTTATAGAATGAATCACGAAATATGTGAAATCATATTGTGTTAGGTTAATCATATAGTGAAATTAAGGTGCTTGGATCAATTGAAAATTGACCCTACTTGTACTTTCTTTTATTCCAGTAGAATTTTGTCATTAAAATTCTACTAAAAATCATTTACTGAATAGGTTAAAACTCCTTAAAAATAATTAAAAATTATCACGTAATCTGAAGTATAGTTTTAGAGATTTCATAAAAATTTCATACAAATCCAAGTAGCCAATATATAACTAAAAATCAAACAAAAACTATAAACAACAGTCCGCAAAATGGTTGATCCAAGTGTTTTCTGACTGAGAACTATATTTATAAATATTAAGATATTAAAAATAAATTATAACATGCATGATTTAGTTCTCCATATCATATCCAAATTTCAAGTAAATATGAGCTATAGATAAAGTATAAAAACTATTTTACATACTATTGTACCTATCAAATTTTGTATTTATATACTATCAAAACCATAATTTTGGTTAATTGGGGTTTACACTTCTCAAATCCTAATCCTTAAAAGTAAAATAATGATAGAAGTTCTTCATTATGTTTGAAACATCACAATTTGTCTTCCATCGTTAATCAGGTTTAATCAATAATCAATCTAATTAAGCATGTAATCATCTAGGCATAACCTAATTCACCAATTATAAGCCCAGACGTGCTCGTAATATGCATGCTTTATCATGATACTACTGAACATATATCTAGATTAGACTAGAAAAATCTTTCCATATCACTCAATATAGAGGCATGTTTATCTCTCTATTTCATATAATCTAACAATCGAAATTGATACTTGAACAATCCCTTTTCATGCAAAGGGTGAACTTTCATAATTCAACATGTTTTATCCCCTTTTCCATGGAAGGGGATGGATACCTTTTTTTGGAACATTTCAACCCTCTTACACACAAGGTAAAGTTTCTATTGAACCCTATTGAGAATGTTGGGAATGGAAAAACCTAAATGTCATATGTTGAAGCCTCTTTATTAACACAAGGCATAGTTTGTTTACAATCATGCTTTTCCCTTTTCAATCGCTTGCTACATCGGTGGTAGATTTTTTGTTGGTCTCCTAGGGCTAACAACCAATTATTCCACCTTCAAAATAGAGGAGGACATCAAAAAATCTCAGGAACTGCTTGGGATGACAAGCATCAACGAACAAGGCCACACTAGTGACGTGATGAAGGCACTAGATGAAGACTCTCATGATGAACTGAAGGCTTAGGTCAACATAGGATCCATCTAGCAGTTACAATGGGTGGATAAACCATAGAACAGAGAGGCACTTGAGTTCAGTGGAAAGCTGACATTCAAAGCTAACATGGGTCAGCCAAAGCCACAAATATAAGTCTTCTCTTTTTCATGTCATGCACAACTATCATAACCAAACAACCTATAAGGTGAAAAAATACACCATCTTGTACGAATCCCTACAAGGGTATACCAATGAAGGATAATACATCTAAGCATCTACAACATAAGACACCAATGACATCTGCAGTTACTCCATAGAATAGCGAAGCAGATGATCAAATATAAAGAATCCATTGTATAGTTAGATATCATTATTTATCAAGGAAAAGGACAAAAAGCTACAAAAGGTCAGAAAATTATAATTCCAACACAGATAAAGGGGCCTTAACTGATAACTTTATAACATGCATTAATCTACAACCTAACCCAACTCTCCATTTTGTGTATTCCTTCTGATTTGGTCAGTATGTTGTAACATACCCACATCTAAGAACCTGGACCAACTCTCCATTTCTTGTATTCATTTAAATTTGGTTAGTATGGATACTTATTCTCATAAACTTGTCGATTTAGATCTACGAACATGTTTAATTTTTGAGAAATAACCATTTGAAATTGGCTTCATGTTACATTAATACATTAATACTACAAGTTAATAATATAAATTATAATTATTGGTTTAGATATTAATTTGGCAATCTAGTGTCATTGATACTAATTTATGAAACAAACTTGATGAATATTAAGTGATTAAGAAAGGCATCAAATGCATAAATGATTAATTAAGATACAATTAAATAAATGATATACCAACCATCTCCAAAAGGTAAATAGATGATAAAATTTAAATCCTCATACCTAAATAACCTACTTGTCAAATTTTATGTCAAACCGACTTGATTTGACCATTCATTTAATATATTTATTATACTAGCTTCAATATGCATAAGATTATACAATAGTTAGATAAAAAAACCATTGTAACTCCTTCATTTACTTTTTAATTTTTGACCATAACATCCACTACCCCTGTCCATTGTTTGAGTCACATGTTCCATGCATGAACACAATCCCAAAGCCACAAAACCACCATCCCAGTTCTCACCTCTACTTTAATTCTTTCCTCTCCCTCCTCTTCATGCCCTACTATATCCTAGACACCTTCTTCAATCCAGTGGTAATGATCCACTTGCTCTCCTTCCCTTCCTCTTTTACTTCTCTTTCTATAACCATGGTTATTATGGCCTGCCAACCTTCTCCACTGCAGCGATGCAGGGACTCAGGCACCTTCATCAGTTCTAGCAGTCGACTGTGAATGGTCGTCTCCCCCATTACCTCACATCTTCCTCTTCCTATTGAGAGTGTAAAAGAGCATAGATTCCACACATAGGTGTATCCAAAACACCAAGCAAGGCAGTATTATTGTAGATCACACCTCTTTATCCAAACAACTATAGACTTCCCTCAACAACATTCTATTATGTATGCCTTTCTTCCTCCTTCCTCTTCCACTTTCCCTAAACCTACATTGTCACCATGGTCACCAACCAATAAAACATAGAATCACATCCTCCTTCACCATGAAAACCACCCTATCCTCAACCTCCACCCAACTTCATGTATACTTCAGATTTGACAACCACATACTTGCATTCAACTTCACCATCAAATCTACATACACAATAGCTCTCTGAATGCATCCATGACATGTTGTAGTGGTCTTAGTCGTCTCTTTGAATAGACCTGATGTGTGTACCAACACTACATTTTATATTTCCAAACACAACAATTGCTTGATCGATCATCTAACAACCATTTACAGTCAAGAGGATTCTTGGCTCTTAGAGAGCTTGGAGTTGTAGGGATTGTGAAACCTCCATCTACAACTCGTCTAGATCATCTCACCATCTTCAATATCAGCCACCTCTGTACGATATCACCTTATGATGCTAAGGCTTTTTCCCTTACTCCATGAAGATCCATTCCACAAAGAATATATAGAATTCAAGTGCATCCAAGGGTCAATAGAAGTCTGAAATGTTACATCTTTGTTTCTTTTATATATGTCATAACTTGAGATGTAATGTCCTAGTGTCTGAGTCTCAGGTAAAATGATCTTAATAGGAATTCTTGGACTACCTATATCACAAAGGTTCACCTCCTTGTCATAGAGCCCATCAATAAAGAACTTTGTGGTTAAGCGTGCTCAACCCAGAGTAGTATTAGGATGGGAGACCAGTCTTGATGTTTATCCTGGCTTGTGTGAGTGATGAAGGAGCATGCAGTTAAGGCTAATGGTGGACTCTGGGACCAGTTGACATTCCTAAATCTCTACTAGAGCCTTGGGAAGTGGGCATGTGCATTACACATGCTATCATATCTATAATCCCTCAGTAGGTGAGGCCCACATGGGCATGTTACATTCTAGTGTTGAGAAGTGTAGTCTATGCATGTTGGAAAGGGTTGTCCATGTTGATCTAGTCACCCTTATGTTAGTAGTCATGATTAAGAGCTAGGTGTCCATGTGCCACTCTGGGTCTGCACTGAAATGGGAAAATATAATGAGGCCATATAGTTGAGACTTGATGAGGACATCAAGAGTTTAAGTTGAGGATATTAAAATGACCTAGGATTTGAGGACTCAAATAAAATTTTCTTAAAAGGAATGATTGGACTACCCATATCACCAAGGTGGAGTTCCTTTTTAGGAGCCCATCACCAAAGTATGTGGTTCAGCATGCTCATCCCATAATAGTACTAGGAAGGGTGACCAACAGGGAAGTTTATACTGACTTGAGTGTGAGTAAGGAAAAAGCACACAGTTAAGGATAGTTGTGGTCTATGGGGCCAATAGTCATTCTTGAAACTATGTAGAGCTTTGGGAAGTGTCCTTAGGCATTACATGTGGTATCAAATCCATAACTCCTCTAGTAGGTGGGGCTCACATGGGCATGTAGTATGCTAGTCTTGGGTCGTGTGGTCTATGCATATTGGAAAGTGTTGTCCATGGTGATGTAGCCACCCTTGCACTGGCAGCTGCAATCGGGAGTTGGGTGTCCATGAGCCATTCTGGGTTTGCACTGAAATGGGGAAATATAATGAGGTACTATAGATGAGACTTGACAAGTATGTCATAAGGTTAAGTGGGAAGATAATAACATCCTAGGATTTGAGGTCTTAGATAAAATTATCTAAAAATGAATGCTTGGACTATCCATATCACCAAGGTACACCTCCTTTTTAGGGAGCCCATCACTAATGAAATTTTGGGTTAAGCATGCTCAACCCAAAGTAGTACTATGATGGGTGACCAGTTGGGAAGTTTATCTTGTCTTGTGCGTGAGTGAGGACAAAGCATGTAGTTAAGGGCAGTGGTGGCCAGTGGGGCCACTTGTCATTTCTAAAACTCTACTAGATCCTAGGGTAATGGGCCCAAGTGTTACATGAGAACTTGACTAGAGAATGGTCCCCTTGGATAATATATCAAATAGTAAACTTAATGCCTTGGACTTAGAAGACACAACATATAGTTAATATGATATAGTAACATGTACTAGATTGACAAACAATTCTATACACATACTAATATATCACAAGATGGAAGGTTCTAAGCATGAAGTTGTTAGTAGAGTATAACTATGAAAATATGTATACAATCATGACTTAATACCATATGCATTCACTCTAGAATCTCAATGGACTAACCACTTAATAGTGTTATGCTAGTGCATCATGTGTGTATATTGGCTTATATCCTTTGTTAAAATGATTATTGTACTTGATTCATTTATTTACCTGCTCACCATTATGTATTCATATAGTTGGTGGTAATCCATATAGATAAACTCTAGGTGATATATCTAATTATATTGGCCGGCATATGAAATAAATGTTAAGAAAATATGCATAACACATATAAGAGTGTGTAAGTGGATGAGTCTACACTTTGATGAAATTGATAATGAATAGCATGTCTGTTTAGACTAAGTATGCATCTATTTTAGTTTATCTAACTAAATACACTTGTACTCATAGACATGTTGAAGTCTGAGTATGTGTATAAGACCATATATATATATATACACTTAAGTTGGATTAATCCCTAGATATCCCTACTAAGGATATTTTGTCGGATAATAGCCAATCCCATCTCTCTCCCTATATATGGGAGTTCTAAAATTTCATAACCAAAACTCAACATTAGGTAACCAATAATGTTTTTAGATACACTCTCATTTATGAATTGGCATCTATTGACTAATGGGTGTATAAAGTACTCTTAGGTTGAGAAGAATGAATGGAGAATCTCACTTTACAAATATGGCTAGTCATGAAGATAAGGTATGTAGATGCTCTATTTTAGTTTGCCATTATCTTAATGAAACCTACATATTTTCAATGAGGCATCTCTTAAACTATTATTCCTAATGAAAAATCTAGTTTCTTGGACAATTATATTTCCTGATCTTAACTTATCTTATTCCTTTGGTTGATGAAATAATTTGTTTATAGTGGGTTCTTGGACCCCTCTTTTTTGTTTGCCTTTATATGAAAATTGACTAGAATTCTAGTCTTTCCGCTCTATTTATGCAAGCTAAATATTTGAGTAGAATATCTAGATCTGTTGTACTTGTAATGAAGGGAATGCTTATTCCATGTGGGGTGAGAGTTTCCACCCTTACTTCTATTAGGCCATGATACCAAGGTGTTATGACCATGTTTTAGGTATATTTAGTATACATTGTAATGCATGCATGCATTTATTTTTATAATTTTAATTGTAGTTAACTCCTATGGCAAGGCACTTTAATCTCCATGCTTTTAATTTTAGTTTAATATGTGTCATTTCTCTTGATATAATTTTGTTGAACTTACCTAATTGCAAGTATCCCCTTCTTTTGGAAAATCTCTTTTGCAATTAAGTACACTTGTAGTTCTCAAAATGTTTATTATATGTACATACTCAACCTTTGTTGACCTTTACCTTGTTTCTTATTTTCTGGGTGATGTTCCCTTTTATACAGGTATAAGTACATTAGATGAAAAGATACATGCATATCATGTTCATGATTGTGAACCTATGGATAGCTTGGAATGGCTAGGTTAACTGGTCTGGTGCGTATTAGGTGCATTCCACTTTTTTGTAGCTCAAACTTTTATGGTGATGAATAGTTGTAGAAGATTTATCATGTAAATTTGTGATAGTTTTATTTCCACTGCTTGTAAATTTTTTTCTCTATAATCTATACCATTTGAGAAATAATGAGATTCCTCCTCTCCTCTATTTGGCTATGATGGTTTTATACTTCTCTGTTTTGTGAATAGTGCATCCCCTTGCATGTCCCACTCTTTACAAAATGGTATCAGAGCCTAAGAAGTTAGTAACTTAACCATTTAAAGTCATCATATATTGTTCTCTAATTATGCAATTAGGTGACTCTTTAGAGATTAATGGTATACCTACTTCTTTGTAGTACCAATTAGGGGTTTCAATTCCTATATATGTTGATCACTAACCCTCCCCATTATAATATAGTTGTTGAGGCTTAGTATTTCACAAGCCTTTATCACCCTTACCCTCTTTATGTAAATAGAAATGTTACTACATAGGAATTGAATTTTGTAGTGTTTGATTCTTATCTCCTAATTTCTAGGAGATAAGATTGAGAAATTGTGAAGTGTAGGTTGACTTGAACCCTCATAACTAGGTGTAATCCTAGTTCTCATTGTAGAACATTTCCTTTTTTGTTTTTCAAGCATGCCCCATATACATCCACTTTGGATACTGAGCATATATGACTTAAAAAAATCCTAAGTATGTTTTAGGATTGAGAAGATCTCTTGATATTATGTGATACTTTGAACTAGCTCAGCTATGTTGAGGCATGCCTTTCCTTCAACATGGAGCATTTCATCATATCTATGCCCTGAGTCCATTTATCTAGGGGTTGGATGCCATCCTGATTGAGCTTATTATTCCTCATGCATGAGGATTGGTGGATGGAAGCTATTAGTTCAGTAGATTTTTCTTAGGAATTCACCTCTCTTACCTTCATGGTGTAATTAGATTACCTTTCAAATGAGGTGATGGGTAATTTGAATATATTGTTCCCTTGTCTTATGATGATAACATGGTTTTAAACCTACAATTGATGGAAAACACTAGTTATACCCATATTGTCTAGACGGTCATATGATTCTCTAATCTCTTAAAATGAAGATGTGTACATTTTGATAAGGGTGAAGTGAGAAATAATGTATGGTGTATTTTACTAGGTCTGGTGGAAGTTGACAATGTGTAATAGAATACCTTTTCTATTCTTCTCTGCCATTGGTTAGGGACATGTTGGTATACCCTTTTCGTTGTATTAATGCATAGACTCTTTTAATAGAATGAAGTGATGATAGAATTGTAGCATACTGATTTTTTGTACTAAGTTTGATTTTGAGCTATTATACATAATCCTCTAAAATTGAAACACTCTTTTGCAAAGTTGCACTCACTATTCACTTCTCTGAAATATCCCAATATTTAATCTCCAAAATGCAATTTTCCCTCATTTAGATCAAATCATTCTATTTGGGATGGCATAGAACTCTTTATGTATTCTTGACCTTGAAATCGATCTAAAATACAATTTGAAGTATTATATAGTTTTCTTTGAACGAATTAAGGGATACATTTATTAGTCATCTAAACAAACTCATAAATATAGAATATAATATATATAGAAATTAGTTTGATACAAATTCAACAAATGTTGAAAGTTCAAGGGTAAAGGGATGGGTAATTCTCAAGATATAAATTGTCAAAGTTATTGTGGTCTTAAATGAAAATGGTTCAATGCATTACCCAATCCAATAAGTGTTGACCCATCCCTAACCGCCTCCAACCATATACCCTAAATCCAAGGCTATCATTACTCATAGGAAATGATGTGCCTTTTTCCCCTACTCTACACTATTATCAGCAAATTCAATGGCATTGAATCCGCCATTGGACCCTACCTAAATGGCCAATCCTAAACCCTAGTTCATAGTCGCTCTCGATCAAAGTCTTCCCCCTACTACGAGTAAGAATTTATGTTACCATCTTCAATAGTCGTTGTTCCCACCTACCTCCATCACTAGATGTATAAAGACACCTAGATAGGCATACTACAACCCTGATTGTTGACCAATAACAAAAAACCATATTCAGTCATCCACAACATCAAGCATTGGGTTATGTATATATCCGATAGATCTTGAAACCACCTCCCTAGAGTCTTTCTAAGACCTCGACCACAAACGACAAGGAGACGTACTAAACCAATGCTAAAAGACACCCTATCCAACTGATCGAGTATGCTACTCCTTCCTCCTATGATCTGATTCTACAAACTCTCCATCATGCACATGTCCAACAAATAGTCAATGTTGTAGATGAGCATGCAACACAAGTTGCCCATACCTATGATTCTTCATCACCTCCAGTCACCAGCTCGGACACCAAACATCCATGATCCTGCATATCTTGAAATCAAAGACTGACCTACTTTGGTCCAGGAACCCAAACTAAGTGTAGATTAAACTACAAGAATTGGTAAAGATAAGATCAACCTGGTCATTGCCATTACAACCAGCAGCATTGTTGTCTCTAGAGAGGTTGAGTTCGATCAATTAACTATAGGTCAATGACAATAAATATTTTGGTGATGTGTATCCATCACAAGACATGTGATCTCTTCTAAACAAGAACTTGAAATTACCTTCATGGCTGCAGAACTCATTTCCATCTATGCAACGTGAACTGGAACACACAAAGGGAATGTTGGTTCTACAAATTGCAATTTGAAAGCACCACATTTGTATAGATCCAGCTAGTGACTAATGACAATCTTAGAAAATGACCAAGGCTCGACCCATGGTTTGGCCATTGATGTTGGCAGTTGGAGAAGATCCTACAACATCATCAAAATGAGACATTCCAACCTCCTCAACCCTCAATGTCAAAATACTATCTACATCATGATCTTCAACGATGAAGTTATAAAAGCACAAAAATGTAGATTTGTATCCTATTCAATTGTACATAAATTAGTTTACCATGAATAGTTGGTTAAGCTACCTCATCTTAAAACCAAATCATACACACATACCCATCAAGTATAGATATATCAATAGTTAGATACTATATACATGTATCATTAATACTATGAAATCCAAGAATAAATAGGTAATCTCAAACCATTGTTATATGTTTTAGGTTTCAAGTACCCAGATAATTTCATATGCTATATTTTCAATATGATCATCTATGTCTATATGTACCATATTGTTGTATGCATATACACATTTATATGCATATCAGTACTTGTGACAAGTAGTAGGATGAAACCAATGATGACCAAGGTATAAACCTAGTAATAACAATGGCCCAAATACCTTTTATAGTCACCTATAAACATACCATACGAAGACTCATGTTAGGGAATCAATCCTATGTAAATATGATTATCCAAATTTGCGAAAATCATTACTGCATATATATCACACATGATTGCAAGGAAGCTTGACCTAATTAGTTTGATAGTTTGATGTTTGTCACATAGGAACTTTGAAATTTGATACACATATAAATAATATCATATTTAGAAAGGCAACCTGGATTCAAGAAGTGTGTAGATCTAAATTGAAACTATTTTAAGTAATAGATAGTATAGATAAAGAAGTGTTTAAATTCGGACATATATGTGACATGTGTTATGATATTATATGATGTTGACACTAATGTACTATGTATATGTTCCATAGTTCCAATGACTTGAGGAAAATTCAAATACAATCATTCTTCCATAGTTCCAATGGCTTGAGGCAAGTTTAAATATAGTCATTGTGTAATCTTATAATCTATAACTAAAATAGTAAAAATAAACTTTAAACTAATGGAACCTAGGAAGTGATTTCAATTCCAAGAAACATCAAATAACCCTAGTAAATTCTCCTTTTCTAGATTCATGATAAATTTGAAACTTTTATCCTTGTGGGTATCTTGATAAAAAATTCTTGATTTGGAACATGTAGTAAATTCTTAATTCTGTTATTGAACTATTTATATCTCTCTTGAATTTCATATATATATTGTTCCAAAGTGCTGAATCAATTTTATTATTAGTCTTTCCCTCTTGTTGAAGTTCACCATCAAAAAATTGAATGTTGAGCATTTTAGAGAAATTAAAAATATTGGTTGATTTTGATATTGCACAAAAACTCAAAATATTGGCTAAGAGCTTTGGCTCACTAGATTAAGCCAGAAATATTTCCCAACCTTGGACAGTGGGTAATGGACAAATAGAGGTCCCCCAGTACTGGTTACTCCCACAGGAAAAAGTGTTGTTCTATCATAGAGGGAAGAACACTAGGTACATAGACACTGGTAAAGACAAAATATTTTTCTTCTACCAATGGATAAATTGTTTCATTTTGCATAATTGGATATCTTGATTCTTTATAATATATTTATTGTTTCTAGGTACCACTTTGAATTGTTATACCTTCTTGAGACTATCATGGTGATTAGGCTACATTCTTGTTATTACCATAGTCTACCAAGCAAACTTGCCCATATTTGATTACACAACAATTTATTTTTTGATAGCTCAATAATTGGATTCAACACTAGCTTTTCTAATCTATATTATCCCTTCTTGGGGTCCATGTATTGGTCTCTCTGGGAACTCATGGAGAGTTGGTGCAAGAAAGACATAGAAGAGTTGTGTAGGATTTGTCCCTTGTTGAAGACTAGATAGGACTTCTTCATATTCTTACTTTGTAGTCTTATGTAAGAATAAGCTTCCATGACTCTGATGTAAATAAAGATTGTAATCAATATTTTTTTTATTTTTCTAATGCAATTTTGTAAATATTTAGTCAAATGATTACATTTTTACAATAGGGTAGCATAGCTATGAACATTTGACACTCATGCATGACTCGTGGAAGACATGGTTATATATCTAGTTTACTTAGAACATAGAAAAATAGTTCATACTAACCCTGGATTTTCTAACTCTACCTACGTAAGCTAGAAATGAAGACTTAGCTTAAATTAGTTGTCTAATACACCCGTTCATAACATCAACATCTAAGTGGATAGAGTTGAGTTGTCTAAGGAAGGATGTTTAGTGGAGGTTTTTGGAATAATTACTACCAATACACATAGGAAGTGGTGGGGCTTCCTCACTTTACATACTGACTTGGCCTAAGTCATTTCTACTACTTGGAAAAATCATAAACCATAGATAATGTCATCCACCAAAACAAACATGTCAAAAAAAATCTAGCATGGGTGAAAACGTAGTAGTTGGAAGGTGATTGGTGAAACAAGAAGCTTCAAGTTGAATTTGTAAAACTCCTTTTAGTAGGAAATCTCCTTCATGCAATAATTGAAGTTACTCTAGTCACCCATTAGGTTCCACATGAATCTTATTTTTACAATCCAGTCAAGTAGTCAATACGAAGAAAGTTGATAAGATGTGATTGACTTAGTTTTCACATTGATTTTGACCATTTTTAGTTTTTTTATCGAAATGTTTCCTATGGTGAAATTATTATCTTTATACTACTATATGTTCAAAAAAGTTATTTTATATAATTTTATTGATGATTACTTGAACGAAGTCTAAAATCATCGAGATATGAAAAAACCTTATAGGAGAGTCACATGAAATCCTTAAAATCTAGAGTTGGCTATAGAGTAAGTTTAAGAAAGTAAAGGACACTACATTATAGTCAACATGTCTATTTAGATTTCTAGTTGAAACCTTTTAAGGGGTGGAGAATCATACCTAACTAGACCATAATCATGTCGATTGAGGACAAAATCATTTATAAGGGGTGGAGAGTTGCAACACAATTTTCCCTCATTTAGATCAAATCATCGCATTTGGGACCTTATTGAACTCTTTATGTATTCTTCACCTGGGAATAACTCTAAAATACAATTTAAAGTATTATATAATTCCATTTGAACAAATTAATTGAGTAAATTTATTGTCACCTCAAACAAATCTAAATATGGGAATTAATATTTAGAAATTAGTATTATACAAATAAAACATATGCTAAAAGTTGGAGGGTAAAGGGCTGACTAATTAATAAGATATAAATTCTCAAAATTGTTATAACCAAGGTCCAAAATGAAAATTGTTCAATATATTACCCGATTGAATGAGTGTTGACCCATCCCTAACCCTCTTCAACAATATACCTTGGCTTTTTGGTTGTTGCTACTCAAATGTGATGATGTGCCTTTTTTCCCCTCCTCTCCACTATTATCAACAAATTCAATGGCATTGAAGCTTCCATTGGATCCAAACCTAAACGACCAATCCTAAACCCTAGTTGAACGTCGCCCCCACCAGAGCCTGCCCCTTGCAATGAGTAAGAGTTTTTCTTAGCATCTTCAATAGTCGATGTTCTACCTGCCTCCTTCAATTGATGTATAAAGACTCCTAGATAGGCATACCACGATCCTGATCATCGACCAACAACAATAAAACATATTCATTCATCCACAACATCAAGTTTTGAGTACTCTTCTCTTCCAGATTTGGCAGTCACCTCCTCCTCCTCCTCCTAGAAGCTCTCCAAGACCTCGACCATGAACACCAATGAGACATGCTACACCAACACTATCAAACACCCTATCAAAGTGATTAGATCTGAAACTCCTTCCTCCTTTGAAGTGATGCAACAACCTATCCATCATGCCACTGCCTCAACAACACCCCACAATGTTGATGAGTATGCAACATAGGTCAGTCATCCCCACGATTCTTCATCACCTTTGATCACCACCTCAAACCCCAAACATCCATGATCCTTCATCTCCTGAGATCAACGACCAACCTACTTCTATCCTAGAACTCAAACCAAGTGTAGATAACACTAATCACATCAACAAAGATAACATCCACCTCATGTTGTCCTCATAACTGACAACACTATTGGTTATTGTGAGGTCGGCTCTAATAAATTAAGAATAGGTCATTGATAGTAAATATTATGGTTATATCAATCCATCATAGGACATGTGGTCTCTTCCAACCAAGAACATGTGATCACCTTCATGGTTGTGGATCTCATTACTAGCCATGCCATAGTGAAT
Source organism: Alisma plantago-aquatica (assembly GCA_963693085.1). NCBI lineage: Eukaryota > Viridiplantae > Streptophyta > Magnoliopsida > Alismatales > Alismataceae > Alisma > Alisma plantago-aquatica. Next base: position 1,027,709,546 of record OY856410.1, on the reverse strand, counting down.
TATAAATTACAAGGGCAATGTTGGTTCTATATCTCGCAATCTAGAAACACCACATTTACATAGATGAGACTAGTAACTAATTCCAGCCTAAAAAATGACCAAGTCTTGACCCATGGTCTGGCCATTGATGTTAATAATAGAAGAAAATCCTATAGCATCAATTAAGGTGGATATTGTATCCTCATCAACCCTTAACCATCTACAGAAAGATCTTTCATGGCCATTTTTTAGAAACACAAAACTATAGGTTTGTCTCTGATTCAATTGTAGATAAATTAATCTACCACCAATATTGGTTAAGCTACTTCATCTTAAAATCACATTGTACATATATTTATGTGTACCATTAATACTATTACATCCAAGAATAAATAGTTAATATCAAATAATTTTTATATGTTTTGGGTTTCAAGTATTGAGATAATTTAATATGCTATATTTTTCATACTATCACATATACCATTATATGAACCATATTGGTGTATGCTTATAGAAATGCATATGAATATCAATACTTGTGACAAGTAATAGGATCAAACCAATGACGACTATAGTATAACACCTAGTAATAACAATGGCCCAACCCCCTTATCTAATCACCTAAAAGCATACCATATGAATACTCATGCTAGGGCATTAGTCCTATGTAAATATGTTTATCCAATCTTGTGGACTGGGTTAGTGCATAGATATCACATATGGTCATAAGGAAGCATGACCTAATTAGTTCAATAACTTGATGTTTGTCACATAGGAATTGCTTAATTTGATACATATATAAATAAAATCATATTTATAAAGGAAACTTGGATTTAGGAAGGTTATAGATAAAAATCAAAACTATTTTCAGTAAAATATTATATGAAATAAAGAAGTATCTTAACCTGAACATATATGTCACATTCATAATGGTATTATAAGATGGTTACACTAATGTAATATGTATATGACCCATAGTTCTAATGACTTAAGGCAAATTCAAATGCAATAATGGAGTAACAATATAGTCTATATTTCAAATAGTAAACATCAACATTCACCTAATGACACCTCAAAAATGATTTCCATGCCAAGATATATTGAATAACCCTAGTACAATCTCTTTTTCTAGATTCATGATAAATTGGAAGCTTTAATCCTTGTGGGCATCTTGATCAAAAATTCTTGATTTGAAATAGATGTTGAATTCTGGATTATGTTACCATATATATAATTTTGCAAAGTGGTGAACCAATTTTATTATTAGCCTTTCCCTCTTGTTGACGTTCACCACAAGTAAATTGAATGTTGAACATTGTTGAGAAATTGAAAATATTTGTTGATTTTAATATTGGCAAAAAAAACTCAATATATTGGCTAAGAGCTTTGGCTCACTAGATTTAGTGAGTTATATTACCCAACCTTGTGTAGTGGATAGTGGGAAATTAGAGGTCTCCCTATATTGGTTACCTCCACAGCTGACATTTTTTTCTCTCATAAAGAGGAGAACACTAGGCACCTAGCAATTAGGGAAGACCAAATATTATATTACATGTGCCAATGGATAAATCATTTCATTTTTGATAATTGGAAGTCTTCATATTAGTTTCGATAATCTCTTTATTATTTCTAGTTAACACTTTTCATTGTTATACATTTTTTTTGAAAATATCACGGTAACTAGTCATCTTCATGTTATTGCCATATTCCACTAAGAAAACATGCCCATATTTGATTACACAACTCTCCATTTTTTCATAGCTCAATAACTATATTTAGTACCAGCTTTTCTGACCTAAAGTTTCCCTTCTTGGCATCCATGTATAGCTTTGTTACCTCTGGGAATTCATGGATAGGTGATTCAAGAAAGACTTAGAAGAGACATGCAAGAGTTATCTCCTATTGAAGAGTAGACAGGACATTTATACTTGTTAGTCTTATGTATAAATAAGGTTCTGACACTCAGTTGTAAAGTATGATTGTAATTAGGATTTGTTCATATTATTTATGCAATCTTGTAAATATTTCATCTAAAGATCGAGTCTTTACAAGAACCACTACAAGAAAATTGGTCTTTAATTACAAAATTCTTTTTAGCAAAAAAAATATATTTTATAGCTAAATGCTTTGTCTACATTTATCCTTACATGTGAAATATGAAGCTAATACCGCTACTGTTAATTTTTTTACTACCTTTTTCTAAAATTTATTCAAAAATTCTTTTATCTACAAATTCATATGTAACCCTAAATGTAGCTGAAATTTGTCTTTACACATACAACCATAGTTGTATTTGTAGCTAAATGTATGACTACAATTTTATATGTACTTCTGTTATGCTTTGAGAAATGATATTTACTACAACTTGTATATGTAGTTCATATGTAGAAAAATCTTATTTACTAAAATTGAAAATGTAGTTAAGGTGTAGTGGAAGACATCATGTATTTCACATAAATATGTAGTTTGATTATGTATCTAGTCAGTAACTTGTCAATACAAAGGTGTTTTTTCAGAATGAAGAAAATATCAATATTGGTCCAGATCATGTTACGCTTGTAATGTCAAAAATCACACTTATATTTATATTGAAGAAATGAGTACACATGGGGTGGACATTTACCTTTCCCTTATTTTACAATTTCATGAAAAAGAGTTACATGTATACAATGACCTATGAGAATATAAGTTGACATCTTTCTCGAAGCTTCACTCCACCATGTTCTCTAGCTCCAAATACTAGCTTGACACTAGAACCATCATATAATTGTCATTGTATCTCAATCTATTGTATTGTGCATGTATTCATGAGCTCAGAAGCATCCCCTAAAAGTTCTTCAGGCTATGTATGCCTCATGATCCTATATGATACATTGATGTCCTCTTTTGAGTTCCTCCCTTTAGATATAGAAGTTAGTCCATAGACTAGATTACATTCCTTACTAGGATTGCAAAACATTTATCATCTCTTCCACCACCCCAACTGACATTATTGAAAAAAGATATAGATTACAAAATTTCTAGGATTCCAAACAACATTTTACAGGATGAATATCATATTAACAAGTCAAGATCACATGAATACAAGATAGAAAATAGAAGAAACACTAGCAATAGAAGCATTTGTCTTCTTAATAGTAATACAAGACAAGGAACACCAGAACTGAATGCTGGAGCTCGACTTGAACTCATCCAACAGAGATGCCATCCAAACATGATCCTTCTTAAACAAAGAGAATTTGTTAATAGTTCAAGAAAATTGGTAGAAGATAAGTCTCACATATAAAGAATCCAACTGCTTCATCTGAACCACTATTGGATTAAGTCCAAATATAGAAAGAAATATTGCAAGCCATGCATTGACAACAACATCTTCCTAAAATAAGACTCATGAATCTTAATTACTAATAATATGGTTAACACAAAGTATAAGCAATATTTGTCCATCTTTTCCATCCCATGTATGATGCTCGATATCAGGTTGGAGAACAATGGAGAAAATGTTACAAAATGGATAGCAAGAGGATAGAAAAAGGATTAATATTTATGTCTATTTAGCTATCATGTTCAACAAAACTCTTCAAGTTACAACAGTAAACTAAATAGAAGTGTCCATCTGTACAAAATCCTAGCATAATGTATAGAAAATATGATAAGAAAATATGTCAAGTTGAAAATTACCTTTGGGATATGGTAGCAAAACTTGTTGTAGGCAAGACGATAGTCGTCAATCTTATTCAACTTCTATAAACCTATAAAGGCAACTGGACAAACAACATATCAACCCCAATCATGAAACCCAAAGTGTAACATACCGAAACTTGGACATATTTTCTTTTTGCCCTTTGTCAAGATTTTTCTTTCATCCATATCCTTTTTTTGCCTTGATGTTTATTTTGAGTAAATAATAGTGATTTGGTGAACATTTTCTCATTATTTAAGCCAACAAGTGGGTTTATGCACAAATACCTCAATAAATGCTTCAATCAAGATCTAATATGCAATTTGACCAGTTATGTGACATATTGATAAATAGATTCATTCTAGAATATTCCTTATCCTTTTGGAGCAAGGAAAAGAAAAAGGAATGAATAATAATGTTTTAAACATGTTAATGTGATATTGCATTATTAAATATGAGAAATAGTGGTAATAATGGATAATGATCTAAAATTTATAAAAGGAAGACTAAATGCTTAAAGGTAACTTGAAATTCGTTTTCCTTGAGTTTGGTTTGGATTCGAGGCCAAGTTTCATAATTTTGGGATGATAATAATAATAATATCTATTATATTTTGAAAAGAAAAGGCGAGTTTTCTCCAAAAATTTGAAATAAGTCACTAAATGATTCTAAAAATGGAAAATAATCTTGGATTCCTAATCTACACATTAAAAATAGCCTTTGGGTAAATTTTCATGTAATTTGGATAATCTTTAATATACATGTGTAGATTAGGAGAGAGAAAGTATGCAATTGCCCAAAATATTAAATAATGAACCAAATAATTCTAAAAGATAAAATTGATGGCCAATTCATGTTCCACATGTTTTGGTTTGCTTGAGGATGAAGTTTCAAATTAATTGGGTAATTCTAGAAGTCTCTAAAGTATAAAGAAAGAGAAAATATGATTTACTTTAAAATGATTAAATAAAATATCTAAAGTCTTCAAAATTGAAATCTAAGTCCATACTTAGAGTCCTCCTGTCCAAAATAGGCTAGGTGCCAAATTTAATTAATTATGGAGTTTGTTTGCACCCTCAATTGAGGAGAGCAAAAAAAGAGGAATAAATGTGTTCACACTTTATTCCAATTCGATTTAGGAAATCATTTAAATGTCATGATTAAGCAGATCACTCTCAGACATCAAATCACACATTGGACGGCTAGATAATTGTTTCCTAGCTTGTAACAACTGAGAAAATAGTAGTTGTGAACGTGCCTCATTCAAATATGTGTTTCTCTCACATCTGTGGATCATTTGACGACATTTCTTCACCTACTTGTTCCTGGTTTGATTATGCACCTAACCATGCCCTACATGAGGCCCAATTCTGTGAATTGATGATTTGCCCAAATCTTATCTCAATCTTCTTGAAACCTCCACACACAAAATCCCATACATTAATAATCTCCAATAAATATCGATGCCTTGGTCTTCGGGCAAAATTGCTTGACTTTTCTCTCAAGCAAATTTCTCCTCTTCCTTCATGTGTTGCCGCAACAAGTTTGTAGAGTGGATATGGCCACTAGTGGGTCTTTCTCTTCCCTTGATCCTTCTCTGTCCAATTGCATGCAAGATATGCTTCACGTACACCTGTTCTTTGATTTTGTGTGATCGGTTTGTGGTTTGGTCGCCTCCCTACAATTTACCCAATTTGACCTGGATAGCAGGTGACATGTTATGTGATAATGGAGCATGAGAATGATATTGGGGATAACCCCTGGTGACTTTCAGATAATACCCTCATTTGTCCTTTTATTTTTGTTTCATCGTCAAGGACATCATGATCTTTTCTTATGCTTTCCTTTGCCTTAGTGCGAGTCAAACCCAACCTTTGACCGCGTGACTTGACTACCCTAGATTGAGCCAAGTCAGCGGGTCTAGTTTCTCTCTTTCCCCCTCTCTCATTGATTTATTGCTGATTTGGCAATTTTGAGTTTTCTAATTGGTTGATCTTGTAAAAATAAGAAATTTTTCTCTGGTTGTCCAAAATTTAAGTAAAATATGTTTTGGAATTAAAAAATATGATCTTTCTAATAAAAATACTTTCAAGGTTTGGTTTTTAGTTTTGTGGAAAGATGTTTTCTACAAAATGATTTTAATACATTAAACCAAAAATACACTTTCATCCTCATAACCCCAAAATAGACAAAACTATATTTTTTCCTTAATTAAGAGATCCTAATAAGATCAATGGTGATGATTTCAGAGTCAAAATTGAGGATTTGTTCAAAGAGTCCAAAAACTAGGGTTTTCTCTACATTAATGTACATGATATACTCTAATACATGATTATACATTGAAAATAGGAAAAGTGGACCTTGGACTCGATAAAAGTGGTGAATGTGAGTAATACAATTCAATAAGAGAGATATGTACAAATCTTACCCTTAAGTTGGGATATTTTTGAACCAACCCTATTTTCCATAATGAGGCATGAAATGAATCCAATTTTCTTTATTATTGTTTTTCTTATTCTAATTGCCTCAAAATCAGATTTGATATATTATTTCTTAGGTCTTGGAACCTTGTTGCCATGTTGCAACTATTTGATGATATTTCTTGCCCATTTACTATTCCTTAAGCATGATGGTTCATTTGACTATTTAGCTATAGTGGTGGTACTTATGTACAACCACCCATAGTTAAGGCATGTGTTATTTTGCCCTGGGAATGTGCTTACTCTCCCCTAGGGAATGTGTTATTTCTCCCCAAATATAAAATAATTAATAGGTGATTGGGATGTGATTACTCTCCCCTCATCTATAGGTTGGGCTCCGATAGGTGTCTAACCCTACTTAGTTAAATTAGTCCAATATTAATCATTCATGCAATTCATTATTACTTATTAGTTTTGGCTAGAATCTTTTGTTATATGCCTCATTCTCTCGGCCTTTTCATATTATGATGAATCTATATCCTTATTTTTCATTGTTGTTCTTATCTTTGTTTCTTATTCATATTGTTGACACATACCTTGTTTCTCTATTTTGTTGAGCGACTTCCCAACCACCCAAGTAAAGCATAGGTGTTGAACAAGATCAAGGAGAACATAGATTTTAGCATGGACCTAGCTCTTGGAGATGTTTCTTTGGAGACAACACTTGAAGTAGTTCAGACTTCCCTCTATCTTAGATCCTTTTCATGTATCTTACATGTAAACCCTTAATGGAAGATATGATGGAATTTTGTAATCTTTTATGAAAATTGAATATAGTCATTACTTTTATATCATTGCTATACACATTGGTTGTTTTCATACCATTATATAAGATTTAAAAATTTTACACATGTTACAACGTACCTTTTGAGTATGTTTGGGATATATGTTTTATTCTTCAAACTTTTAGTAAAGGGGTAATTTCACTCTTTTACACACAAGATGGATGCATCACCATAAGAAGGCTATAAGTAGCTAGCCTACAATCAGGAAATAAACCACTATTGATCTTAAAGTAAAACCAAAATTCAAAGCAATGAATAATACAAAGTCTAAATTAGTAATGGCCTTACCAAAATTTGTTGACGAAGATCACTTAATCCAAAATTGGTGACTTCTAAAACACCATCAAAATCCAATAAAACATTTTCAAGCTACAATTAACACCAAGTACCATGATCTGAAATACAATCGATAAAGGCATCAAAAGGGAAAAGAAAAGATTTTGATGTTCTTATGTTGAGGTCTGTATGACAGACCCTCCTACCATGGAAATAATCAACCTTGTCAATAAGCTACTCGAAGTACTTTCTTACTTCTGGCAGGTACCCCTACTGTTAGAAACCCCATGTATAGAACAATAAATTCTCAAGCTATAAAGTGAGTAGTCATCATGGTTATACAATAATAATGTTGACTGAAATTTCAAACTATACAAGTAGTCATGATAGAACCACAACAATAATGCATCACTGTGTACATTATAAGTCAGTAGTTTATGTACCATCACAAATGTTAGTAGTATTTGGTGTTGATGAGTACCATATTATTTTAGGATTGTGTGAAGTGTGTTGGTCTTTTCCTCCTTGAAGTCAACATCAAGAGTGTGTTCTCTCTTCTCTGTCTGTATACACCACTTCCTCCACCCTGGTCAGATACAAATAGCTCTCAACTTCTTATGGATAAATTGATCTTACTCAATGACTTCACACTAAAGCAGTATCCTAATATCATGTTCAGCCTATATGTACTATTAGCCCTCATTCATGATTAAAGTGTTTATCCCATTATTTCTTGCAAGCTTATTTTGCATTCGGTCCTTTCTAATGTAAGTCTCCAAGTTGATCCAACTTCTTCCCTGTTAATTAAAATATGATCACGCCAATTTACTTACCTTGTTCGTGATTAAATTGTTTATCCCATTAATTCTACCAAGCTTATTTTGTGTTAGGTCCTTTAAGTCTCTAAGTTTATCCAACTTCTTCCATATTAATTAAAATATGGTCACACCAATTTACTTTGGTCTTGCATGATTAGTATACTTGGTATGAGTTATGCTTACAATCTTTAAAGAGTTCACTACCCTTGTATGTCTGAAGATTGTTGTTATTTTATTGCTTTCTCACTAATTGTGGAATAATATTGGTTGATCAATTTTTGAACATGCATATTCATTGGCTCAATACATGGACCTTAATGGTGAAGGAAGGGGTATTCAACAATTCAAAATAGGTTTGCAGTCTATCATTAAGGTTAGAAAGAATTTGACTAATATCTTATTGTTGTAAATTTTAAGTTTTTCATAGATTTGGACATATAAGTCGTGTTGAATATTTGTTTCATTTTTGAATGTGTCAGTTTAATGGTTATTATATCAATTTCCATCTCTTCTACTAGTTTTAGCAAATTCTTGAAAAAAAGATGGTAGTACCATAGATTGCAATCAAGATGTTATTCTATAAAAATGCATAAGTTTTATTGATAGAAAATTAAAGTGCATGAGTAGCGTGAGGAGAAAATGATGTTTAGGGAGTTGGGTGTTTATAATGTAAACTTTGGAGAGGAAATTGTGCTTGACAACATTGATGCATTGTTCTTTTTGTGAAAGAAGTACATAATCTACTTATTTTTATATCAGTGATATTACATCTTCTCTAAAGTACTCCCATGGCCTACTAGAACTTCCTAGTAGTTTTGATCCCACTTTAAGAAATAAGGAATCATGGGGCATGCTTGATTATCTTCAATATGTTTATGGATATAAGGTAAAATTGTTTAACATGTCTCATCTTGAAGCTCCACACATGTATACTACATGTTGTTTTTCTGGTTGTGGCACCTAATCTAATAATGTATCCATGTTAGGTAAACTCTTACATAACTTCTTGTGTTTGGTCTTGTCAAGTAGTAGTGTCTAGTTCAATCTTTTTTTATTTGATTTTATTTTTTCTTCTATTCAATTTTTAATGTTTACATTTGCATTTGTAAGGTGTGGCCATGTAGTTTTTTATTATTGAGAATGTAGTCTTGCATATGGTCTTATATGTGCATCACATAGGGTTACATGTTTACCCATTATTGCTCATTGACTACAATTAGCCACACATTATTCTCCTTGGACTCTCCTTGTTCCATGTCTCCCTATAGCAAGTTACTTGTGAGAATTGATGGAGGCTTACCTACCCATCGTTAGTAACATTTAAGTCTTCTTCAAGTGAACATTTTTAGAAGAAACAAAATATTTGTCCACAAAAATTTGATATTACCTTAGCTACCAATCTATCCATTGGGACCTTGTTGAGGTATAAAAACTAAAACAACCCATCACACAAAAAAAGAATATCACATAGTTTGTAAACACTTTGTTTGTCGATAAGAACTTCAAATTGTAGGTTCTATAAAAATATATGTTCATGCTCTAAACAAGTTGAAGTGGAAAATAGTTACACCACTTGATGTAGTTGCTAAAAGATTTCAACAACACATGTTGAACATCACCCGCATCCAATTTTGTTTAGGGATGACATGCATTCATTAATTCAGATATAGTACCAAAAAAAGTTCATTACAGAGATACAAAAAAATTTATTCAAATATCATCCTTCTTCAGTAGATTCCTAGTGGTTTACAACTTGGATGAAAAGCTAAGAAATTACCCAATAACTGATAAAGTTAAAAATGAGCTCTTACCAAATAAGAACAAGAGCCAATGTTGAAGTCTTGGATATGTTTTTCCTGGATCACATAAAATGATGGACAACAACAATTTGAACTCTAGCTATGTAGTTATGCATTCTAGAAAGCCACTGCAGTTGTTTTAAGGGCAATCGTGAGCCCTACATCGAAGAAAAGATTATCATAGATATTTGCATGCAGTGCAAATAATATTGTTATTGGATTCCTCATTTACTATTTTATATATAGGCTAGAAGCTTATATCATATAGCTAAATATGTATGGCTACCTCTAATGCCTCCAAAAAATAAAAATATATACAAATTCCTATTCCTAATCCCCTATTGCTACCTCTACTACCTCCAACTATTAAAATGAAAAGGTCTCAACAATTAATGCCCTACAAAAAAATTACATTACCTATTAACCAAAGAACAACTTGAATAGAAATACTACAAATGAAGTATCCCATATCCATAATATTTCTCCACCTATAATTTTAGATTCATAGAAAAAGCCTTCCTGGTAATGTGTTTTTCATATTACGATCTAAACAAGTGTGAGAAGCAATTGATCTTTTCCTTCTTGTGATTAAATGAGTTATTCTAATCATGCAAGCAAAAAAGGCATAATTTCCTAGTTTAAATGATTTGTTAGTAGGTATAAAAGAATCTTACTAAAACGGATAAAATTTAGATCAAAGTCTTCAAACAGAAAGGTCATTGTAGCTTTCACTTATTGAAAACTAGATGTTTCTACTGAAAAATTATCAGGTAACTAGCATAAGCTCTATGTTGTCATATGGAGAAACATTAAAGACCAACAATGATATGTAACTATAGTGGGTATCACAAGTAGCCATTGTTACTAGCTCTCCAACAGGTAAAGGAGCAATCAATCTAGTATGTAACTTTCTAGAAAGAGATACATCGGGTCAAATTACACAATTGTTCTCCATTGTTTAACAAATTCATAACAGTAAAAGAATACAATCAAGGAAGAAGATTTCAATTCAAAAGTTATTTAACATAATATAACTATTTAGTAGCTTTTAACAAAATGTATTGCTTGATAAGAAAAAGAAAATCAATTTTCACATATCAAGGTCCAAGTCCGAATCAAGCAATCACTAGTATCAAGAACTAGATCAAGTACAATAGAGATATGGTAACATGAACCATGAAACCTAATTGAAACTGCAGCAAGGGAAAACAAGAAGCTAATATTTCTTAACGGATGGAAATGTGTCATCAACTTCCTATCTTGATCACCAGAAAGCTAACAACAAATCTTTAGCTAAAAGGACTATAAAATCATTGAAGTTTACTAAGCCACACTCAAGTTGTGGTGTATTCATATTTCAAACATGCATAAGCCATGTGATATCATGTTTAATAGACTATTCTCAATTGTTACCATATATTTCTTAGTATCACAACTAAAATTGGACCAATTGCTTTTGCCTAATTATATCAATAAATAGGATTTTTTGGGGCTTTTTTAATAGGTAGAAACTTCCACAAGGTATCAATGTTAACAAACATTACTTTATTGAAATATCAAATAGGAAAAGGTTCCTTTTGACATCCAGTTCATCATCAGGAATTCTGGTGTTACCCATTCATTGACATTCCACATTAGTCTCTCAATCACAGTATTCTCAATAGACATTTGAAAAAAAATGAGTATATGACTTTATATTCAATTTGTTTAGTTTCATGATATATGTCATTTAGGGATCTCAAATACCCATATGGATATATGTCAAATTCTTACCCATTATTGCCAACTTGTCCCTTATACTTATTGATTAAGATAATGCCACCTTTGAGTTTTTTCCTTGAGAGGAATTGCAAGTAAAATGAAAAAGTGTACTTCTTCTGAGAAATCTTTACATAAAGAAAATGACATTTAAAAACTAGATATGAGTTTGCAAATTTAGTTTCATCTTTGAAAATGAATGGGATTTACATAGTTTTCTTGGAGGATATGCATGGTGTAAAAATGGATATAGTTGTTGGACAATGGTTAACAAACTTATTTAGTTGTAGGGTGAATAAGGTTCTAATAACCACCCCGCCAGAACCTAGTTTAGGTTCCTCTTCAAGTAATATTTAAATGATTTTTTGGTTTACTAATGTACTTCCAATGTAACATGTAAGATACCAGGTACATGTATGAACCATACCCATCATCCCCACCCACTACCTCTAATCATGCACACACTCTTTGGTTTCAGTTATGCCAAGCTTTAAGAATCATTGCACGTAAAGAGAAGGATGAGAGGACTAGAGAAAAGAAGTGTGGGGGAGACAATAGATAGAATGAACAAAACCCTCAAACAATAAGATTTGTTGGATGTGGCAAGATCGATATGGTTCACCTTGGTCTACAGAAAGGAGCACGTATTTAATGAAAATCAACCTAATACTACAGCCATGACAGTGGTATAAAATAAAATGATCAATGAACTCATTGAATACAACAGGAGAACCAGACGAACAACTGAAACAAATAAGGGGATGAAAACAAATGGTTTTAGGCACCAAAATAGGAATTAAAGTCACAACTTAGATGCTTTCGAATTGTAAAACAAAGAAAAGGATTGGGCATGATTATAAGAAAAGAACAGGGTAGTCACATGATTCTAAGAAATGAATAAGGCTAAACAGGGGACACATCTATAGTTCTCGAGTCAAATCACCTAGCTCAAATCCATAAACAACGATAAAAAATGATAATTAGGAAGTTAAAAATGAAATTTTTTTATCTTCAAATAGAGAATACACTTTAAACTCCAAAGACAATAGAACCCAACTGACTAGAAAAGAACAAACATTATGAATATATAGTTTTAACATACAAACAACAGATTGGCAACATTTTTTTTTGAGGAAGGACGGGAAGTCCTATGATTGGGACTCCCCGTCATCTATTAGCTAAATCACTAATTAAAAAAGGCATAAAGTTCGAAGGAAAATGCTGAGAAAAGGAAAATATATCTACTTGGCCCCTACGTGCAGCATTTGCTACCTCGTGGGCAACCTTGTTACAACTACGGCTGATATAACTAAATCTACAGAAAGAAAATAAATTCTTCAGGTGGATAACGTCTTCAACCATGGAGCCTATGTAGTCTTTCCTGAGGCAGCTGCTATTACATGCATGTATGATTGTCTTGGCGTCTGATTCAACTTCTATTCTGTCCAATCCTTTTTCCTTTTCCCATGTCAACGCTTCCCTAATCTCCATGGCTTCCATCAGAGCTATTTCACCCCCCATCATCACTCTTGCCCCCATCATCCCTACGACTGCTCCCTCTTCGTCCCTAGCCACTGCTCCAAGACCCGCCGTCCCCTCCTCCCTACACGAGGCATCCACATTAATCTTTACTTTACCCTGCTCCGGTCGTTTCCAGCTACTCACCCCGACACTGCTCGGTGCCCCCCTGTTGTCCCCGCCCCACTGTTGGCTCCTCGTGGCTGCATGGACCGTGCTTCTCCTTCCTCTCCCGCCCTCCGCCCGTTCTTCATTGCTTTCAAAGTTCCCGCCCCCGTCCACGTCACATCTAACCTAGCTCATGGCGCAGTGGAACAGCACGCCCGTATTGACTACTCCCGACTGGAAAACACACATGCACCATCCACACCATATAGCCGTCATTGCTACCACTACTACCTTCCTTTCTTCTAGCGTCATATCATGTAAAGCAGCCTCCATAGTTGTTTGAAGCTCACCATCCTTCCTGTCTTCAACCCATTGCTGGATCTCCCTAGAAGTTTGGTCCCATATCTTTGTCGCATTGGGACACCTGAACAACATGTGAGGGATAGTCTCTTTTTCAGACATACAAAGAGTGCATGTTCCATCTTCCGTACAGTGCCGGTCAAAAAGTTGTCCCCTCATCGCAAGCCCCCCCCCCCCCCCCCCGTGCATATTCTCCACAAGAAGTGAGCCTTCTTTGGACTCCACCCATCCTTCCATATCCTCCTCCATATCCCGTCTCCTACTCGGTCATTGTATTTCCGAGCTTCCTCCACCCCAAGAAACCCCATCCAATAGGCATACCTAACAGTAAACTCCCCATTCTTAGATGACCACCACATCAACGAATCCTTGGGATTTCTAGGACTGATCGGTATTGCACATATTTTGTTTGCAATGTTATCCGGCACACATTCCCGCACCTTGTTCTCATCCCAACTTGTCGCGTCCTCTGACATGAGCTCCCTCACTTTGTAGTAATCTGGATTGCCTTTGTGTTTGAACCTTCCAAGCGTATCCCCTTCCGTGGGAATCCACCTGTCATCCCATATATCTATGTCACATTCGTCCCCCACTCTCCATTGGACCCCCTCCTTCAACACTGCCTTAGCACCCCATAGACTCCTCCACACATGGCTCGGGTCAAACCCCCTCCTCACCTCCCAAAATGACATCCTTGGAAAGTATCTCGCTTTGAGAACCTTCGTGACTAGAGCCTTCGGGTAGCAAACTATCTGCCATGCTTGTCGAGCTAGAAGGGCTTGATTAAAGGTATGAAAATCTCTAAAACCAAGCCCTCCTTGCCTTTTTGGTTTACAAAGCTTCTCCCAAATCATCCATGAGAGCTTCCTCTCCTTCTCCTTTGCACCCCACCAGAATCTAGCCACTATACACTGTATGTCCTCCATAGTACCCACGGGCAGCTGGAACATGCTCATAACATAGGTGGGAATCGCTTGTGCCACCGCCTTGATGAGGACCTCCCTCCCTACTTTAGACAACAGTTTCTCGGACCAGCCCTGAAGCTTCCTCCATATCCTATCTTTTATGAAACTGAATACCTGCTTTTTTGACCTGTCCACCATTGTAGGAAGACCAAGATAGCAAGCATGTCTATCCACAGCACGTACTCCCAAGAGATCTCGCAACTCCTCTCTTTTACTTTCTTGTACCCCTTTGCTGAAAACAACCTCTGTCTTTAAAAAAATTATCTTCTGTCCGGATGCCTGTTTGTACTGGCTGATAATTTCAGCTATCTTCAGACATTCTACAGTAGTTGCTCTAGAAAAAAGAATACTATCATCTACAAAGAAAAGGTGTGAGATACTTGGGGCTCCCCTACACGTTTTGATTCCATGTAGTTGGGAGTCCTGGACAACAGTGCTAATCAAAGTGGAAAAAGCTTCAGCACATAAATGAAAAGGTAGGGGGAAAGAGGGTCACCCTGGCGAAGTCTGCGTGCAGGTCTCATGCTCTTGGTCCTATCTCCATTAACAGAAAAGGTATGCTGGACAGAAGAGATGCATTCCTGGATCTTGTCTCTCCATTTACTCCCAAACCCCATCTTCTTCATGACAGCGTCAAGAAAGCTCCACTCAACTCGATCATAGTAATAAGCTAAGAGAAGAAATCCATGTCATAAACAAATTATGTGTCAATCTTAAGCCATCAAAATCTAGAAATTTTCAAGCTAGTAACATGACTAATATGAAAATAATAATCAACCAGTTGAAAGATACCTTTCGCTTCATCTATTTGTAAATTAATCTAGAATGTTGACTAGTTTTTTTTCTTATATTTGTGAATGTTCACTTATATGTCAAAAATTTCATCTGGAATGGTGTGTAATGACCTTTATTTTAGTAAACATAAAACCATTATCCTTGATTTACACACAAAAACTCTCTTCTCTACAGTATTCCACATAATTCCATATATAAAATACCAATTGTTCATTCTTTTACAAATCTCTTTATTATTAGATTATCCACTCTTTCTTTTGTCAAAAAACATTATTAGATTATTTCCAAACACAAAGTTCCATTTATTTCTTTAACTTGTGCCACAATGACTTTTTGCAAAGAAAAGTCTCTTGGGCCTTTATATGGGCCATGGGTTGCACCCATGTCATAAAGGTAATTAGTCCACCAGTAATATCATTGAAGAAATTACAAATCAATTCATTTATATTGTTCAATTGTTTTCCAAAATTGAGGATATAACATTCACCCCTCGTTAAAAGAATTTTTTGTCCTCAACATTTAGACCTTGTAAGGTTAAGATGAATAAAAACTCATCCTTAGTTCACATCTTAGGGTTAGCAACCCTACTTAGATATCTTTAACAACTTCTATTATTATGAAAAATCCCCATATTATTACTAGGATTGGCACCTGAATTCAATTCAGGGTATATCCACACCCTTAGTATTCACATGATATTATCACTTGGTGATTGCAATTCCAATTGGTTATTACCTTTTCACTTAGGTTCTCAGCCTATCATTCATTTATTCCCACACAAGGGAGAGGTAACACCTCCAACACTAGATCATGTCATTAAGTTCAACATATGGTATTCATTATCATATGTGAATTTTGAGCACAACATGTGTCTACTAATCTCTCTCCATCATAATGAGATGAAATAAGCACTTGATTGTAGCCCAAATACAAAGTTCATCCCATTCTAAGAGCAGAAATGGTAGCTCCACACATTATCCCAAAATTTCACATTTTAGATTGAATCATCCTCATCATGACTATAAACCATACATATGTTTTAATTGCACAATATTATTAAATTTCATAAAATCAAGCACCTTTCTCACTCTTGATTTTAAGCATAAATCCTATTAAGATTTCATTATTACATAACTTCTTGGTATCTTGTATATTTACAACCCATGTATTATGAGCCTTAGCCACTTCCTTGAAGTCTCTAGGGGTACAAGTACTTTTTTGGAATGATCTCATCCTTATGCATCTAGGGAGTCCCTCTCACAATCACCCATTATGACATATGAACATCAGGAAGGTGGCCAATCTCCTAAGACATGGGCCTCAAACAAACATAGTTGTTGCCTCCTGATCAGATGGTCTTGTGCATTTAGGGAACAATCAACTCCTAATCCCATCGATCTCATTTACCTTTAATACTCCCCACTTGATCTTAGGATTCACATAGGGTTGTACCCTTCCCAAGGGTTTCTTTGAGATATTAGAACTTTAACCATTTTCAAGCACATTATTTTCATATGTAATTCTTTCAACCAGATTTCCTCCATCTCTTATGATTCCCATTATTCATTTCATATCCCCTCATTTGACTCATGAAAACTTTCTCTTCTGGGATCAGTATCATACTCTCAACCACTTCCATAGTGACTTCTCCTCAT
The DNA here is from genome assembly GCA_963693085.1 of Alisma plantago-aquatica. Lineage (NCBI taxonomy): Eukaryota > Viridiplantae > Streptophyta > Magnoliopsida > Alismatales > Alismataceae > Alisma > Alisma plantago-aquatica. The sequence continues at coordinate 1,027,692,568 of OY856410.1, read as the reverse complement.
ATTCATCAGAGATGGCATACTTGGTTTCAAAAAATCGTACTCAATACATGTGCTTTCATATTTTAATCCTTAATTCTCCAACCTATAGGTGAAAGTTAAGATTACCTCAATATTTAAATTAATTCAATCCACTTACCTTTCTTGGGAAGGTCCTAACCTAGGGTTCCCTCTTGGCTCATAGGAGGAAGTTAGGCTCTCTAGACACAACATGATCCCAAGGTCTAAGGTTTTGCCTTCCACATATGTCCTTTTCCCACTCTTGGGTTTACCCAACCCAGGTGGGGACACCAACCCTAACAGTTGAACTAAGGGTTTCATATTATCATCATTTTATGCAACCTAATTATGTATTTCTTACTTTCACCTCTCCATGTTATCCTCTTTTCTCAATGGTGTTCCCTCTCTAAGGGGATCCTCTTTATAGGGAACCCTCTCTAAGGATTCTAGTCACTGTAGTGGGCATTCATACATAGGCTTTCCTTGTTAAACCCGATCATCAACTCATCCCCATGCGGTGACTTTATTCACCCCATGCTCTTAACTTACCAAATATTGATATAGGGTTTGATTTGGTTACATACATATTCATAGGTTGCTTATGTTTCTTAAAATGTTTCTCTTTAATGCCCTATTCCACATGCACATATGCATGGAAAACTGTGTCACCTAAGTGATTTACTTATATTTTTCTTATTCCTTTCCAAGCTTTGTATAGGTAGTGTTTAATATAATCACACTACTCCCATTCCCCACAACATGGTTTTGGGTTCGGGTCGGGGACTACACAATCCACAACCTACATCTTAGGGTTTCCAATCCATTGACCCAGTAGGGTTTCCTAGAAAACTCTAGCTCCATCTAGAGTTCACCCTTGTAACTCATAAAACCATTTTTCTATACTTTATTATTATTCCCATACTACATTATTATTTCCACATTACATGTATATTATTACTTCCACATTTACATGTGTGTTATTATTTCCACATTAATTGGCAGAGGATGCCTTAATTCTACTTGTTCTCAAAATCCCTAACTTCATATGAGGAGGGTTCATAATGCAAGAGGATGAGAAATGGATGAATTGAGATGAGAATAAAATCTAAAGGTACTTTGACTCGAGAAAAATCATCCAAATTTGTCCATGCAAGATGTACGGGCTTGGGAGTCCTCATAAGCCAACTAGCAGTGTAGAGGAAAAATTTTCTAGCCCCTAGGCCATGGTCCCTTCTAGACACCATCTTCTTTAGAAAATGCCCTATAATTCCCTCATATTTTTACAGATTAGTTCAATTATAAACTATTAAATATCATTTGAAAAAATTGGTGGTCTAATACCAAATGTAACAACCTCAACTTGTAAAAACCCCTAATTAAGTAAGGCCAAAAATATGAGACCCTTCGCCTAAAATTTTCCCAAGGATCCAAATTTAGCAAATAATAAATAACAGTAAACAATTTGTGTTAATTCAAATATATTGTTTACAAGGTGGTTCTCTTGAACTTACATAACTTTCTGTTATAACCTGGCTTTTCACATGAATATATATAATTGACATGCAATTATTTAAATGGAAAGGACATATTGGAAATATGTTATACCTTGTTTTAAAAGTATGGTTTATTTTGCAAAATTTATCTTTCATGCGAATTTTGTGGTTTCTACTATTTTTTGTTAATCCCATAATGGATATAGAGAAAATCAAGAGAAGAAAATACAATATTAAGAAAAAGGAAAAATATAATGGATAATAAGTAATGTACTAATGAGAATTGTATGAAATTCTATGGAAAGTGGAAATAGATGACCACTAATGGTTAGATTTTGGTTTCACATGATTTCTAAAAGGAAAAGACATCAAATTAAAGAATATAGAAAATATAAGAAAGAGAAAAGGATTGAACTAATGCTTAAAATATGCCTTATAAGAGAAATACTTGGATATTAAGAAAAGTTCCTTTTCCTTTTGGGTTTTGGTCTAAACCTAAGCATAGTTTGATAAATTCATTATAGAATTTCCCTTCAAATTTGCACGAAAAAGGAATAAAGATGTGTGATATATGGTTTTTACAAAAATCCCTAAAGTTAGAGGATTAATTTGAATATACATTAAATGTAACAATTCCTTTTCATATTGGGAGTATACCCAAACTTTATGTTCTATTGCATGGCCTGACGGTTGTTGGATTGTAATATGATGATGTCCAAATCGCCTTCCACCTCCTGCCCAAATCAGAAAGTAATAAATAGTGGCCCATTCCAATCCTCTCTCTCACTCACTTTAAACCAAAAAAACCTTTGAAACCTTTCCCAATATCTTCAAGAGACCATTTCAAGTCAAAATACCCTAAATTTTCTCTGTGTTCATGAAAGATTAAAGGTTTCCCTAAGAGTTTGTGGGGTCAGAACTCCATTGATGGTCAACTTATTAGCCAAGCATATATAAGGACTCCTAGGGTGTTTTTGAGACAAGAAGAAGGATGGAGAGACTCAGATGATCTCTAGGGATGCTTCCTTGCCCCAATCTCACCCCATACCTCCAGGGTCCTTCTCCCCTGATACCCCCTCCTCCTTGACCTAGGTCATCTTATGGTTGGCGCCCTCTTGGCCACCACTTTGCTCCTTTAAAGGGATGTGTGACTCTGGTAGGTCGGTGTTGTAAGACCCCTGACTAAGATTTCTCTCTTGATCTTGTTTTCTTAGAATAATTAGATGCTTAAAAACTTAACTTAATCTTGTGTTATGTTTTAATAACATGTGGCATGCTTATGTCTTCAATTTGGTCCCGTTTGGTTGATTTTGAGCTAGTTATGCTATATGTATTCTTGTTTTGGACCAACTTGCAGTTTACCCATGTGGAGAGTTTATGTTGCAATTTTTCACATGTTTATTATGCCTCCTATGTTTTTGGCATCAAGAGAGAGAGATAATGATTCATAGGGGCACCTTGTTGAACCTTGGTTGATGAGATGTCATCATGGTCTTGTTATAGTCAAAGTAGTTTTGAGATTGTTCTTTTAGTTGTGGCAATTGTTTGATCTTGAACCATGGTCTCTATGTTGTTGAAATGGGGAAGCGGTCGCTACCATGGTGGTTATTGCTTTTACCAATGGGGTGTGAACTAAGTGGTCACTACCTAGCTTTGGTTTTATCACCCTTTCTTACATGCATGATTTGTGTGCTTGCACGGCTGAGCTTTGGAGGGACAAGTGTCACTAGTGGCTCTAGTATATTGACACCTCATCTCCCTCACCTCTCTCCTACCCTTGGGCATTTATACCCCTTCTTTTACATGCAAGTGGCCCCTTCAGCTATCTTTTCCCTCTCCCTTCTTGCTTGGAGTTGGCCCTTGTTCTTGGTGGTGCAAGTGGAGGTGATTGAGCTTGTAGAAGGTGGTCATGTCCCCCTTGCATGTGGTGATCTAGGGTTGGAGAATCTCTTCTTTGTTGATCCTTGATTATCACTAACAGGTTTCCTAAGGGATAGACACAAAGAGGCAAAAAGCATCAAGGTAATTACATAGTGTCATCCAATTCACCTGACAGCTTATTATTACCATATTGAACCTAATTTGTGGGATCTCCACTCTTTTGGGTTGGGTTCCTACTTCCTACGAATCTAAAGGGGTTTCAATCCCATCCCCAACCTGGATTGCTCCACCAAATCCATGGTAATACCTTTAGTGAAAGGATCAGTTGTATTAACTTTGGTACTGACATAATCCACATCCATGACCCCATTAGACACTAACTCCCTTACATACTTAAGCCTAACTTGGATGTGTCTATGCTATTTTTTATTGTACTTGGAACTCTTTATCTTAGAAATATTTGTAGTGCTATCATAGTGAACTAAAATTATAGTAAGCGGATTCTTTACCATAGGTAAACTAGACATAAGTCCAAGTATCCTTTCAGCTTCCAATCCAGTTTCATCTAAAGTAGACAACTCTTCCTCAAAAGTAGACTGAGAGAATAGGGTATGTTTCTTAGACCTCCAAAAAATAGCTCCTCCTCCCAACAAGAATACATATCTTAATACACCATTACTCCTAGAGTTCATGGCAATCCAGCTTGCATCACTATATCCTGTGAGTATAGAAGGACATTTGCCATAATGCAGCCCAAGAGAACAAGTTCCCTTGAGATACCTCAAAACTCTATCAAGAGCTTCCCAATGGGTCTTGTCAGAACAACTAGTGTATCTACTTAACTTGATCATGGAAAATGTAATGTCTGTATGTGTGTAGTTCATAAGATACATCAAACTTCTAATAATTTGAGAGTATCATAATTGGGAGACTAGAACACCCGTATCATTCTTGAACAAGGTCTTGGATGAATCATATGGAGTCTTAACATGTTTGCGTGATGTGTACTCAAACCTCTCCAGTATATTCTCAACATAGTGAGACTAACAGAGAGTTATAACATCAGTAGACCTTATGATTTTAAGCCCTAAAATCTCATCAGTGACACCCATATCCTTCATATCAAATTTGCTACATAAGAATGTCTTTGTATCATTTACTACTTTCATATCAGAACCAAAAAGCAAGATTCCATCGACATATAAGCATAACAAAATGAATCCATCATTGACAATTTTGCAATAGAGACACTTATCAAATTCATTAGAAACAAAGCCAAATGATGGTATCACAAAATCAAACTTCCATGCCACTGCTTAGGGACTTGTTTCAAGCCATATAAAGACTTGACAAGTTTACACACCTTGGACTCATTCCCACGGACCACAAATCCCTTAGGTTGTTCCATATACATCTCTTCCTAAAGATCGTTGTGTAAGAACACAATCATGACATATAGAGCTGAGAAATGATAGCCAATGCTATAAGCACTCGGATTTGTAGTCATATGCGAAATAGGAGAATAGGTATCAAAATAATCTATTCTTTCCCTTTGTGTGTAACCTTTAGAAACTAACCTAGTGTTTTACTTATTAATTGTCCCATCTACATTAAGTTTCTTCTTAGAGATCCATTTGCATCCAGCTACAAAACAATCATCAGGCAAATCCACCAATTCCCAAGTTCCATTCAAGAGAATTGATTGGATTTTGTTGTTAACAACTTCTTTCAAAAACTTAGTTTTTGGAGAATCCATAGCTTGATTGAAGTCACAACATCATCCTCAATATTTTAAGTGAGAAACTCACTCCCAGAATCATTAGATGTCCTAGGTCGTTTACTTCTCCTTGGTTTAGCCATTTTTTTATAATCATTAGATTTAGAAATAGCTTAGTCTGAGTCACCCCCCACATTTGTTATCCTTTCCACGTGCTTGGGAATGGAACCTATGGTGAATGAATCCTCTTGAGATACTTCATTGGACACACCAGATTTCATGGGAAACACATCCTTAAAGAATGTAGAATCACGTAGTTCCAATTTTTATTGACATCAATGCTTGAGATATTAGATTTTACAATCAAGAATCTATAGGCATGACTTGTCTCTACATAACCCAAGAATATGGATCAACCATTTTCTCCCAATTTCTTCCTTTTGTGTTCAGGGACAAGTATCTTAGCAAGGCACCCCCACTCTCGAAGAGATTTGAGACTCAATTTTCTCCCTCTCCATAACTCAAATGGACTACTTTCTACATGTTTATGGGGAACTCAATTCAGAATATGGCATGTTGTATTCAAAGCTTCCCCCCACATGAAGTTGGGTAGACATGAAGGTTGGAGTAAAGAATTAACCATATATATAAGGGTTTGGTTTTTACGTTCTGAAATTCCATTAGACTTTGGTGAATAAGGAGTGGTAACCTCATGAACTATACCATGGAATTGACAAATTTCCAAAAACAAGTTCGAGGTGTATTCTCCTCGCCCATCAGACCATAATCGCTCAAGTACTTTACTAGTTTGAGTTTCAACTTCTTTCTTATATATTTTTGAATTTATCCAATACCTCATCTTTACTTTTAAGTAAATAGACATAAAAATATCTACTCACATTGTCATCCAAAAAAAACTTCAAGTCCACCCTTCATGCTCCTTTGACTTCTATAGAGTTGGAATCGTCCAAAGTCACAAATCAACCTTTAGAGGCATGGTAAGACACAAATAGGGACTTGTCTGTACAAATATGTACATTACCTCCAGTATCAATTATCAAATATAGTGGCTCAAAGATAGAAATAATTTTAGGTCTTGTAGACATGTACCCATCATTAAGGTTCAAGGATGCAGTCATCATGTTGACCACAGCCTCCTCAATTGTGGATGTGACAACTTTCTTTGTCTTCTTTGAAGAATAATCCTAGTTCCATTGGCCTACTTGTCCTGAAGTCCAACAAGGTTTGTTCTTCGATTTCTTCTAGATGTTAGCTTTAGGTTTAAGTAAATTGTTTGATTTCTTATCCTTGTTCCTAATAGTAGTAAAATTGACAATAACATTAACATCAGTGGGTAACTTGACAAACTTCTCTTCTAGGTGCTCTTCCTGTATGTTGATGTCCATAATGAGATCATTCATTGACATATCTCCTTTGTGATGCTTAAGAGACATGGCAAATGACTCCCAAGATTTTGGGAATTTTGTAATGATTGACATCGCAAGAAAATTCTCAGGAAGTTTCATACATGCAATCTTTAAGCTCATGCACCAAGAATTGAAAACCATGTGTTTGATAAAAAACAGACTTACCCTCAGTCATCTGAGACTTTAGAAATTTTGAAACACAATAATTTTCCGTTCCCTAATGTTTAGTATTATATTTCTTTTCTAACGCCTCGAAAGAACCTTGGATGTAGTAACAGGTGTCTTTTAGTATGAATCCTACAATTTGTTGTTTGACACACAAAAAAATCAACCCTCAGTAGGTCTTTCTTTCATATTGTAGTTAAATTTACATTATCATGATCAATTTCATCATGTTTGGTTTCACACTCTTTAAATATTGATCATACCCTACCATGTTTGGCCAAATTTGTATTGTACTTTACCAATGAGAAAAAATGATTCCACTAATCTTTTCAATCATACTAAGACGTATCAATTTTTATGTCAGAACCTTGAGCAGCCATAATTAACTAATGATAAATTATAAATTCTTTAAGAATGTTGTTGACTTTGATTTACATCATTGCATGCAATAGCTACATGTGCAAATTAATTAACAGGTTAGGCTGATCCTTATAAGAAAACATAGAATAAACCAATACACGAGAATAGAAAGACAAAAGTTACAAACACAGACCAAATTGTTTGTTGAAAAATGAACATGTTAATAAAAGAATTTACCGGCCTACAATCCTTTTGGATGCTCGTCGTTCTTCTAGATGACCTGGTCATGAACCTACTGAAGAAAATGATTGGCTCGCATCATCGATGAACGACAAGTGAATGACAAGATGCACTATCAGTGCAGCTCAGTGACCACAGGAACCACCGCCTTACATATCGTGTCTCAGAAGGGAGAAAGGAAGAACTTGCTTCATATAGGAGAAGAACTCCACACAACAACTTAGAACTAGTGGTTGAAGACTCCACTTTAGGGTTTGCAAAACATGTATTCGAATGGATGACAGTTGATGTTCGTGAGATGTGTTTAACACTAATTACCGAAGGCTTATTTGTAGCCTTATACACACTAAAATCATATTTTCATTAAGAGACAATTACTCAAACCATCTTGTACACATTTTAGAAAAATCTGCAAGGAAAAAACTTTCCAATTAGGAATAATAAGCTTGTTTTAGAATGGAATAATTAATTAAATTAATAATTGATTATGTAGGTGTACCTTGTGAAGAATAAGATGGAAAACAATTTTGACAAGCCTGTGCTTGGCCCGGCCCGGCCCGACCATGTGTGGCGTGCCCCACACGTGTCTGTGTATGTTGTGGTCACTATACCCACCAAGGAGGTGTGCATACTATCCCCTAGGACCCTTTGGACACTAGTTTCACATGTGATCGTATATATAAGGAGCAAAAAAGTTCTAGGAGTGAGAAATGTAGGACTGACCTCTTCCCATTTGCATAAGCCAGCACACTACCTTTTTGATCCATGTAAATGTACCCTACATTAGACTTAACCCATGCTATATAAATGGTTTTGGCAGACATATAACAAATGAAAGATCTAGCCAAAGATGACAATATTCAAGAAAAGATAATATGTTTTGGATTAGAGATTGTCTCAGGAAGTTATCTGAGATAAGAGGTAAGCCATGCATGCATTTCGTAATGCTTCATCTTCATTATTAACTTAATTTTTCTCCTTCTATGTTATGCAATCCCCCCTCTACCGTACCATCACTAACTAATCTTTGTATCGGCATCCTCTTCTCTCAAATTCCCCAATGCACCTTTCCAACCCCCTTTCATATCTCATCCCTTCATACAGTATTATGTCCAAATCACATGCCAAAATACATAGGAGGCAAAAAAATGGTCACCAGGTCCTAATTATGGGGTTAGATTCAGCGAATATAGTGATACTGATGCAAATCCAAAGAGCATTAGCATGGATATGAGCTCAAGAAGTTGTTTTGATTCATATGAGGTTTGTTGTGGTTTTTCTCCATTATAAACTAATTTCCTACTTGCTCTCCATACTATTAAAGCTATCATTTTTCTAACTGCTCATCCAAGTGAGGAAGATCTTTCTACTTCTCTCTCATGCTATGACAGATATATCATGTTTCTATGTTCAGATTTTAACCACTTGACCATTCCAATTCTTGTGTTGCATGTGCTCAAAGAGGAAATAATATAATGATCATTTGATCCATGAATCAAGATGTGGTGTCTATCTGCCATAAGATTTACCAAATATTTTTGTTTTTTCATGGATTTGTTTTAGTTTCTTTGGCTATATGTAGTGTTTTTTTCCTTGATTGTGTTCACATGTATCCCATTTTCCACACTATAAATTTATAAGGAGAAAATGATTAAGAATAAGATACATCATTCTTCTTTACTGTGCTACATTATACTCGAATTTGTCACTTTGTTGAAAAATGAAGAACAATTATAAAGAATATAATAATCCTTTATAGTTGTTTTCCCTCATATAATTTATTTGTAATAACATTTTTATAATTATGTTAAACATGTTCTCGTTCTTAGTTCCTATTTGATTCTTTCCACATATTTGTTTTTTTCTCTATTTATGACTTATTTGAGTATATATTAATTCAAGAAGATTTGAAATATATCTAGCTATTTCATTGTTTTTTTTATTTCTTTAACTAAATGTTTTTCCTTTTTTCCTAGATTTCATTAACATGTATCCATTACACTCTAACTCTATTTATTTACACCAATTCCTCAAAAAAAATATTTATTTACACCAAAAGAATGAGTCTATATTAGTTAATCATGGTATGAGATGCTTACGTGAGTTAATGTATAAACCTTCTACATATGTTGTTATATGAGTGTGTTTCATAAGTTTTACTACTTTCTTCTGATCGGGTTCTTGCCAATTTTTTCCTAACTAACTTGGATTTTAGTAGGATTTCCACTTATAAAATTAATTTCTTGGTATTTATTTGACTGGATATTTGCTCAATTGTAAGTAAAATATATTTTACCCTTATTCAATGGTCATACTGACTAATCTATTAGTCTATAATTAGTTTATAGTGTGAAGGTCTAATATGTTGACAGCTATATGTGTGTCTTCAGGAAAACAAATACTACGTACAAAATAATTCTCAAATCAATTGTTAGGTCTTCTCTGATATATTCAATAGGGTTAGATGAATTGAATCTTATTCATTCAACCGACTCATGATTGAAATATTATTTCATATTCTCAAGGGTAAATACTATCCACCTAATAACTAAATATAATAATTCTTTTAATTATTTTTTCCATATTTTTTTTAAAATTACATCAGAAACATTATGATGGCAAGTTGTTGTTGATATAGTAAGCCTAGAGAGCCAACCATATGATGATTGCAATGAGGCATATGATACTTGATTTAATAATAATAAGGCAATTTTCGTCTATATGTTTTAACTATTTTGAGATAATAGTATAACATGTTAGATGTTTAGAGAGTGACAATACTCAATGACGTAAGTCTTCAAGTACATGACTTGAACAATGAGATCATACGAATGTGAAGAGTATGTACATTCTCACTATCGTCCCTAGTCAGTTGTTATTGTGGATATAACCATAGACATTAATAACATAAAAGACTAGAGTGTGCGTTCGTTGATGACAAAATCTCATCAGTCATGATATATGATATCAAACCAAGCACATAGATACATGTTAGAGAACAGTGTATCAGACAGACCCACCGTAAGAGTGATGCATGGAAACCACAATTGGTTAGTCAGGATCATATCTTATAGTATATTGGTGGTTATTGTCGTTCTTAGTCCTAAAATCACTACACAGATCACATGTGAATGGGTACACTTTGACATCATCAAATGAAGTCCTAAAACATGGATTGTTATAACGGTGATGATTGGGTGACTTTGACCATGGGGACTTGATTGTGAGTGATAGATATGGAATTTGTCCCTCCTAAGGGAGTGTGATATCCTGGCCACTTGAGGAGTGAGACTGAGAAATGCATGGCCATGCACATGTAAGTCAATATATGATATTGAGCTTACATATATCTCTGAATCAAGAAACATGGATTGAACATTTGTAAAGGATGACAAGTCCATGTCTCGAGTTCAATTCGGATTTCAGCAAAAAAGGTATTATACATTCACTGTAACACCAATAACATATTATAGGTTGAAAGTTGTTCTCCAACTTTCCTCTTCACTTGGGTAGCACTGATGTGTGACTAGGCACCACTCTTTGCTTGTGATGTCATAAGTTAGTTATGGACAGTCACTGCCAACGTGAAATGGAACCTATAGGGTCACACACATAGGATTAACCTGGAAGAGGATTTTATTCATGAATGATGTTTAGATTGATTACTATAAAGGGGTTAGGTACTCAATTAAACATTCAATCAATAGACTTGACTCAGAATCATCAAGTTCAAGTGTTGAACCAATTGATTAGAGTGTCAGATTGATTGAGGACTGCATTGACTAAGTTCTTCACAACATGGACCACCAACTGATTGGTTCACTAGGTGAACCGATCGGCTCATGGTCAGTGATATGACCGGTTCACTCTAGTAAACCGATCAGTTCACATGGACCAATCGAGCATGTGTTGGGCTTCCCGATTCATTAGAAAAGATCCTCTTTTCACTTTTTCAATTCAATTGGGACAAGAATTAATCTTTGTATTAATTAGAAACGAATAAGGAAAGTCAATTGTGGGCAAGTCTGGGAAGTGAAACGACCGGTACACTATGTGAACTGATCGTCTCACCTGCCCAAATGACTGGTTCAGTTATGAACAGATCGACTCACCTTCCCAAATGACTGGTTTAGTTATACAATGACTGGTTCGCATGCCGTAGTACAATCAATTCGTGGAAAATCTAGACCCTTCTACTCCCGCACAGACTGGGAACCCTGACCTTGCCCTCTACTATAAATAGAGGGGTACAGGGGCTTCTCAGAATAGGCAACTTAGAACATCAGTTGCTCTGCAAAGTTGTTGTCCTCTCTGGTTTTGGTGATCTAGAGAGCCCAAGCAAGTTCTACCCGTCCAAGGAAGAATAGTGAGGGAAAGACAACTATAGAAAAGTGACTGGTGGTGAGAGAGAGAGTGTTGGTGACTATTACATCGACAGAAGGGGACAACTCCATATAGCCTGTCCTTCAAGATGACTAGAGTTCTTGGTGGTCCGTTTGGACTATCTATAGAGGCGGGAGATTTCTACCGCTCAGGAGGAGGACTGTCAACCGTAGTCTGGGTCAAGACCAGGAGCTGCACAGACGTCGTCGAAGACTAGGTGGTTGAAGACCGCATGAGCTACGAGGTATTGTCACTGAGAAAACCTCAAGACTAGGTATATCTCACTACACCATCTTTCATATTGTATAGTTGTTGTTGCAATCTGTTGATTATGGGTTTGTGGTTAGATAAAAATTTTGTTTCCGTTGCCTATTTTGCCCCACAAAACCCAAAAGTGGCATCAGAGCCACGTCAACATACTATGTTTTAGGATTAATCGATATGATCAGATTTTGGTTTTTTTTACCATTTATTTATTACATGTGATGCAAATATTTTAACTGGCTAATATTCATATCCAATTAAACATCATGATCCCTATATACATATATGATATGGTATATATATGCAATCAATATGTGTCACCCTAAAAATGGTTTTGATGGTGGATGTGTAGCATGGTTATGGCCTATAAACCCCTATGTGTTTGCTTGGTTGGTTGTGGTTGTTTGTATCTCGTTCTGTGTACCGAGTCCTTTCTTCTATTCCAGATGTAACTCGAGATAAATTGAGCCTTCTCTTCTACCTTTTCTCTACCAGAATGTAAATCGGGGTTTCCCAAAGAGATAAGTAAAACTAGGACAGTTTTATTTCATGTTATGTTGAAGAATGATGGGTGCCCAAATGAGTGATTGGAGGACCGAGACAACTGACTGATGGTGTGAGATGAGCAGCTGCTGGCCTGACGTGGAGCACAACAACCTGACAAACCAACCATCTGGAGGAGCCAAACGATTGGCCGGTGACAATCAACTGACCGACCAAGAGGCTAGCCAATTAGTCATAGGATGAGCTGATCAAGCTGGAACGGTCCAAGCACATATCTTCAACAACTATAGTTTGCTTCATATGATGTAGACCTAGATGATTGTAATTCCTTGTGGCTCAAGGAATTACAATAGGATGGCCATAATCATTGCTTTGTCACTGTGCATGTTTTCTTATGGGGTATAGCATGTATGTGATACATAATGTATATGGTGATTGGATATCTATATGTATATAAATGCAAAACCCCTCAATATAATATTAAGCCTTAGATGCTTTTCATATGAAGCACACATGAAAAGCTTGATTGACAAGTGTGGGCATCCCAAGGGTGGTGTGTTGTCTATCTCGTGGAAGTGTGATGGTAGTTGGTTGGGCCCTCCAAGTGGGGTGCACTCCTATCGTGTAGTCTTTTGGGTCAGACTTAACTAAGTATTCTTAATGAGATTAAGCACTTAGAGGCATGCATATGACGACGGAAAAGAGTTGTGCATATACTCTATCTAAGAATTGCATAAGATGCAATTGGTAATGTTACCTACCTTAATAATGGATTATGGACGTTGGCATTGGCTGGGTAATAACACAATTGTTTTGGATCTTGGCTCACTAGAAGATTGTACGGTACAATCTTTATGTAATGACCCCACCTCCCGGTAACCCCCAATTAAGGGCGACCAAGAGATCCGAGCCATTATCCCCATTAATAGGATCCAAGGTTCGACAAATAATCAATAATAATTATCAAAATTTACCAACTAAACTGAAAACTGGTATAAAATAAAACCTTGCATACCTTTTTAAAACTTTGGTAAGCTACTCTATCCACAACCTGGATTCATTCTATCTAATCCTCCTTGCACTTTATTTCTTATTTCCACAATGTGTCACTTTACTATTTGTTCTTTCAATCATTGTACCTAAAACGCCGACAAACAAAACATCGGTCAGCATATAGGAATATGCCGGTATGTGGGAACAACCAAAATTTCACAAATATGGCGAACAATTTAATTATCACAATCAGGGTAATTAGCAAACCAATTTACATTTTCAATGTGTCATTCTCCACCGCTTTTTCCCTAACCTTGGAATACCCCTCTAGGGTTTCTCTTTTGCCATTGACTTAAGGCCACCTTCTCAATCCTGAGCTTGGTGCCTGGGGGTCACCTCTCATGGTGCCCCATAGTCATGAAACATAGACCACCTTCTCATTCCTGAGCTTGGTGTCTGGGGTGACCTCTCATGGTACCCATTGCTCTACCCTCTTGGACCTGACCTTTATGGCATCTTCCATCAGGGTGACATGTATGTGTGATAATACACATGTATTTATAATTGTGATAAATGCAGTATGAACATCCAAACTGTTTAGTTTCAATCAATGAGATTAACCATTCAGAAAACCTCCAGGTAAAGTAATGTGATTAATCATAATTAACCACATACTTGTTAGAATGATTTGAGATAGAATAATCCAATCAATCAAGACATCCAATCAAGCAAGTACAAGAATCCTAAAATCACATCTAATTCCTTTTTATCAAAATCTATCCAAACCATCTGGCTACTTAAGGTTTCTATTCCTTTTTAGGGTTTCTTCCTCTTTTTAGGGTTTACTTTGCATTTAGGATTTTACTTCATTTTACTCTTTTAAACCCTAATTTTCTCATCTATCCTTCACGAAAGTTATTAAGGTTACCTTTTAATAACACATAACCTTAAGTTCATATTAAAGCACAATTAATCATCAATTAATTCCATTAAGCCTCTTTTTCATTAAAGCTACCATTTTTATCCTTTTAATCCATGACAAAGTCATTATGCTCATTTATCCTCAATTCGTAGTTCATTATAGTCTAATTCACATATGAACGTTATTTATCATTAATTGTACTAGAAAAACCCTAATTATCGTATTAAGGATATTTATCCAAAATTAGGAACTTTTATACTCGAAATAGCTTAGAATCATCATATCTTACCTTTATTCACGATTTTGAATAATTAAAGCCATTAAAAGTCGCATTTACCAATATTAGGGTTTCAAGGCCCATTCAAGTATATCCATGCACATGAAACTCTAAATTAAACCAATTACATGCAAAGTTCATCCTTTTTGTTCCTAATGTTCCTTTTTTATCATTAACAAGTTAATACCAATTTTAATCATCCATTAAACCCTAATAAATATAATAACCATCTCAAAATAGGGTTTCCTAATCTTTTATTCATTAAAGTTGATAATTTACACTACTTTTCGAATTGCAGGAGGAATTAGCTTCTAATTTTTATTGGATTCCTCTCATTTTTCTAAGCAATTTTCATATTTTATGCATATCCATCCGAGCTACTATTAAGGAGATATGATTTTTATAAGAAATACCTTTGTGGACCAACCGGAAGATGCCACGTCATCTCATGCATGCAACACAGCCTGTGTTTGAGTTTATAACCAAATTACTAGTATACCCTTAGTACGGCTACTCGTTTCTTTGTATCTTGGAGGGTAGAAATGTCTAGTGCTGCTGGTTCTTCTTCAACCTTGTGAAGTGTTGGTTTTCTCCGACGTGTAGTACTCCACGAGGTCGCCTTCGACCACCTCGAAGCTTGAAACTGGCCAGAAACTAGCACCCTGCCTCCGCCACCCCCCGCCGCTCTCAACCAGGCCCCACACCACGGCCAAGCCAGCCCGTGTCATGAGTGCCAAGCCCCTGATCTGTAGCAAGGTTTCAAATCTCTTGCGGGTATTGCGAAAGGGATAGAGTAAGAAGATGATGGCAGAGTTTCCTTAGGTCAAAGTGGAAGCACCATGCCCCATTTCAACTCCCTTCACGACTCCCTGCTACTCCTGAGGTAGAGCTTCTCTAAGGTTAGGGTGTTTGGACGAAAATGTGGAAGAAGAGGAGAGAAAGAGGTGTGGGATCCTCTGGACTCGACCCAAGGTCTTACCCCTTTATATAGGGGAGGGTAACAACGCCCCAGACTGCTTGCCCACAAAGCAACCGAATCATTTTCCAACTTGGAACCTTATTTCTTCATGAAGAAGAAATCTTCTCTCTTTTCATTATCTCTTTAAATATACTTTGTTCTTTGGATATTAGGAATTCGAAATTCCTCTTACTTATTCTCTTTATTGCTTGACTTTTAACCCATTGGCACGAAATTCTATTTTCATTTAGTAGAAAATACTTCCTTTTAGAAATGCCACCAAGAAAATTAATAATGTATCACATTATCCTCTTATTTTGCAATTTTGGTATTTTCTCTTTCTTTCTGCTCCATTGGGGCTCCTTGGACCCCAAGAAACTCTAATATTTCGAAATTTCTTTTTAAGGATACTTATTATTCTTCTAGATGCATCTATTTCCATTATTTTTCCATCATCTTGTTTATCTCTTATTAAAATATCTCTTTTTGAGGATTTCTCTTTATCTTTCTTTTTGTTTTCCTTATTGGCATTCCTTTTAACATTAGGAATCCTTGGGATACGAAATTCCACCAAGGATAACTCAATTATACCTCTTTTCACTTATTTCCCACATTTTACCATTGTTTTCAATTACTTTCTTAATAAAGAAATATTGAATTGATCTTTTGTTTTCTTATTACATTTTCTTTGCAACTTTGGACTCCTTGGAACCCAAGGAACCCAAGAGGCACCAAATCCAACTTTGGATCATATTCTTTTGCCTTCTAGAGATTTCCACATTTTTCTTTTCTCCATTTTTTTATTTACTAAAAAAGGAGTTTCTTTTTTCTTTTTCTTATTATTGGGCTCAATAGCCAATAAAGCCCACAAATAAATCGACAAGGCTATTTTAAATGAAATTCATGCATTCAATCAAAAGACATCATTATTTGTTCATTTATCTTCATTATGAGAAATTACATTTCTCTCCAAATGAACCAAAAAATTGGGGTTGTAACATCCTTCCCCTCTTATAAGAATTTTGTCCTCAAAATTCCATCAAGCAAACAAACAAACAGGTTAAGCCTTTCCTATGTCCATCATGGCTCCCATGTGGCCTTACCCCTTTCCATGGTGCTTCCCAAGAACCTCATATTCTTCCATCTGAGTTCTTTCTTACCTTGGTATATCGTACCCTCATAGGTGACTCAGGACATTTTAGCTTCTTATAAAGCTGAATAGGTTCAAGGCTCAACACATGGCTTGGGTACCTCACATAGTGCCCTAGACCAGACATATGGAACTCATCACACATTACTTATCCTGAAGGGAAAGGTTGAACATAACCTTCTCCACCAATCCATCTCAAATGGACTCATATATTGGGGACTCAGCTTTCTCAGTTGTAGCTTAGAGGGGTCAAATTTTATCATCACATACTCTCCTACAGTGAACTGCATGTCAGTTTGCTTTGCATCAGCTCACAACTTAGGTCACCTCTGGGCTCTCTCTCAACCATTGCACGATCAAAGCGACTTCATCTGCACACACTATGGTTCTATTCTGACCTTCACGAGGCTTCCTTCACCAACATCATCTTAATGAAGTGGTGACTGACACAACCTCCTTCACAGAGCTTCTTTACATCCCGATACTGGCTAAGGTGGTTAACATCACATCTTATGAAAGACAAGAACTGTCTCCATGTATCACCCTGAATGAGCACGCATGCTCTCATCAGACCCTCTAGTCTGGATCATACTAACCATTAGTTTAGGGTGATAAATAGTACTAGCATCGATTTCTTCATGTATCCACCTCCACCTTATATAAGTGAGCCTTTAGGTTATACTCAAAAACTTTTGAACTTGCATCATGTTGTAGTTGAACCATCTCTCTCAATTATAAGTAGTTCAAGTCGATCTGTCCCTTGACAGTACTCTTTCTTTCTCTTGTCATCTAGGTAAGGTGAGCTACAATAACCCATATTGGATCTTGACCTTCCTTGGTCTAGGGGAGACTTACCACCACATCCATAGTGATGAACTCCAATTCCCTCTCGAAGACTCTTTAACCAGTGTAACAATACACTGGGTTATGGGTGTTTGTCCTTCACCTCCTAGCTTGCATGGCGACAAGCCACGTGCAACATCATCTTAAGCATTCCATTTACTAATGCAACTTACTACGTAGTAGTACCATAGTGTATAGAAATCTCATGATCTCTTGTATGTCATGATTCCTCAAGATCGATTCCTCCAAAACCCTAAACCACTCTAATTGGGGTTTCATCTCATTTTTCTCCAGAGAAGTGTATTTGAGGCTCTACAATCATCCTTTTCTTGCATCAAGGCCAAGGCTAGCTAACCAAACAACTACTAACTTGTTCAATGTTAGTGTTAGCCAAACATATCTCATAAGCTTAGGGTTGACCTAACAACCTCTTCTAGCCTCCAGCTAAACTAGGCAGCTATATCCCATCCAGAGCATCCATTACCACTTCACATCCTTAGGTGTTAGGTAAAGTTGAAGACATACACCTCCATGTATTCCACTTATTATCTCATATCATCTCTAAGTCTATCTTCATCAAGAAAACTCTAAGCTTATTCTCTTAGTTTGGAACTCAACCTTCAGGACTCATAACTCATGATAAAAGCATCCTCATAAGATGACTACCTTATTTCTATTAGTTTTGGTAAATCATCCATGTATCGTTCACTCCTCAAGGGTATGTTATCATCTCTATCCTCATACCTCATAGCAACGTTCCAACTCACATCATCCTTATTCCTGGTGTATGGCATGTGTACTGTCCTATCTCTCACTCCCATAATAAGAGGAAATAAAAATTTGGCGGTCATCCAAACACAGAGTTCTTCCTATTCCAAGAGTAGAGATGGTACATCCCACCTTGCCAGTACACCTTTAAATCTAAGTTGAAACATGCCACATATGTCTCTACATCACAAACATCCCAATATCAAAGTTACTTCCTATTGAAAATTGGTCTCGAACCTACTTGGGTGCACACACATCCCTTGGTCATCTCCTCTAGATCTATAGGGTACCAGCACTTTTGGGGTCATCCCTCTTCCCTTATGCATCCAAAGAGTGCCCTACTCATCTACCCTTTAGGTCCCATGAGCTCATGAAGTTATCAATCTCCTAACCCATGGCCCTCAGACAATGATAGTAGTTACCTCCCGACCCTATGGTCATGTGCAACTAGGGAATTAGGCAACTCCTACTTACATCGGTCTTATCCGTACCTGACCCTAGGATAGATTTAGGATTCTATTATAGTACATGTCCAACTTAGAACCTTACCCAAGTCTCCATCATCTCTTTATTGCTTTAATGGTCTGTCTTTCATCCTTTCATAGGGGTCATGGTGACATGCCTCCCTTGGTTAGGCCCCATACTGGTTACTTCAATGGTAACTCACCCACATGCACTTAGAGATGGTTATCTGTGGGTCTATAGGTTCATTCTCTTACTATTTACTTACTATTTATCTTCTCAAGATCCTATGATACCTCTCTAGGTTACCTCAAAGTCAACAAAACTGGTATACACCCTTCAAAGGGTCCCTCTCCTAACATGGGAGGAAACTTCATCTCTTGATAACAAAGGTCACAAACATCCTTATGTTTAGGTTCTACATCCACATGAGCATGCTTAGCCCTAGAAAGCTACTAAGGCACAAGAAGACACCTACAAAACCATGCTAGGTCACACTTGTTCTCATCCTCAACATTAGACCAACATAGTTGTGAGGGGTTCATCAAACATACCTTTAAACTTAAGGGGTTCCCTATCCTCTAACCATGAGGAGTAACATGCTCGAATCTATAGAAACTCAAATCTCATCATGAGCATCATGTACACCACTTCCCCTCTTAGTCCTAAGAACCCTAGGTTCATTTCTTTCTGCCACAATTGTCCAACTACATGCTCAACCTTTTCCCACGAACCAAGCATGTCCAAGGTATGTCATGTGCTTCCCATGATCCTTTTATTCGAGCAACACTTTAGATTTGAGTCCTCCTCAAAGACAGTCAATAGGGTACAAGGCCTCACAACCTGTTACTAAACCTCTTCATGGTTAAAGGAACTCTTCTACTCATCTGTACCATAGGTACGGAGGTACCAGCAGTCTCATCCTCTCTCTAGGGTTTGGTTCCTCTAAAGGCAACCGAGATATCGTCAGCATGAGGCAGCCTCTACTATCCACTTAGGTCGCATCATCCCCACTTTTCCTCATATCTCAGTGTCTAGGCTTCCAACCTTCTTGCTTGGGTCCTGCTCTCTTGAGAGAGAGAGAGATCTAACTCCACAACCAGCCTTATACTAAAGGTCCTCTCTCCATGAAGATGGATCAAGCTCACAACCAAACCTCTACATGAAGAAGCCTATGTTCAAACTTATGTTTTCTCAAGGTTATCCTAGGCCTTTATGCTTATCTCATCATCTATCCAACATAATCCCTTGGCCAGGGTTTCAACCTACTGCTCGCACTACTGATGTACTATGGGTGCATACCATGCCATGCTCATATAAGCTCATGGGGTTTCCATAGGTTCTTCTCTAACCTCATGAATGAAAGAGCTATCCTTCTCTCTACCATGCACGACCTTTTCCAGGATTGGGTCGCCAAAGGCATTAGGTTATCCAACCTCTAATGGCTCATATGGGCATCCCAAAGTAGGTCTATACAAACACCTGGTCTACTATGACATCTAACTCATCATGTCATCTCTATCTCTAACCTTCACTTAGGATTAGGGTTAACATCATCCTTAGAGGATGTGCCAGGTCTTTATTTGTAATGGAGATCTCAACCTCCAAGACTAACTCTCTTTACTTATCCTCCTGACAATAAGGTCTAGCCTTAGATCTCTACTGAGGGCATGACAACTTATGTCATACGACCTAAGCATGTACCTATTCTTTTATGCTTAATCTATTAATCTTATGTTCATGACATCTTATTTACATGCTTTCTATTAGTTTGGTGGAGGATTCCTTAAACCTTATCAACATTACCCATACCTCAAGAGGGTGAGGAAAAGAGAGAAAACCCTAATCCTTAAGGTCCTTAACAACATTTGAGTTGAGAAGCACTACTACAGAAACAGCCTTTGGCGTCGGTCGTTTAACCCCATTTGGCGTCGGTTTCCGACCGACGCCTATGTGGGTTCCGCTAAAGGTCGAACACTTCGGCGTCAGTTTTTTAACCGACGCCTATTTAATCTATAGGCGTCGGTCGTTTAGTAGATAACCGACACCAAAAGGGTTCGCGCCACAGAAAACAACGTCATCTAGGGCACTTTCTGTGTCGGTTATTTACTAAACAACCGACGCCTATATGGAATATAGCGTCAGTCTTTTAGTAGATAACTGACGCATAAAGTGCCCTAGATGACGCCATTTTCTGTGGCGCGAACACTTTTGGCGTCGGTTATATACCAAAAGACCGACGCCTATAGATTAAATAGGCGTCGGTTTGATACGAATATCCGACGCCATTTCCAGGACTGCTTTGGCCACATCAGGCGTCGGTTTTTTGAAAAAAACTGACGTTGTAGGTCTTTGCTGACGGTTTTCTATAAATAACCGACGCCTATTTCTATTTTTTTTTTCATATCAGTTTGCAGGCCTGCTGTGGCTGGTCAGCTGGATGAGAACCTGCAGTTCAGTTTTCTGAACTGCAGGTTTACGACATCCATTGATATCAGCCTACAAACAGGCCGCAAACCTGCAAAAGTCACAAGAAAAATTTCACACAAGTACATACATTCAGACATCAATTCAATTCTCACATTCACACATATAGAAACATTCAAATACATGTATTAACATTCAGAAATATTCATTTACAAAGTATCATTCATTATCTCTATCAACATCCCAATTATATCTTACAGTTGCCACTGCTTGTATGGCTTTTGCCCATTCTTCTCTTACTTCATTTAATGCTTCCATCGTATATGGAGCATGTATATTTTTTAAGCGTTTACCTATAGTGTGGTCAGTTTTAAACACCTACAAAGAGAATGATGTATATATATAAGTAATAATATAAAAATAAGATTGATATATTTCATACTAACTAATGAGACTATATATAATACCTCATGTATGGTATCGATGTCCAATGCGGCATGTTTGATAATCATCTGCATAAATCGCATCACATAGTATGCGCATGCCCAGCCATTGTCTTGTGTAGCACACTATAAATTGAAACATACAAAATAATACAACTAAGCACAATTCACATCAATAATATATATATTCAAGTCGGGAACTTACTTGTACGTTCTGCCAATTTATTGGCTGGTTCTTTTTCCTTGGGACCGTTCCTCCAGCCTTTTTGAATGCATCTAAACCCCTACATGTTAATATAACACAATAAATTGCATAAGTAAATAGTAATGTAATAAAAGATGTTAACGGATATAAAAATGAAATATTTCTCACCGGAATAATGGCATTCTCATTACGTGTCCAATTTTAGTGTTCAATGTACTCCCCACAGGATCTAGATAATAAACAGTGAATTTCCCGGGGACAATAACTAGTAACTCCCAATGTCTACCGCTAGAGGTAAGAAGTTAACAATTAATAACTCAAAATGCAAAATAAAAATGGAATTTTCTTAAGTCCAAATTATAAATAAAGTAAACTTACTTGACATTGAATGGAGCTATTATTATCGTCTTCTTTTGCTGACCAAAAATTGTAAAAGCATCTATACAGTATTGTTGAACATTATCAGGGTCTTTAGCTACCAAACTAATCAATGATGGAATCAAAAATCCCACATGATCAAATGCAAATTGTTTGCAATGATCTTCGACTAAGTAGTTGCAAAACATATAGGCGTATGCATTAATATATAAGAAACCAGATCACCGGATCTTACACAAGGTATATGAATGTATAAACAAGATCTCACCTTATCCATGTCTCTATCATTGATGTATTCAGCCAATCATACATAAACAACTCAATAATATCTTGTATAAATAAAGAGCTATCGTATGATTGACCTGCATAATCTGCATCTAAAGAAACTATTATAGGGCAATGTATATTATGTGCCTGTAGCCAACATGCCATTCCCCTACAAGTAGGACCTAACGGGTATGTGAGGTCAGTTGGAACCCAAGTTGGTAATGCGGGAAGTGGAGGTGGAGGCCTAGGTGCTCCTGGTGTCTTCTTTTTAACCTGTATATATAATTTCAGATCATTTGACATCATATATACACATTAACAGTCTAAATCAATGTAAATTTATCTTACAATTTCAGTCGTGTAGACGACATCTGCTTTGGGCCACAATATGACCCCGCCTTCTGCCTCACCAAGTGTATCAATATATGGGTGGGCATATGGCAACGCAACTTCCCTCCAATCAGGTAATCCATGTAGCGGGCTCACATGAATGTAGCCCTGCGGCATTGGAGTCCCATGAAACATTGCCCCAGGAAGGGACCGGTAAGCCTGCGCCTCTGCAACAACATAGTCTTGCATTCTTAAGCGGCATGGCTTCAATGCCTACAAATTTACGTAAAGAATGTTATACAATACATATATACATATAATCTTGAAAATATATCATCTTGAAAAGACTAGCTACAATGTCATAAACAATACTTACAGCAGACATACTAGGCGATGGGTCTCCAGGATTACTCGCAGTCTGTGCATCAGGAGAAGAGTGGGTCGCCATAGGCTGATTGGAAGCCTGAGAAGCCTGCCACCATAGCAATTCTTCCTTGACCTTCTTAGCAACTACATCGTTGACCTTCTTAGCAACTAAATCCTCAACTCTCTTATTCTCCTATACATGGATAAAAGAAACAGTAGCTTCTTATTATTGAATTTCCTTTTGCAGTAACATTCTAAAAAAAGAATAGGTTACCTCTTCTTGAGAAAGTCCCGCTCTGGGTTTGCACTGGGATGGCCCAAAGAATGCTTTGATGCCAACACCAACGCCTACACCTCAAACACGTCCAGGATGCTCTGGGTTACCCAGAGCAACTGTCAATTCATCCCTTGTGCCCTGAGGGATGAACGTGCCTTGTTTCCTCTGCTCGTGCAGCTCCCGCTAATCACCATAAACAGAAATTGGTAAGTTAACACCACAAATAATCAATATTCAAACGATTTCTCTAAGAGTTGTATTTTACCATTTTTGCAGCCGCCTCAGCAGTTACAGGCTTCTTTATTTCACCCTTCTTGTTTTGCCTGCCAGCTATCCAGATATCATGGCGAGGCATGGGTGTGGCAGACTCTTGAGTAGGAGAGACTCCTGAGTAGCCGCAGACTCCGCCTGTAGTCTTTGGCGAACGCTTGCATAGCCTTTTGGACCCATAGTGTGGTCATGCACATTCAGTGCACGCCTTGCTTTTTGTGCGTCACTGAGGGCCTAGTTAGTATGCACATTAATGATTTGGTTAGTAGCACTAAATGTTAATCTTGAATAGGTGAATACAATGTATATTAATTAAATTGGGAGTGACGCCTAATACCTTGAATTCTTCAGATTTTCTTGAAGCAACAAAATTGTCCCAATCTTCTTTGTCCAAGAAGTTCCATTGTTCAAGGGCTGACTTCTTCTTCTTATCACCCTCTTTTATGTATTCTCTGTTCAGATTTGTCCTATAATTCCTAAGCATCTTTCCAACGCATTGCATCACACTTTTACGATGCAACTTCTCATCCAATGCAAACAGATTCTATAAAATAGAAATGTTATTAACTAGTATCCAAAATAGAATTGCAAATAATAGAATTTGTAATCTACAAAATAGAATTGCAAATAATAATAACTCACGCATAAATCCTTCCATATCAAGTCTTTTTTCCCTTGAGGAACTTTATGCCAATTATCATACTTAACACCACAATGGCTCCGAGTGGTACACCCAAGATAGTTTACAAAATTATTGCGGTTCACTCCAATTGCATTTCCTCCATTCTCAAACTCCACCACCAATTTGGATCCACTACCACTTAGCGCTAATAACTTCTTCAACAGAGTGATGCCCCTTTTCTTGTTAAGTGTTTGGTGTTGCGCATCAAGTTGCTCCAGTTCTTCAGTGGGTACAGGTACATCATCAACCTAAAATTTGACAAAAATAAACACACTAAATTAGCCCAATATAGAAATATAGGATATATGACATAACTAGAAGATAATGAATTTTATAGAAATACAGGATATGTTTTTAGAACTTACATTGGTATCCTCGCCATGCTCGTCATGGACAGCATGCTCATCATGGACTTCATGCTCATCATGGACATCATGCTCATCATGGTCAGCCATCTGAAAATGTCATTAAAAAGGCAAACATTTAGCATTTGTATTAACTAGAAAAAGGCAAACATTTAGCATTTGTATTAACTAGAAAAAGGCAAACATTTAGCATTTGTATAAACATACATGTCTCTAAAATTGTGATCTTTTATCAATTAACAATCCTTCATTGTGATCTCCGCGCACATATAAGTCATCATTAGCTTCAATATTTTGTGGAGTTGGCAACCCAACTGAGAATGGACTGGAGTCATCATACTTATCATAGTACTCTTCTTCATCTATAGGATCTTCAATGAATTGTCTTTTACCATGAAGAACAACCGACCATTTATCATTCGCAGGATCATCGATATAGAATATTTGTTTCGCCTGTGATGCCAATATGAATGGTTCACCCTTCTCGCCAATCTTTTCAAAGTTCACCAAAGTGAAACCCAATTCATCCACTATAACTCCTTTGGTGTTATCAACCCAATTACATTTAAAGAGCAGAATTTTGAAATCTATGTAGTCAAACTCCCAAATGTCCTCAATGACACCGTAATATGACATTTTAGCTTCACGTGGACTCTTATCCTTTGCACTTGCAAAGTACATAGTCGACGCTTGAAGAGTGACCCCACTATTTTGGACGACACTCTTATCATCTTGGCGCTTTGTGTAATATGTGAATCCATTAATGTCAAACCCTTCATAAGACATAAGATTCGGTTTTGGTTTAAAGGCGAGGCATTTGATAGTTTCTGTAATATCAATTGGTGTTTGAGCTAGTTGATGTAAGACTTTATCTTCAAACCACTTAGTAAAAGTCTTATTATGCTCTCTAGCAAGCCACATTGAACTTGCTCGAGGATGTTGTCTCTTTATGAAATTGGTATGTTCCTCGATATAAACACTCACTTCGTCCATATTGTGTAAAATATACAAGTGAGCTTGTTCCAACTGCTCACGGCTGATTACTTTCACCTGTGATCCCAAAATTCCTTTGCCCTCCTCAATATTCTTGTCATTATCAGGAGTGTCATTACCACTGAGAAACTCATTGCAAAAATCCATAACCTCTCTCGCCACTTAACCTTCAATAATACTCCCTTCAGGCCGATAACAGTTTCGAACATCACCTTTAAAAACGCTCATGTATCGTTCAAAGGGATACATCCAATGCAAGAAAACTGGTCCCAACATTTTCACTTCCCTAGTCAAGTGGACAACAAGATGTACCATGATATCAAAGAATGAAGGAGGGAAATACATCTCAAGATGACATAGGGTAACAACCACTTCTCTTTGCAAATTATCGAGAGTATCAGGGTCAATAACTTTACTGCATAGACTGTTGAAAAAGAAACAAAGTCTAGTAATTACAAACCTTACATGCTTCGGCAATATAGATCGAATTGCCACGGGTAATATTTGTTGCATTAGAGTGTGACAATCATGAGATTTAAGACCTATCAACTTCAGATCTTTCATTGATACCAATCTACGGATGTTGGATGAGTAACCATGTGGCACCTTAACATTTACCAAGCATTCACAAAAAGTTTTCTTCTCCTTTCTAGACAACGTGTAACAAGCGGGAGGTAAGTATGTTCTTTTACTACCCATTTCATGTAATTTTGTTAATTCTGACCTTATTACCATTTCACGTAGGTCCAGTCTAGATTTTACCCCATCTTTAGTCTTACCTGGTATATTTAACAGAGTACCAATGATGCTATCACAGACATTTTTCTCGACGTGCATTACATCGATACAATGCCTGACTGTCAAACAACTCCAATAAGGAAGATCCAAAAATATTGACTTCTTCTTGAATGAAGAATTGTCACTCCGTGTGGCCATACTACATTGTGATTTCTTACCAAATTCATTGACAATGTCTTTTACTCTTTCATAAACAACATCCCCTGGTATAGGTTTAGGTGCACTCCGTTCATCATTCCATCCATTGAATGCTTTGTGCTTCCTACGATACGGATGGAATTTTGAAAGAAACCTTCGATGACCAAGATATACAGTCTTGCCGCCATGTTTTAGTCTTATTGAATCAGTGTTTTCTTCACATATAGGACACACTTTAGCTCCTTTGACACTATCTCCAGACAAATTCCCATATGCTGGAAAGTCATTAATAGTGCAAAACAACATAGTGTGCAAACGAAATGTCTCTCTTACTGAAGCATCATAGGTCATCACACCTTCAGCCCAAAGTTTCTTTAAGTCATCAATCAAAGGTTCAAGATAAACATCGATATCATTTCCGGGTTGTTTAGGGCCCGATATCAACAATGACAACATAACGTACTTATTTTTCATACACATCCATGGAGGAAGATTATATATAACAAGCATGACTGGCCAAGTGCTATGTTGGCTGCTCAATGTCCCGTACGGATTCATCCCATCTATACAAAGCCCAAGTCTTAGATTCCTATCTTCTTCACCAAATTTGGGGTACAATAGATCAATCTTCTTCCACTGTGGGGAATCAGACGCATGTCGCAGGATCCCATCATTATTTTTCTTAACATCTGCATGCCACCTCAGATTCTTCGCATCTTTCAGATTTGCAAACAAGCGTTGAAACTGTGATATTATAGGTAGATACCACAACACCTTGGCAGGAGAACCAGTTTTGGACTCCCCCGAAGTCGTCAATTTATACCGTGACGCACCACATTTTGGACAATCTTTCAAATCTACATAGTCCTTTTGAAATAATACACAATCATTCGGGCATGCGTGTATCTTCTTGGCCTCCATTCCCATTGGGCACAACATTTTCTTTACCTGGTATGTTGAGATTGGCAGCTCGTTTCCTTCAGGAAGCATTTCTTTCAACAAAGTCAACAATGAAGTGAAGCTTTTGTCGCTCCATCTATTGTTAGCTTTCAACTTATACAATCTCAACACAATGCTAAGCTTCGTAAACTTAGCACAGCCTGTGTATAACGGTATCTCAGCATCATGCACAATGTTTCAAAAGATAGGAGGTGGATCGGTGTGCTCTACCCTACAACTATCCAGCATCACATCAACGATGTCTGCTGGAACTGGTTCGTTCACATTTACGTCATCGGAGGCAATTTCTTCTTCCACCCAAGCACTGCTATTGACATCTACTAGTTTCGATTTTAAAATCTCTCCATGCCAGTGCCATTCTGTATAGCCTTGTACAATCCCGTTGCACATGACATGACTTTTGATTTCCTCACCAGTGTTGACTTTCAAGTTGTTACCGCAATGCCTACATGGACAGTAGAACCTATCTATAGGTTTTTTCCTATGTTCCTCGGCAAATCTAATAAACTGATCAAGACCAGATATAAACTCTGGGGTGCAACGATTACGAATGGACATCCATGATCTATCCATTCTATGATCAGAGAAAACAAGTATATATTAGGAAACAAGTATATATTAGGAAAATATTAGGGTATACACTTACATCCTAAGTGTATAATGTGATGTCATTCTTATATATAATAAATGTGTACCACCTATCCCATCCTTGAACACCTAATCTCACTAGTAAGTGTATAATGTGTATTGGGTTTTCGAGAAAATTTCGGCAGCATTTCCCCGCTGTTCTCTAAGTACATATGTACTTAGAGAACAAACGGGGAAATTCTACCGAAATTTTCTCGAAAACCCAATACACATTATACACTTACATCCTAAGTGAGATTAGGTGTTCAAGAACAGTCCCAAACCGGGGACTATCCAAGATTTACTCCTAATGAGTCAATCT
Organism: Alisma plantago-aquatica; assembly: GCA_963693085.1. Lineage (NCBI taxonomy): Eukaryota > Viridiplantae > Streptophyta > Magnoliopsida > Alismatales > Alismataceae > Alisma > Alisma plantago-aquatica. The sequence continues at coordinate 1,027,663,916 of OY856410.1, read as the reverse complement.
TGGACGGGTTTCTAGGCCAACAAACACATTTGATGTCATTCTTATATATAATAAATGTGTACCACCTATCCCATCCTTGAACACCTAATCTCACTAGTAAGTGTATAATGTGTATTGGGTTTTCAAGAAAATTTCGGCAACATTTCCCCGCTGTTCTCTAAGTACATATGTACTTAGAGAACAAACGGGGAAAGCTACCGAAATTTTTTCGAAAACCCAATACACATTATACACTTACATCCTAAGTGAGATTAGGTGTTCAAGAACAGTCCCAAACCGGGGACTATCCAAGATTTACTCCTAATGAGTAAATCTTGGATGAGTTTCTAGGCCAACAAATACATGTGTTGTCATTCTTATATATAATAAATGTCTATAAACTACAGGCAACATGGTTAATCCTAATCAACAGAGCATTATTAAATAATAAATCAAGAAATCAATAGTTTCAAACAAAAGGTCTAGGAATCTTTACTAGACATTATATGTATCCCTAATCATCATATTTAACATACTACATTATTATGAACATCCAGATTAGATTAAGATCATACTATGTTATAACCATTGGTTTAATAACCCTATTTCCGCATGTACATGTTTATCAACTTTAAAACCCTATAATTCATGAAATCATTCTAATTCAATTTAATATGTTGGGATCACATAATTATATAATGACATCAGAATATATAGAAGAATCATAATTAACATGATTAACAACATGCTCATCAAACTAGGGTTTTCTTGAATATCATCTAATATTTGTATACTAGACATTATATGTATCCCTAATCATCATATTTAACATACTACATTATTATGAACATCCAGATTAGATTAACTCTAATCAAATACATTACATGCATTTTTATCACAACAATTTAATCGATGCAAAAAAAAAGTACAGCAGCTAGTAGCGGGAAGACCAACCTTGTCAGAGGGAAGAAGGTAGAGGCTCTGGTGGCTCTGGCTGGAGGAGTAGCTAGCAGCGACGGGGGTGGAGGAGCAGCTAGCAGCGAGGCTGGAGATGATGGTTGCGGCGGCACGACGGCGGTGGAGGAGCACCAGGGGCGTGGCGGCGCCTAATCTCAGGCGTGGTGGTGCCTAATCTCAGGCGCTGGTGCTGGAGCAGCAGGGGCGGCGGAGAAGGGAAGAAGGTGCAGGAGTGGCGGTGGAGAAGGGGGTGCCGGAGAAGGGGGCGCTGAAGAAGAAATTGCCGGAGAAGGGGGCGCCGGAGAAGAATTCGTCGGAGAAGAAATCAGCGGCAGCAGAGAAGAAAAGGTAATCGGCTCGCAATGAAACAGAAGAAAGGGGAAGAGTCAGGCGATCGCGGGTAATAAAGTTCCCAAATAGCGTCGGTTGTTTCCAACAACCGACGCCTAAACCTCTTTAGTGTTGGTTGTTTTAAACAACCGACGTCCAATTGGACGATATTTTCACGAAATTATTTGGCGGGAACCACTTTCAGCGTCGGTTATAAAAGGATAACCGACGCTGAAAGTGACACTTTTTGCACAAATTTCCATCGCACATACGCATCGGTTTTTTATCTACATAACCGACGCTGAAAGTGACACTATTTTTTTTGCTCGAAAATTGGATTTTGCGGGCGACTTTAAGCGTCGGTTTTTTATAAACAACCGACGCTGTATTCAAAGCGGTATCCATGTCTGGCTGGTCTTCGAATATAGATGTCGGTTTGCCTAAATAACCGACGTCTAATATTATAGGCGTCGGTTTTCCTAAAGAACCGACGCCCAGAAAAGCGACATTGAATGCTGTTTCTGTAGTAGTGACGGATGAACAAGATGAGAGAGTCCTAAAGGTATCTTATTTTGAGCCCAATCTTGAGACATTGGCCAAGCAGTCACACTAATCTGGGAGTCCTCATATTCTGACTAGTAGTGCGGAGGAAAATCTTGCCAGCCCCCGGACGTGATCCTTTTCTAGAAACCTCTGTCTTTCGGAAATTCCTCTAATAACTCCCTTGGGTTCTACAGAGTTTGTAAAATTTAATAATTATTAAAGAATAAGTGAGGAACCTATGCTCTGATACTAAATGTAATGACCCCGCCTCCTAGTAACCCCCAATTAAGGGAGACCAAGAGATCAATGTCATTATCCACATTAACAGGATCAAAGGTTCGACAAATAATCAATTACAATTATAAAAATTTACCAACTAAATTGAAAACTGATATAAAATAAAACCTTGCATACCTTTTTGAAACTTTGGTAAGCTACTCTATCCATAGACTAGATTCATTCTATCTAATCCTCCTTGCACTTTATTTCTTATTTCCACAATGTATCACTTTACTGTTTGTTCTTTCAATCGTTTTACCTAAAACGCCGACAAACAAAACATCAGTCAGCATATAGGAATATGCTGGTATGTAGGAACAACCAAAATTTCACAAATATGGCTAACAATTTAATTATCACAATCACGGTAATTAGCAAACCAATTTACATTTTCAATGTGTCATTCTCCACCACTTTTTCCCTAACCCTGGAATACCCCTCTAGGGTTTCTCTTTTGCCATTGACTTAAGGCCACCTTCTCAATCCCGAGCTTGGTGCCTAGGGGTCACCTCTCATGGTGCCCAATAGTCATGCAACATAGACCACCTTCTCATTCCCGAGCTTGGTGTCATGGGTCACCTCTCATGGTGCCCATTGGTCTACCCTCTTGGGCCTGACCTTTATGACATATTCCATCAGGGTGACATGTAGGTGCAAGAATACACATGTATTTATAATTGTGATAACCATAGTGACTTTATAATTACAGTATAAACATCCAAACTGTTTAGTTTCAATCAATGTGATTAACCATTCGGGAAACCTACGGGAAAACTAATGCAATTAATCATAATTAACCACATACCTGTTAGGCTGATTTGAGATAGAATAATACAATCAAGCAAGTACAAGAATCCTGAAATCACATCCAATTCCTTTTTATCAAAATCTATCCAAACCATCTTGCTACTTAAGGTTTCTATTCCTTTTTAGGGTTTCTTCCTCTTTTTAGGGTTTACTTTGCATTTAGGATTTTACTTTATTTTACTCTTTTAAACCCTAATTTTCTAATCTATCCTTCATGAAAGTTATTAAGGTTACCTTTTAAAAACACATAACCTTAATTTCATATTAAATCACAATTAATCAACAATTAAGTCCATTAAGCCTCTTTTTCATTAAAGCTACCATTTTTATCCTTTTAATCCATGAAAAGTCATTATGCTAATTTATCCTCAATTCGTAGTTCATTATAGTCTAATTCACATATGAACATTATTTATCATTAATTCTACTAGAAAAACCCTAATTACCATATTAAGGATATTTATCCACAATTAGGAACTTTTATACTCAAAATAGCTTAAATCAGCATATCTTAGCTTTATTCAAGATTTTGAATAATTAAAACCATTAAGAGTAGCATTTACCAATATTAGGGTTTCAAGGCCCATTCAAGTATATTGATGCACATGAAACTCTAAATTAAACCAATTACGTGCAAAGTTCATCCTTTTTGTTCCTAATGTTCCTTTTTATCATTAATAGGTTAATACCAACTTTAATCATGCATTAAACCCTACGAAATATATTAATCATCTCAAAATAGGATTTCCTAATCTTTAATTCATTAAAGTTGATAATTTAAACTTTGTTTCGAATTGTAAGAGAAATTAGCTTCTAAATATATTTTTATTGGATTCCTCTTATTTTTTTGAGTAATTTCATATTTTATTCATATCCATCCAAGCTACTATTAAGGAGATATGATTTCTGTAAGAAATACCTTTTCGGACCAACCAGAAGCTGCCACGTCATCTCATGCATGCAACGAGGCCCGCCTTTGAGTTTATAACCAAATTATCAATATATCATCGGCACGACTACTTGTTTCTTTGTATCTTGGAGGGTAGAAACGTCCAGTGCTACTGGATCTTCTTCAACCTTGCGAAGTGTTGGCTGTCGCCGACCTGCAGCGCTCCGCGGGTTCACCTCTGACCACCTCGAAGCTTGAAACCGGTCGAAAACTAGCTCCCTGCCTCCGCCACCCCCGCCGCTCTCAACCAGGCCCCACACCACAGCCAAGTCAGCCTATTTCATGAGTGCCAAGCCCCCGATCTACAGCTAGGTTTCATACCTCTTGTGGGTATTGTGTAAGGGTTAGAGGAAAAGGATGATGGCAGAGTTTCCTCAGGTCAATGTTGAAACATCATGCCCCATTGCAACCCTCTTCACGAATCCCTACTGCTCCTGAGGTAGAACTTCTCTAAGGTTAGGGTTTTTGGATAAAAACATGGAATAAGAGGAGAGAAAGAGGTGTGGGATCCTCTGGACTCGACCCAAGGTCTTACCCCTTTATTTAGGGGAGGGTAACAATTCCCCAGACTGCTTGGCCACAAAGTAACCGAGTCCTTTTCCAACTTGGAACCCTATTCCTACATGAAGAAGAGATCTTCTCTCTTTTCATTATCTCTTTAAATATACTTTGTTATTTATATATTAGGACTTTGAAATTCCTCTTACTTATTCTCTTTATTGCGTGACTTTTAACTCATTGGCACAAAATTCTATTTTCATTTAGTAGAAAATACTTCCTTTTAGCAATGCCACCAAAAACATTAATAATGTGTCACATTATCCTCTTATTTTATGTTTTTGGTATTTTCTCTTTCTTTATTCTCCATTGGGGCTCCTTGGAACCCAAAAAACTCTAAGATTTCGAAATTCCTTTTTAAGGATACTTATTATTCTTCTAGATGCATCTATTTCCATTATTTTTCCATCATCTTGTTTATCTCTTATTAAAATATCTCTCTTTGAGGATTTCTCTTTATCTTTTTTTTTCTCATTGGCATTCCTTTTAACATTAGGAATCCTTGGGATACGAAATTCCATCAAGGATAACTCAATTATACCTCTTTTCACTTATTTCCCACATTTTACTATTATTTTCAATTACTTTCTTAATAAAGAAATACTAAATTGATCTTTTCTTTTCTTATTACATTTTCTTTGCAACTTTGGACTCCTTGGAACCCAAGGAACCCAAGAGGCATGAAATCCAATTTTGGATCATATTATTTTGCCTTCTAGATATTTCCAGATTTTTCTTTTCTCCATTTTCTTATTTACTCAAAAAAGGAGTTTCTTTTGTCTTTTTCTTGTTATTGGGCTCAATAGCACATAAAGCCCACAAATAAATCAACAATGCTGAAATTCATGCATTCAGTCAAAAGACATCATTATTTTTTCATTTATCTTTATTATGAGAAATTACATTTCTCTCCAAATGAACCCAAAAATTGGGGTTGTAATACTTTCAAATTGATGGTGAGGACTATCAATTTGATCAAAATAGTGGGAGGGATAGTTAGTTAAAGACCTAATTAATATCGTAAATTTATCAAATAAAAAATGTTTTCAAATGTTGCAAAATTCATTTGTAGAATCCAAATGACAAATACAAATACATTATCATTGTGATCAGTTCATAATCGGGATAAACGTCAAACCTAATTTGGGACCTTTGAGAAGTGTTCTCAATAGTGAGTGTAAACTCTAAAGTCCTTAAAAGACCAGAGCTAGTAGAACCACTCCAAGTGCGCCTAAGGCTAAAGGTGGATGCTTCCTTGAAGTATGTATGCCAATGATGCCTATGACATCAAGAACCTTATGCTGAGCTATATGAACTATGAGTTGCATAAATAGCTTAAAGTATGGAGATTCTTGAGATGGTTATACATCTTAAGAATCATGTAAAGCATGAAATGTATAATGTCTTCAAAGTGATGTTTGAGTATATTCAGACATATGGAGATCAAGTATAATCTCATATGCTCAATATGATTATGCATATAGTTTAACTGTGATTTCTTATAGGTCAATAGTTGACTAAAATATGATTCTACAAATTGTTGTGTTAATCATATAGTAAAATTATCAAATGTTGAGAAACTTGGCCAAACCATTGTCTGAAGTGCTTGGCATGTTGATGCCAAAGCATGAATGAAGAAAGGACAAAACTTGTGATAATGATCAGCAGAGTGAAGTTCATAGACTACAGCAAGGTCAAGAAATATTCTGATGACAAGCTTAGTTCCAAGTCTTCATCACTCAAGATATGGGAAGGAAGTTGGAAAGGGAAATAACCTCTTTATAGAGGATCTTAGGAAGAAGAAAGATAGATAGATATATCTACTTTAAGAACTATGAAGAAGTAACATAAAAATTGTACAGAGCAAGAGTTGCTACCAATATAGTTATAATATGACATTCATGGACATATAATAGAATTAGTGAATTGCTATTATACATCTGCCATCAATGAAATCATCATACATCTTTTATGGACAAAAGTGTAATGAGCTAATGTTTCATTTCAAAGAAATGATCTTTGATGGAAATTCCTATGTCTCATCAACTATACTTGATAGTTAAAGAGACAAATGTGTGTGAAACGTGTAATGAATGACATGATAACTCAGACTTGAATGGCTATAGCATAGTCATCTGTTGTGCATAAATGATAATTTCATTTCTAGAAATCCATATGATGGTTATCTAGACTCATTTTGGTTATTGGACTAATAGAGACATGCTAATCTCATTCATTTTGCAATATGGCAAAGGTTCTTCACTAGATGTAGTGGGAGAACAATTATTCTATTAAGGATTATACATATTGACATATATAGACCTTTTAGAATAAATGCTAAAGATAATCAATAGTACTTCAATATATTTACTGATGACCTTAGTAGATATGGAAGCTTGTATGTAATAAATACATACATGAATGTCTTGAAGTGTTCAAGGAGATCATAAATGAAGTACATAACAAACTTGGTATATGTATTAAATTTTGATATGATCGATATGGAAATACTTTGAACCAAGATTTTTAGAACCCACTACTACAGAAATGGCTTATAACGTCACTTTTTCTGGTGTCGGTTGTAATAATAAACCGAAACCTAAAACATACAGCGTTAGTGTATAAAATAAGCCGACATCAATCTGTGAAGGGCGACCAGACACGGGTATCACTTTTATTCAGTGTCGGTTCCTAAGTAAGAAACCGACACCGAAAAGTAACCGCCAAAACCAAAATTTCCAACGAAAAAATTGCCTCCAAAAATTGACATATATCGTCAGTTTTTAAGAGAGGAACCAAAAATTAAAGGTTTTCTGTGAGACAGAAATTTGCTCACTTTTTATCGTCAGTTTTGTGACAGTAACTGACTCTATTGTGTTTTTGCGTGAATAACCGCAAAAATTTTCACCTCCCTTTAGTGGCGGTGGTTTGTTGCAAACTGACACTTAAAGTTTGTATTGTCGGTTTTTTTAGCAACTGACACATATAGTTAACTAAACTGTGCGACAGCCTCTTCCTCTTTTGTTTCATTAATTTCTGCTGATCAGGGTTTTTGCTCCGACGATTCCCTTTGCTCTGACGATTCTGCTGCTATCCCACACCTCCACCTCCACCTCTGACACTGCGTCCGACACCGACACTGCCGCCACTCATCGCCTCTCCTTCGGCCAGCCACTGCCAGCGACCGCCCGCATGGAGCAACACTGCCGCCCGTAGCAATATCGCCGGCAAGGAGCAGCATCACCGCCCGCACGGAGCAGCACTTCCTCCTGCACGGAGCCAGCAGCGTCGCCGCTTGAAGCAGCCAGTAGGGCCACCTCTTCGAGCTGCTAAAAGGGCCACCAGTTGAAGCACCCTGCACACCCATTATCAGGGTTTCCCCTGACCTGCATTGTTCTATGACAAACTGCATTTTGTTCTACACAATATTACTCACGTTTACAACATACTAACATATCAATTTAGGGTTAATGTGGGGCATTTGGGGGCGGGATATTGTACTACAAGTTCTTCATGTGCTTATCTATACATAACCTTTTATATTTATTTATCCTCTTTCGGTTCAAGTTTTAGAATTCTAGGTAGTTTTAAGCTACATCTTCACTACTTCAACCACTAAAAAGTTTTGATATGTAGATTCATCAAGTTGATGAATGCATTATTACATTGTTTAAAGCTTGATTAATTATGGTAATCTAATCATTATGTTTTAAAACTAATGAGATGATTTAAACATTATTTGATTCCCATAATTAGGGTTTGAGAATTGAAAATCCCAATCGACAAAAATTAGGGTTTTGGTAACATATGAATACAAAATTTGATCAGTATAGTCATGTACTAAATGATTTTCAACATTTTATATACAACTAGGATTTAGTTGAAATTTGTACATGGTTTGGAGAAATTAGATATTAGTTGGAAGAATTTTTTGACTTGTTTGTCGGCCAATTTTACCCAAGATAAACTCAATCGGCCATGTATTCAAACTGAAATATAGCAGTCTAGTATTTCAATTTTATCTTTTTATTGGTATATCCAATTGATCTGAAATTTTAATTATGTTTTGGAAACTCCATTTTGGATGTCTTGTTAAATTTCCTAATTTTTTAATTATGTTTGAACTCTATAGAGAGGAGTGGCGGTTGATTATTCCTTAGATTAACTTGACCAGCCATGTTGCATACTATATTGATTGACGATCCATGGGAAATTCTATGGATATATGACTATGCTATTTCATGTGAATATTGCCTAAAAATTAGGTTAGTGGTCAATATGCTTGGGAATTGAATTGACATTATAAAATCATATTAGAATGAATTATACAAGTGTTTGTTGAGTCTTACTGAAATTGAATATGATATATACATAAGGATCAGTGTGAGGTGGCAATATTGTTACTGTGATGAATTGTTGAAGTGTAAGTATTAATACGTGTATCAGATGGTTGATCAGGACCGTGCTGATGATCAACGTGAGGGTGAGGACGTGCTTGCACCGCCTGACAATGTAAGTTTTAAGAATATATCCCTATATGTTCATTTATAATTATATTATGTAAGTTTGTGTTTTTTTATCAAATTTTAGGTTAGTGATGCACCCCCTAAAGAAATTACAGCACTTGATCAGCAGAAAAAGAAAATTGAGAAAGTGAGGGGCATCACAATGATGAACAAGTTAATACAGCAAAGGGCCAATGGACCCAAATTGGTTGTGGATTTCGATCAGGCAATAAATCCATATGGAGTGAACCACAACTCATTTGTTTCATATATTGGGATTCTTACTCACAGCCATTGCAGTGTTATCCTAGAATCATGGCATAGAGTTCCTAAGGAGAAGATAGACCACATATGGAAGGAACTATGTGTGAGTTATTATTATTTGTAATTCTATTTGTGTAGATTACTAATTTTTAGGATACTAGTTAATAGCAATATATTCTATTTAATTTGTAGAGCATATTTAGATGAAAAGATGCATCATAAATGTGTGATGCAACATTGTGGGAGGGTCCTAAGGAACTATAGGACCAATCTCACCCGAGATTACATACACGATGCTGAGTATAGGTTCTTGATAGATTCCAATTCTAGACATTGATCAGTATTTCACTAACTTTACACTAATAATTTTTGTTTGTATTCTCTTTGAAAAATAAATATAGGAAGAAGGAAACCACACAGCAATGGAACTACTTCGACCCCAAAGTATGGGAGGAGTTTGTTACCCAAAGAAAAATAGATGAATTCAAGGTATTAAGCGCCACCACTCCCAATTTAATTAATATATGTTTTTATCTATTCACCTATTCAAGATTAACCTTTAGTGTTACTAACCAAATCAACATGCTAACTAACTAGGCTAAGAGCGTTGCTCAATGAGCAAGGTGTGCATTGAATGTGCATGACCACACAATGGGTCCAAGAGGATATGAAGGTGTTCACTAAAGACTACAGGCTGAGTCTACTCAGCATGCTGTTACTCAGGAGACTGTAGAGTCCTCTACTGCTGCTCCCGCACCTCTGCCTCATCATGTTATGTGGATAGATGGGAGGCAAAACAAGAAGGGTGAGATACCGAAGCCCGCAACCACTAAGGCGGCTGCAAAAATGGTAAAAATCAAACTCTTAGAGCAATCTATCGATATTGATTATTGTTATGTTTACTTATGAATTATTATTGATGGTGCTTAGCGAGAGCTGCACGAGAAGAGGAAGGAAGGAAAGTTCATCCCTCAGGGTACAAGGGATGAAATGACAGTTGCTCTGGGTAACCCAGAACATCCTGGACATGTAAGCATTTCACAAGTGGCAGCAGGCGCCTCAGATTGCCAGTCAGACAGTACCCATGGCGAACCTCTCTTCTCCTACTCCTCGTACTGCAGAGGTTGGGAGTAATCCTATATGCCCACCTAGCACGTCCTCTATAAGTATTTTTATGGCATATATAATAGCTAGTCTGTTTAAGATGATATGTTTGTGTATATATGCATATAACATTCTTTAATTACCTTAAAGGGTGCATGTTTTATGGGAGTCCAGTACCAGATGGCATGGTACGTGTGAGCCTCATACATATACTCACTGGCTGGATGGATCTTGCACTGCCTCATGCACACCCAGATGCTGAAACACTTGGTGAGGCAGTAGGCGGAGTGATACTGTGGCCCGAAGCGGATGTCCTCTATACTGATATTGTATGATACATTTTCATAACTTTACTTTGTTAGTGTGTGTATACATATGAGACAATTGATATGAAATTATATATATAGGTCAAAAAGACGAAACCCGCTACATCTCGGCCTCCACCTCCTCAACTACCAAGTTGGCTTCCACGGGACCTACACGCCTCGATAGGTCCTAATTGTAGGAGTGTGGCAGTATGGATCGGTGAACATAATCTAAATTGCCCTATAAATGTTACTATTCCGGAGAATGCTACAGGTAAATCATACGATAAAAATCTATTTATACAAGTTTAGCATACGTATTAATGCATACTTAATAGAAGTTCTGGATACGTATTAATGCAGGTCAAACATTCGAAAACAACATATTTATACAAGATATTTTGGAGTTGTATAAGTATGAATGCTTGAACACGTCTATGATAGAGTTGTGGATATGGTGAGATTAATTAATACATACAGCAATCTAGTTTATACATCAATATACCTTGTTTTATATACGGCAATCTGGTTTCTTATATATTAATGTATACATGGTACATGTTTTGCAGCCACTTATACAAGACATGTAAAGATTTTGGGTTTTCCCATGTGGGATTTTTGGTTCCATCTTTGATTAGTCTTGTAGAAAAAGACCCTGGTTCAGTTACTTCATATTGTTGTGATGCTTTTGAATATTTTGGTAAAAATAATAAGACGGTGATAATAGCTCCATTCAATGTCGAGTAAGTTTACTTTGCTTGTAATTTGGACTTAAGCAAATTACATTTTTATTGCGGATATTGAGTTATTAATTTTCTACTTTCTTACCTGTAGTTCTAAGCATTGGGATTTATTAGTTATTGTCCCCAAGACATTCACCGTCTATTATCTAGATCCTGCGGAGAGTGAGTTGGATGTATATGGACATGCAATTTAAAGGCCATTATTCTCGTGAGAAATATTTTATGTTTTTATATTTGTTAACATCTGTTACTGCATTACTATTTAATTATGCAATTTAATGTGTTACATTAACATATATATAGGGCTTTACAAGAGTACAAAAAAGCTGGAGGAAAGGTCCCCAGGAAAAAGCATCTGCAGCTCATTTGGAATAATGTGAAAGTAATTTCCTGACTCCAATGTATATATTATTTATGTGAAGTGTTCTTATTTGTATTTTTGAATATTTTGTATGTTTCGAATTTATAGTGTGCTACACAAGACAACGGTTGTGTATGTGCCTACTATGTGATGTGATTTATGGACCTAATCATCAAACATGATGTATTGGAAATCGATAACATACAACAGGTATTATACATAGTCTCGTTAGATAATATGAAATATATGAATCTTATTATATATTATTATAATTATGTATGTATGTCGTTCTCTTTGTAGGTCTTTAAAACTGAGGACTTCAACACAGGTGCACAGTGTTTCGATGTACATGCTCCCTATACGAGAGATGAATTAGATGTTGTAAGAGAAGATTGGGCAAAAGCCCTACAAAGAGTGGGAATTTTTCAATATGATTTTGATGACAATGATGATGATGAATAAAGAATAACTTTGTTCTCATAATTAATTTTTTGTGAATGTGAATGAATTTTTATGAATTGTCATATATGTGTGTGAAAATCATCTTCTACATGTGTCTGGATGTGAAAAGAGACGAAATAAATGGAACTGCAGGTTGCTAATGGTTTCTACATGCGGGTGATGAAAAAATAATATGAATTAAATTTCTTGTACATGAGTGTGAATCACATATATAATAATTTGTCCATCATGTTAATTTTGCAGGTTCGTGGCTTGTTGTTGGATGATATCAATGGATGTCATAAAACCTACAGTTCATAACTGAACTACAGGTTTCTCATCCTGCGACCAGCCACAACAGGTCTGCAGACTGACAAAAAAAATCAAATCATAGGCGTCGGTTAGTTGTATAAAACTAACGACATATGGTTATAGTGGCGGTTTCCTTACTAGTACCGACGTCGATTTCCCCAGAGCGACCGTGGCAGCGAACCAGACATAAAATACATGTCAGATATCTGTATAAAACTGATGATATGCGGTTATAATGTCGATTGTCATACTAGTAATCGACATTGATTTACTAGACACCACGGCCGTGCTGGCCAGCACTGTAACACCCCTAACCTGGGTTATACTTTAACCCTAATTGTTTTGATTAAGAAAGATGATTAAATGCTTAATCTCATCTTGTGAAAGGTAATTAGGGCTCAAGAGGAACTTATATTGCAATTCTAGTCCTTTTTGAACATTGTTGAAATCAACGTTTTGTTTGTTTTGGACTAAAGTGCAAATTACCCAAGTTGAGGGGTTTAAGTGCAATTGTGCATGATAATATGTTCCTCACATGTTGAAGCATCATGAGAGTGAAAAGGATGTTGAGGTGTGGCTTATGGAAGCCTGAATACCAAGAAAGAGCTGATAAAGTAATGTTTGTGCATGAAAACCTAATTTTTGTGTAATGTGCAATTTACCCAAAACTTAGGGTGAAATATGTAATTTACCATTTCAATAAGGTCCCTAATGTTTCTTGTAATCATGTAGAGCAAAGAAAATGAGAGGGGTGCCTCATTTGAATTAAGTTGGAGGAGAGAGAATCTTGATATTAAAATAATCAATATTTAATCCTAATTGAAACCCTAATTCGATTTAGGGCAAAAATGAATATATTAATTAAAGGGTCTTCAACCAAAATTAAAATGGTTGGATTTAGATGTGTATGTTACGTCCTTGAGCTTTGCAAGGACCATGAAAATATCCAAGGGAGTGGATAACTCACACACAATTTTATAAGAAAAAGAAATATCCACTAACATATGGATATTAATACAATATGATTTAAGGTGCTTGATTTGCTTTTCTTTAAGTCATGGATAATTGATAGGGATAAAAGGCAAACAAGATAGACTCGTCCCTAAGGAAGATAAGGGGGAAGAGGCAGCCACATTTTTGGGATTAAATGAATTTTTATAAGGCACTTTCTCTCTCCTTGAATTTCTTACAAAAAGACCCTTTACAAGCCAAATGGAAGGCTTTTTCGACCACACTTCTTCTCCTTGGTTGGGAAACGACCAAGGGAGCTTGGTAGGATCTGGAGGACGACCCCTAACATGTTGGTAAGGTTCTTGATCCATTTCACCTTGATTCCATGGTGGAAATCGAAAATAAATTATGGATTTCTTTGTATTTCGATCTCCTCTTCAATTCTAACCATTCCTTTTCACTCAAACATTGAGGACGAGCCTTGTAATGGTAAAAGGAGTTGCATCCACCATTTTTTCCGTGGAAATGGATCTTTGGAGCTCAATTGGAGGCGGGTTTTATAACTTGAACCCTTTTTTATTGTTATTCAACCATTAATCTTGCAATTTCAATGATTCCTTCATTATCTTGTTTAATTGCTGGTTGAAAATAGTTATTTCATGAAATCAGAAGTTAGAACTTCAGGGACGAAGTTAGATGATGATTACATCATATTGGATACTTTTTCCAAAGAAATCATGGTTGATACGGTTTTGAGTTAATTGCTCATGCGGTTTCACCAAACCGTTTGAGAGCAAACGGTTTGAAACCATTTGGTAGCAAACGGTTTCAAAACCATTTGAGTGAGTTGATCAAGGGTTGACCGTTTGATATTACTGTTCCTAATTATGTTGGTTAATGGCTCACCAAATTTGATGGGTTAACTCCCAAGGAATCGTGAGTTGAAGGCTAATCAATAAGGCAAACCTAATTGGATTAAGTGCTGATTTTTCAACTTGATTTATTTGCCTTTTTGGGCAAACAGTTTCAAAACCATTTGAGAGGGTTGACCATTTGGTATTCCTGTTCCTAATTATGTTGGTTAATTACCAAATTTTATGGATTAGTTCCAAAGGAATCATGAGTTGAAGGCCAATCAATGAGGTAAAGCCTAATTGGACTAAGTGCTGATTTTCAACTTGGCTGATTTGACTTTTTGGGTTAATTAGCCCAAACGGTTTCAAACCATTTGGGGATTACCCAAACGGTCTCAAAACCATTTGGGGGTCACCCAAGACCGTTTGGAGGTCTAGGATTGGATATGTTTAAGTGATTGAAGGACAAAAGATACGGTGTTAACCCTAATCGGCTAAGTGCTGATTTTGCATTGAAATGAGTTGATGTTTTGTGTTGATTGACTCAAATGGTTTCAAGACTATTTGGGGATCACCCAAGACCATTTGGAGGTCTAGGGGTAATCATGGTTGACCAATTGAAGGTCTAAAGGTACCAAATCACTTTGCAATTAAGTGTTGATTTGATAAACAACTCAATAGCTCAAACCATAATGATTTTTCACTAGAATCCAAGGGTTGGATGAGCCAATCGGTCTCAAGACCGTTTGGAGCTCATCCAAATGGTCTCAAGACCGTTTGGAGGTCACCCAAGACCATTTGGAGATCTAGGGGTGAGTATGGTTAAGCAATTGATGATCCAATGATACTAAGTTGGAGTGTTATCAATTGCTGATTTGGTGATCAATCCAATGATCCAAACCTCAATTGGTTGACTTGGATTTTGATGATATGATGGGAAAACGGTTTCAAGACCGTTTGGAGGTCATCCAAACAATCCCAAGACTGTCTGGGGTCAGGTCACGTCCAAATTGGATGATAGTTCAATGGGTTCAAATCAATTAGACACACATTGAAATATGTTGAAGGGTTATTGATTCCAAACCCTAATCCAATTGATTCAAGCCCTAATTGATGATCAATTTAGGGTCAATTGAGGGTCAAATCAGTTGAAGGTTGACCTAATTAAATCAATTGATGATTGACTAACATGTATATGATCGATTGAGGGGATCAACATTGGAAACCCTAATACGATTAAAGTAGTTGAGACACTTTTTTTGTCCATGCGGTTTTGAGGAGGTTTGGACCAAACGATCGCAACAGTTTGAGTCCAAATGGTCTCAAGACCGTTTGGGGCCAAACGGCCTCAAGACCATTTGGGATCAAACGATCCCAAACCGTTTGTGCCCATGCAGTTTCAAAAGTCAAACTTGGGCAAACGGTCTTCACCTACTTGCTTTAGCAAACGGTCTCAAGCACCACCTTTACCAAACGGTTTCAAACCATTTGAACTTTGAAAGACCAAGACTGTTTGGGGCTCAAGTAGTCAAGGTTGATTGAGGATTGAATGGGTTAATCCACTTGGACACCTATTGTGATTGAAGATTCAATTGGTCAATTCAATTGGATACCTTATGTAATGGAGGTCCAAGGTGATTGAATCTCTTAAGAATAGAGATGATGAATGATTAATTGATCCAATGATGATTAGTAATAATGATTATTGAAGGTACAAAGGTTGAAACCCTAATAGTACCTAAGTGATTAGTGCCAATTAAGGGATGAACCCTAATGTCTTATAGGATCAATGACTTGGTACACTATGTTAATCATAGTAGTATGTACTTGATGGAAGGGTTGATATGACCTAATCAAGTTGAGATGATGATAGAATGAATTCATATATGAATATGATTCATGTGGTGATTAAGGTTATGATCCTTAAAATAGAGAGATCATGAAACCCTAATCATGAACATAAATCCTAATTGACAGGGTTATTGTGTTCTAACCCTAATTGAAGGCAATTCTAAATGAAACCCTAATTGAGGGTGTATCCTTGTGAAACCCTAGTTGAAGGTGTATCTATGTGAAGCCTAATCCTAATAATGGAATAGTAGCTGATACCCTGAAAAGGGAAGTATCTAATGTGGTTGTATATAGGCAACTTTATAATAAAACAATGCCTTAAACTAAGATAAGTCCATATCATGTGAGATAGTTGGACAATTATAATGTGTGGCCTATGCATTATATGCTAAGGGTGAGTATTTGGTGATGGAATGTATTAAGATGGGAAATACCTTAATACATGATAAAGTTGGCTAACTCAAGAGGGTTTGAAATGATGAGAAAATGATACATCAAGATATGATGGTTATCACATTCAGAACTTTAGGGTTTATATACCTTGATATACTCCAAATCCAAAATAATTGGGTAAGAAACATATGAAGTGTGATATATAACTATTACAATGAAATGTAATGAGTTTTTGCACTTGATGAGTGTTAATTAATGCACCTTGAAAATGGGGTTAAGCCCAAATGATGAGTATGATGTAGTCATACCATGATGAGGATGAGAAATGAACTCATTCCTTGAACTAATGATCATTAATGTTATATGATGAGACTTATGATATTGAATAAATATTTATGATATCTTTGAATAAATTGTTGCCTAGTGAGAGGTGACAAGATGTGATTGGCCTTGTGAGCCATGTGAATAAGTTGTTTCCTAGTGAGAGGTGACAAGATGTACAGTGGCCTGATGAGCCATGTGTGATGCTTGGGTAACAAGTATCATGTATACCTTGGTCAGATGACCTGAAGGTGATAGTTACCTAATAAATGGTAATGATGATCAATGATGAGTGAAGGGTTTGAATACTTAGAACCATATGATTATGGTGATGAGAATGTGAAGGGATGAGAATACCCAGTATAGAAATGAGGGACTGAGTTCCCAGGGTCTTTCAAAGACTGATAAATATCTGATGAAAGTAGTACATGTCTCTTTATAGCATTGTTATAATAAGTTATGTTCAAGAACTTGGTTGATGATAAAAGAATAAGAGAATGTACATAATAAATCAAGTGAAATCTATTCATGTAGTGCTCTGACCATAGATCCATCATCGTCAGGAATAGGTGATGGTGAAATGGGTGCCCGCGGCAAAACCCGGGGCACATATTTTGAATATGTGGGGGTAAATGGGCGAAAACATCCTTACGTACTCTTGAAGAGATTGTTGGAAGGTAAACAAGAAACCTCTCAATCCTTCATGAATATGTCGGGATGGATGTATCATGAATCTCCCAATGATTGGTTTAGATGGTGTACACATCTCCCAATGATACTTAATGTTGGATCGAGGAGATAAACAAGAAATCTCTCGATTGGCGATGAGAGTGTAGTTGATGTTGTAACTCTGTAGAGAAGGTGCCAGTATACCCTGGCTAGCTAGTTAGCAGAGACATCAGATGTCCTGCATGTGGTCTCGTACTAATTGAGACAGATGAGGTCTTGGAGTTCGGTTCTTCCATTGACCTATGTATGGTACCGATTTCAACTCCTAGCAGTGGTCGGTTGGAGTATGAGTGGTATACCTCATCTCCTCAGAGCATAAGTGTGATTGTAAAATGTAATCAGCCGTATAGCATGTTTTCTTAAGGATTGAATACGGAGATTCATTGGATGATGTTGCATTTCTTTATGCATTACTTAGTGGATAAATGTTAATTATGTTTCTTTATATTCTCAGCAAGGTAGACAGATGAATTACTTATCTACCATGGGTAGATGCAATGACCTCCTTGAGAATGGAGATTATCTTATTCTGTTCTATGATGAATAATTCTGCCTGATAATGTAAAAGTAACCTGATAACCCTCTAATTTTGGGATGTTATCTTAGTCTTTTCTTCCGTTTTCCACACTCTTTATCAATTAAAATTAGACATAATCCCTAAATATCCCCTCTTATTGCAAATATACCATTAGACTAACTTTTCCCGTTTTTACTTGCAGAAAAAGACACAAAAAAATCATAAAAGACTCAACCGGCCCCCAAGACCGCATGGACTCCCAAGACCGCATGGAGTCTCACGGTCCCAAGACCGCATGAGTCCAAACGGTCTTGAGGTCCGAACGGTCTTGAGGTCCAAACGGTCTTGAGGTCCAAACGGTCTTGAGGACCAAACGGTCTTGAGGTCCAAACGGTCTTGAGGTCCAAATGGTTTCAGAGTCTAAACGGTCTTCAAGACCATTTGGACCCAAAACTGACCACACCGTTTGGACTTCACTTAAGGCCTATAAATAAGACTCAAGGGGTCCTCCCAAAGGCATCAAGTTTTCAGACGTCTAGAGGCTGCCTCCACTGCTCTAGAGCAAATCCAACTTCCATCCTCCGCCCAGGGGCTCCCGGTCTGAGATCCACACTCCATCTTAAAGATGCTTTCTCTCTCTCCGCCAAAGAAGGTGGGAAGAGGGGACCTCGTCATCAAGCAACCTGTGAAGCTAGAAGATCATCTCTCTCTCTCCAAGGGGTTGACTTTCCTCTCTCCTTTGTGGGGACGATGCTCTCTCTCTTTCTCTTCTTACCTCCTTCTTTGTCCTAGCTATGAGCAAGTAGTCTCTCTCACTGGGGTGCGGGGAGCAGCCTCACTGCCCATGTTTTCATTTCATGTAATGTAATCCATAGTTTGCAATATAGAGATACTTTCTTTTTAGTTCGACATCAATCGTTTAATGAATGCTTTTTGCTTGATCACCAACTTATGTTATCTTTTATCTTTTAGTATGAATTGTCTACGTTTGTACTACTAGATTCGAAACTCAATTAGATGTTGGTTCTTAGTGCATGTATCCACCATGCATCTATTTCGGTATCTAGAAGTGTCTCTCAAGAAGTGGAGTAAACTCACTCCCATCGTTGCACTTTCATACTATGAAATGGAATCAGTTGACGCATGAAAGTGCAACCTTGATGAGTCGAGGAACACACTTTGCGAAGGGAATGATGCAAAGTAGGGGACCATTCGTTCAGGAATGGATGACATTGCAACATTCCCGCACTTCTCGTAGTTAGTTCTCCGAAAGGAAACTAAGTCTACAAAGATACTAACTGATTAATCTCTTGTTGCAGGTTATGTTTTATTTTGCATGTTTTGATCCATGTGTAGTGGAGATGAAAACTGATCACACCCTAGTGACTTCTTATCATTGTTTAACTTCCTTAAAATTACTTACTTGCCTTACTTTACTTGCTTTTAGTTTAAAACAACCAAACCAACCTTTTGATCTAAGTACCTACTATTAAGAGATTAACTGAAGCTCTAACGTTTTTCATCTTGTTTCTCACAACAAGACCGTTGTCCCGTGGATCCGACCCTTAACTATACTACGATAAGACTTCCACATATCTTAGCATACGTGGGTGGAGTTCTCAATCTAGTATAAGCAAGGCTAAACTTATAGACTTACCATCTTTAGGATTTTTAATGGTGCACGCAATTCCATGTAAGTGGAAGCTCCATTAAAAATTAGCATCGTTGTCGGGGACAACGGAACATTTTAATTTCATTTAGTATCTTGCTATTTGGTTAGGATTTTACACTTTCTTTTAATCATTCATTCATATCTTCTTGAATTCATTTTATCTTTGGCATCATATAAAAGGTGTGTTACTTTCTCTACTCAGGTAGAAGACGTGTATGCGATCATCGCATAACCTCGGATTCTCCCCTGATCCAGAGTATGACTCTGAGGTAGAGAGAAGCTTCCATCGCCGTATTAGACTCAACCGCCAAAGAGCCAAGCAAATGGATGAAGACCAACGTCAAGCTGCACTAGTCATGGAGAGGGTCAACGCCGCCATCTCCACCCAAAGAGCACAACTCATCCCTTACACCTGTACTCAGATACAGGCGGAGATCCGGGCGGAAGAACAGGCCAGCATCCGAGCCGAAAATGAAGCAGCAACTCAAGCTGCCCAGTTAGAACTACGAAACAAGCAGTTGAGGGATTATGCTGTCCCTAAGAACTATGAAGACAACCACCCGGTTCGACCTCCGATCATCAACATACCCAACTTTGAGATTCGGACCCAATGGATTTAGATCATGAAGGGCATCTCATTCTCTGGAGGTTCTGGAGATGATTGTATGGATCATCTGAAGAGGTTCAAGGCACTATGTCGACTGGTCCCACAGGCCGGAGTTGCCTTCGACGCAATAATGCTACATCTCTTTCACTTCACTCTATCTGGGAGAGCTCTATGCTAGTATAACTCGCTTGACAGGGAGCCAATAATCACCACATGGGCTCCCCTGGAAGAAAAGTTCCTGGAGAAGTTCTTCCCCCCTTCACTAACTTACAAAGTTAGGGGGCAGATTAATCACTTCGCCCAACTTCCTAGAGAATCACTTGCGGCAGCATGGGAAAGGTTCAAAGAGCTTCTGCGAAAGTGCCCTCATCACGGCATCTACCAAAACCAATTAATAGAAACATTCTATAGGGGAGTGAGTGATGACATCAAGCAATTCATGGATTCCTCATCTGGAGGAAAATTTATGAGAAAAAACTACGAGGATGCCTGGAAAATAGTCACACTTGGAGCTGAGAATCAGTCCAACTGGGGACGATCAGCTGGAAAAGGAGTCCTCAAAGTTTATAAGGCCGAGGAATCTATGGAAATGAAGGCTATTGCTGAAGCCTTAAAAACCATACCTCACAAACAACAAGCTCTTGAAACTTCTCTTGGAGAATTTGACAAGAAGAAAAACCCTCAGGTTCAACAAGTCAAGGCTGCCACAGGAACCTGTGAAGCCTGTCATGCATCTAATCATCCGACTCTTTCATGCGGTTTGCTTTACAAAGTGATGATGGATATGCATCCACCACCACAACAGTACGAACCAATCATTGACCAGTCTGAAGAGAAATTGCCAGAACAAGTCAATTCTATTCATTCCATTCCTGGAAAAGTTTATTATAATCCTAACCAAACAAGAAACCACCCAGGATTTCAATACGGGAACCCTGTTGGGACTGCAAATCTGCAACACCAGACACATGGTGGATCTTCTAATAGGTTGCCCCCTGGGTTCCAAAACAACTTCAATCAAAATCAAGGGAACCCCAGAAATAACTTCCCGAGATCCAACTACCCCAGAAATACATCCGCTTACTATCAATACACTCATCCGCCTCTACACCCATAGCTGCACCCTCAGTTGCAGCAACCTCAGTTGGCACTGCCTCCGCAACAACCATAGCAAGGGAAACAACAACTTGCTCAGAAAAATACCCCCTCCCAACCAGAAGATGAGATGACATTGACAAGGCAGATGCTACAGTCCCAACAAACTATGCTCGCTAATCAACAAGCTCAGTAAAAGGCAGTAGAGGCTCAACTAGCCCAAATTACTGCGCAACTAAAGCCTCCAGCAGGCACGTTTGCAGGACAGCCTAAATCGAACCCTAGGCACGGCCAGAGTAGGCCTGAGCAGTTGAATGTTGTTACTACGTGATCTGGATGCACCCTTCACGAAACTACAAGGATCACTCTTGATGATGATGATACACCTGCCCTTATGTCGAACGCGAGCCCGAAGCTGGGAACGGAGAAGTCCAAAGAGGGTGCAAAGGGTAAATAAAAAGAACAAGTTTCCACAGAGCCAGAAATCTTGCAATACAAACCAAGGATCCCATATCCGGGAAGATTACGAGAAACAAAAATGGACACCCAGTTCTAGAAATTTAAGGAGGCGATGAAGAAACTTTACAGCGACATCCCGCTCCTCGATGCTCTCTCAGAGGTACCGACTTGGGATAAATACCTCAAAACTCTATTATCAAGGTAGTACATCACTGAGGAACAAGAAACCATCAAACTTGCCCAAACCACCTATGATATCATCCTCAATAAAATGCCAAAGAAGAAGAAGGACCCAGGTTCCTTCAGAATTCAATGCTGCATTGGAAATGCATCAAACAAAAAGGGATTAGTTGACCTAGGGGCCAGCATATCCAATATGCCCTATTCCATGTGCAAACGTTTAGGTTTCACCGACTTGCTGCCCACAACAATGACAATTCAGTTAGCTGACTCTACCATCACCGCACCTCTAGGAATTATTGAAGATATTCCAGTTAGGATAGGCAAAGATGCCTATGTCCCGTGCGACTTTGTCATCATGGACATCAAGGAAGATCTGAGATACCCGATAAATTTTGGCAGACCTTTCCTCGCTACAGCTAGGGCGCTTAGTGATGTTGAAGCTGGAACGATCATTCTAAGACTCAGAAAAGAAGCAATTCAATTCTGAGTTCTCAACAACATGAAAGGCACCAACATTCAAGAGGAGGTCTTTCTACTAGACGCAATACATCAAATGTCTCAATTAGAGATAACTGAGCCATCAGACGAGTTAGAGAATGTCCTAACCAACCCAGAAGTCGAATTCTCTGCAAATGAATTGGTTCAACAGTGTCTACAACACTTAGAGAAGGCCAAAGAAGCACCGACGGCCACCTTTGAGGAACTCAAAGCCGTCACCATTTTAGAAGCAACAGAGCCACCTAAGGCTCCTGAGATGAAGACTCTACCCATGGGACTTAAACATGTCTTCTTGGATGAGGAAAAATTATGTCTGGTTATCATCAGTTCCACCCTAATAGAAAACCAGGAAGAAAGACTTCTTGATGAGCTGAAGAAACACAAGAAGGCCATAGGGTATAAGATAACTAGCCTGACAGACATAAACCTAGCCTTATGTATGAACAGACTGCCCATGGTCAAAGAATTTAAGCCATCATGCGAACATCAGAGGAAGCTCAACCCTAATCTCAAAGAAGTGGTTTTCCTTGAAGTCCTCAAATTACTGAAAGCTGGCATAATCTACCCGATTTCATACTCCCGATGGGTCAGACCTGTCCAAGTAGTTCCTAAAAAGGGAGGCACCACTGTTGTGCTTTATGACAAAAATGAGTTAGTACCCACTAGGATGGTGACGAGGTGGAGGATGTGCATTGACTATAGGAAATTAAAAAAATCCATGTGGAAAGATCACTACCCTCTGCCCTTTCTCGACGAAGTCCTAGAACGCTTAGCCCATCAGAAATACTTCTGCTATCTAGATGGTTATTTTGGGTTCTACCAAATCCCCATACACCCGGAAGACCAAGAAAAAACTACCTTCACCTGCCCCTTTGGAACCTATGCTTTTAGAAGAATGCCATTCAGGTTGTGTAACGCAACTGCTACATTCCAAAGGTGTATGTCTGCCATTTTCGCAGGATTACAGAATCCATAATGGAGGTGTTCATGGATGATTTTTCAGTTTACGGAGATTCTTTCGATAACTGTCTAATCAACCTTGGACAAGTTTTACAACGATGCGAGGAAACGAACCTCATACTGAATTGGGAAAAATGTCATTTCATGGTAACTGAAGGTGTCGTCCTCAGGCATATGAGTGAGTGACAGAGGGATTGAGGTCGATAAGGCAAAAATCTATGTTATCTCAAAGTTTTCGTCACCAAAAGATATAAAAGGAGTACAGACTTTCTTGGGTCATGTTGGGTTTTACAGAAGATTTATCAAAGATTTCTCAAAAATAGAAAAACCCATGACCCAACTCCTTACCAAAGACACTGAGTTCATTTTTAACCAAAAATGCTTGCAAAGTTTCTCAACTCTCAAAAATGCTTTAATTTCTGCACCTATACTGAGAGCCCCATATTGGTTGCAACCATTTGAAATCATGTGCGATGCTAGCGATTACGCCATAGGGGTCGTATTAGGACATCAGATCGACAAGAAACCTTACATAATTTACTACGCATCTAAAACGCTCGATGAAGCACAGAAGAACTACACTACTATAGAGAAGGAGTTCCTGGCTGTCATCTACGCGTTTGAGAAATTCCGCTCCTATTTGATTGGATCCAAGGTCATCGTCTACACTGACCACTTAGCAATATGATACCTAATTCAGAAGCAAGATGCAAAACCCAGACTTATCCACTGGGTGTTGATGCTTTAGGAATTCGATCTGGAAATTAAAGACAAAAGGGGAGTGGAAAATGTCGTAGCTGACCATCTCAGTCGTATTGAAGTTGAAGATGAAGATAAAGTCCCTAACCGAGAATCTCTTCCAGATGACCAACTAATGAAGGTTACCCATGGATTCCCTTGGTATGCGTACATTGTCAATTATCTAGCTAAAGGAATCATTCATCCCTCCACTTCCTACCACGACAAAAGGAAATTTCTCCACGATATAAAGCAATATTATTGGGATGAACCTTACCTTTTTCACCTATGCGCAGACGGACTTTTCCGTCGCTACTTACCGGAAGAAGAGATTACCCCCGTCCTAGAGCATTGCCATTCAGGTCCCACGGGGGGCACATGAGTGCAAAGAAAACAGCTATAAAAGTTCTGCAATCAGGCTTCTTCTGGACAACCATAGCAAATGACTCCTATGATTTTGTGAAATCTTGCAACAAATGTCAATTTTCTGGTAGCATATCTAAAAGGAATGAAATGCCCCTCACAATGTGGTAAGAAATCGAACTTTTTGACGTGTGGGGGATAGACTATATGGGCTCCTTTCCGTCTTCCTATGGTTTCTCCTACATCCTGGTTGCAGTGGACTATGTCTCGAAATGGGTCAAAGCTATACCCATAGTGTCCAGCGATTCCAAACCAGTTATTAAAATGTTTAAAGATATCATTTTCCCCAGATTTGGAGTCCCCAGAACTATCATATCAGACGGCGGGACCCATTTTCTGGAATAAAGTTTTGAAGCCCTGTTGAAAAGATACGGAGTCAACCATAAAGTAGAAACGCCTTAGCATCCAAAGACTAGTGGTCAGGTTGAGGTATTAAATAGACAACTAAAGGCGATCCTAGAAAAACAGTCAATAAAAACTGCACTGACTAGTCCACCAAGCTAACCGATGCCCTCTGAGCTTACCGAACAGCCTATAAAATACCAATCGGGACAACCTCTTTCCGTTTGGTATACGGGAAGTCATGTCATCTTCCAGTGGAACTGGAACACAAAGCTTGGTGGGCCATCAAACAACTAAATTTCAATCTTAAAAGTGTCAGAGAAAACAGACAACTCCAGCTACAGGAGCTAGAGGAGCTCCGAATGACCGCTTATCAAAGTGCCAGGATTTACAAGGAACAAACCAAGATGTGGTATGACAATCATCTTAAAAGGAAAGACATCGCCATCGGTGACAAAGTACACCTTTTCAACTCCAAGCTCAAATTGTTCCCCAGAAAACTCCACACAAAATGGTCCAGGCCCTTCACCATCAAGCATATATACCCGACTGGAGCTGTCATAATTGTCGACGATAACAGAGGAGAAAGGACGGTCAATGGCCATCGATTAAAAAAATACTACACTCCAACAGATAAAATGCCGAGACAGACCATTGAAATCATAGACGCTACAACATCAGCATAACAACATCAAAGCTTCGTCGAGCCAGCGACGTAAAACCCACACGCTACTTGGGAGGCAACCCAAGATCTGAGCATCTTCTTTTATTTTATGTTCTTTTAATTACCTTAGGTTTATCTTCTGAAAATATATAAAAATTCATATAACCAAAACAAACTTAAAAATATAAAAATCCGTTCGACCTTAACCCTCCCAAACGGTCCTGAAACTGTTTGGAGCCAAATGGTCTTGAAACCGTTAGGAGCCAAACGGTTTTGAAACCGTTTGGAGACAAATGGTCCTAAAACCGTTTGGAGCCAAACGGTCCTGAAACCGTTTGGAGCCGAACGGCCCTGAAACCATTTGGAGCCAAACGGTCGCTAAACCGTTTGACCTAGGGTTTTTGTAAGTTCAACCCCCGTTTCCTATAAATTTAACCCCTCCCCCTCCTTCTTCTTTCTTTCGACTCTCGAGCTTTCTCAAACCCTCAGTGTTGTTCCTTCTTTACTCCCATTCCCACGCAACCTGCTACGCCGGTTCCTTCGCCGACCGTCCTTCCTAGGTTCTATGCGTCCTCACGGCGGTTGCACCCCTGTTACCGACGCTCTCGCCATCATTTTCATCCACAGCAACAAGGTTGGCACACCACCATCACCAACGCCGGCTGCGCCGCCGCAAATCCTTATTCTATCAAACCGTCACCATCATCTTTACATTTGTCGCCGTCTATGGCACCACCATGATCCCCTTTTCTATCACCACCATCGTCTCTATCGCCAACCGTCGTCCTTGTTTTCGCCGCCGGTTTCACCTCTCTTTCGTTGGCCGCTCCCAGACATTTCACCTTCCAAACGGTCTTGATGCGATGATTTTGAGTCGCATTTAGAGACCTATTTCATATGTGTTTTGTGCCTTAATTACTCATTTTCATGGATAATATTGCATAATTCACTTAATTTGGTCTTTGCCATTATATTATATCAAATCCCCTTTGTTTTACTATTTTGAGCATTATTTATCATCTTATTATAAATTGTGTGGATTTACTTGGTCTTGTTGTGAAATTTCAGGAAAAACAAGTATCTGCTTCCGTCGATACCATCGACGGAAGTCGATACCATCGACCAAGCCACAGGTTGTCAGCCGAGAAGAGCAATACAGAGTCAATACCATCGACACCCAAGTCGATGGCATCGAGATTTCTTCAGACTGCTGGCGAGGATGCTGTCGATACCATCGACGAAAGTCGATGCCATCGACACAAGGAGAGCTACAGCATCGCTAAAAGACAAAACCGACGCTACAGGAGTCGATACCATCGACACCCCAGTCGATGGTATCGAGATCACTACAGGCGCTCAAAATAAAAGAAAGGAAAGCTGCCGCTAATCCGCTGCGTCGATACCATCAACGCGGGTCGATGGTATCGACGCCGGCAGATATGCGTTGGATCTATTTTGATCTCGATCGGATGGCTGTTGTTATTTGACGACCTAATTAGGGACTTATACCTAATGACGGCCGCCCACACGAGAGGAGGATCTCATTTTTGGATTGCACGAGTGCCGAGGAGGAGAAAAAGGAGAACGGAGGCTGAGAAGCTCATCCTGGGTGATTCGGACGCTGCCGAAGACGATTTCCACCACCGACAGGCGGGGAAGCTCGTGTTTTATGCCAAGGATCCACCGGTTCTTCTCCGTTCAGGGGTTTTCCCATTTATTTCCCGTTTTTCTTATGAATTCCCTAATTTCTACCATGTATTCGTGTGAGATGAACATGAGAGGCTAAAACCCTCAATCTTTAGGACCGGGAGTAGCCCGGGAATGCACTGTATGACATTTTTATATCAATAATTTATATTTTTCTCTCAAATCCGTGGTATAGATTCGTTTTCTCCATTTCTATTGTTATGCTTGATCACCATAATAATAATTTAACACCCTTAATCACTTCGACAGAAGGATTAACGGTTGAAAAGAGACGAATTCTACATTAATCAATAAAACCCTTGACAAAGGAGTTGTAAAATTAATGGTGGGAACTGAGGGACCATTTTTAATGCGCTTAGTTTAGGGGAATGATTACTACGATGGTGGAATCAACCTAAACCTAAGTAGTGAATTACACCACGACAGTGGGTAATTCTCATTTCAGGCCACTACCCGGATAGAGAGAGAAGTGTGAGGAATTATATGAAACCTAATACAATGTTGACCCGCGGTGAAACCGCCATCCTAAAGATATCCTTTTGAATTGATTAAATTAACCTTTAATCGATTGTTTTCTTTGTTTGATTTTTATTTTCTTTTTAATTTGAACAACAAAACCCTACTTTGTTAATCGGTCTAGCTGATTGCGATTAGTTAGTAAAAGTCCCCAATAATTCACGTATCCCTGAGTTCGACTCGGGCCTCACAAGGCCTATATTACTCGACGCGTATACTTGCGTTTAAGCGCATAGTAAAATACACATTAAGTTTTTGGCGCCGTTGCCGAGGATACGGCGAATTATTGGCACTTTGAGTGCTAAGAGCGGCCACTCTAGGCCACATTTTATTTTTATTTTTATTTTATTCTAAAACAATTTTAAAAAAATTCCTATATTTCTCTATAATTGTGTTTACTCGTTCAAAGCATTGTACTGAACCCCGATCTTCTTATTTCAGGTACTTTGCATGGTGCACACACGTAGTCGAGACTACGTGAATCGCACACCTGAGGTTCCATCTGCGGGACCAGAGGACGAGGACTACTACGAGGAGGAACACCAAAGTGATATAAATTCTGAATCTGAGCAAGAACAAGCAGAAGAAATGGCTGAAGCACAAACAATTTGGGAGAAGATCAAGGCGTCTTCTTCCTCAGCATCAAAGGGGCCCATAAAGAAGCAGGCGATCAACATACCGACATACAAGATCGACCCGGCACTGATTAACTTGGTCAAATCTACCGCATTTCACGGGCTGAAAAATGAAGATCCAGTGGCACACATTAGTCAGTTTGTTGAAAATTGCGATATGGTGAAGATCGACAGGTTCCCGCAAGATGCGTTGTATCTCAAGTTGTTCCCAAGTTCATTGGCAGGAGCAGCGCGAGAGTGGCTTCATAACCTCGACGATGAGTTTGTTGAATCATGGGATCACATGGTAGAGGTTTTCTTTGAGAGGTTCTTCCCTCCTGAGAAGACCAATGACATGATTAGGAAGATTCACAATTTCACCCAACAGGTGGGTGAAACTTATTCTGAGACTTGGGAGCGATTCCAAGTCATGTTGAGGAGATGTCCACACCATGGACTGGACAAGGAGACCCAGGTGAAGATCTTCTATTTTGCTCTCTCCGAGCATGATAGAAGCAACTTGGACTCAGCCGGTTCAGGATTTTTCTTGAATAATACGGATACCAGATGTTGGGAGATATTGAAAAACATGGCTAGGAAACAGTCATGGGGTGATAGAGGGGCTGTGGAACATGTCAAGGCTGCTGGCGAATCTAGAATAGTTAGAGAGCTGAATGATAAGATAGATCTTCTAGCCAAGAAGCTGCTAACTAAGGAGGATGCATCTGATGATGGGGAGGCCCAAGTGAAATTCATGCAACAACAGGGCTATAGAAACAATGACTATGCATGGAGGAAAGATAAAAAGTTTTCATGGAAGGATCCGAACAATTTTCTACAGGACCCGGATGCCAAGCCACAGTAGAAAGCCGAGGACAAGAACACTGAATTACTAACTCAAATGGTCCAGCAAAACCAAGAGATGATGGCCATGTTTGGAAAACAATTGCAATCTCAAGGTGATATTCTAACCAAGTTTGGGCAGACGCTGCAAAGCCATGGAGCACAAATGCGGGCATTGGAAACCACCGTGGCACAGATTTCGAGTGAAGTGGCGGCCATCAAGCACGCCAATCAACAGAAACCAGCCGAGAATGCAAATGTGGCTCAGGCACACCAACAAGTCAAGTACATATCTGTGGTAAGCACTAAGGAGGAATCTCAGGTGCAAGAAGTTGTAGAAGAAAGAAAAATGACTTTCAATGTGCATGCAACACCGGCGATACCATATCCACACACGTACTATGGATTGCCGGGCGGAAACCCTTTCTTCAGAAAATCACAAAGAGTTGTGAATATTGTATCTCCACCTAGGCAGGAAGAACAAGTGCAAGTTGTTTGTGCACATGTGGAGACATATAAGGCGAGAGAGGAACCACAACAAGCTGCCACTATTGAGGATGTCTCACCAAAGCCCACGCCGGAGGGAGTAATTGAAGCAAGCTTAGGGGAGGTACCCCCGAAAAGCTCTTATGTGCCACCTCATAGGCGTGTTGAGGTAGTAGATGTTTCAAATGTGGTTAATCCTAAGTCAAAGAAAGAGCATCGTCACTTTAAAAAAATCCTGGAGATATTCCGAAAACTCCACATCAATATTCCATTAGTGGAGATGATCGAGAAAGTACCCGCCAATGGGAGGTTCATCAAGGAAATCATTAATAAGAAGAGGCGGATAAAAGACGATGAAATTTATTGGATGAATGAGACGGTGAGCTCGATGATTCACAGGAGTTCACCAAAGAAGAGAAAGGACCCAGGAGGTTTTTACATTCCGTGTTCAATAGGTGGTCAACATGTTTCTAAAGCGCAATGTGATTCCGGCACTAGTATAAATCTCATGCCTTTGGCTACATTTCAAAAGTTGGGGTTAAAAGAGATAAAGAAGTTGGCTGCAACAATTGAATTGGCAGATGGGTCTACCGTGAGACCCTATGGAGTATGTGAAGATGTTCTCGTCAAAGTGGATAGATTCATATTTCCTGTGGACTTTGTCGTCATGGATATGCCACCACTCCAAAGCTGTGAAATTCTTCTAGGAAGACCTTTTCAAGCAACGACGGATGTCGTGACTGCCTTAGGGAGAGGTACTTTGTCTTTGGGCATTGGAGGAGATCGTGTTGAATTCAAATTACCGCATGATCCTCTAAGTGCAGTCCCCAAGGTGAAAAGATGATGACTGTCATACGTCTAGCCTAAGACGTTAAATAAGGGCGCTTGTTGGGAGGCAACCCAACCATTGGTACATTAGGTTAGTGTAATTCGAGTCATAGATTGCTTTTATTTTGTTTAAATTTTGTTTAAAAATGATACCTTGATTCGTTTGTTGAGTGTGCAGGCACAGGCAGGGTCGATACCATCGACACACTCGTCGATGGTATCGACATGGGTTCAGGTTGACACCAGCAAAAATTGCACTATGTCGATACTATCGACACCCCTGTCGATGGTATCGACATGGTCGCAGGCAGGTTGCAATAAAAGTGTCGATGGTATCGACACCCCAGTCGATACCATCGAGATCTCTGGAGAAGTTCAGACGAATTTTGCTCAGTCAACTCGATACCATCGACGGCCTCGTCGATGGTATCGACATCATCACAGGTTGAATGCAACAAAACGGCGGTGTCGCAATAAAAGCAAGTCGATACCATCGACCCCCGTCGATGGTATCGACGGACATGTCACCGATCCGCACACAGACATCGACGACGATCGCAACAGCCACGTCAGCGATCCGGGTGCTGCGTCGATACCATCGACTTCCGTCGATGGTATCGACTCGTCAGCAATCCGGGTTTCTCGATCCAGCAAACGTCAGCCGTCGATACTCGCGAGGGAGGCGACCACCCGCGAGAAGTGTCGATACCATCGACCCGCGTCGATGGTATCGACGGGTCACCAGTGGCGCCGATCAAGCCTATTTAAGGGGACTTGCAACGTCATTTGACGTCACACCTTCAGAGCAAGTATCCTCCTTTGTGCCGAGAACTCCCCCGAGCCCTCCAAGACTGAAGAGAAGCGTCATCGAGCGGAGATCTTCATCGAGCGGAGAATTTCTTCTCCATCTTCACCGAGCTCTTTTCTTCTAATCCCATCTTTTCTCGCAACCATGGTGCATGCCGCCGGAGCGTCGTCATCGAGCGCACACCCTATTGAGATCGAGGAGTTCGTTCCTCCCCCAACCGCTTCCATCTCTCATCCATGCCTGATTCATGCCCACATGGAGGCGAGGAAGGTCTACGAGGAGATAATGAAGCGAAAGTTCGAGCCAACCCGGTATGTGGACCGGGGCATAATCCAGGAGTTGGGGTTCGAGGCCAACTTGGCCTACGTGTTGGCCGGGCAAGCCCGGCACACCGGTCGCCTTTACGAGCAGATCGAATGTCATGCGGATGGGCAGCCGTTTTTCGGCGAATGGGCCACATACAAGGAACTGGTGGCTGAGTTCATGGCGTCTCTTGACATCTGCGTCGTACCAAACGACGTGGTACCATCGGACCAGGCGTGGATCAAGGGAAGGGTGTCCTTCCGACTCTTCAACAACAATTACAACATCACGTTGAAGCAGTTCAACGACATCTTCAACTGGAACCACGGCCGCAATGATCACCGACGCCCCGACACCCGCACCGACTACGACAAAATCTTTGCCGAGCTAGTTACAGTGTCGGCAGGAAAGACTGTGAGCTACCATAATGCAGCGGTAGTGGATTTTGAACACCCGTTCGTCCGGGTCCTGCATAGGATGTTGAGCTTGACTTTCTTCGCTCGAAGCGATCTTGCTTTGAGCAAGTTTCAGGAGAGTGACCTGTTCTTTCTCTATGCACTCCTGAAACGTCAAGAGTGAAACTGGGGGGCGTTCTGGCTACAGCGCGTCCTGGCGGTGAAAAGGAGTATAAGGAGGGCTCCAATTCATTTTGGTGGTCTTGTCACCAGGTTGGCGTCTTACTTGGGGCTGAACTTTCAGTCCATGACTCCGATTTCTACGCGGAGTAAGGTGAACGTGCAACACTTGCACCGTTCAAACCTCATTCTTCTCCGGGACGGGTTGGCGTACGCTCATTGCCATGTCAACCAAGCTTATCAGGAGGCATCACTACCGGACGACGTCTTCAACATTGAGGGCAAGCAGCATTTCAGATGGCCAATCATAGCCATCGAGTCCTCCGAAGAAGAAGGCGGAGGTGACGAGCAAGAAGGCGAGGCTGCAGAGGAAGAGGAGGCTTACACACCTCTTCGTGCACGTGTGGCACCACAGAAGCGTCCTAGGATGCATCCGGGTGCATCTTCATCATCTCAGCCCCGCCACCATCACCACAGCACGAGCAGCCAACCGAGGATCCCTATTCCATGCAAGGGATGTACACCACGCTGCAGGACATCCAGCAGACTCAGCAGCAGCACATGGCTATGTATACCGGCATCCACGAGACTACGAGCCGGCTACTTGAAAATCAACGGGCTATGTTCGAGAACGAGCGGCTCATCCTCGCCAACCAAGAGCAAATGCACAACCGGTTGCAGTGGATAGAGACGCAACAGGAGCCTTTCTTCGACCATTACTGGAGTCAAGACTACTTTGGAGGCTATCCACAGCCTCCGCCGAGGACCCAATATGATCCAAGCTTCCAGGGGGAGTACCCATCTTGGGATCCTACGGCACCGCAATACCCACCACCGCCTCCGCAGGATTGATCAGGGTATCACTGTTCCACCCTTAAGTTGGTTTTTGACTATGAGGCCATAGTCCAATTCAAGCTTAGGGGGGTGGCTGGAACAGCTCTATCTTTTATCTTTTCTTTAGTTGTTTTTAGTTTTTGCTTTGTTATTTGTTCTTGCAATTTTAGTTTGTTTAGGATCCACATCTATCTAGTGTAATCGTGGATGTCTTAAAAATTGTCATCTCGCTGTTTTCATGGGAAATTTAAGGGAATTTAAAAATTTCTGTGTCTTTTGGATAGCTTAACTCGGTTGTTCTTGGGGAACTTGTCCTATGAAAATGATTGATTATGTCAACTTTGAATCAATATGTCACACCCACACCCCCATTGACTCATGAAAAGTGGATAGTAACGGTTGTTTGAGCCTAACCTAATCAAATGGTAATGAGACCTTAATTGGATATAAGAGAAAGAACCATTTGAACTACTACACATGTCAGTAAGGAGGGACACATGATATTTTTCTAAGGTTCAGTAACTTAATCTTGTGATCATTCCACTTCATATTTTTCCATAATCTACCAAAGAATTGGAAGTAAAGTACAGTTTTAATTCCTTCTTGCGTGCATAGCATGTAGATAGGATTTGCATTGTTATTTTCATACTTTTGCATAAAACGAAAAAAAATGTATAGTGATTCATGCACATTACCTTTAGGTGCATGTCATGTAGTTGCACTCATAACTTTCATGATTTTCACGCATAAGTACACCATGTACCTCAGGTTGTCTTAAAAAGTGATCTAAATTGTTCCATACCCTCGAAATAGTACAAAGATTTCCAATCATGAAGAAAATAGCCTAACAAATGTATCTCTAAGCAATCATGGATATGTGGGCTAAAAGAAAAAAAAATATATCTGAAAATCTGAAAAAATTGAGAAAAGAAAAAAAAGAGAGAATTTAGAAGGAAATGGAATAAGAGGGAGAAAGGAACATGATATCACTTGCATAACAAGGAAATTGAGTACATGATGTGGCTTAATTAGATTTCTATCTCTTTTTGAGGTGGAAGGTTAGTGCATGCATCATTCCACCCAATTTTAAGCATTAGGGCATTTTCAATGTGCATTTGCATCATTTAGGGCATTTTGTTTTATGCATTTTGAAACTGTGTAATACTTCCAAATTCTTTCATGAACCACCCATTCCATCCACCCGTTGCTCGGATTGGTAGGCCACTGTGATTTTCTCCTCACTCATGTTTATCAGGAGAACTGCTTCCATGTAGATGGTAGTTAGGGCGAGCAACGTAGTGTAGGCGATCACAAGATGCACCAATGCTGAATCGGCAAATTTTATTATGTTAACTGCCTTATGTGATAGTGTTCATCGGTTTGAAGGATAATTTCTTTTATTGATGATTATTGTCACCTGTAGGGTAATTACTGTTCAGTGATTAGGAAAGGCCGGTTTGAGAACGTCCAGTGGGAGTCATGTGGGATGTGGGGTGATGTGTTGATTTTTAGTTGACATCTGCAATCCTATTCTAAGGATTAGTTGCTCGAGGGCGAGCAATGTTTAAGCTTAGGGGAGTTTGATGCGATGATTTTGAGTCGCATTTAGAGACCTATTTCATATGTGTTTTGTGCCTTAATTACTCATTTTCATGGATAATATTGCATAATTCACTTAATTTGGTCTTTGCCATTATATTATATCAAATCCCCTTTGTTTTACTATTTTGAGCATTATTTATCATCTTATTATAAATTGTGTGGATTTACTTGGTCTTGTTGTGAAATTTCAGGAAAAACAAGTATCTGCTTCCGTCGATACCATCGACGGAAGTCGATACCATCGACCAAGCCACAGGTTGTCAGCCGAGAAGAGCAATACAGAGTCGATACCATCGACACCCAAGTCGATGTCATCGAGATTTCTTCAGACTGCTGGCGAGGATGCTGTCGATACCATCGACGAAAGTCGATGCCATCGACACAAGGAGAGCTACAGTGTCGCTAAAAGACAAAACCGACGCTACAGGAGTCGATACCATCGACACCCCAGTCGATGGTATCGAGATCACTACAGGCGCTCAGAATAAAAGAAAGGAAAGTTGCCGCTAATCCGCTGCGTCGATACCATCGACGCGGGTCGATGGTATCGACGCCGACAGATATGCGTTGGATCTGTTTTGATCTCGATCGGACGGCTGTTGTTATTTGACGACCTAATTAGGGACTTATACCTAATGACGGCCGCCCACACGAGAGGAGGATCTCATTTTTGGATTGCATGAGTGCCGAGGAGGAGAAAAAGGAGAACGGAGGCCGAGAAGCTCATCCCGGGTGATTCGGACGCTGCCGAAGACTATTTCCACCACCGACAGGCGGGGAAGCTCGTGTTTTACGCCAAGGATCCACCGGTTCTTCTCCGTTCAGGGGTTTTCCCATTTATTTCCCGTTTTTCTTATGAATTCCCCAATTTCTACCATGTATTCGTGTGAGATGAACATGAGAGGCTAAAACCCTCAATCTTTAGGACCGGGAGTAGCCCGAGAATGCATTGTATGACATTTTTATATCAATAATTCATATTTTTCTCTCAAATCCGTGGTATAGATTCGTTTTCTCCATTTCTATTGTTATGCTTGATCACCATAATAATAATTTAACACCCTTAATCACTTCGACAGAAGGATTAACGGTTGAAAAGAGACGAATTCTACATTAATCAATAAAACCCTTGACAAAGGAGTTGTAAAATTAATGGTAAGAACTGAGGGACCGTTTTTAATGTGCTTAGTTTAGGGGAATGATTACTACGACGGTGGAATCAACCTAAACCTAAGTAGTGAATTACACCACGAAAGTGGGTAATTCTCATTTCAGGCCACTACCCGGATAGAGAGAGAAGTGTGAGGAATTATATGAAACCTAATACAATGTTGACCCGCGGTGAAACCGCCATCCTAAAGATATCCTTTTGAATTGATTAAATTAACCTTTAATCGATTGTTTTCTTTGTTTGATTTTTATTTTCTTTTTAATTTGAACAACAAAACCCTACTTTGTTAATCGGTCTAGCTGATTGCGATTAGTTAGTAAAAGTCCCCAATAATTCACGTATCCCTGAGTTCGACTCGGGCCTCACAAGGCCTATATTACTCAACGCGTATACTTGCGTTTAAGCGCGTAGTAAAATACACGTCAGGTCTTCAAACCGTTTGGAACCAAACAGTCCTCAAACCGTTTGGGACCAAACGGTCGTCAACCTGTTTGGGACCAAGCGGTCCTGAAACCGTTTGGGACCAAACGGTCTTCAAACCATTTGGCACCAAACGGTCCTGAAACCGTTTGGAACCAAACGGTCCTGAAACCGTTTGGAACCAAACGGTCTTCAAACCGGCCGTTTGGGACCAAACGGTCCTGAAATCATTTGGGACCAAATGGTCTTCAAACCGTTTGGCCTTCCACAATCACTTATGTTTCATTAAAATATAAAACCACATAAACACAAATACAATTCACTTTTTTCTCTAAGCATGTTGTTCTTACTCATGATTTTCCATTTTTTAGAAATGGTATCACTAGCTAAGGAAGCCACATGAACTGACGACGCTCCATTTTGGACAAAGGAGCAATTGATGGAAGACTGGGCCAAACTCCAAAAGATCATAGATAACTACAAAAAGACTGGACAAGCCCCACCAAAGGTCAAAATCATAGATATCTTATGTAAAATTGATCACCTCAACAAATGACTAGCTGAGGAGCCTGAAGAAGAAATAGAAATCTCCTCTCGTGATGAAGGCTCTGAATACGAGCCAAACCCCGAGGAAGAATCCCCACCTAAAACATCCAAGGGGAAACGAAAGGTCCAGGAAACCGCGACCGGACAACCCTCAAAGAAACGAGCAAGAAAACAGGTCTGCCCCACCTCTGCAAGGAAGCAAACCCTGGAAGGAAACATTCCACCAACCACCACCTCCGTTGTCGCTCCTGTAATCATCATTGTTCCCCCTTTCCCTCTCATCACCACCACAGCACCACCACCAGAAAACCTCTACATACACACCGTTCCCTCTAACGATAAAATCCTAAAACCTACAAAGCACGTCAGCTCCAACGTACTGCTTAAGATGGGGATCCATGACCGAATTTTCACCATGCTAGACAAAGCCAATCTTGCAAGGCTGTGTTTGGTACCTGAGATCTCCTACACTGAACCTACAACTGAATTCTTCACTTTTCTTAACAAAGAACATGTCGATATTATGGATAGATTACGGGATGGAGGTGACCGTAGGATGGTCACCAAACTCTTCGGCAGCAAGGTTGTCATAACAGAAAATATGATGAATGAAATCTTTATAGACAACCAGGAGCAGCTCAAGAAAGCCAAAGTTGTGGGAACAGAGAATACTAGTTTCAATAGACATAACTTTTAGAAATCCCTGATAGGGATCCCCACCTATGATGCAGAGACATGCAAGGCCTCAAACATACAATCTGGATTAGTGCACACTTTACATAAAATTCTCACAGACGCACTCTTCCCCAGGACAGAAGGAGGGAATGTCATAATGTCGGATCTTTTTGTTCTCTGGTCAATTCTACATGAGATGTCAGTCAACATTGGACGTCATATGATCCAGAAACTATCCTCTTACGCCTTGGGGAAGGAAATTTGCATGGGGGGTCATGTAACATCCATCATCAAATACCTCAAGATGGATAGACATCTACCAAGATGCACGCAGATAAAGGGCGACATCCTAACAAACAAACAAACTTTGAAAAACTCCTACATCATCAAAGAGAAGGATGCAAAATTATTCTATAGAACCCTGCTACCGCTCCCGGAGCTTGCAAATTACGACAAGGAAAAGCTCCTCTTCACTGATGAGGAGCTTACAAAACTCATATCTACGATCAAAACACAAGCGAAAAAAAGTAAAGGCGGGGAAGACAGAACTGAGCATAACTGCCCCGACAGCTAGGATAACAAAAATTCCTGTGAAACAACCCTCCACAAGACTTTCGTAGAAACAACAGCTGTCGGGGACACCAACATCCAAACCGCATCCAGAAGACGAAAACCCCCTCCCCGAAGATCAAATCGCCACCTCATCTCTAGACTCCTTCATTATGAGTCTAAATGATGAACTTACCACCACCACCTCACCACCCTCCACCTTTCCAAAATCTACCACTCTTCCATTTTTCACCACAACTACACCACCACCCGCATCCTCCTATTCACCCTTTTTCCCTTCGGGCATTCCCTTCTCCACTCCTACGCCCGAATTTACCACCTTCCCCTCCACATCCACAGTCTCTCCCCCAACACTATCAATCCCTCCATTTTCACCAGAGATACCTTCACCCTTCCCATCCACCACCACTCCGACACCGCTGGTGACCCCATCCATAGTCACCACACAGTTCGCGGAACCATCAACACTGTCTCTTCCGCAAGACACTACAACCCTCCCACACAGACCCCAGCCACCCCACCCTTCCGCTTCTGGGGTCCCCTTTTCCAATATCGATGAGGAATTCGGACGTCAATTTGAAACCATCTGAAACCTCCTCACTGATCCCTCTAACATTATGCATTCCATTTTTTATTGTGTGGAGGGATTATCTAAACAGGTTTCCATGATCGACGAATAGAATCGTGCCTTGCCAAGCATCCTCCAAGGTTTTCAGCAACGACAAGATGAAATGGCTAGGCAAGTTTATCTCATTGACAGCCACTACAACAACTTGCCCGAGATGGTCCTTGGAGCAAAACGCCAGCAAGAAGTGATGGCCAAGCAAGTCGATGAGATCTCTATGCAGACTCAACCTCTGCCTGAGACTCTCCGTGAGCTCAAGCAGCAACATACAGCTCTTAGCACGCGCTTGGACAACATCAGCAACACTCTTACACACCTCAACAATTGCCAAGAGGAGTCGACAAACAATGAAATCCAACAATTATGAGCTACAGTAACAGATCTTACAGAATGACTCCTCTCCACCGAGGGCCGATACAACGATGTCAAAGAAACACATGACGCACTGCTCGAAACACACGAGCATGTGCAAGTGGCATTTGACGAGTTACAAACCATCCATCGGCGGTGCAAAAAGACTGCACACAAGAAGCTAGCAAACAAAGCAGCAGTTGACAAAGACGGTGATAATGGCAACGAAGATGACTCCGACTCCTCAGCCGATTCTAACAATGATACCACCTCCTCAGATGACAAATCGGATGATGGAGAGGGCCCAGGCCAAGAAGCAGAACCCTCTCAGAAAGGATATGACCAAGACCACCAAGACGGTGGACATCATCCCAAGTCCCCCACCCACAACGAAAATGTAAACATATCATATGGAGACCAATTCCTTGATTACTATGCTTTAGGACCCTTAGGGGAGTCTGCAAAAGATGCGGCTTTTACTGAGTTCCACCAATGCATTTTAGGAACCAGCACAAGCCCACCAACAATAGCCGCTCAACCTTTTTCCGCACTTGACCAATCAGTGCCTTTCCCCCAACAACAGGAAGAGTCAGAATGAGTGCATTTAGATATAGATGAAGAACTCGATCCTACTTCCGACTTATATGACGATCTACAAGGCTATACAGATGTCTTGGATCAAACTTCTTCACCCCCTCCACTGGAGCTTCCCCCGCCACCACCTCTACCGCATAAGATGCACAATTTAGATATGGCGGCCATCTCCACACTAGATGCTCAGGACATCTTTATCCTGAACACTATTGTCGACGATGACAAAACGGGGGAAGACATCATCTACCACAACACAAAGACTAAGCATAAGTTAACACACGAAGATTTTTGCAACATCCTGCGACCACGATCAACGATGCCTATGACAATCTTCCGTGTCCTACTTGCCAACTGCATAGAAGTTTACAGAAGCTCAAAGAGGCAACAACTAGTTTTTAACGCCTCACCTGCTCTATCTATATGCTTGTTATACAAAGATATACAAGCAAAGTCAATAGAGCGGTTGCGGGCTGGTTTAGCACGGCGGGCACGTTATCTTACCGTGCCATTTCAAGTTTCCGATCACTGGTTGTTTATGATTGTAGACACTGAGGCTCGTGACGCCAAGGTGTACAATTTTTGTGCCACTGAGCTACCAGCCGGAATAATAAATTTTGTTGGAGAAGAAGCAGGAGAGGCAAGATGTATACCTTTCTGGCTTCTTAAGCTAATTTGGGTTGCACGCCTGTCCCTCCGTCAAGACTGGAGCCAGCCCTGGTTCCAAATAATTAACCCACAAGTCCAAGCTACTGAGGGATCTGGGGACTGCGCTTTTTGCACCATCCGTCACATTCAAGCGCTAAACCAAGAAATCCCCTTCACTGATCTAGTCATCAAAGATTTTCACTCCCTGCGAGGGCGTTACGCCATGGAGCTTATTTTTGATAGAAGGTTCTTCAAGGACCCGACAATTGCACCAGATGACGTCCCCCGTTACCTTTTTTCAGCAATCCAACGTCCGTAGAGGCGACCTTTCAGACAAACTTTAAAAGAATTGGAGAAAACCAAGCAACCAGCCATAGTTCATGAGCAAAGAAAAAGAGACATAGATCTTTTGTCAGGGACAACCATTAGGAGATCGCCATCACAAATGGTGCCCCTATCTTCCATAGAACCAACTTTCCCAGATTTCGACCTCAGTGCTTGTAACGGTCTCTCCGACATTGAACTTCATCTCATCATGTCGAGGCTTTCCATTGAGAAGGATGAACTCGTCTTCATGTCCGGTGACACTCTAATCATGGTAGACACACTTCGAGAGACTATACAGTTCAAAGGCTCTCTCTCCGTAAGCTTAATGACCGCTTATCAATTTCTCCTCGGCCAAAATCACCCTACATCATATATGGCGTCCCTGTACATGAAGGATGATCTTTTAAAGCTAAAGAACTTCAGAACAACTGAAGCACTAATCTCCTTCCTACAACACACAACACCAAAGTTTATCATGCTACCCTTCCTTTATCATGAGCACTGGATGTTTCTGGCAACAAACCTAGCCGAAGGAACAACTACCATCTATAATAGTTCTGACAGCCAGTTCAATCCCTGGCAGAAGAATTATGTAGTGACACCAAAGACGCCCATAGAGGTAGTGGCGAAGGAATGCGTAGACAAATTAATCGTTTTATTAAGTCAGCACACAAGGTCTTACGACAAAGAACAATTTCA
This sequence comes from Alisma plantago-aquatica, assembly GCA_963693085.1. Taxonomy (NCBI): domain Eukaryota; kingdom Viridiplantae; phylum Streptophyta; class Magnoliopsida; order Alismatales; family Alismataceae; genus Alisma; species Alisma plantago-aquatica. The sequence goes on along the minus strand of OY856410.1, from coordinate 1,027,622,483 downwards.
TCGCCCTTCCTTCAACCACAATTGTCCCCAACAAATTTTGGAATCAAATGATTGTTGCTTCCACATCCTCTACTGGATGTACACCATCATGGTCCTTCAAAGACCAGTAGAGGATATGACTGACGTGGATTACCACGCCCTACGCGGAAAGTTTGCAGCCAATCTACTCAGATCACCAGGGGCAAACTCAGGATTAACATGGCATGATGCCCTTTTCATTGAACATCTCAACCTATCACTTTGACACTCTGAGGACAAAGTGAGTGATAAGTTGGGGGGGGGGGTACATTAGACAAGGGCGAGGTATCATTTCTATATCCCTCTTTTTCCATCTTCTCCTTCATTTTTGTACAAATTTTCTTAGTTTCCTTTACACATTTAGCTTTCATTTTAATTTTTTCATCCGATAATAAATCTCCGGAATAAAGTCACCGTCAGCTAACTTTAGAATCATGTTAGTCCTCAAAAGTAAATAGCACTTAGACATATAATGGCAACTTAATAATGTCTCTCCACTATTGATTTTCATGCTTTTGTTTCACTTCTACAACTGACTCTCCACAGGTCAATATCAAGGCAGAAATAAGCCAAGCTCTCAAGGATGAGAGGGGCATCACGCAACTTCCAAATCAAGAAGTCTTGCAAGTGGATCACAAAAAAAAGAAACCAAATAAGTGCACGCTGAAAAACTCTAAGAACAACTTTCCTCTCTTCAAATAAAAGAGGCTTGGCCACCCAAAAATATTTCCCAAAAAACCCCAAATCCTAAGCCTACGAGTCTACGAATAAAATCCAGATAGTTGAATAAAATTATGAGAGTTGTGCCATAAATAAGGATCTATATAAAGAACCGATGAAGGTCTCACCCGGCTGGCACATCCAATTGCCCTCACGAAGGCAGATGTGTCGTGCCCGGTAGTGAAACCCTAAGGTATCTAAATATATGAACGGATTATAAAGGATTCACCCGATCGGTACATTCAGCTACCCTCACAAAGGCAGATGTGTCGTGTCTGGTAGTGAGATTCTAAAAGCATAGACAACCCCTCCCCCACTTGAAGGGGGAGTTACACTTCAAGCCTTTAGCCAACCCTCATACCCACTCTAGCTTCCAGTAGGTTCTTCAGAGAGGTATAAAGCTGATTAGAGTCAACAACATGCACATAATAAAAAGTGGTCCCGATGCAAGCTACGAGATACGGAAGGAACCTGAGACCCAAGGAACTCTCAAAACCTGAAAGAGTCAAGGAAAGCAATAAGACCCGATATGACCTTAGGAGAACTCAAGTGGAGAATTGAAGCAAGAGTATGGAAATCTTAACTAAATAAAATCGCCTTGCCATTACATGCCTCAGCTCTATCTAACTTGAGGATAAGCTAGACTCTAAGTTAGGGGGTGATAACCCTCCAATTTTGGGATGTTATCTTAGTCTTTTCTTTAGTTTTCCACACTCGTTCTCAATTAAAATTAGACATAATCCCTAAATATCCCCTCTTATTGCAAATATACCATTAGACTAACTTTTCCCCTTTGTACTTGCAGAAAAAGACACAAATAAATCATAAAAGACTCAACCGGCCCCCAAGACCGCATGGACTCCCATGACCACATGGAGTCACACGGTCCTAAGACCGCATGAAGCCAATCGATCCTGAGACCGCATGGAGTCACACGGTCCCAAGACCGCATGAAGCCAATCGGTCCCAAGACCGCATGGAGTAACGTCGTCCCAAGACCGCATGAAGCCAATCGGTCCTGAGACCGCACGAAGCCAAACGGTCCTGAGACCGCATGGAGTCACACGGTCCCAAGACCACATGAAGCCAATCGGTCCCGAGACCGCATGGAGTCACACGGTCCCATGACCGCATGAGTCCAAACGGTCTTGAGGTCCATACAGTCTTGAGGTCCAAACGGTCTTGAGGTTCAAATGGTCTTGAGGACCAAACAGTCTTGAGGTCCAAACGGTCTTGAGGTCCAACCGGTTTCACAATCCAAATGATCTTCAAGACCGTTTGGACCCAAAACTGACCAAACCGTTTGGACTTCACTTAAGGCCTATAAATAAGACCCAAGGGGTCCTCCCAAAGGCATCAAGTTTTCAGACTTCCAGAGGCTGCCTCCACTGCTCCAGAGCAAATCCAACTTCCATCCTCCGCCCAGAGGCTGTCGGTCTGAGATCCACACTCCATCTTGAAGTTGCTTTCTCTCTCTCCGCCAAAGAAGGTGGGAAGAGGGGACCTCGTCATCAAGCAACCTGTGAAGATAGACGATCGTCTCTCTTTCTCTGCAAGGGGTTGACTTTCCTCTCTCCTTTGTGGGGATGACGCTCTCTCTCTCTCTTCTTGCCTCCTTCTTTGTCCTAGCTATGAGCGAGTAGTCTCTCTCACTGGGGTGCGGGGAGTAGCCCCGCTGCCCATGTTTTCATTTCATGTAATGTAATCCATAGTTTGCAATATAGAGATACTTTCTTTTCATTTCGACATCAATCATTTAATGAATGCTTGTTGCTTGATCACCAACTTGTGTTATCTTTTATCTTTTAGTATGAATTGTCTACGTTTGTACTACTAGATTTGAAACTCGATTAGATGTTGGTTCTTGGTGCATGTATCCACCATGCATCTGTTTCGGTATCTAGAAGTGTCTCTCAAGTAGTGGAGTAAACTCACTCCCATTGTTGCACTTTCATACTATGAAATGGAATTAGTTGAAGTATGAAAGTGCAACCTTGATGACTCGAGGAACACACTTTGTGAAGGGAATGATGCAAAGTAGGTGACCATTCGTTCGGGAATGGATGACACTGCAACATTCCCGCACTTCTTGTAGTTAGTTCTCCGAAAGGAAACTAAGTCTACAAAGATACTAACTGAATAATCTCTTGTTGCAGGTTATGTTTTATTTTGCATGTTTTGATCCATGTGTAGTGGCGATGAAAACCGATCACTCCCTAGTGACTTCTTATCATTGTTTAACTTCCTTCAAATTACTTACTTTCCTTACTTTACTTGCTCTTAGTTTAAAACAACCAAACCAACCTTTTGATCTAAGTACCTACTATTAAGAGATTAAGTGAAGTTCTAATATTTTTCATCCTGTTGCTCACAACAAGACCGTTGTCTTGTGGATTTGACCCTTAACTATACTATGATAAGACTTCTACGTATCTTAGCATACATGGGTGGAGTTCTCAATCTAGTATAAGCAAGGCTAAACTTAAAGACTTACCATCTTTAGGATTTTTAGTGGTGCACACAATTCTACGTAAGTGGAAGCTCCATCATAACCCCTGCTCAGTTTTAATTTAATAAACTGCAATAACAATGTTTTTGGTGAAGAGTTATATCTCTCGCTGGGGAAATTTTCAATTGTATCACCCACGTGGGAAACATTTTTAGGTATGCATGGGAGGCAAAGCAGAAATCCTAGAACAAGGAAAGAGCAACAGCAACAGCAACAGCAGGGACAACAATAAGATCTCAGGTGGAGATATTTTCTGTCTAGTCATACAGATAGTAGTCCTATGTGTCGTCTCTGTACTCTCAGGTCCTCGGAGTTTTTAGTCCGTGTCTTATGAATCAATCTAAGGTTTTGGCTTGATGCCTCGAGATTCGTATACTGTCTGTATATAATATTTATAAGACAGTTGATGTTGTAATCTTTGAGAAGGAATGGTTCAGGTTGTGTACTTGTGAACCAGGATGAATTTGAAATACTTTGGTTCTTAGTTAAAGAGCTTTCCTGTGAATGGATTTCTTTGAAAAAGTTTTAATTTTCAGTGATTTTCAGTAATCCACTGCAAATAATTTGCTTCCACATTAGTTAATCATGTTTTCGTGAGACGGTCGCCACAATTAGTGGTATCATAGCTCTAGGTTTGCTGAGTCTACAGAGACATATGACTAAGGTAGTAGAGTCTGTTTTGGTGTGATCCAGTGTATCTCATAGTGTCTTCTACTCATATAAGAGAAGAAGAACTTAAAGATGACTGGGTCACATGAGGAGATTGCTGCTGAGAGTAGCAATGTTGCACTAAGAAGAGGTGCATGGGAACAGGCAAGAGAGAGACAATTGCCTGAGAATCCCCTAGTTGATCCAACTATAATAAGAAAATCCTTCTTTAAGTATTACTGTTGGAGAACTTAGGGCAACAATAATGTATATAGTGGATCAAGTTTAGGCAGTGTAACCTAGATTACCAGTCCCAATGATGATGTTGTAGATATCAACAAGATTTGTAATCAGTATCAGCAGGTTGAAGCAAAAAGAAATGATGAATTTCTAGACTTAAATTGAGTCTGTGCTCAACCATAGCCTGTTGAATCAACCTTTGAGGCAGAGCTAGCCTGAGGTAGTAAATAATTCATGAATTATGACAAGTTCGACAAGATAATGTCATGCAAATATGTTAATTTATGAATTCCTGGATTAAATGAGAAAGGAAATGATTGAACTTTCCTTGATTAGTCCTATGAGGACTTATGTTTTGCATAGTAAAACATTACAAATGTTTTATGTTGTTCTTACCTCCTTGAGAAAAGATGAGGTATAGAAGAGATGCCTGGATAAAATTCAAGGATGTTAGGCCTTATGCTTGTGATAATATGAAAAGGAGGAATATGATAGTATACAAAGTGCATACCACTTAATCTCAATATTTATATACCCTGGCCAGGTATACAACTATTGATGATAAAGTGGGTATGGAAACTCTTAGATTGTTGTCTTTTTTATTGCTCTGATCAAGTAGTCATTCTGAGACAATCTAATGAGTATTATGAAATCAGAAACCTAGAATGAATAAATGTGTCATATCCTACGAATAAGAAAGAGAAGTCTGAGATAATCTCATATGAGCATGTTGTATGAGGGACTAAAAGTGTACTCCTCATAAAATAAGAATAAGAATAAGGGAGATGAACCATGTTTAATAATGCTACCAGCATAATAAAGATCTTTCCCATAATGAGGAAATGGGAATTGTGATGAGATCATGAGATGATCAAAAGCATGCTAGATAATAATAAAGAAAGGGATAATGACATGTAACTATTCTTACAAATTCCAATGCTAAAGGCAAGGAACCTAGGATGAGATAAAGAGTAAATGGTTCAATAATAGTGAAAATACATGAATTAATAAGAGGAATATGAATCCTTGTTTCCTTTCCTTTCAGGCACATGTCAATCAAGTGGGTCTTAGGACACTTGATGTGCATAAGATAAAGGTGTTCATGTGATGGATACTTAAAAAAGTATCAGTTATCTTGGACTTTGGTCCCAAGATGAGGACATATGAAACAATTAATGTTCCAAGATGAAAGGAAGAGATATATATGATGTGTTTCCAACACATGTGATAAATACCAAGGTGAAAGATTTTGGTATGAGATTTATCAGATGGGTTAGGTTGGCTACCTGGAGTGGTCAACTGTGAAATTAGTCTGATTATATAAAATAATATGAACATCATATGTTAGGGGTTTATGCTCTGCATAAAAAAGATACTAATAAAGAATGTATGATGCTTCTCTAAACAAGAAAAGTGCTAGTTGACACCAAGTTGACTCTATAGTCAATGATGATGGACAGTGGAGCATGTGCCTTGTGTGTTGATTCTATGAAAATCTTGTATGGAAACACTTTGTACTGATCAAAGTTTTATGGTGTCTCCATAATAAGGAGATGTTATGTGAAGACTAGATAGTATGATGAATAAAATACATCTGTCTTCCTTTATCTGGATTTCGGGGACGGAATCCTTGTTAGGGGTTTATAATTTGTAACACCCCTGACCTGGGTTATACTTTAAACCTAGGTGTTTTGATTAAGAAAGATGATTAAATGCTTAATCTCATCTTGTGAAAGGTAATTAGGGCTCAAGAGGAACTTATATTGCAATTCTAGTCCTTTTTGAACATTGTTGAAATCAATGTTTTGTTTGTTTTGGACTAAAGTGCAAATTACCCAAGTTGAGGGGTTTAAGTGCAATTGTGCATGATAATATGTTCCTCACATGTTGAAGAAGAATGAGAGTGAAAAGGATGCTGAGGTGTGGCTTATGGAAGCATGAATACCAAGAAAGAGCTGATAAAGCAATGTTTATGCATGAAAACCTAATTTTGGTGTAATGTGCAATTTACCCAAAACATAGGGTGCAATATGTAATTTACCATTTCAATAAGGTCCCTAATTTTTCTTGGCATCATTTAGATCAAAGAAAATGAGAGGGGCGCCTCATTTGAATTATGTTGGAGGAGAGAGAATCTTGATATTAAAATAATCAATATTTAATCCTAATTGAAACCCTAATTCGATTTAGGGAAAAAATGAATGTATTAATTAAAGGGTCTTCAACCAAAATTAAAATTTTTGGATTCAGATGTGTATGTTAAGCTTTGCAAGGACCACGAAAATATCCAAGGGAGTGGATAACTCACACACAATTTTATAAGAAAAAGAAACATCCACTCACATATGGATATTAATATAATATGATTTGAGGTGCTTGATTTTCTTTTCTTTAAATCATGGATAATTGAAAGGGATAAAAGGAAAACAAGATAGCCTCGTCTCTAAAGAAGATAAGGGGGAAGAGGCAGCCACATTTTTGGGATTAAATGAATTTTTATAAGACACTTTCTCTCTCCTTGAATTTCTTATAAAAAGACCCTTTACAAGCCAAATGGAAGGCTTTTTCGACCCCACTTATTCTCCTTGCTTGGGAAATGACCAAGAGAGCTTGGTAGGATCTGTAGGACGACCCCCAACCTGTTGGTAAGGTTCTTGATCCTTTCACCTTGATTCCATGGTGGAAATCAAAAATAAATTATGGATTTCTTCCTATTTCGATCTCCTCTTCAATTCTAACCATTCATTTTCACTCAAACCTTGAGGACGAGCCTTGTAATGGTAAAAGGAGTTGCATCCACCATTGTTTCCGTGGACATGGATCTTTGGAGATCAATTGGAGGCGGGTTTTATAACTTGAACCCTTTTTCATTGTTATTCAACCATTAATCTTGCAATTTCAATGATTCCTTCATTATCTTGTTTAATTTCTGGTTGAAAATGGTTATTTCATGAAATAATAAGTTGTTAGAACTTCAGGGACGAAGGTATATGATTATGACATCATATTGGATACTTTTTCCAAAGAAATCATGGTTCATACGGTTTTGAGTTAATTGCTCATGCAGTTTCACCAAACCATTTGAGAGCAAACGGTTTGAAACCGTTTGGGAGAAAACGGTTTCAAAACCGTTTGAGTGAGTTGACCAAGGTTTGACCGTTTGATATTACTGTTCCTAATTATGTTGGCTAATGACTCACCAAATTTTATGGGTTAACTCTCAAGGAATCTTGAGTTGAAGGCTAATCAATTAGGCAAACCTAATGGGATTAAGTGCTGATTTTTCAACTTGATTTATTTTCCTTTTTGGGAAAACGGTTTCAAAACCGTTTGAGAGGGTTGAACAAGGGTTGACCGTTTGCGATTCCTGTTCCTAATGATGTTGGTTAATAACTCACCAAATTTTATGGATTATTTCCAAAGGAATCATGAGTTGAAGGCCAAACAATTAGGAAAAGCCTAATTGGATTAAGTGCTGATTTTCAACTTGGCTGATTTGACTTTTTGGGTTAATTAGCCCAAACGGTTTCAAAACCGTTTGGGGATTACCCAAACGGTCTAAAAACTGTTTGGGGGTCACCCAAGACTGTTTGAAGGTCTAGGGTTGGACATGATTAAGTGATTGAAGGACAAAAGATATGGTGTTAACCCTAATCGGCTAAGTGCTGATTTTGCATTGAAATGAGTTGATGTTTTGGGTTGATTGACCCAAACGGTTTCAAGACCATTTGGGAATCACCCAAACTGTCTCAAGACCGTTTGGGGATCACCCAAGACTGTCTGGAGGTCTAGGGTTAAGCATGGTTGACCAATTGAAGGTCTAAAGGTACCAAATCACTTTGTAATTAAGTGTTGATTTGATGATCAACTCAATAGCTCAAACCCTAATGATTTTTCACTAGAATCCAAGGGTTAGATGAGCCAAACGGTCTCAAGACCGTTTGGAGGTCACCCAAGACCTTTTGGAGCTCTAGGGGTGAGTATGGTTAAGCAACTGATGATCCAATGATACTAAGTTGGAGTGTAATCAATTGCTGATTTGGTGATCAATCCAATGATCCAAACCTTAATTGGTTGACTTGGATTTTGATGATATGATGGTCAAATGGTCTCAAGACCGTTTGGAGGTCATCCAAATGATCCCAAGACCATTTGGGGTCAGGTCATGTCCAAATTGGATGATGGTCCAATGGGTTCAAATCAATTAGACACGCATTGAAATATGTTGAAGGGTTATTGATTCCAAACCCTAATCCAATTGATTCAAGCCCTCATTGATGATCAATTTAGGGTCAATTGAGGGTCAAATCAGTTGAAGGTTGACCTAATTAACTCAATTGATGATTGGCTAACATGTATATGATCGATTGAGGGGATCAACATTGGAAACCCTAATACGATTAAAGTGGTTGAGACACTTTTTTTGTCCATGCGGTTTTGAGGAGGTTTGGACCAAATGGTCTCAAGACCGTTTGGGACCAAACGATCCCAAACCATTTGTGCCCATGCGGTTTCAAAAGTCAAACTTGGGAAAACGGTCTTCACCTACTTGCTTTAGCAAACTGTCTCAAGCACCACCTTTACCAAACGGTTTCAAAGCATTTGAACTTTGAAAGACCAAGACCGTTTGGGGCTCAAGTAGTCAAGGTTGATTGAGGATTCAATGGGTTAATCCACTTGGACACCTATTGTGATTGAAGATTCAATTGGTCAATTCAATTGGATACCTTATGTAATGGAGGTCTAAGGTGATTGAATCTCTTAAGAATAGAGATGATGAATGATTAATTGATCTAATGATGATTAGTAATGATGATCATTGAAGGTACAAAGTTTGAAACCCTAATAGTACCTAAGTGATTAGTGCCAATTAATGGATGAACCCTAATTGCTTATAGGATCAATGACTTGGTACACTATGTTAATCATAGTAGTATGTACTTGATGGAAGGGTTGATATGACCTAATCAAGTTGAGATGATGATAGCATGAATTCAAATATGAATATTATTCATGTGGTGATTAAGGGTATGATCCTTAAAGTAGAGAGATCATGAAACCCTAATCATGAACATAAACCCTAATCGACAGGGTTATTGTGTTCTAACCCTAATTGAGGGCACTTCTAAATGAAACCCTAATTGAGGGTGTATCCTTGTGAAACCCTAGTTGAAGGTGTATCTATGTGAAGCCTAATCCTAAGAATGGAATAGTAGTTGATACCCTGAAAAGGGAAGTATCTAATGTGGCTGTTTATAGGAAACTTTATAATAAAATAATTCCTTAAACTTAGATAAGTCCATATCATGTGAGATAGTTGGACAATTATAATGTGTGGCCTATGCACTATATGCTAAGGGTGAGTATTTGGTGATGGAATGTATTAAGATGGGAAATACCTTAATACATGATAAAGTTGGTTAACTCAAGAGGGTCTGAAATGATGAGAAAATGATACATCAAGATATTGTAAAGAGTGGGACCCGATAGTGGGCTCACTCAATGGTATAATACAAATCCATGAAATAGTTAAGCAGCGGAAAATATAACTATTTACAAAGTTACAAAATGTTCTCATGTACATAACACTTTCACCCTAAGGGTAGTACATAAAATAAAACGATTACATCTATTCGCACATATGCTTATATACATAGGGTAACAAGGCTATCTCAAGTTGTCCTTATGTCCATAAATTAGCTCACAGCCATCCAGAGTCTCTTCCTTGTAAAGAGCCAACACCTGGGAGGAGGGAACACCCAGAAAGTTAGGAAAACAAGGTATAAATCAGCAAAAGCTGAGTATGTACATTACAGGATTAACTAGGGCATTAGAAAGTAAAGTAAGATGCTCCCATAAAAAAGAGGGCCATGAAATCTAGGTAAGTATCAATGAGGAGTAAAAAAAGAAGGAATTTCCAAAAGAATGAGGCATATAAATAAGAAAGGGAAATAACACATCTTGCCATTAACCATTTACAATATCACAACAATCATAATAATTTCGCATGTAGATATATTTGACTAAAGTAACTATAGTAGGGCCATGACACCACTGGGTCATTGGCCTAAGTAAAATGGGTGGAAAAGCACACCCTAGGCGGAAAATCATGCCTCTGTATATATAAGGGTAGAAAAGCATACCCCAGGTAGAAAAGCATACCCTAATGGTTACGCATAAGCGTCTACGATAGTTAAACTAGTCGAACTATCTTACATGCATAAATAGAGTGGCAAGATATACCTTTCACAAACATGTGGCATGATTTAAGCACAATAGCAGATGGGGTCATTAACCCAATTCAACATGATAGTAATTTCAAAAGAATAATAATAAATCCAATTGAAAGTATATGAATTGTCCAACAAATGGAATAAGAGCAAGTATTTCAAAAGATGCCTCATTATGGGAAGATTTAGTCATATAAATACGTAGTTATAAATAGGGATGAGTACATACCTTATCTTCATTGTTAAAGATTAACTCAATAGTCCTCCAAAGTCAGCTATTCATCCTAGTAAGCATTGGGTGTGTCAGTCAAACAAAATGGACATGTGTAAACATTTGTATTATAGATTTTCATGTTTTTCTTATCTAGTCCCAATTACCATATGATTCATTAGATATCTATTATAATGTTCATCCTCGATTGCCTAAGTCTAAGCATGTCCATGATACATTATATGTGTGGATGATAACATACATTCCCCCAACACAAGAGATGTAATGTATAGTATATAGTATAAGTTTTGTGAACTAGGGCCAAATATCTACCCTACATTAAGTATATTTTCTAAAATGCTCTTATTATATGAATCTCGGGCTAGTTCTCAAACACACTTATATGTGATTACCTATACACCTTTTATTGTAAATATAAAGAAACTAATAAGTACACACCAGAAACAATGTTTTGGTACTCATGCAAATCATATTCTACATACTCTTTTTCCCACATTACATTTTATCCCATTCAGATAAGTCTAGATTTATCGGCTTCATTTCTCTTTATTTTATTTCTAGATTTCACTTATAAATGTGTACATATATAAATATACCTACATATATATACATATATATATATATATATACATATATATACATATATATAGGGTTCTAGACTTATGAAAATATGGGATTGTTACTCTAAATTAATAACTACTGAAATCATGAATCATCACCTAACGACTTATTAAAACACACATATTACATGAGTGCCAAACACTAGGATATAAGATTGACTAGGTTGAAAACTTTCCATTTACAGCTACACTATATCTATTTATATATACATCTTTGTATCAAAGCTAGATATGTGTATACTTATGTAAAAGGCATGGAATGGGTCGGCTAACTAAACTGTAACATGTATATTACACGATTAATATATGATAATTAAGTGTGTGCTACTAAATCAGAGTCACTTACCTACAGGTGATGATGTGTTGTGGTTATACGAGAAGGGTCGCATGCAGTAGCAGTAGCTTGAAGATTATTGCAAGCCCAAGCAATTAGGCTGGAGAACACCATGGATCCTTGGCACTGTCTGCAACGACGAGGGTGAACGATGGGGATTCCTTCATCGTGACAAGGTAGGGCTCGGGGATGGTGGTGACCACTTTAGACTGTGATCATTGTGGTCCATAAATCTAAAGCTCCTCCATCATCCGTGAAGTTCGGTGTCAGAGGCTAATGCAGTATGTTGACAGTCTGTCTAAGGATATTAGGCCCAGGTGGTGTTGCCTGCCATGGATGGCCTAGCTTTATGTGAGGCGCAGTTTGTTGTTGGAGGAGGAGGGGCAACATGGAGTCGGGCAATTAGTTGTGTTCAGGTTGGTGCGGTGGTGTGGGCGTAGCATGTGGCTGGGTGCTCGGTGAAGGTGGAGGGGGTTTTCGCATACCGAGATCCATCACAGAAAGGCCTAAAGCATTAGCGGGTGGTGGTAATTGATTCGGGGTTGAAGATGATGGTTGTCAGTGTGAATGGGTTGCAGATCGTCTCCATGGTGAGCCAGAGGAAAACAAGGAGGAGGCGAGAGGTTGTTGCGGCAACCGACGGGCAACTTGCTCATGGTTGTAGTTTGCATAAGGACACTGCTATAGCAGATGGCCGCCGTGATCGTTGGGTCTGTGCTGGTGAGTCTGATGAGCAGCGTAGGCGGCAACAGGATGAGCAGGATCGAGCTGATGTCGGACGACAGATGCTCCTATTTGAATGGCACCGCTGGAGGGAGTGTTTGGGACTGTTGTCTCATGCTGTAAGCCAGACAAGGGATTTGATAGGCTGGAGATGTTGGTGAGCTGGGGGAAAGGGGCAGCAGATCCGATTGTGGTGGTGGCTACATTGGTAGTTTCCGGTTGCACTGATGGTCTGTGGTGGTGTTGGCGCTGCTGGAGGAGTCGGGGTCAGAACATGAGGACGCTACTGCGAGTAGGAAGTTGATATGGCAGACATGGAAGAGATGAGGCAGAGGGGGAGGCATCCTGGCAGTACCTCCCAGAGTGGTGGTGGTGGAGGACCAGGGATCATCAGTTAGGGTTATATGCTATTAGCCACGGGGAAGAGGAGGAAGATGGAGAGGAGGGAGGATTATGACTGTTATATTCTTCCCAATGGCCGTTTGCAGATGTGTCCAACCCTGATGAGAGTCGAGAAGATGGAGAGGAATACGGACTGAGGAGGGACAAGAGAAACGGTCGATCACTATATGGGTTGCTGAAGTCATCACAAAGAAGATGGCAAGTAATGCAGAGGGTAAGTCATATGATATGCCTAGACTAAAAAAAATGAAACGGTGACTTAGGTAGTAAATTCAACGAGTCGATAAAGGAAAATTAGACATTTGGTTTTTAATGGTTTTCTTTACTATATTAATTGAATGAGTAAAAATCACCCAAAGGCTATGAATTTAACTAGGTATACTAAGTAGGGTATTAGGGATCCCAATCTAGCTTCAATTTTCCCTTTAAGATCATTGGGTGTACTATCTCATTACTAGTATGTAATGTGTTCTATTAAGGCATTAAATCCATTTAATTAATCAAATGTGACATCTTGTTACCAATTAATTTCCTGGGAAAACCCCTAGGTATATATAGGAGTGTTGAGTTAGAGGGAGCCTATAATCTAGTATCTTTGCAAATTAAATCCTATTCTCGAGTGTTTTAAAAAATGTATCTTTAAACTTTCTAGGTTGAAGGTGTGTGCATATCATTTTACTATTTGTCTATAATTAGATTCTAAATCAGAGATAAAATAACTTATTAATACTATTTTAAAAAGGATCCTAGAAATATGGGAGGATTAAGCTTTGATCCCAGATTTGAGTATGTTACAATACTCCACCCCTTAAAGAGGATTTTGTCCCCAAAATCCACCAAGCTACAACCCAGTATACTAAGCTATATCTCCTAATCAAAGCATGTGTTGGTAACTCACTCAACGTAGTCGATCATAGTGCAAAATATTATGTCATCCTTGTAGTGCTTTCTTAAGGTGAGACTATGTTTCTCCTTACTGTCAAAGGTTTACCTAGGAAAGCCACAATGATTCCTATAATTAGCATAACAAGGTAGTATTAGCTATAATTGCACGCAATGTTATATTGGTTTGACTATGCACTCATTATTATCCGGTGTTACATTAATAAAGTCTCTAGGTTTTACTAAAATTCATGGCCATCAAATTAGTGTGGTCTATCCATTTATCCTAGCGAGGTGGTAGCTACATTCCTTCTGATATTATCATCATGACGTACCCAAGTGTTACTTATTACAAAAAGTATTAGTTTCTACCATTCAAGTAATTAAGATACAACACTAAGACTACAAGATTGTACCTCTTAAAAAGACCTATCTAACCATAGAGAGAGTTCATAGGGATAGCTGACTTAATTATAACTATTATATTTTCTCTTCTTCCTCTTGTATCTGGCATCACACTTATGCCTAAGATCATAGGGTTGAACATACAAGTCAAACATTTCTTTGCTAAAGGGCCTATCTACTACCAAAACTTTTTTGTAGTGACGACTTGGTTCCAAAGTCATCGATGAAATCTCAAAACTTTTTTTTTAATTTAATAATTTAATAATGAAAATAAGTTTGACAATGAAAACCTTGCGATGGAAATCCAAAATGGCGCCAAAATCAATCTGAGAACCAAGTCAACCACTTCTTAACACAGACAATATATATTATCCCCTGAAATCACTTCATCTTCACAAAAGGGGATTCTCTACACCCACTACCAACAATTAGTGTAAGCATATCCAATTTCTAAATGAAGGGAAATAGGTTTCTTCTGGCATTAGTCACTTCCAGTAGGTCCCACTAGGAACGACCTCTAATATTCCCCATTCTCTTAGTCATGACATAGGCCATCACTTCCCAAAACATCTTTACTGTATAAGATCATGTAACCATAATAAGAAGAGATTAGGGTCTCTACTTCCTTTGATGGTCTAAATCCATGGTGTCATTACAAACCCAGTTGAACTAGATATTCAAATTACTACTCAACTCCCACGTCTAGTAAACTAATGACAAATTCCAATGAGAGAGCGGTCAACTCTTGAAGGATCAATCCTAGAGGTATCTACCTCACATAACCTCAATGTCAGCGTACATCCAAAGTCTCAAGAAAGAGAATATCCACTATAGCTTCTAAAGATAATTAAGCCTCCATATGTACAAGGAAAAATACATGGCACAATGTTTTATTATGTGATCCAACTATGTGATCATTCCTTTATAGGACAAGGGAGATAACATAATCCCTCCCTTATGGGTATGTGAGGGATGAAATCTAAAGGATGTTCACTTAAAACCTATATATTCCTTCAACAACCCTCATTTATGAGATATTACAACTTCACCTAGGACAGTATCCAGTCCTTGGATGGTGAGTCTCAAGCAATGCATGCAAGACAAGCCTAACCTTAGAGCATTAAGTTTATTGCATCATGTGTTGTCATAGGATATCTTAAAATCTAATTTTGTTTCTATATTGTAAGTTTAAACCCTTGCATGCTCAGTACACATAATGTGTGTCTCATAGGCATGCAAGAAAACAACAAAAGCAAAAGGTTCAGTGACTTGTTCTAGTGTTACAAAAAATTGGGTGAGTTTCAATCAACCTACTCTTTATAGTATATGATTTGTCCTCCCCTAAGGTGGGAGGTATATGCTACTTCCAGGAAGAGTCAACATTTAAGTGTAAAAAGCTATACCTCTTTAGGGAGAGTAGGGTTGATGAGGGTTTACCCAAAACTATGTCAATGCCCTAGGCAATTTGAGATATATCACTAAGATGGCCAGGGGTTGTAACCCTATTCGGTAATTCTCGATTCAATATTAGGTATCAAAACAGCATCCAAAAAGACATCAACCTACCAAAGAACACTCTAGGATTACTTGAAATAGTCTAGTTACCGACTGCTTTAGCTCTGATACCATTCTGTAAAAAGTGGGACCCGATAGTGGGCTCACTCAATGGTATAATACAAAGCCATGAAATATTTAAGCAGCGGAAAATATAACTATTTACAAAGTTACAAAATGTTCTCATGTACATAACACTTTCACCCTAAGGGTAGTACATAAAATGAAAAGATTACATCTATTCACACATATGCCCATATATAGAGGGTAACAAGGCTATCTCAAGTTGTCTGTATGTCCATCAATTAGCTCACAGCCATCCAGAGTGTCTTCCTTGTAAAGAGCCTACACCTGGGAGGAGGGAACACCCAGAAAAATAGGAAAACAAGGTATAAATCAGCAAAAGATGAGTATGTACATTACAGGATAAACTAGGGCATTAAAAAGTAAAGTAAGATGCTCCCATCAAAAAGAGGGCCATGAAATCTAGGTAAGTATC
The DNA here is from genome assembly GCA_963693085.1 of Alisma plantago-aquatica. Taxonomy (NCBI): domain Eukaryota; kingdom Viridiplantae; phylum Streptophyta; class Magnoliopsida; order Alismatales; family Alismataceae; genus Alisma; species Alisma plantago-aquatica. The sequence continues at coordinate 1,027,606,467 of OY856410.1, read as the reverse complement.
AATGAGGAGTAACAAAAGAAGGAATTTCCAAGAGAATGAGGCATATAAATAAGCAAGTGAAATAAAACATCTTGCCATTAACCATTCACAATATCACAACAATCATAATAATTTCACATGTAGATATATTTCACTAAAGTAACTATAGTAGGGCCATGACACCACTGGGTCATTGGCCTAAGTAAAATGGGTGGAAAAGCACACCCTAGGCGAAAAAGCATGCCTCTGTATATATAAGGGTAGAAAAGCATACCCCAGGTAGAAAAGCATACCCTAATGGTTACGCATAAGCGTCTACGATAGTTAAACTAGTCGAACTATCTAACATGCATAAATAGAGTGGCAAGATATACCTTTCACAAACATGTGGCATGATTTAAGCACAATAGCAGATGGGGTCATTAACCCAATTCAACATGATAGTAATTTCAAAAGAATAATAATAAATCCAATTGAAAGTATATGAATTGTCCAACAAATGGAATAAGAGCAAGTATTTCAAAAGATGCCTCATTATGGGAAAATTTAGTCATATAAATACCCAGTTATAAATAGGGATGAGTACATACCTTATCTTCATGGTTAAAGATTAACTCAATAGTCCTCCAAAGTCAGCTATTCATCTTAGTAAGCATTGGGTGTGTGAGTCAAACAAAATGGACATGTGTAAACATTTGTATTATAGATTTTCATGTTTTTCTAATCTAGTCCCAATTACCATATGATTCATTAGATATCTATTATAATGTTCATCCTCAATTGCCTAAGTCTAAGCATGTCCATGATACATTATATGTGTGGATGATAACATGCATTCCCCCAACACAAGATATGTAATGTATAGTATATAGTATAAGTTTTGTGAACTAGGGCCAAATATCTACCCCACATTAAGTATATTTTCTAAAATGCTCTTATTATGTGAATCTCGGGCTAGTTCTCAAACACACTCATATGTGATTACCTATACACCTTTTATTGTAAATATAAAGAAACTAATAAGTACACACCAGAAACAATGTTTTGGTACTCATGCTAATCATATTCTACATACTCTTTTTCCCACATTACATTTTATCCCATTCAGATAAGTCTAGATTTATCGGCTTCATTTCTTTTTATTTTATTTCTAGATTTCACTTATAAATGTGTACATATATAAATATACATACATACATACAGACACACACACACACACACACACACACACATATATATATATATATATATATATATAGGGTTCTAGACTTATGAAAATATGGGATTGTTACTCTAAATTAATAACTACTGAAATCATGAATCATCACCTAACGACTTATTAACACACACATATTACATGAGTGCCAAACACTAGGATATAAGATTGACTAGGTTGAAAACTTTCCATTTACAGCTACACTATATCTATTTATATATACATCTTTGTATCAAAACTAGATATGTGTATACTTATATAAAAGGCATGGAATGGGTCGGCTAACTAAACTGTAACATGTATATTACACGATTAATATATGATAATTAAGTGTGTGCTACTAAATCAGAGTCACTTACCTACAGGTGACGATGTGTTGTGTTTATACGAGAAGGGTCGCATGCAGTAGCAATAGCTTGAAGATTATTGCAAGCCCAAGCAATGAGGCTGGAGAACACCATGGATCCTTGGCACTGTATGCAACGACGAGGGTGAACCATGGGGATTACTTCATCGTGACAAGGTAGGGCTCGAGGACGATGGTGGCCACTTTAGACCGTGATCATTGTGGTCCATAAATCTACAGCTCCTCCATCAGCCGTGAAGTTCGGTGTCAGAGGATAATGCAGTATGTTGACAGTCTGTCTAAGGATATTAGGCCTAGGTGGTGTTGCCTGCCATGGATGGCCTAGCTTTATGTGAGGCGCAGTTTGTCGTTGGAGGAGGAGGTTCAACATGGAGTCGGGCAATTGGTTGTGTTTAGGTTGGTGCGGTGGTGTAGGCACAGCATGTGGCTGGGTGCTTGGTGAAGGTGGAGGGGGTTTTCGCATACCGAGATCCATCACAACAAGGCCTAAAGCATTGGCGGGTGGTGGTAATTGATTCGGGGTTGAAGATGATGGTTGTCGGTGTGAATGGGTTGCAGATCGTCGCCATGGTGAGCCAGAGGAAAACAAGGAGGAGGTGAGAGGTTGTTGCGGCGACCGACGGGCAACTTGCTCATGGTTGCAGTCTCCATAAGGACACTGCTATAGCAGATGGCCGCCGTGATCGTTGGGTCTGTGCTGGCGAGTCTGATGAGCAGCGTAGGCGGCAGCAGGATGAGCAGGATCGAGCTGATGTTGGACGACAGATGCTCCTATTTGAATGGCACTGCTGGAGGGAGTGTTTGGGACTGTTGTCTCATGTTGTAAGCCGGACAAGGGATTTGATAGGCTGGAGATGTTGGTGAGCCGGGGGAAAGGGGCAGCAGATCCGATTGTGCTGGTGGCTACATTGGTAGTTTTCGGTTGCACTGATGGTCTGTGGTGGCGTTGGCACTGCTGGAGGAGTCAGGGTCAGAACATGAGGATGCTACTGCGAGTAGGAAGTTGATATGGCAGACATGGAAGAGATGAGGCAGAGGGGGAGGCAGCCTGGCAGTACCTCCCAGAGTGGTGGTGGTGGTGGAGGACCAGGGAACATCAGTTAAGGTTATATGCTATTAGCCATGGGAAAGAGGAGGAAGATGGAGAGGAGGGAGGATTATGACTGTTATATTCTGCCCAATGGTCATTTGCAGATGTGTCCAACCCTGATGAGAGTCAAGAAGATGGAGAGGAAGACGGACCGAGGAGGGACAAGAGAAACGGTCGATCACTAGATGGGTTGCTGAAGTCATCACAAAGAATATGGCAAGGAATGCAGAGGGTAAGTCATACGATTACGCCTAGACTAAAAAAAATGAAACGGTGACTTAGGTAGTAAATTCAATGAGTCGATAAAGGAAAATTAGACATTTAGTTTTTAATGGTTTTCTTTACTATATTAATTGAATGAGTAAAAATCACCCAAAGGCTATGAATTTAACTAGGTATACTAAGTAGGGTATTAGGAATCCCAATCTAGCTTCAAATTTCCCTTTAAGATCATTGGGTGTACTATCTCATTACTAGTATGTAATGTGTTCTATTAAGGCATTAAATCCATTTAATTAATCAAATGTGACATCTTGTTACCAATTAATTTCCTGGGAAAACCCCTAGGTATATATAGGAGTGTTGAGTTAGAGGGATCCTATAATCTAGTATCGTTGCAAATTAAATCCTATTCTCGAGTGTTTTAAAAAATGTATCTTTAAACTTTCTGGGTTGAAGGTGTGTTCATATCATTTTACTATTGGTCTATAATTAGATTCTAAATCAGAGATAAAATAACTTATTAATACTATTATAAAAAGGATCCTAGAAATATGGGAGGATTAAGCTTTGATCCCACATTTGAGTATGTTACAGATATGATGGTTATCACATTCAGAACTTCAGGGTTTATATACCTTGATATACTCCAAATCCAAAATAATTGGGTAACAAACATATGAAGTGTGATATGCAACTATTACATTGAAATGTAATGAGTTGTTGCACTTGATGAGTGTTAATTAATGCACCTTGAAAATGGGGTTAATCCTAAATGATGAGTATGATGTAGTCATACCATGATGAGATGAGAAATGAACTCATTCCTTGAACTAATGATCATTAATGTTATATGATGAGACTAATGATCCTGAATAAATATTTATGATATCTTTGAATAAGTTGTTGCATAGTGAGAGGTGACAAGATGTGAATGGCCTTGTGAAACATGTGAATAAGTTGTTTCCTAGTGAGAGGTGACAAGATGTGCAGTGGCCTGATGAACCATGTGTGATGCTTGGGTAACAAGTATCATGTATACCTTGGTCAGATGACCTGAAGGTGATAGTTACCTAATAAATGGTAATGATGCTCAATGATGAGTGAAGGATTTGATACCCAAAACCGTATGATTATGGTGATGAGAATGTGAAGGGATGAGAATTCCCAGTATTGAAATGAGGGACTGAGTTCCCAGGGTCTTTGAAAGACTGATAAATATCTGATGAAAGTAGTAAATGTCTCTTTATAGCATTGTTGTAATAAGTTATGTTTGAGAACTTGGCTGATGCTAAAAGAATATGAGAATGTACATCATAAATCAAGTGAAATCTATTCATGTAGTTCTCTGACCATAGATCCATCATCGTCAGGAATAGGTGATGGTGAAATGGGTGCCCACGGCAAAACCTGGGGCACATATTTTGAATATGTGGGGGTAAATGGGTGAAAACATCCTTACGTCCTCTTGAAGATATTGTTGGAAGGTAAACAAGAAACCTCTAAATCCTTCATGAATATGTCGGGATGGATGTATCACGAATCTCCCGATGATTGTGTTAGATGGTGTACACATCTCCCAATGATACTTAATGTCAGATCGAGGAGATAAACAAGAAATTTCTGGATTGGCGATGAGAGTGCAGTTGACGTTGTAACTCTGTAGCGAAGGTGCCAGTATACCCTGGCTAGCTAGTTAGAAGAGACACGAGATGTCCTTCATGTAGTCTCGTACTGACCAAGATGGATGAGGTCTTGGAGTCCGGCTCTTCCATTGACCTATGTATGGTGCCGATTTCGACTCCTAGCAGTGGTCGGTTGGAGTGTGAGCGGTATACCTCATCTCCTCAGAGCATAAGTGTGATTGTAAAATGTAATAAGCTGTATAGCATGTTTACTTAAGGATTGAATAAGGAGATTCATTGGCTGATGTTGCATTTCTTTGTGCATTCCTTAGTGGATAAATGTTAATTATGTTTCTTTATATTCTCTGCAAGGTAGACAGATGAATTACTTATTTACCATGGGTAGATGCAATGACCTCCTTGAGAATGGAGATTATCTTATTCTGTTCTATGATGAATAATTCTGCCTGATAATGTAAAAGTAACCCCTGCTCGGTTTTAATTTAATAAACTGCAATAACAATGTTTTTGGCAGAGAGTTATATCTCTCGCTGGGGCAATTTTCAATTGTCTCACCCCCGTGGGAAACATTTTTAGGTATGCATGGGAGGCAACGCAGAAATCCTAGAACAAGGAAAGAGCAACAACAACAGCAACAACAGGGACAACAATAAGATCTCAGGTGGAGATATTGTCTGTCTAGTCATACAGATAGTAGTCCTATGTGTCTTCTCTGTATTCTCAGGTCCTCGGAGTTTTTAGTCAGTGTCTTATGAATCAATCTGAGGTTTTGGCTTGATGCCTCGAGATTCGTATAATGATTGTATATAATGTTTATAAGACAGTTGATGTTGTAATCTTTGAGAAGGAATGGTACATGTTGTGTACTTGTAAACCAGGATGAATTTGAAATACTTTGGTTCTTAGTTAAAGAGTTTTCCTGTGAATGGATCTCTTTGAAAAAGTTTTAATTTTCAGTGATTTTCAGTAATCCGCTGCAAATAATTCGCTTCCACATTAGTTAATCATGTTTTCGCGAGACGGTCTCCACAAGCATGACCGTGTAAGAGGGTGATTCAGTGTCAGTTTCCTAGAGGATAACTGACTCCTATACCCCCTACTGGCACGTTTTCGGTGTGCTTCGATGGCGCGCGAAGGGTTGTGGCATTGGTTTGAGCCGATGTGTAAAGGTTGGGCTTTTAGCGGCGCCCACATAGGTGTCGCTTAGAAACCGACACTAAAGGCCTTAAATAACTGACACTAAAGGCATGTTATGTACTAGTGACCTTCTGGAAGATGATGATAGTGTATCATGATGGACTCCACTTGAAACACAATGTTAGCGTATCATGAGAAGTGTATCAAAAATAAGGAATCACACATTGATAAGTTAGAGTGTGATCACCAGGTAAACTTTAAATTTCCTTTTGGGTACATGCTTAACACTAAAACAATGTACCATCTAATTGGTTCAGAAGACACCATATGAGATATGAAATGGGAAGTGTCCTGATATGTCTTTATAAAGATTAACATTGAAATCATAAATAAGAAAATGTTTTCTAAAAGTTTTTGTCCACAAATCACATAAATGTTATTTTGTTGAATACTACTTTGATATCCAAATCCAACAACAAAGGTGTTTAGATGGTTGCATTCCTAAAGGAAAACCTACTTCTAAAGGAATTAGTGGGAGAGAAAAGTAGAACTAAAATGTTCGAGACAAACAAGAAAATAGTGAACTTAAAGAGGTATAATGGGAATAAAGAGAATCACAAAATGTAGTGGAATCTCAAAGTTCCTTAAGTAACACATAGAATTCATGGTTCTGATAGAACACGCCTAGAGCTTGAATGATATATGATATCAGTGAGTTGATCATATGATGAGTCAACAGCCTACCTAGTAGATAATGAGAGACGGAAAGTGAGATATGGCTTGAAGCCATAAAATCCAAGATGGACTCCATGTACATCAACAAAGTATGACCTTGGTTGATCCGCCTAAAGGGGTAAGACCCATAGCGTACTTTTGGGTCTTCCAGAAGAAGACTGAGATGGAGGGTAATTTGGTTGCAAAGAGTTTCTAACAAGTTCAAGGTGTTGAACATGATGAAATCTTTTCAGCAGTTACCAAGGATAAATCCATCAGGATAATGCTTGCTATTGTAGACTAATGGAAATTAAGTCCATGAAGCTACATAGATCAATCTTTGGATTGAAGCGGGCACCTCAAAACTGGGATCTTCTATTTGACAAGATAGTCAAAGAGTTTGACTTGAGTCAAAATAAAGAAGTAATTTATGATTACAAGAATTTAGTGGGAGCATATGTATATTCCACTTATTGATGGGGAATAACATCCTTATACTGCAAATATTAAAACCTAGCAACAAAGTGCATTCTAAAGTTTTAAAGAAGCATCCGATGTGATAGGAATCAAGATCCATAGAGACGGATCAAGAGGGCTTCTTGACCTTAGAAAGATAACATACATCATCAAGATGTTGAAAGGGTTCAACATGATGAGAGAAAACTTGACCATGTTCCATTGAGTTAGTCTCTCAAGAGCCAAGTGTCCCAATTCTTATGAAGAATAAGGAACACATGATTAGATTCTATATGCATTCGCAATTGGATCTATAACGTATGACCTCATCTTGTTATCTTGTATGTATTGGACATGATAAGAAAATATGAACTAATTGTCTTGTATGTATTGGACATGACAAAAATATATGAACTCATCATCTTTATGTATTGGAAATGACAAGAAGATATAAATATATAGTTATTCGTATGTATTAGACATGATGAATGGATATATATCGAACTCCGATAAGAGTTACTGGAATATCATGAAGGACATCTTTACGTACTTGTGAAGTACTAAAAGTATTAGTTCTTTAATTATGATAATAAGGAAGAGTTGGGTGTAAAAGAGTTACACCGATGCAAGCTTCCAAAATGAAGAAATTGTGTTTGACCTTGGAATAAGAATTGTTAGTTGGAAGTGTTCCAAACATAGGACAATTGATTAATTCTACAATAAGAAGTCGAGTACCTTAGTGTTTGAAATATTGTAAAGGATATTGTATGGATCTAGAAGTTTGTATGGATGAACTTATGGGACGTTTTGACCATTAGTGACTCAATAGTAATATTAGGACAATAGTGGAGCTACTAGTTAGGAAAAGGAATTTTAGATAGCATACTACGGCAATTGCATCTCATACGAGTTGTCGTACAACGAGGGGATGTGAAACATGCAATATGCCGACTTGAAGCAAATGTTGCTTACCCACTATAAAAGCATTTGTGCAGTGGAAACATGATGGGCATGTTAAGATCACTTAGAATATGATTCGTGGGTGATTGGCTCTAAGTGCAAGTGGGAGTTTGTTGGTATAGTATGCCCAGAGAGACAATCATGTGATGATTGCAATGAGGCATTTGATACTTGATTTGATAATAATAAAGGCAATTTATTTCTATATGTTTTAACTATTTTGAGACAATAGTATAACATGTTAGATTTCTAGAGAGTGACAATACTCAATGACGTATGTATTCAAGTATGTGACTTGAACAATGAGATCATACGGATGTTAAGAGTATGTACATTCTCACTATCATCCCTAGTATGTTTTTATTATGGAAATAACAATAGACATCAATAACACAAAAGACTAGAGTGTGTGTTGGTTGATGACATAATCTCATCAGTCATGATATATGATATCAAACCAAGCACACAGATATATGTTAGAGAATAGTGTATCAGTCAGACCCACCGTAAGAGTGATGCATGGAAACCACACTTGGTTAGTCAGTATCATCTCTTATAGTATTGGTGGTGATTGTGGTTCTTAGACCTGAAATCACTGCACTCATCACATGTGATTGGGTACACTTTGACATCATCAAACGCAATCTTTAAAGATGGGTGTTATAACGGTGATGATTGGGTGACTTTGACACATGGGGACTTGACTGTGAATGATAGATATGGAATTTGTCCCTCCTAAGGGAGTGTGATATCCTGACCACTTGAGGAGTGAGACTAAGAAATGCATGGTCATGCACATGTAAGTCAATATATGATATTGAGCTTACGTATATCTCAGACAGTCTACTCTGAATCAAGAAACATAGATTGAATGTTTGTAGAAGATGACAAGTCCATGCCTCGAGTTCAATCCAGATATCAGCGACAAAGGAACTATACGTTCACTGTAACACCAATAACATATTGTAGGTTGAAAGTTGTTCTCCAACTTTCCTCTTCACTTGGGTAGAACTGATGTGTGACTACGCACCACTCTTTGCTTGTGATGTCATAAGCTAGTTATGGACATTCACTACCAACGTGAAATGGAACCTATAGGGTCACACACATAGGATTAACCTGGAAGAGGAGTTTATCTATGAATGATGTTTAGATTGATTACTAAAGTGATTAGGTACTTGATTAAACATCCAATCAATAGACTTGACTTAGAACTATCAAGCTCAAGTGTTGAACCAATTGATTAGAGTATTAGATTGATTGAGAATTGCATTGACTGAGTTTTGCACAACCTGGACCACCAACGGACCGGTTCACTGGGTGAACCGGTCGACTCATGGTCAGTGAGATGACCGGATCACTCTAGTAAATCGATCAGTTCACATGGACCAAATGAGCATGTGTTCGGTTTCCCTATTCATGAGAAAAGATCCTCGTTTCACTTGTTCAATTTGATTGGGACAAGAATTAATCTTTGCATTAATTAGAAATGAATAAGGAAAGTCAAATTGTGGGCAAGTTTGGGAAGTGAAATGACCGGTTCACTAGGTGAACCGATCCGCTCACCTTTCCAAACGACCGGTTCAGTTATGGATCGATCAGCTCACATGCCCAAATGACCAGTTCAGTTATGAAATGACTGGTTCGCCTGCCGCAGTACAATCAGTTCATGGAAAATTTGGACTCTTCTACTCCCGCACAGACTAGGAACCCTGACCCTTCCCTCTATTATAAATAGAAGGGTACAGGGGGCTTCTCAGAATAGACAATTCAGAACATCAGTTTCTCTACAAAGTTATTGTCCTCTTTGGTTTTGGTGACCAAGAGAGCCCAAGCAAGTTCTACCCGTCAAGGGAGGAATAGCGAGGGAAAGACAAGTACAGAAAAGTGACTGGTGGTGAGAGAGTATGTCGGTGACTAGTATGCTGACAGAAGGGGACAACTCCTTTTAGTCTGTCCTTTAGGATTATTAGAGTTTCCGGTGGTCCGTGTGGACTATCTATAGAGGCGTGAGATTTCTGCCGCTCAGGAGGATGACTGTCAACCGCATTTTGGGTCAAGACCAGAAGCTGCACAGACTTCGTCGAAGACTAGGTGGTTGAAGACCGCACTAGCTGTGAGGTATTTTCACTGAGCAAGCTTCATGACCAAGTATATCTCGTTAAATCATCTTTGCTATTACATAGTTGCTGATGCGATCTGTTGGTTATGGGTTTGTGGTTAGATAAAAAATTTGTTTATGTTTCCTATTCTATCCCACAAAACCCAAAAGTTGTACCCATCGTTTTATATTGGATTACCGACACATATATTTCCTTATGTCTAATTACTACTTGTTTACTTAATATAATCTTTCTTTGATGAGCTGGCTATATATTTATGTAAGAATATTGAAAAATATGAACTTTATCTTATTAATTAAATCAAATAGAACTAAAATCCCATTTTCAATTTTAATATTTTATGTAACAAGAATTAAAAATAGTATTTTTTTTTATTTTAGGTTTATATTCTCTGGTTTTGAGCATATTTATTGTTGTATAATTGCTACTAATTTTTCTTCCAAAGTGAGTCACAAAAGTTTAATGTAAATTTCCTATTTAGAATTGTGTTGGACATAATGTAGACCTTATCTCCTGTATAGGGTAGGTCCTTTTTTATTTCTAATAATAATATGTGGTTGTTTATTTGAGTAGAATTGTTGTTGTCTACCTATTGCTGAAATTTGTGTATTCAATATGATAATCAACATGTGTATTTTTTAAATGGATTAGCATCTTGACAATTCTTATGTCAAACTGTCTCAAAGAGCATTAAGAATGATTCAATAAGGTGAGTACAAATAATAAATATTTATCATGTATATCCTTACACCATGGGATGCCAGTTTGAGTATTTTGTTGATACTCACCATTAGTTCAAGTGTATATTTAGACATCGCTTAATCTTACTTATAGGTCATGATGAGTATTGTTAGAGCAATAACCATGTCTGGGATATTAAGGTGTAATATACTGACATAATTTGTATGCCCACATGGGTAGGTCATTTGATAATATATTTTTATCTATATGTTAAGAAATACATATGGTATATATTCAATCCTTCCTTAGACGAATATGTATGCTCCCTTTCCCTTTGTTTAAGCTAAGAAATTTTTTTAACTTCATCTAATTTCTATCGAAATTTCTTGCCAAGGATAGTACATATTGTTTTAAGAAATATAGTTGAATACTCTATGTATTTGAGCATAGATATTGTTGTATAAAATCTAAATTTTTTGCCAAGTGATTCACAAAATATTTATGTAATATTCCTATCTAAAATCATGTTGGAGATAATGTACAACTCCTTTTTTGCAAGATTATATCCTATATATTTTAGGCCCTTTTTCTTTCTAGTAATAATATGTAGTTGTTTATTCCAATAGAAATTGTTGTTGTCTTCCTATTGTTGAAAGTTTTGCACAGATAATACATATATGGAGCTATCTCAAAGAACATCCATATAATTCAATAAGGTGATTACTATACCTAAATCTTTATCTTATGATGTCTTTACACAAAGGGAGGCCAATCTAAGTATTTTGTTGATACTAATCATTAGGTCAAAGTTCAAGTATATTTAGATAACTTTTACCCTTGTTCAACGATCTTGTTGAGTATTACTTCATATTTGCACATGGGTACATTGTTTGATAATATATTTTTATGTATATATAAGAAATACAAATGGTATATATGTAATCCCTTCTCAAACAAATTTTTGTGCCCTTTTGCTTTATCTAAATTAAGGAATTTGTTGATAAAATTCATCTAATTTCTATTGATATATTTTTTACGAGATTAAGTTGTATGTTGATTGGATTTGGACATACTTATTGTTCCAGAATTGCTACTGATTTTTTGTCGAAGCTAGTCATAAAGGTTTTATGTAATTTTCCTTTTAAGAATAGTATTGGACGTAATGTACGCGTCTCCTATTGGACTCTTTCCCATTTTTTGTGTAGGTCCTTTTTGCATTCTAATAATAATATTAAAAATTTGTGGTGGTTTATTTGATCAGAATTGTTGTTGTCTATCTATTGCTGAAATTTCTATATCCAATATGTTGATTGCAATGCGTAGTTTTTGAACAAATTAGGATTGTGAATAATTTTTGGCAAACTTTATATTTTGAAAAACGTTCTTCTATACTAATATTTAAAACACATCATTTGACATATTACATGTACAACTAGGTACCTTTTTAGAAGACACAAAGGATGATAAATAGAAGTTTGTTGCCTAGTTTTTGTTGAAGGATGAGTGAAAGATGAAGAAAGATAATAATGTGTTTGCTTCTTTGTGTTGACTTTTTGAATGATTAGTTTTGGAGTTGCATGAGAGGTATGTTAATTATCTTCATGTATGCAGTTTATATAAAAATAGTATTTCCTACAAAATTTTATTTATTCGTGAATGATTACATGCACATACCTCACAAATTGTAATCTTGGATGATGTAAGGAGTTGTTTCCTGGTGGTTTTGGAAAGATGACTTGAACAAAACCCAACAATATTTTTTGCAGGGTAGAGAAGCCTACCGAGGGAGAAGTTGAAAAAAATCAGTCAGAGAAGATAACTTTCCTCCATGCATTTTATAAAAAATTCTTCATGCTTATTACATAATACAACTTATTGGTGAATGTTTACATGTACGCACCTCATAGATGATGCAAGGAGATGTCATCTAGCTGTTTTGGAAAGATGAGTTGAAGAGAATCCAACTATATTTTTGACAAGACACGGGAAGGTCATAGTAAGTGTAAAAAGTTGAAAAAGATCAATCATTTTCCAGGTGCTCCATAAAATCATTGATTTTGATATGCTAATTATAAGTATGCCGCCTAGCAATTTCTTGAAGGTTGAGAGAAAAACAAAGGAAGAACAAAAACATGTTTACTACGCCATGTGACTTTTGAAGTTGTATCAAAGGTATGTATTAATATGCATCATTCAAAATTTTGTCTTTATATGTGGCATCCAACTCACAAAACCAAGATTTACTTAAGCAGAAGCGAATCATTTGCAGCGGATTACTGAAAGTCACTAAAACTTAAAACTTTTTGCAAAGAGATCCAAACATAGGAAAACTCTTTCATCAAGAACCAAAGTATAACATTTACATCCTGTATCATAAGTACATGACTTGTACCATCTCTTCTCGAGGATTACAACATCAGCTTCCCTATTAACATTATATATAGACAACATAAGAACCTAGAGGCATCAAGCCAAAATCTATGATCGATTCATTAAAAACACTAACTATAAATTCTGAGGACTTGAGAGTACAGAGACGACACATAGGACTACTATCTATACAAAACTTGGCAGTCAGTGCCTCCACCTGAGTTATCACTGTTGTTCCTGTTGCTGCTTCTGCTTTTCCCTTGCCATAGGGTTCCTGCTTCTTCTTCTGCGTTAACCTAGAAAGTTGGATCCCACGGGGGTGAGACAATTGTAAATTGCCCCAGCGGGAGATATAACTCTCCGCCAAAACATTGTTATAGCAGTTTGTTATAATAAAACTGAGCAAGAGTTCTTATATATTAACAACACTATTAATCATTGAATGAACAGAGTAATGTAATCTCCTTTCCTAAGGAGAGCATTGCATTTATCAATGATTGAATCATCATTCATCCACATACTTGCAATGAGTATAAAGAGATATGAATAACATCTATCAACTAGAGATTCATAAAAGAAATGTAACATCAGCCAATGAATTTCCGTATTCAATCCTTAAGCAAACATGCTATATGGTTGATTAGATTTTACAATCACACTTATGCCCTTAGGATATGATGTATACCGCTCATACTCCAACCGACCATTGTGAAGTCAAAGTCGGTACCATACAAGGTCAATGGAAGAGCTGTATTCCAAGATCCCTCACATCTCGGTCAGTGCGAGATCACATGCAGGACATCTTGTGTCTCTATTATATAGCATTCTAGGGTATACTGGCAACTTTGCTATCGAGTTACAGTGGCGTGATGCACTCTCTTCGCAATCGTGAGATTTCTTGTTTATCTCCATCGATCTGACATTAATATTATAGGGAGATGTGTACTGTATCTATCCCAATCATCGGGAGATTCGTGGTACATCCATCCCGGTACAATAATGAAAGATTGAGAGGTTTAATGTTTACCTTTTCTCAATTACCTCATTAGGACGTGAGGATACATTTGCAAATTGCCCCCACAAATTCAAAATATGTGTTCCGAGTTTTGCCACAGAGCACCTGTTTCACCATCACCATATTACTGATGATGATGGATCTATGGTCAGGGTTCTACATGATATGATTTCACTTGATTAATTAAGTACATTAACATATTCCTTTAGAATTAGTCAAGTTATCAAGAAAGAATTATTATGTCAATTGCTACAAAGAAACATGTAAGCTTTTATCTATAGCTTTACTAGGACTTATAATGCATTGGGATCTTAATCCCTTATCTCATTACTTGAAAGTTCACTTCTCACAACAACATCATTATCTTACTTATCAAAACTGGGTATTCATACCCTTAGTTCATCACTAATCACTGTTACCACTTGCTAGGTAGCTATTACCTTTAGGTCCTCAGACCGAGGTATACATGATACTTGTTACATAAGCATCTCACATGGCTCACAAGGCCCATTAAGTGTCTTGTCACCTTTTACTAGGCAACAACTTACTCATATGACTCAAAGTCCATGCCCATTTTGTTACTTTTACTAAGCAACAACAACATCAAGGCACATAAGGCCAATCAAAATTTTTATTATATAAGTGTCATAGCTCAAATCTAACTATGTTCATCATCTCATGATATTTGCATGGCTAATAGACATAATAATAGTCATAAAAGTCACTTATCAAATCATGTCATACAATAGTAACACCATCATTCCTTTATCAGGATTAGGGTTTACTATCAAATAGGATTTTCCATTCCATTACCCAATTGAGGGTTAGGATTTCCCATTTCACATTAGTTAGGGTTTCATGTTTACATCATTAGTACAACCCCAAAATATTGCTTCACACCTCTAGGAATATTGAATTCTATCATGAGTATTTACTCATGATCATTACTTTCATCATATATCATTTATGAATATCAATACAAGGTATAAGTTCATCTCTTATCCTTACCATGGTATGATTACATCATACTCATTAGTTTGGCTTAACCCCTTTCACAAGACATATTAACCAATACTTATCAAAGTATATCAAACTCATTACAATATTATTGTAATAACTAAATAAGACATTCTTCATGTGTTTCTTATCCAAGTATCTTGGATTGAGATGCATCAAGGTATATCAACCCTGAATTGCTAAATGTGATATCTATCATGTCTTGATATATCACTTTTCTCTTCATATCCATCTTACTTAAGATAATCAACTGATCTTGTATTAAGGTATTTTCCTCTTAATACTTTATCTACTAACCTATCACTTTTATCGTGTAGTGCATAGGTTATACATTAGTATTATCCAGCTATCTTTAATGATATGAACTTATCCAATGGTTAGGTATTTTTGATATAGAATAAATCATTATCGACCACTTTAGGTATTTCAACTCTTAGGATGTTATCCACATCATAATTTGGTGTTGCATATATCATTCCTAAGATTTTCATGTCCTCATCTTTGTAAGGTGTAAAGGGTTGTTACACATGTATAGAGTTAGACGTATAATGATCTAGGCATTATCTTGTCCCTTATATCCTTACTCATTATAGTATCGATATTACCATTCATAAGGTTTATCAATTTTACCCTTCATGGATGTAGCATTCTCATCTTACTTTCTTATATTAGCAACAACCTTCTTTAGTGTAATGGCCAATATACCATCACTAGGGTTTCATCAATCAATACATGGCATCACCCTGGATTTGAGTCTCACATCACATCATTATTCAGGGTTCCACATAATATCATTCTTATTTAGGGTTTCATATGACATTACTCTAGATTAGGGTTTCACATTCAATAACCCACAGTTAGGGTTTACTATTCATCCCAATTAGGGTTTTGAATCACATCACCCTGAATTAGGGTTTCACATGTCATCACCCTTAATTAGGGTTACATCCTTACCATAGATTATGATTATACCTAGCATTGCCCTAATTAGAGTTAAGGTTCATCAATCTTCTTGATTAGGGTTTCATGATCTCTTTATCATGGATCATTCCCTAAAATTCATAGTTTATTCATATTGAAAGTATTGAGGCTTATCCATTACATGATTATTCTACAGGGATGGATTCCTCTTTCTCTCATCCTCTCTAGGATATCCACTACTCAATTCTTGATTAGATTGAGCCTACTCTTTATTCAAATACATGCATTTAGGGTTAGCATGATATATTGAATTATTGTATCATTATGCATCAATGATTAATCCCACTAAGGATATTAATCATCTAAGTACATCAAGTCTCCAAATGGTTTAATCAATTGAACCTTTAATTACATGAGGAATCCAAATGAATTGATCAATTAAACCTTCAATTACATTAGGTGATCAATTGGATTAACCGATTGAATCTTCAATTGCATTAAGTATCCAATTGGATTGACCATATTGGACCTCAAAAGATTTGATTACTTAGACCCTAAACAGTCTTAGTTCTCATAATTTTAATTGGGTTAAGTAGGTTCCTTGAGTTGAAATATTGGATATTTCTTAACCCTGATTCAAAAGATTTGACTACTTAGACTCATGGAACCTACTCAACCATACTTAACCCTAGACCTCCAAACGGTCTTGAGTGACCCCCAAATGGTCTTTAGACCGTATGGGTAACCTACAAACAATATTGAGACCGTTTGGGCTCAATCACCCAAAAATCTAAGTTAACCAAATTGAATTTCAGCACTTAACCCGATTAGGGTTTTCTAATTGATTAACCTTCAACTGATGAACCATTTGGAATTAATCAATCCAATTTGATGGGTCATCATTAGTCAATATTAGCATCATTTTTTCCAAACGGTCAATCCTGGTCAACTCTTCCAAATGGTTTGAAACCGTTTAGTTTCAAACGGTTTGATGAAACCATTTGCTTTCAAACGGTTTTGTTGAAACCGAATGAGCAACTTGTTGAAACCGAATGAGATATAATTTATTTGGGAAAGGGGTCCAAGATGATGTCATCATCATCTATCTACGTCCCTGAAGGTCTTAGTACTTGTCATTACATGGAATTACCAATTTCAACCAACAATTAATGAAGAAGATAAAGGAATCAACGAAATTGCAAGATTGATAATTGAATAACAATGTAGAGGGGTTCAAGTTATAAAACCCGCCTCCAATTGAGCTCCAAAGCTTCAAGATCACGTCAAAAATTGTGGATGCAACTCCTTTCACTATCCTGAGGCTCTTCCTCAAGCTTTGAGTGAAAAGGAATGGTTATAATTGAAGAGGGGATCAAAATAAGAAGAAATTATGCATTGATTTTCGATTTCCACCATGGAATCAAGGTGAAAGGAAGTCAAGAAGATTACCAACAGGTTGGGTATCGTTCTCCTCTTTATCCCAAGCTCCCAAGGTCGTTTTTCAAGCAAAGGGTGAAAGTGAATTCGAAATTCCCCCTTTACTCTATGGATAAATGAGCTTATATGCAATTTTCATTAAAAAAATTCAATTAGGAGAGAGAAAGTAGGAATTATCTCCCCCATATCCTTGCCACTTTCCCCATTCTCTTCCTTAGGGAAGAGGTTATCCTGTTTGCCTCTTATTATTCTCAATTATCCACAGTTTAAAGAAAAGCAAATTAAGCACCTTAATCCATTTAATAGTAATATCCATAAGTGAGTGGATATTTCTTTTTCTTATAATAATGTGAGTGGGTATTTCACCTCCTTGAGATATTTCGTGGTCCTTGAAAAGAAAAAGTACGTCCACAAATATCCTAATTCAACCATTACAATTTTGGTTGAAAGGCATTTCGATTTATATATATGTATTTTTGCATTAAATTGAATCAGGGTTTCAATTATGCTTAAATCTTGATTATTTTAATATCAAGATTCTCTCTCCTCCAAAGTAATTCAAATGAGATGCCCTTCTCATTTTATTTGCTCTACATGATGCAAAGAAACAATAGGGACTATTTTGAAGTGATCATTTGCATATTGAACCCTAGGTTTTGGGTAAATTACACATTACACCAAAACTAGGTTTTAATGCACAAACATTGCTTTATCAGCTCTTTCTTGGTACTCAGGCTTTCACAAGCCATTCCTCTACATCATATTCATTCTCATGATTCTTCAACACATGAGGAACAATTATCAAGTAACATTTGCAAGTTAACCCCTCAACTTGGGTAATTTGCACTTTAGTCCAAAAATAAGCAAACATTGCTCAACATTATTCAAACATGACCAAAATTGAAACATTAGTTCCTCTTGGGCCTTAATTAAATTTCACCAAATAAAATTAAGGATCTAATTGTCTTTTTTAAGAAAAACTTCTAGGGTTAAGGCATAACCTAGGTCAGGGATGTTAGAAATTATAACCCCTAACAAGGATTTCGTCCCCGAAATCCAAGATAAAAGGAGACAAATATTATTTATTCATCATACTATCTTGTCTCCACATAACATTTCATTAATATGGAGACACCATAAATCTTTTGTCAACATAAAGTTATTCCACACAAGTTTATCATAGAATAGTTCACACGGGACACATACTTCGTTGTCCTTTTTATTATTGACTGTGGAGTTAATTTTGTGTCATGTAACATTTTCCTTATTTTTACCATTTGATGTGACAGTTTCTTATTTCTGAGGAGTCTCCCATGCTCCTTAGTTAATTCAGAATTTCACTTTTAAGATCACAATTATGTTCTGTCACCCTCTTGGGAGTATAAGTCTTTTCATACCTTAGTAGTGCCATCTCACCAGGTGACACCATACTAGATTTCCTTATTACTTGTACTAACTATCTCATTAGTTGTACATTATCTTATCATGAAGAGAGGTTACTTATTAATTAAGAACTTATCTTAAAGATATCACTAATTGTTATGTTTATGCAAAGCATAAACCCATAACATGTGATGTTCCTACTATTTTACATGATTATTCTAATTTCATGGTTGACCACTCCAGATGATCAACATAAACCATCTGATATTTCTTAGATACCATAATATCTTACCTTGGTATCTATCACATGTATTGAAAACACATCACATATTTAGCTTCTTTTCATCTTGGGACATTACTTGTTACATATATCTTTACCTTGAAACCAAAGTCCAAGATAAACTGATACTTTTCTAAGTATCCATCACATGAACATTTTTATCTTATACACATCAAGTGTCCTAAGATTCACTTGATTGCCATGTCCCTAAAAAGGGAGAAAACAAGGATTCATATTTCTCTTATTATTTCATGTATTTTTAACTATTCATGAATCATTTACTCTTTATCTTATCCTAGGTTCCTTGCCCTCAGCATAGGAATTTATAAGGATGATCACATAACATTATTCCTTTCTTTGGTATTATTTAACATGTTCATGAGCATCTTATGATCTCATCAAATTTCCATCTCCACATTATGGGAAAAGATCTTTATTATACTTACAAACTTTATTGAATAGGGATCATCTCCTTTGTTCCCACTCTTATCTTATGAGGAGTATACTTTTAATTCCTCATACACACAATGCTTATCTGAGATTATCTCAGACTTCTCTTTATTGTACTTAGGATATGACATATTTATTCATTCCATATTTCTTATTTCATGATACTCATTAGATTGTCTTAGAATGACTACTTGATCAGAGCAATAAAAAAGATAACAATCTAAGAGTTTCCATACTCACTTTATCAACAATAGTTGTATACTTTTCCAGGGTATATAAATACTGAGATTAAGTAGTATTCACTTTGTATACTATCATATTCCTCCCTTTTCATATTATCACAAGTATAAGATTTAACATTGTTGAATTTTATCTGGGCACCTCTTCTATACCTCATCCCTTTTTCATAGAGGTAAGAACAATATAAAACATCTATAATGTTTACTTATGCAAAATGTAAGTCCTCATAGGACTAATTAGGGAGAGATCAATCAATTACTTTCTCAATTTAACTCAGGAAACCATAAAAAGACATATTAGAATGACATTATTTTGTCTAATATGTCATGGTTCGTGGATGGTTTACTGCCTCAGGATGACTCTGCCTCAGAGGTTGATTCATCGTAACGTTTTTGGCTGAGCAATCTCTTGCCAGATGTCCTACCTGTCTACATTGGTAACAAGTTCTGAGCTCTAGATGTGGTCTAGAAGGTTCTTTATCCTTTCGGGATAGCCATTGCCTTGGTGCACTAGGCCCTGGTTGTGCTGGTGGTACCAAAAACTTTCCCTTTTTGGAACTACTAGGCCTCTATTCCTGGATTTGAATAGGCCTTTTCTCAATCATCACCTTATTTTTCTTCTCTGGGAAATACCTTCTGATATGTCTAGGTTTCCTACACTTGTGACAGACCCTGATTTCAGGTTGTATCCTATTCCTTCCATCATTATTCTTTGCTCCAACATGCTGATGTCGAGCAAGATTCCTATTGCAGTTCAAAACTTCATCATTGGGGGCTGGTAGTCTAGGTTGCATTGCTAATGCACGATCTACTATATGCACCATAGCTATCCTAAATTGCTCAAACAGTGCAGGGAAAGTTGGGCTCTCTATTATGGATAGGTTTAACTGGGGATGTGCAGGTTTATGTTCTTCTCTGCTCTGATCCCCTACACCTCTTCTTGGTGCAGCATTGATGCTTTCTGTAGCAAACTCTTCATGTGACCCAGTCATCTTCAAGTTCTTCTTCTCCTATATGAGCAGAAGACACTATTAGATACACTGGAAGATACTGGAACAGACTCTACTACCTTAGTCCTATGTCTCTGTAGACTCAACAAACCTAAATCTATGATATCACTAAATTGTGGCATCCAACTCACAAAAACAAGATTTACTTAAGCGGAAGCGAATCATTTGCAGCGGATTACTGAAAGTCACTAAAAATTAAAACTTTTTGCAAAGAGATCTAAACATAGGAAAACTCATCATCAAGAACCAAAGTATAACATTTACATCCTAGATCATAAGTACATGACTTGTACCATCTCTTCTTGAGGATTACAACATCAGCTGCCCTATTAACATTATATACAGCCAGCATAAGAACCTCGAGGCATCAAGCCAAAATCTCAGATCGATTCCTTAAAAACACTAACTATAAATTCCGAGGACCTAAGAGTATAGAGACGACACATAGGACTACTATCTATACAAAACTTGGCAGCCAATGCCTCCACCTGAGTTATCACTGTTGTTCCTGTTGTTGCTGCTGCTTTTCCCTTGCTATAGGGTTCCTACTTCTTCTGCATTTACCTAAAAAGTTGGATCCCACGGGGGTGATACAATTGTAAATTACCTCAGAGGAAGATATAACTCTCCTCCAAAACATTGTTATAGCAATTTATTATAATAAAAGTTAGCAGAAATTCTTATATATTAATAGTAGTATTAATCATTGAATGAACAGAGTAACGTAATCTCCTTTCCTAAGGAGAGCATTCCATTTATCCATGATAGAATCATAATCCATCCATCTACTTGCAATGAGTATAAAGAAATATGAATAACATCTATCAACTAGAGATGCATACAAGAAATGTAACATCATCCATTGAATTTCCATATTCAATCCTAAAGCAAACATGTTATACGGCTGATTACATTTTACAATCACACTTATGCCCTGAGGAGATGAGGTATACCAATCATACTCCAACCGGTACCATACAAGGTCAATGGAAAAGCCGGCTTCAAAGACCCCTCACATCTCGATTAGTGTGAGATCACATGCAGGACATCTTGTGTCTCTATTATATAGCTTTCCAGGGTATTCTGACAACTTTGCTATAGAGTTACAGTGGTGTGTTGCACTCTCTTTGTAATCGTGAGATTTCTTGTTTATCTCCATCGATCCGGCATTAATATTATTGGGAGATGTGTATTTCATCTATCCCAATCATTTAAAGATTCGTGGTACATCCATCCTGGTACAATAATGAAAAATTGCGAGGGTTAATGTTTACCTTTCCTCAATTCCCTCATTAGGACGTGAGAATACATTTGCCCATTGCCCCCACATATTCAAAATATGAGTTCCGAGTTTTGCCACAGAGCACCCGTTTCACCATCACCATATTACTCACGATGATGGATCTATGGTCAGGGCTCTACATGATATGATTTCACTTGATTAATTAAGTACATTAACATATTCATTTAGCATCAGTCAAGTTCTCAGGCAAGAATTATTATGACAATTGCTACAAAGAAACGTGTAAGCTTTTATCTATAGCTTTACCAAGACTTATAATGCATTGGGATCTTAATCCCTTATATCATTACTTGAAAGTTCACTTCTCACAACAACATCATTATCTTACTTATCAAATTTGGGTATTCATACCCTTAGTTCATCACTAATCACTGTTACCACTTGCTAGGTAGCTATTACCTTTAGGTCCTCAGACCGAGGTATACATGATACTTGTTACACAAGCATCTCACATGGCTCACAAGGCCCATTAAGTGTCTTGTCACCTTTTAATAGGCAACAACTTACTCATATGACTCATAAAGTCCATGTCCATTTTGTTAGTTTTACTAAGCAACAACAACATCAAGGCACATAAGGCCAATCAACATTTTTATTATATAAGTGTCATAGCTCAAATCTGGCAATGTTCATCAACTCATGATATCTGCATGGCTAATAGACATAATAACTGTCATAAATGTCACTTATCACATCATGTGATACAATAGTAACAGCATCAATCCTTTATCAAGATTAGGGTTTACTATCAAATAGGATTTGCCATTCCATTACCCAATTGAGGGTTAGGATTTCCCATTTCACATTAGTTAGGGTTTCATGTTTACATCATTAGGCCAACCCCAAAATATTTCTCCACACCTCTAGGAGTATTCAATGCTATCATATGTATTTACTCATGATCATTACTTTCATCATATATCATTTACGAATATCAATACAAGGTATAAGTTCATCTCTTATCCTTACCATGGTATGATTACATCATACTCATTAGTTTGGCTTAACCCCTTTCACAAGACATATTGACCTATACTTATCAAAGTATATCAAACTCATTACAATCTTATTGTAATAACTACATAAGACATTCTTCATGTGTTTCTTATCCAAGTATCTTGGATTGAGATGCATCAAGGTATATCAACCCTAAATTGCTAAATGTGATATCGATCATGTCTTGATATATCACTTTTCTCCTCATATCCATCTTACTTAAGATAATAAACTGATCTTGTATTAAGGTATTTTCCTCTTAATACTTTATCTACTAACCTATCACTTTTATCGTGTAGTGCATAGGTTATACATTAGAATTATCCAGTTATCTTTAATGATATGAATTTATCCAATGGTTAGGTATAATTGATATAGAATAAATCATTATCGACCACTTTAGGTATTTCAACTCTTAGGATGTTATCCACATCATAATTTGGTGTTGCATATATCATTCCTAAGATTTTCATGTCCTCATCTTTGTAAGGTGTAAAGGGTTTTTACACATGTATAGAGTTAGACATATAATGATCTAGGCATTATCTTGTCCCTTATATCCTTACTCATTCTAGTATCGATATTACCATTCATATGGTTTATCAATTTTACCCTTTATGGATGTAGCATTCTCATCTTACTTGCTTATATTATCCACACCCTTCTTTAGTGTAATGGCCAATATACCATCACTAGGGTTTCATATATCAATACATGCAATCACCCTGGATTTGAGTCTCACCTCACATCATTATTCAGGGTTCCACATAATATCATTCTTATTTAGGGTTTCATATGACATTACTCTAGATTAGGGTTTCACATTCAATAACCCACAATTAGGGTTTACTATTCATCCCAATTAGGGTTTTGAATCACATCACCCTGAACTAGGGTTTCACATGTCATCACCCTTAATTAGGGTTACATCCTTACCATAGATTATGATTATACCTAGCATTGCCCTAATTAGAGTTAAGGTTCATCAATCTTCTTGATTAGGGTTTCATGATCTCTTTATCATGGATCATTCCCTAAAATTGATAGTTTATTCATATTGAAAGTATTGAGGCTTATCCATTACATGATTATTCTACATGTATGGATTCCTCTTTCTCTCATCCTCTCTAGGATATCCACTACTCAATTCTTGATTAGATTAAGCCTACTCTTTATTCAAATACATGCATTTAGGGTTAGCATGATATATTGAATTATTGTATCATTATGCATCAATGATTAATCCCACTAAGGATATTAATCATCTAAGTACATCAAGTCTCCAAATGGTTTAATCAATTGAACCTTTAATTACATGAGGAATCCAAATGAATTGATCAATTGAACCTTCAATTACATTAGGTGATCAATTGGATTAACTGATTGAATCTTCAATTGCATTAAGTATCCAATTGGATTGACCATATTGGACCTCAAAAGATTTGATTACTTAGACCCTAAACGGTCTTAGTTCTCATAATTCAATTGGTTGAAAACCATTTAGACAAATTGGCCTTGAAACCGATTGGACAAGAAAGGTGTTGAAACCGATTGAACTTTGGGTCTCCAAACGGTCTTGAGATCATTTGGACCCAAACGGTCTTGAGACCGTTTGGGCTTAAATGGTCTTAAGACCGTTTGGTCCAAACCATCTCAAAACTGAATGGACCAAAAAGTCCTTTCAACACACACGATTCATGATTTAATGGATGAACCGATTATCAATTGAGACCTTGATTCATTTATCACTTGAATTATTGAATTAACCTTCAATTAGACCATCAATTAAGGTTTTGAATCCAAATGATCTAGGATTTCAACTCAAGGAACCTTCAATTAGGGCTTTGAATCGAATAGCCATCAATGATCAACATTATGGAATTGATTCCATTGCAACTAATGAATCATCATCAAATTTTTGATATGACCAGACCCAAACGGTCTTGAGGTCGTTTGGATGACCTCCAAACATTCTTGAGACCATTTGCCTCATCCTATCCTTGGATTTTGTGAAATTCTATTTGGGTTTAGATCATTAGATTGATCATCAAATCAACACTTAATTGCATTTCAATTTGGTATCACTGGACCTGCAATTACTCAACCATACTTAACCCTAGACCTCCAAATGGTCTTGAGTGACCCCCAAAATGTCTTGAGACCGTTTGGGCTCAATCACCCAAAAATCTAAGTTAACCAAATTGAATTTCAGCACTTAACCCGATTAGGGTTTGCTAATTGATTAACCTTCAACTGGTGAACCCTTTGGAATTAATCAATCAAATTTGATGGGTCATTAATCATCAATATTAGCATCATTTTTTACCAAATGGTAAACCCTGGTCAACTCTTCGAAATGGTTCAAAACTGTTTAGTTTCAAACGGTTTGATGAAACTGTTTGCTTTCAAACGGTTTTGTTGAAGCCGAATGAGCAACTTGTTGAAACCGAATGAGATAAAATTTCTTTGGGAAATGAGTCTGATATGATGTCATCATCATCTACCTTCATACCTGAAGGTCTGAGTACTTATGATTTCATGGAATTACCAATTTCAACCAACAACTAATCAGGAAGATAAAGGAATCAACAAAATTGCAAGATTGATAATTGAATAAAAATGTAGAGGGGTTCACGTTATATAACCCACCTCCAATTGAGCTCCAAATCTTCCAGATCTCGTCAACAATGGTGTATGAAACTCTTTTCACTATCTAAAGGCTCGTCCTCAAGCTTTGAGTGAAAAGGAATGGTTAGAATTGAAGAGGGGATCAAAATAAGAAGAAATTATGCATTGATTTTCGATTTCCACCATGGAATCAAGGTGAAAGGAAGTCAAGAAGCTTACCAAGAGGTTGGGTCTCGTTATCCTCTTGATCCAAAGCTCCCAAGGTCGTTTTGCAAGAAAAGGGTGGAAGTGAATTTGAAATTCCCCCTTTACTCTATGGATAAATGAGCTTATATGCAATTTTTATTAAAAATTCAATTAGGAAGGAGAAAGTAGGAATTATCTCCCCCATATCCTTTCCACTTTCCCCCTTCTCTTCCTTAGGGACGAGGCTATCCTCTTTGAATCTTATTCTTCTCAATTATCCACAATTTAAAGAAAATTAAATTAAGCACCTTAATCCATTTAATAGTAATATCCATAAGTGAGTGGATATTTCTTTTTCTTATAATAATGTGAGTGGGTATTTCACCTCCTTGAGATATTTCGTGGTCCTTGCAAAGCACAAGGACGTCCACACATATCTGAATTCAACCATTATAATTTTGTTTGAAAGGCATTTCAATTAATATATTTATTTTTGCATTAAATTGAATCAGGATTTCAATAATGCTTAAATCTTGATTATTTTAATATCAAGATTCTCTCTCCTACAAAGTAATTCAAATGAGACGCCCTTCTCATTTTTTTTCTCTACATGATGCCAAGAAACATTATGGACTATTTTGAAGTGATAATTTGCATATTGAACTCTAGGTTTTGGATAAATTGCACATTACACCAAAACTAGGTTTTATTGCACAAACATTGATTTATCAACTCTTTCTTGGTACTCAGGCTTTCACAAGCCATTCCTCTGCATCATCTTCATTCTCATGATGCTTCAACACATGAAGAACATTTATCAAGTAATATTTTCAAGTTAACCCCTCAACTTGGGTAATTTGCACTTTAGTCCAAAATAAGCAAACATTGCTTCAACATTATTCAAACAGGACCAAAATTGAAACATAAGTTCCTCTTGGGCCTTAATTACTTTTCTCCAAATAAAATTAAGGATCTAATTATCTTGCTTAAGCAAAACTTCTAGGGTTAAGGCATAACCTAGGTCAGGGATGTTACATTATATGTGAATACTTAGATATACATACCTTTCCAACAGCAGTAATGTTACAACACACAGATTTGCTGCCTAGAAAGATTACTCAAGAGGATCAGATTTTTTTTGCAGGCAAACAGAGGCCACCATATTCCAGATCAGAGTAGCTTTACCGCAAATTGGTTCGTGCAATGACCGAAAGGACGTGTAAAGGATGTCTGCAGCGTTGCTGCGTTGTAGTGGTCTTTAGGAGGTTATTAATCAATCCAACTTGTGCTTGTTGTGATGGAAAATGTGGACTGAGTAGTGGATGTATGTTGTTGGAGCGACCTGGACTGAGTAGTGGATGTATGTTGTATTGGAGCGTGGGAGTTATTGGTTGTTAATATTTTCCTGAAAATGTGGCTTTAGTTATAAACCATTGAAGACCCATATTCTATTTGAACTATCAGGAGCGTGTATTATCTTTTATTTGGATAATTGTCTTTTTTTTTTTTTTTTGCCAAAGATTCCTCCAGTAGCATAAGCAGCTGTTCAACATCATCAACATTATTCTTCATATGCATACACATTATACGGACCAAAGATCTGCCTGTTGCCTGTAACCTCAGAGAACGCCTGCTAGAAGATTGGCGGCTGTGGACAGGGCCGCCCCTGTAAGTGCGCACTGCACCACCTGCTCGTGAGAGGTGTCTTCCGTCGTGAGTGACAGCGCCGCCCCTGTGAGTGCTCCCGCAAGAGCGCTGTTCTTCCAATCATGGGCACCGCGGGCTTCCCTGAGACCATACGTCAGACCCGAATACACACCCGCAGCAAGTCCCCATTGGAATGTCTCCTTGCCTGTGTTCTTGATCAATGCTTCTACTGATTTGGAGTAATTCTCTCCTGCTCCAAAATCCGGGAACCGATGCTTCTTGGCGCCGGGCAATGCTCCTGGATCAGTCCCTGCTCCTTCGACGGCGTTGAAGTAGGCCTGTCGTGACACGGACTGCGCCGCCCCGATCCCAGCGGCCTTGAGGAAGCTGTGCGCGACGCGGTTCAGCAGCGGGTGGCCAAGGTCGAACAGCCCGCCGTCGTCGAAGCTCTTCAGGTCGTCCAGCACCGACTGGGTTCTCTCCCTCTCACCGCCGGTACTCATTTTTCGTCCCTGAATTCGATCTGATACCTTACCCGACTAAGCGATCCGCTAGAATTGCCGCCGCTGCTCGAAGCTCTTACAACAGAGAAGGCTACCGACCTGCAGATCCTCCTCAACTAGCTCTTGATGACCATTTGGATAATTGTCTCCTCCGATAATGGAGGCAAAATGTTGGACATCAAGTTAAAATAATAATTTTTTTTTATTTGTTGTGCAATTCTTCAATGTGTTTTACATGTTAGAGGGATAAAAAAATTCCTACCATTTTTTATTTGTAGCGCCTGTTTCAATTTTAGAGAATGTGGTTAAATGTGCCATATATTTTGTTTCAGAGTTTGTTGCTTGGTGGAAGGAAAACATGAGAGAATTGCTTCTCCAACATAGATATTTTATTAGAGTGGGCATAATTTTCGTATTTGTGTTGTTTTTAGTATTTAAACACGATCGTTGTTTGCGGCATCACTACTTGACCAAGCAAAGAGTGTGGGGCATGTGGACAAATTTGTATTGTTGTAATGAGAAACAATTGAAAACGTGGGAAGAGAGAAATCAGAGGAAAGAAAAAATTCAAAATTCATTTAGGATTTTAATATATATGTATTATATTTATGTACTACTAAAAAGAGTGAATAGTTTTTCTAAATTACAATAATGCTATAAACCAATCAAATTACTCCATTTTCAAAATGTTGCAATCTCTTTGACTTTCTACGTTCTCCCCTTCATTTAGGTAATTTGCCTTTTGCTTAAAATCCTCAATCCCCCTCTTTGAAAAACCTCTCACTCACTCTGCTCTCTCTCCCCACTCTGCGTTAGTTTCTTTTCTCTCAAACTTCTCACTAACAATCTCATCCACTACCACAAATCATGCTCTCTCTCTCTCTCTCTCTCTCTCTCTCCCCAGTGACAATCTTCATCTTCGCCGTCCCGAGTCTGTTGAGTCAACTCACATTCCGTTATAAATGGAGTGAATATTTAGAAGAGTACGCACCGTTATTCCAAGATCAAATATTAATTATTTCCTAATTATCTTTTCGATCATTAACCACCTCCCGATAGTTGTGATTAGTAACATCCAATTATCTTTTTTTATATTAAGTAAAAAAAATTCTTTTTTATAATTGGTATTTCCATTCTCTCTCTCTCTCTCTCTCAAGCTCTCCATACTTCAGTTATTGGACGGCTGAGAAACAAACCACAACCTACGTGCCCATGTATTTACGGGGCTCTGCATAACTTATTCCTACCACCTGTGCTATTCAGTCCATAAGAAAAATAACTCACCACTCCATCAACCCAGCAAAACCTCACTGTTCCACTAGGCACTTGCCTTGCATTTGTTTTCTCAACTACGATTTGCTCATTACTCCTTCCTACTTTTTGCAGGTCGTCCCTTCTCTTGGAGCCGTGGTCACATCGAACGGATGGATATCATGGGTAACATTATCTGCCATTCTAGCAAAAAGTTGTACTCGCGTGTCATATTGTCTGCCTGCAGTGGTTTATTTTCACTTGCAGGATGCGCTGCTCGAGGGAGTTGGGAAACGTTGCTTGTTGGGTGCAGCAAGATACCCACACACAATTATTTGTTTAAAACTAGTTGCGATTAGATGATTCTTTCATTAAGAAGGCACTCTAGATCCCGTAGATAACGTTAACATAAAGGAAACTGAAGTGATTTGTTTAATATATTCCGAACCAAGATGGACAGCTTAGTGGTAGGGAGAAAGAGTTGGGGCTAGTTTGGTTGGAAGTAAAATCAGAACATACCTATAGTTACAAAACAGGAAATAGAACTCATTGAATTTGGACTATAACATTTTCATTTGGTTTCATGTAAGCCAGACATGTCACTTTATTTTGTTTTTATTTGGTATAAAGTAGTTTACCGTGGAAATAACGATGAATGAACCAGCAAAGCAGATGCAGACACGAAATTGCATGTAAAATAATTAAGTCAGTATTTACATCATGGTAATATCGCAGCAAACCAGAATGCGGAAGCCAACGGCGCCACTTTTGCGTGCGGTTGGTTCTGAACAGATTTCTACAGCAGATAGCCAGCTGGTGGTGTTTGTTTTCCGTATGTTGTGTTGCAGCCACACCGAACCAAACGAAACGAAATATAAAACGCTGTTAATTGCAACTGCGTTAGTTGGTTCTCAGCCCAACCACACAAGGCCTTAGGAGGGCCAATAAATGACCTGGAGGTGGTGAATGGGCGAGAAGCAAATGGAAGTGTTGCGAGGGGAATTAGTTCTGAATCGCTGTATCGGATATTGAGCTGACAGTTCATAAGGAATGGGAACCAATAGTTACTCAAATGTGAAGGATATGAGTTATTCTTGCCTTTCATAAAGTTGATCAAGCAATGCATGCATATACTTATATTCCATGCATTGTCCGGCTGCCAAACTAATATATGTAAGTTTTAATCATTCAGATACGTGTTGCCTCTATAGTTGGTAATTTTACTTAATCAGTTCAGGTATGCCGATATTTCCCTTGTCAAAAGTGAAAATTCAGTCACATTAGCGATTGATAAAAGATGTCAATTAGTAGGGTTAATCGAAGCAGTAGCTATAATTGGAACGGCTTTTGTATCGTCACAATAAGACAATGAAAATTCATCTTGTTTCCAAAGCACGTCAAAACAGTTTGACATGGAAATGGAACTTATTGTAACGTAAACATTGCTCATTTATAAAGGTTTAAACTATGATATATTGAAACGTGCTCTTTCAAAGTGTGTACGTATGACGGCTAAAGAACTTATAAAATTAGTCAAAACGATGTTTATATTCTAGATTCATGCAGGCTACTGAATATTATTTTAGAATATTACGTTAATAATGATGATCATAGTTCAAATACATTAACTCTATCAGTACACTAAAATTGAGAACAATTAGTTTTAATGATTGTTTTTAATTTCATATATATATTTTGTTAACATATTCACCTTTCACTAAGTGTGACCTACCTAATGGATAATTCTATATGGCATATTATAAATGTGTGGCTATATTACAATTTTCATTGGAATAACAATTGTATATTTTATAGTTAGCCCCGTCCTAATCTTTTTCCAATCTAACTGTTGCCCACACTCTCTCCGCGCCCACCAAACGTTCCCGGTGGACGAGGAGGGTGCTACGGAAACAGTAGTGTCGGCCCGCATGAGCCCGTCCAAGCCTCTATCTTCACTGCCGTGTCGGTCTGTGTCGGGAATATCGTCCAGACCGACCCGTAACGTATACCGTGATTACCGTCGAACTCCTGCACACCTTGAGAACATCGCCATCCGGGACGAAAAGGATCGGCGACACTCCTCGACGTGGGTTCAATTCGGATGAGCGCGGCGCGCAGGAAGGCCTCACCGGGGAGAATAGATTGGGGATTCATCGGCGCGCGCGGCGGGAGGAGGAGGAGCGGTGGGTGAGGGAGAAGTGCGCTGAGGCGGGGAACCAGGTCAGGACGAAGTCGTCGCTGACGGGGTGTACGTATGAGGAGCCGTCAATTCCGGTGGTGTAGTCGCTCCCTAGAAAGGCCGGGTGGACGGATAAAAAGAGCCACTGAGGGGGTGGAGAGTCGCGTAGACCGCTGGCGGAGGGAAGGAATTGCTGAGCCGCCTGCCGTGCCGTAGGGTCACCTCCGGTACTGTGGCCCGGTTGTGCATGCTGGTCCTTTGACGACGGGGCCCCGACCGAATGAGGGGATGTCGAGGTAGAGTACACTGATTAGCAGCCTTGAACCTGTCTTGTATACCACCATTGGCCCTAGCCAGATCGGAATGGGGCCCTGTGCAACGTGTTGGTGTATGCTAAGGATTTGCTGGACCTGTTTCCGCAAGGAGTACGCTGCTCCTGGCTGGGATAAATGCCACATGTCGTTTTAATTTTACTGAGACCAACAATGTCTATCTACATATACACGTGTACAAAGATCACTCAAGGAGCAACCTACTCCTTATTAAATCGGGAACAGAAAATCCTCCCTCGTTGGTGTATACCCCACTCCACAAGAGGGGATAGGGAGCTTCCATGCAAAGATTTGGAATCTTCTTACTGGACCAATGCCGAAACTTAAAAGAGTTTACATTAATAACTATAACTCATTCCAGTTTATGGCTAGCAGAATAAAGCGCAAATGTTTGATTCACAAAATTCCATAAGCTCTTGACTAAGTTCGTTATATCTTCTTTTTTTCTTTATATGGTGAGTCAATTTCAGCTGTTCTTATGGGTTTCTGAACTAGAGATTTGTTCTTACTTATTTCAAATTGTATACACTACTTCACACATGGCAGTACATAAGTGTACAAAACTGTACAAATTACAATACAGATGCAATACACTTATGGTGCAATACACATGAGTACAAAATAATAAACATGATAATACACTTGTGTACACAACAATACATATGACAGTGCATATGTGTACAAGACAGTACGCATGACAATACATATGTGTAAAAGATTATACACACGAGTACACATAGAAATACACGTCACAACATGTTGTATACATGAATGTGCATGAGCGTAAAAAATTATACACGTAGCAATACACATGACAGTACACATGAGTACAGAATAATACACATAGAAATACATATGTGTACACAATTATAGACAATAATTGTAACACCCCTCCCTAGGGTTTCTTACGTAACCCGCGGAAGCACAGCCTAATCCCCAACATTATCCATAATGTGGGGTACTTGGCATATTAGGGAGGGATTGTCACATGCATGATCTCATGTCAAGAAATAAATAACACTTGGCATTCATAGAAACATAGATTCATACATAAGTTCTTGGAAAGAAAGCTACATCATATTTCTAAAGGTATACTAAACATGAGCTAGATAATCATGAAAAGATAGGATCTCCATAGATGGACGTCCCACCAGGCAACAATTCCTTAGGTCTTTGGGTCCTTGGTATTCTCAAGATGATTCCTTCTCCTTAGCTCCAACTCCTGTGGACATCTCGTCCCCAGCCATGCAAAGGAAAAACAAACATGGTGAGTAAGCGGCATTGGCATGTTATAAAGCATAAAAAAATAACCTATAAATTGATTTGACATAAACATGAACATGCGTTAACATTAATCATTTCTTGGCATCTTTTACATGAAGAATTTGACTAGAAGTATATGCTCCTCTCTTAATGCCCCATAAGGAGCCCATAATGCTCGGAAAGCCCATAATTGCTCGGAAAGCCCATAATGCTCGGAAAGCCCATAACAAGGTGCATATAAATCTAAATCAATTTCTATTATTCATGATCTTGCTTAAACTTATCTTATCTTCTTAATATCCTAAACTTGATCTTAATTGGAATTTCTCCCTCTTGAACATAATTGGGATTTCTCCCCATAAAACATAATGAGATTTCTCCCTCTTAAGCATGTATGGGAATCTCTTCCCTCTTAATCTTGGTTTCATGTATCTTAATCATAAATCATAACCTTAATGTGATTTCTACTCTTAGACTTAGATTATAACAATCAACATCCAATAATCATATACATTGAGGAAAAACATGACATTTATCATGACTTGAGTATGAAAAGCATAAACATATCATAATCATTCAATAAATCAAATTTACTATGCCAAAGGCATGGCCCGCTTACCTTGAACTAAATCACCTAAGTCAAACCTAGTTTGACTGATTGGATCCCCTTAAACACCTGAAATTAGATTAGAACATTATATGTACATGAATTCATAGCCTTGAAACCCTAATTCGTTCATATAAGAATTTAGAGGTGAAAACAGATAAATCAGGTGATAAAAACTAGAAAATCGGATTCCTCATCAAAAATCCTTTCCAAAATGTATTTTTGCATAATTTTCTGTTAAACAGGCGATTTACTATGAATTTTACAAAAACAGACCAATAGTAAATCTAGAAAAAGCCACATCTGCTTATTGGGCCTGAGTCCTGAGTTGGACCAATCGGATTTGGCCAACTCAGCGATGAGGCTTACCACTGAGGGCTCATGATCAAAGCAAAAGAGGAATGGTGAAATCTCAAAAATACCCCTGTAAGCGAAAATGCATCGAAAAGAGACGAATGACCCTCTTGGTCATTACCCAACTGGGATTGATCCTTGCTCACACAGCGCGAGCCATGGCTCCAGCGCCATGGGCGAGCTTCTCAGCCATGGGCAAGGACCCAGGCTTGCTGCCACCCGAGAGTGGAGAATACCTCGGTTGAATTCGTTATGAGAAGGCGAAATCAGAGAACCTAAGCTCGGGGCTGGGAGAGCATAGAAGCTCAGAAACTGGTTCCTGCCATGGCTAAAGCCGAGGACAGGGGCCGGAAGCTAAGGAACCAGACTTCAAACCCAACCGGTCGATGATAATTTGCAACTGAAAAAGATCCGAGGTGCCATGCGTAGCCCTTACAAAGGTGCGGTTAGTGTCGTCTGAAGCAAGGACAGCCAGAAGAGCGATCGTGGCCGAGGAATAGAGTTCTAAGAGGTAGAACAGGGGCGGAGGTTCGTAGGTTAAAATCGGCGAAGACATGCTTGAATTGTCGAGATGAGGGTCAGAATTAGTTCGTGGAGGAAAGGTAGAGTTGTATTCCTCACTTCCGCGGTCAGAGGACCACTGGGGTGGCCTGGAGCTAGGGCGTCGGCGAGGGCCTTGCGGAGGTCCTATAGGGTACAGCAATCGGGGGCATGAAGGGCCAAAACATCGATACATAAAGCAAGTATGGAGGTCGAGGGTGCTCACTGTAAGAGCAATTAAGCCGAGCTGGCCGGAGAAGGCCGGGCGGACTCAAGGTCGCCGGGAACCAAAAGTGAGTAGGTCGGGGAGACTCGGGGATCCAAAGGAGAAATTGAATGAGGAGGAACGTCGCTTGGGGTCTGCGGGTGCTTCCAGGTTGCTTACTTGGGGGCGGAGGAGGCTAGCGAGGCGTCGGGGAAAGCTTGGTGGCGCGCCCTAAAAGGGCATTTTCTTGACAGAGGGAGAGAAGGGGCGAGTGATGGCTCTATGTGTTCGTGATGTCGATACGAATGTGTTGGCAAAGAAATCTCGCGAAACGGTTCTGTAATGAGGGAGAGAGAGATCGACGATGGTTGAACTGTGAAACGGCTCCTGCTTGCGGAAAGAACGGAGGAAGAAGAAAACAAGAACACCGTTGGATCTTGATCCAATGGTTGTCGTGCCTGCGTGCGAGAAGAGTAACGCGTGACCGATTAAATGACCTGAACCATAGCGTTATGTGTGTATAAATGCTAATTTCGATTAAATGGTAATGAAACAATATGTAACTCTCCCATAATCAATTAGAAGGGTCATTTGAAGTCCAAATGAGTTCAAATTTCACCCATAGGTTAATGACGTGCACTAAAACATAATTAATCAATTAATTTTGTCTTTTAACCCACCATCACTCCTAATTAAACAAAATGCATTCAAATCTTTCCCAATTTAATTGGGGGTCAAATATGGTCATAATGGGTTCAAATTTGAACCATAGGTACATGAGAGGGTCTAAAACATTCCTATTTAATTATATTTGATGCTTGTACTCATTTTAGGCCTAAAATAGCAAAACCCACAATGTGCACTTAAATGGCCATGATTAATGCATAATAAGCTATAAATCTCTCAAATAAGAATTGAAAAACATGAAAACGTGCATTCAACCTTATTTAATTTCAATTAACAATATGGAGGTCATTAAGTAAATAATTAAACAAGTAAATCACTAATTATCATAAGAGAGAGAAAATTGGACATAAAACATTTATCCTCATTTTCTTAAACAAAAGGGCATGGATATATATATATATGAAAACATTTTCTTTAAATAGAACAAGGTTAAGAGAGCAATTGGACATAATCAAATAATTTTGTAAAATAACATGGGAAAATTACATTTAAGTCCATAACTATTATCTAATTTAGAAAAAGAGCATGCAAGGAATAACATAGTTTGAAAAATTGCATAACAAGAGTGGGATGTTACAATACTACCCACCTTAAATAAATTTTGTCCTCGAAATTTCCTAGGGTTTCTACCCACCTTAAGGGTTTCACATAAACTTGCAATTTTCCATACAAATTTTATTAGAAAAGAAGCATGCATAAACAAAGCATTATGATTCAACATAATTTACCTAACTACCCTTACTAAGTCTCATACTTACTCCTTAACATTACACCAAACTCATTACACTTAGGGAATCTATCTCTCACTTACCATGACTACATCTTCATAGTTGTCTAACCTTAGGTCATATATCCTTCATCTCTTTATGTGTGGTGATCAAGCACATATTTAGAAATGTTGGATCTCTTTATGCTACGTCTCACCAACTCTTTTGCACATGTGTCCCATACCACACACACCATTAAGAAGGTAAGACACATAAAAAGTCACATTAAATGACATTTTCCTCAAATCTCAATTGGGTGGCCCTTACCATTGAGACAAGGAGAAACATGTCATCATCTAGGGTTTGGTTTCATCTAACATGTACTTTTCTAATGAGGTGTGGGCTCTAGTCATCTTTAGTGTTCTCTAGACATACTAGAATACATAATCATGTTCTCTACTTCTATTTCTTCATCCTAGGGTGACTTGCATGAATCCTTATTGTTGCCTTAGTGGCCATCTATTCCTTGCTCTGATACCATTAATGTAACACCCCTCCCTAGGGTTTCTTACCTAACCAGCGGAAGCACAGCCTAATCCCCAGCATTATCCATAATGTGGGGTACTTGGCATATTAGGGAGGGATTGTCACATGCATGATCTCATATCAAGAAATAAATAACACTTGGCATTCATAGAAACATAGATTCATACATAAGTTCTTGGAAAGAAAGCTACATCATATTTCTAAAGGTATACTAAACATGAGCTAGATAATCATGAAAAGATAGGATCTCCATAGATGGACATCCCACCAGGCAACAATTCCTTATGTCTTTGGGTCCTTGGTATTCTCAAGATGATTCCTTCTCCTTAGCTCCAACTCCTGCGGACATCTCGTCCCCAGCCATGCAAAGGAAAAACAAACATGGTGAGTAAGCGGCATTGGCATGTTATAAAGCATAAAAAAAACCTATAAATTGATTTGACATAACATGAACATGCTTTAACATTAATCATTTCTTGGCATCTTTTACATGAAGAATTTGACTAGAAGTATATGCTCCTCTCTTAATGCCCCATAAGGAGCCCATAATTCTCAGAAAGCCCATAATTTCTCGGAAAGCCCATAACAAGGTGCATATAAATCTAAATCAATTTCTATTATTCATGATCTTGCTTAAACTTAGCTTATCTTCTTAATATCTTAAACTTGATCTTAATTGGGATTTCTCCCTCTTAAACATAATTGGGATTTCTCCCCATAAAACATAATGGGATTTCTCCCTCTTAAGCATGGATGGGAATCTCTTCCCTCTTAATCTTGGTTTCATGTATCTTAATCATAAATCATAACCTTAATGTGATTTCTACTCTTAGACTTAGATTATAACAATCAACATCCAATAATCATATACATTGAGGAAAAACATGACATTTATCATGACTTGAGTATGAAAAGCATAAACATATCATAATCATTCAATAAATCAAATTTACTATGCCAAAGGCATGGCCCGCTTACCTTGAACTAAATCACCTAAGTCAAACCTAGTTTGACTGATTGGATCCCCTTAAACACCTGAAATTAGATTAGAACATTATATGCACATGAATTCATAGCCTTGAAACCCTAATTCGTTCATATAAGAATTGAGAGGTGAAAACAGAGAAATCAGGTGATAAAAACTAGAAAATCGGATTCCTCATCAAAAATCCTTTCCAAAATGTATTTTTGCATAATTTTCTGATAAACAGGCGATTTACTATGAATTTTACAAAAACAGACCAATAGTAAATCTAGAAAAAGCCACATCTGCTTATTGGGCCTGAGTCCTGAGTTGGACCAATCGGATTTGGCCAACTCAGCGACGAGGCTTGCCACTGAGGGCTCATGATCAAAGAAAAAGAGGAATGGTGAAATCTCGAAAATACCCCTGTAAGCGAAAATGCATCGAAAAGAGACGAATGACCCTCTTGGTCATTACCCAACTGGGATTGATCCTTGCTCACACAGCGCGAGCCATGGCTCCAGCGCCATGGGCGAGCTTCTCAGCCATGGGCAAGGACCCATGCTTGCTGCCACCCGAGAGTGGAGAACACCCCGGTTGAATTCGTTATCAGAAGGCAAAATTAGAGAACCTAAGCTCGGGGCTGGGAGAGCATAGAAGCTCAAAAACTGGTTCCTGTCATGGCTAAAGCCGAGGACAGGGGCCGGAAGCTAAGGAACCAGACTTCAAACCCAACCTGTCGATGATGATTTTCAACTGAAAAAGATCCGAGGTTCCATGCGGAGCCCTTACAAAGGTGTGGTTAGTGTCGTCTGAAGCAAGGACAGCCAGAAGAGCGATCGTGGCCGAGGAACAGAGTTCCAAGAGGTAGAACATGGGCGGAGGTTCGTAGGTTAAAATCGGCGAAGACATGCTTGAATTGACGAGATGAGGGCCGGAATAAGTTCGTTGAGGAAAGGTAGAGTTGTATCCCTCACTTCCTCGGTCAGAGGACCACTGGGGTGGCCTGGAGCTAGGGCGCCGGCGAGGGCCTTGCGGAGGTCCTATAGGGTACAACAATCGGGGGCATGAAGGGCCAAAACATCGATACATAAAGCAAGTATGGAGGTCGAGGGTGCTCACTGTAAGAGCAATTAAGCCGAGCTGGCCGGAGAAGGCCGGGCAGACTCAAGGTCGTCGGGAACCAAAAGCGAGTAGGTCGGGGAGCCTCGGGGATCCAAAGGAGAAATTGAATGAGGAGGAACGCCGCTTGGGGTCTGCGGGTGCTTCCAGGTTGCTTACTTGGGGGCAGAGGAGGCTAGCGAGGCGTCGGGGAAAGCTTGGTGGCGCGCCCTAAAAGGGTGTTTTCTCGACAGAGGGAGAGAAGGGGCGAGTGATGGCTCTATGTGTTTGTGACGTCGATATGAATGTGTCGGCGAAGCAATCTCACGAAACGGTTATGTAATGAGGGAGAGAGAGATTGACGATGGTTGAACTGTGAAACGGCTCCTGCTTGCGGAAAGAACAGAGGAAGAATAAAACAAGAACACCGTTGAATCATGATCCAACGGTTGTCGTGCCTGTGTGCGAGAAGAGTTACGCGTGACCGATTAAATGACCTGAACCATAGCGTTATGTGTGTATAAATGCTAATTTCGATTAAATGGTAATGAAACAATATGTAACTCTCCCATAATCAATTAGAAGGGTCATTTGAAGTCCAAATGAGTTCAAATTTCACCCATAGGTTAATGACGTGCACGAAAACATAATTAATCAGTTAATCTCGTCTTTTAACCCACCATCACTCCTAATTAAACAAAATGCATTCAAATCTTTCCCAATTTAATTGGGGGTCAAATATGGTCATAATGGGTTCAAATTTGAACCATAGGTACATGAGAGGGTCTAAAACATTCCTATTTAATTATATTTGATGCTTGTACTCATTTTAGGCCTAAAATAGCAAAACCCACAATGTGCACTTAAATGGCCATGATTAATGCATAATAAGCTATAAATCTCTCAAATAAGAATTGAAAAACATGAAAACGTGCATTCAACCTTATTTAATTTCAATTAACAATATGGAGGTCATTAAGCAAATAATTAAACAAGTAAATCACTAATTATCATAAGAGAGAGAAAATTGGACATAAAACATTTATCCTCATTTTCTTAAACAAAAGGGCATGGATATGTATATGAAAACATTTTCTTTAAATAGAACAAGGTTAAGAGAGAAATTGGACATAATCAAATAATTTTGTAAAATAACATGGGCAAATTACATTTAAGTCCATAACTATTATCTAATTTAGAAAAAGAGCATGCAAGGAATAACATAGTTTGAAAAATTGCATAACAAGAGTGGGATGTTACAATAATATACATATACACATGTGTATAAAACTTTACACAATAGTACACATAGCAGTACATATGTGTACATAATTATACACATGGCAGGTATATGTGTACAAAAGTAGCAATATGCAGGACAAGACACATGAGTACCAAACAATACAGATGGTAGTACACTTGCGTACACAACACTACACATGGTCGTACATATGTGAATAAAAGTGTACACAACAATACACATGGCAGTACATATATACAAAACTATATACAAAAATACACGTGGCAGTACACATGTATACAAAATTTTACAAAATAATACACATTGTTTTTTACTAAACAATATAATAGTACACATGTGTACAAAATAATACTCATAATAAAACACATGTATACACAATAATACACAAGGTGATACACATGTGTGTAACAGTATATATGTTAGTACACTTGTGTACAAAATTATACATATGAAGGTACAAATGTTCACAAAACTGTACAATAATACACATGGAAGTAGACATGTGTACACAACAAGATACATGGTAGTACACTTGTTTACTAAACAATACACATGGCAATATATATGTGTACAAAACTATACACAACAGTACACATGTCAATATATTTGTTCAGAAAATTATACACAAAGAAGTACACGTCTACAAAACTATACAAATAGCAGTACACAAGTGCAAAAAACTATACAACAATGCATATGACAATATATGAGTACAAAATTATAGACAATAGTACACATGTCGATACACGTGTGTAAAAAACTATACATGTGTCATTACACGTGTAAAAATTTGTGCACGTATGTTAGCACATGTGTGTAAAAAAATATACACATGTAAATTACATAGGTAACAATACACATGGAAGTACAGATGTCTACACAACAGTACACGTTGGCAGTACACATGTGTACAAAACTATAAGAAACAATACACATGGAAACACACATGTGTACAACAATACACATGGTAGTATATGTGGCGTCCCATTCCGCTATCACACCGACAACGAAATGTCATGCAAAACGTGCGAAAGCCCCATAAATCACATATTACCGAAAACACGGGTTAATTAAAACCGTTTGCGGAAAACTAATATTACGTCCAGATCCTTATCCTGCAAGGAAACATGTTATATAAACATTTACAAGCCTTGAGATATGTCCACAACTTAAAGGAACCAGCTGTCCTGTCAGCTCCAGAGTTCATCACTTGTTTATACAAACATAGAGGGCCACATCAGACCAGCAACAAGATATACAAGCTACATCAGCTATACATCGTAAAACATCGTCAAAATACCTTCGAGGACCTGAGAGTACAGGGATGACTCTAGGACTCTATTACAAAACCATCAAAACGTACAACAACATGTCCATCTCTTGCCTTCTACTGCTCTTCTTCTTGCAGCTCGGCCACAACCTCATGACCACCACCATGTCTAGTACGATCACCTAAAAACGTTGTAAACCAGTATGGGAGACACACAGTCCCAGCGAGAAATATAACTCCCCGCCAAAACTATAAAACTCCAAAGAAGGCTAAAGCAGGTAAAGCAAATAAGTGATATAAGCAGATTATATGAGCAACATACTGAGCAGGTCTTACTGTATTATCAAACTTACCAAGATATCCGGGAGGCATATAACCTAATTTTCTTTATGGAACGTGATTAACAAGATAAGATTTATAAGATCTTACCACATAACATGAGGAACGTATCAGTAACTCCAAGGTATAACAAGATCAACTATACTAGCAAGGCCTCAACCAATATTCCGTGTTTTATCTTAAGAAATAAATACTATTTGGATGGATTACATATTATTATGCCCTGAGGAAGTGAGTCGTACCGCTCAAATCCAGCCTTCAGCTGCGAAACCCAAGCC
Source organism: Alisma plantago-aquatica (assembly GCA_963693085.1). NCBI lineage: Eukaryota > Viridiplantae > Streptophyta > Magnoliopsida > Alismatales > Alismataceae > Alisma > Alisma plantago-aquatica. Next base: position 1,027,564,610 of record OY856410.1, on the reverse strand, counting down.
GGCTCCATAAAAGGTCGATGGAAGAGCCGGACTCCATGACCTCACCACCTCGTGGTCAGTGCACGAGTGCAAAACAAGCAAGACCGCAGTCTCATGCTTAAGTGGCCTCAACCACAGAGTCAGGCTACCCTCTGCCTAGCCTACCTCAGTACAGGTATCGGTTCTAGTGAAACTGAGCCACGGGCATGTTCACCGTGCTCTGAACTGTGAACGCATTCATGCTCTCTCATCACACATCCCGAACCATGGGCCTGTTCACCATGCTCTAACATATTAAGCCACAAGCCTGAAACCACGCTCTGGAGTCTACAACCGAAGTTGCACTCTAATCCTCCTCATTTTTAGCTAGGAGAAACCACACATATTCAACAATATGCGCTTCCAGGTTAACCCGCAGGAGAACCTGTTTCACCATCACCAGCTACTGACGATGATGGATCTATGGCCAGGGCAAACTACAGGATATGTTCCACTGTAATTAATTAGTACAATTTAAGTGGATTGTTGAGGTAACCAAGTTGTAAAACATACATAGCATTAAATTACATTATTACTATCACCATCACATTATCTTGAGATCTCAATCCCTCATCACAGGAAGCCACTACCTCTCAAGGCATCATCATCTTACATCATCACCTGGGATAACAATCCCTCATCTCATCATCAAGAGGATAACACCTCACTGGGTACTTAGCCCTCATCAGGTCCTCAGACCTATCTCATCATATCGGTGATGCATGTTATCTCATCAATAAGAATGATCATCATGCAACATTATTCAAACACATATACCTCATAGCTCTTACCTGGCTATGAATTTACCTAATACACTTGCATAGTTAGTATGCACATCAAGAGAGATAACTCAAAATCATCAGACATAGATATTACTGATTATTATGTCATTAGGGTTGCAGATGTGCATGTCATGATTATAATCATATGAGGCATACAACTGTATCAATTACATTATGGTTATTAAATCATAAGCATCCACTTAAGCCATTTATCTTATAAACATAAACAAGTATCTTGTTATCTGATCTAGCATTATCTTTATGCATCAAGCATAGCACTGGTTCACAACCCATCAACCATATAATATCAACAACATAGGTGCGATTACAAGACAACACATCACTAGCTAGGGTTTCCAGGTTAATCATAACCCTCACTGAAAGTAGCAGCTACCCTCGCTAAAAGTGTGATAGGTAACACGCCCTTTACCACAGGTGGTATCGGGAAACCATCTCACCACTGCAACAGCCAAGATCGTGTCACCCAAGCCAACACTATAATGCCCACCATGTACACATCACCAAACGATACAAGGGCACCACAAGGAAGCCTATCATCTAGCAAGATCAAGCACACCGTATCGACCACCACTAAGGCAAGCACTAGGGTTTCACCACACAACACTATATCGGGCAGCAACCCTACCAACCTGTGTCGCCCAAGGCACAAAACAAAGGCACCTACAGAGATAACAACTAAGCACCATATCGACCAAGGGGATAACACCTATTAGGAGAAAGGGTCATCTCGGTCAAGGCATATCGCCCAAGGTCACCAACAAGATCAAGATGGTCATATCGGGCACAAAGCCAACCAAACTCAACATGACCATAATGGCCAAAGCTAAACCCAAGGTGAGGGGTGTCGGGCAACATCACCACAAAGGTGTATCGTGCAAGGCACAAAGGTTCATCTCAGCTTGGTAATCACTAACCTCAAGATCACCATCATCAAAACCCTAATAGATCAAGAGAGTTGGCTCACCTATCAACAATCAAGAGAGAGGGGTTTTGCACAACCTCCATCACATATCTCGGGCAACATGATAGATCATTTCAATATCGGCCAAGCTCCCAACCTTTACTAGGTTAACATCCCACCAAGGCTCACCTCTCAAATCCATGGTGAGAGAATAGTGTTGCCCAAGCAACTAGAGTATAGACTCACCTCTCAACAACCAAGTGAGAGGAGTGTTTCCTATACCACTAGAGATGAACTCACTTCTCAAGACCAAATGGAGAGAAAGGAGTTTTACCCAAGAAACTCCATACATATGGTTCAGCTACCAAGGTCAAGAACACATCTATAACATGAACCTATATCCACAAGATCAAAGATACCAACTAGAGAAAGAAGCATATCTAACAACATGCATGGCCGATTAAGGTGAAACATAACATGCAACAAGCAAAGGAAGTTGTATAGCTAGGGTTAGGAGTTATGTAACCCTCCTTAAGCAAGATCCAAGCTCCTAGCACCAAGCTCCCAAGCTCAAGCACCACCTTCGGCCACTTCAATAAGAGAAACAAAACTTGTAACCACAAAGGCCGAAGATCAAGTAAGAAAGAGAAGAAGAAGAAGATGAGATGCTCACCAAAAGAAGAAGAACAAGGCATCCTAGGGCTCGGCCACCACTAGAGGAAGAAGAAGACTCCAAGGAGAAGGAGGAGGATCGACCACCAACTTGCAAACGAGATGTGTCGCCCACCAAGGAAGGAAAGGAAGCAACACCGACTAAAGGGATCCTAAGCAAGAGAAAGGAGAGGCATACATAGAAGAGGGTGAAGGAGAAAATAAGGTAAGGTGTCACCCACCTAGGGACACTTGTCCATGGGAAATGCCATCTCCTTATCTCACCCCATACACATGTCCAAGGCAATTTCCACATGCAAGCATCATGCACCAAGTGTCCACAAGGGTGGTGACACAAACGAAGCCAAAGGTCAAGGATGGTCAAAGGTTGACACACCTCACAGGCAATACACTCTCTTTCCCGACACAACCTCATGGCCGACACAACCATGGCCGACACAAGGCTCCCAAACACACCCTTACCCGATACAAGGTCCAACAAGGCAAGGTAAGGCCCAAACAGGGCAAAACAAGGCCCAACAAGGCTCAACCAAGCCCAAGGCAACTCAAGCAACGAGCCCAACCCTTCCTCTCAACTCTAGAGGAAGCAAGGAGAGAGAGAAACACCTCTCAAGTTGACAAACTTTCTCATCAACCCTAGACTTAGGTTATTTGCAAGTAGCACCTCCAACTCTCAACAAAGCACAAACAAACCCTAATCACCACTTGAGGTGATTAGCAAGAAACTAAACACCAAGGTTAGGCAAAGCAAACAGGATATGCCCAAAACGGAGGTCAGGGTCCTTACAGTACAAATGTCTATACAATAGTACACATTGTAGTACACATGTATATAAAAACAATACACAACAGTATGCCTGGAAAAACACATGTGTACAATAATACATATGGTGGTACAAATGTCTACGCAGGAATACACATGAAAGTATACACGTGTACAACACTATACACAACAATACACCTGACAACACAAATGTGTACACCAATTATTATAACCTCAACTTCTTAAGAATGTAGTAAAAGATGTAATTATCTTTTAAAGAATAAATGAAATATATTTCTTTGATTTGTGATGGAATTCGTGTGAAATGACTTTGATTGATTGATAATGGGCCTTGTTGGCCATTAATCCCAATTGAAAATAAAAGAGAAATAAAAAGGAAAAGGGTTTAATTAATAAAAGGGAAATATGAGAAATAGACAATTAAAAGAGGATAAAGACAAATAGACATTCTCTAATATGGGAATCCGTTCCTTTAGGATTTCTTGAGGTCCAAGGGACCCAAGATAACAAGATAATGGCAAAGGGAAAAGAATTGCTAATTAATTTTGAATTAATTAACATATAACTTGGGAGAGAAGGAAGCCTTCTCATCCATTGGAATTTGTTTCATAAATTTCGTACATAACTGGATAATGTAAAGACAAACGTTCCCTTAAAATTTGAGGCAAAAAGGAGTTATGGTTTGGGAGATATCAATTTCTCAAGAGTTCTCCAAAATAAGGCATTAATTGGCAATTGAAAAAGGTATTTTCCTTTGTGTCTGATCGCGTACAATAAGCACCGTTGGATCTTGATCCAAAGTTGGACACTCATCGTCCAAGTCCCACTAGGACTGTGATTCTGTGATTTACAGAGGGACTTTCCCTCTTGGATTCCTGACGATCCACTAAATGTGCAAGTTGGATGATGATTCTGTTGGACTCAGGGATGGAAATCGAAGGGAAACATCCCAGGTTTGATGAGGATTGGTTACTGATTGGGAAAGTTCCCAATCCGACATGGACTTGCCTGACCCTATATATAGGGAGGGATGAACAAGGGAACCAACGCCTCTGTTTGCTATTCCAACCGCTGTGGAAGAGTGCGAGGAACGTTTTAGTGTGTCCAATTGATCTGTTCATCATGTCCTCCATCCTCATCACCTCCGTGAAGCTCACCGGAGTTCGGCAAGCAGGAGAAGGCCAAGACATTATCGCAACCTACAATTGGACCCCTGGTCGTGTTTGACAAAGGAAGACGAAGCTTCTTGGCTTCTTGGCATGCTCGAGGGATGACTAGATCGAAGAGTCAACACTTGAATTGACCACGAACCTATTGCGCTCGGCGCAAGGTTGAGGACGAAGACCTCACAGTCTTTTACCAAAGTGCCCCTCGCCTCCTACAATCACGTTGAGGTTAGTCTAGTCTTTCACATGTTTCTAATCACAAATAAAGGGTCCGTGTATCCACGGTCGTTGAATCCTCAGTGGACCCGCGGACCATGGATCGGGTGATCCTGGTTTTTCTGAAAATAGCAAGTAAATCAATTAAAAGGAATTTTCTTGATAAAATCATAACTCTTGCTAGAAAACTCGGATGGGAAAAGTATATACATGAAAAGTGATCAGAAAAATATGAGGAATAGATTAAAGTGGTTTGAAAGCCTAAATCTGCCTCTTTTAACAAAAATGTATTATTTTGATAAAAAGGGTGTTAATTTGTAGATAAAAACCCTAATTGTTAAACAAGGATAGATTTAATATTGCAATTAGGTTAATTCAAGCATGGTTAACTTGTTTAATTATAAAGTTAGATTTTAACCTATTTTGATGATGGAATTGCAAAGTTTAGGGTTTTAAACCTAATAATGTAATTAGTACCCTTGGAAAACCCTAAAGTGAGGAAAAAGGGAAGAAAAGATATAGTAACCCGAAAATTAGGGTTTTTGTGGTCCAAACCTGATCTTAGGATCTTAAAGGAAAATAAGACGAGATAATTAGGGTTTGATGGATATTTTGATAAAAGTAAGGTAAAAGTAGTAAAAAGGAAGTGAAACCCTAATTATGGTCAAACCCTAAAAAGGACTAATAACCCTAGGAAACAACTAGGATTAATAGATCATAGAAAATTGGATGTCTTTCCAAGATCAATTTGTGTGTGCTTGCTTGATTTCTGGATTGATTGAGTTATTTTTGCATTCAAATCTTCTTGGCAGGTATGTGGTTAATTATGATTAATCGCATTAGATTTCCCGAAGGTTTCCCAGATGGTTAATCGCATTGTTTGCAACTAAATAGTTTGGATGTTCATACTGCAATTATAAAGTCACTATGGTTATCACCATTGTTTTGAAAAGCGGTAATCGGTGTACGGGCGGAGAGGGTACCGAATAGAGTATATACGTATGCGGGAGTATAAGAGGGAGAATATTCAGTTTTGATTTTTAATAATATTAACCATAAAGATATGTAAATTATATATTGACCATATAATAATGACAATGATAAGTAATTAGAAACATTTATAATTAATAGACTAATATTGCATTCACAAGTAGTTAGAAACATTGATGAAATTAGAGAAGAACACATTGATAAGTAATTACAAACATTGATAAGTCATAGACTAATATCACATTAATAAGTAATTAGAAATGTTGATAAGTAATTGACTAATATTGCATTAATAAGTAATTAGAAACATTGATAAGTCATAGACTAATATTGCATTAATAAGTATAGAAACATTGATAAGTGATATGACTAATATTGCATTAATAAGTAACTTGAAACATTGATGAAATTAGGGAAAAAACATTGATAAGTAATTAGAAACATTGCTAAGTCATAGACTAATATTGCATTAAGAAGTAATTAGAAACATTGATGAAATTAAAGAAGAAAACATCAACAGTAAGGATCAGTTCAATAAACACTAACTATAAACTTATAGAGAAAACATGAGGAGAAGACCAAATATGTAAATTGGAAGAAGGGAATGTAATTGTAATGACTAATGACTAATAGTAGTATTAGAAAAAATTAATGTAAAAAAATTATTACTAGCATTTGATTTTGAAAATTACCGATTAATCGGCCGATTATTCCCCCAATCGACCAATTAATCGGTCCTGGACCGATTATAGGTCGATTATTCATAATCAGAGCGGTATACCCCCAAAAAGGAATATTCAGCCGATTATTCGGCCTAAGCGGTCGATTTTTTGAATAGTGGTTATCACAATTATGTACCTACATGCCTCCCTGATGGAAGATGCCATAAAGGTCAGGCCCAAGAGAGTAGACCAATGGGCACCATGAGAGGTGACCCCAGACACCGATCTCGGGAATGAGAAGGTGGTCTATGTTGAATGACTATGAGGCACCATGAGAGGCGACCCCCAGGAACCAAGCTCGGGATTGAGAAGGCGGCCTTAAGTCAATGGCAAAAGAGAAACCCTAGAGGGGTATTCTCGGGTTAGGGAAAAAGTGGTGGAGAATGACACATTGAAAATGTAAATTGGTTTTCTAAATTACCCTGATTGTGATAATTAAATTGTTAGCCTTATTAGTGAACTTTTGGTTGTCCCCACATACTAGCATATTCTCGTATGCTGATCGTGTTTTTTTTAGGGTTTTATGTACAACCCTAAAATGAACAAACAATAAAGTGACACATTGTGAAAATAAGAAATAAAGTGCAAGGAGGATTAGATAGAGTAGATACAAGATGTGGATAGATAGATTTCCAAAGTTTTTAAAAGGTATGCAAAGTTTTATTTTAATACCATATTTCAGTTTAGATAGTAGAATTTCATAATTATTATTGATTAATTGCCAAACCTTTGATCCAATTTATTGGGATAACGACTCTGACCTCTTGGTATCCCTTAAGTGGGGGTTACCAGGAGGCGGGGTCGTTACAATTGGTATTAGAGCATAGGTTCCCCATTTAATCTTTAATAATTATTAAATTTTACAAATTCCTTAGAACTGAGGGAGTTATTAGAGGATTTTCTGAAAGACTGAGGTGTCTAGAAAAAGATCACTTCAAGGGGCTGGCAATATTTTCCTCTGCACCGCTAGTTGGAATACGAGGACTCCCGGATTGTGTGATTGCCTAGCTAATGTCCTAGGATTTGACTTGAAATAAGATACCTTTAGGACTCTCTCATCTTGATTCATCCCTTCTCAACTCAAATTCTATTAAGGATTTCAAGGTTTAGGATTTTCTCTCTCTTCCTCACCCTCTTGAGGTATGAGTAAGGTTGATAAGGTTTAAGAAATCCTCCAAATTTATAAAAGACACATAATTATGATGTTATCGACATAAGTATAATTAGGTAAATAATAGACTAAAGGTCTGTTTGTGTGCTTATGTAGATGGCTCGTACAAAGACTGTGGCCATTTCAATTGCCACTAACGATGGTGGGCCTCCTCACAAAGAGAGTGGGTATTTTGAGAAAAGAAAGTGAAACCATGGTTGTGAAACCTCAAAGAAGAGAAAGAGACCTGAAGAAACTTCTCATGAGGCCCCCAACCCTGACCCGATACCCTTCAACAACCTTGAGCAAGAGGAAGGACCAGGATATCAGGAACAATATGAGTACGAGGAAGTCGCCCAGATGGAGGAGGACCAGTCTAAAGGTATGGAACCGACCATGGTAGTTCACACTACAGAATGGATGGAACAGAAGAAATGGCTGACTGAGGCTATCCATGTTTTATCCCTCAGGGACACAGCTAGAGATGAGAATGGTGAGCCACTGCCTATTCGTCCTAGACTGGGAGCCACCATCTTAGACTTCATCAAGCTGAACATCGAGAAGTTCTGGGCAGAAGATAAGTCTGAAGTGGTTGACAAGGCGGAACCTTGGCTACTTGCAGTCGAGAATGGATTCTGTATGCTTGAAGTACAGCCAAACAAGAAGGTTCTGTTTGCTACTCACCTTTTGGAAGGTGCAACCAAGATATGGTGGGAGAACCATATCACAGGAAGAGACCTAAGCGAAGAACTGATGGCGTGGACCGATTTCAAGACCATCTTCACTGCCTGATTCATTCTCGTCTCATCCAAGAAGGAGAAGGAACGAGAGTTCACCAACATGAGTCAAGGAAGCTCGTCAGTTGCGGACTTTGGTCGCAAGTTCCGCATCCTGGAACGCTTTGGACACATGATGGATGAAGAAAGAAGGGTAGACCACTTCATCGAGCGTCTGCACCCTGCCATTAAGCCACATGTGATGGCTAGCAAGCCAAAGACCTTCTCTGAATCCTACAACACCACCTTGGACATGGAAAGGATGGTGATGCCTGCTCAGAATCAATCTAAAGGATACCTGGGTTTCACTAAAGGAGCTCAAGGGTAAAGGAATGAACACAAGAAGGGACAAGGACACAACCACAACAAAAGCAAGCATGGGCACAAAGGCAAGCCCCATGGTTGTCTCTAGCAGTGTCGAACCTGTGGACGGACACATCCTGGAAAGTTTTGTTTTAAGAAGAAGGTGTGTTTCAGATGTCAGCAAGAGGGACACTTCATTGCCAATTGCCCTCAGCCCGACCCAAGAGGACCTTAGGGGTCACAACCTGTTGTAGCACAACCAGTTGTTGTAGTACCTCCAGCCGGAGCACCCCCAGCTAGAGAGAGGAGACAAGCTAGAGTGTTCGCCATCGACAATGAAGAAGCTCAGGCGAATGCTAATAGGCTGATCGAGGGTAATAACCCTTAGACGTCTTTTCTTTTAGTTCAGTAGATCATGTAATAGTTTTCTGATGTGGTATAAACTACGTAGGCATGTTGGAAGTCATGGGACAAAATGTAAAAGCACTCTTTGATTTTGGCTCTACTAATACTTTTATTTTGAGAAATCTGGCAACTATGCTTGGTTTGGATATCAAGGATTTGGGTTAAGTTTAGGATGTCACAACCCCGAGTGGTCGTATTTATACCTCTCTTTTGAAAACCCCTATTTTTCCAATTAAGTATCTGAACCATGAGCTTCCCACTGACTTCATCCTCCTCGATATGAATGATTTTGATGTAATCATCAGTATGGATTGGCTTTCCACCTACATAGCCCAGATTGACTGTAGAGAGAAGAAGATTCTTATTAGGAAGATTGACCATCCACACTTCACCATTCGAGGAAGGAAGGATGCGACAACCAGCCTTTATGTGTCCAACTTTGAAAGCAGAACAGATGCTATCCAAGGGTTGTCGAGCCTACCTAGCCATAGTTACCGTACCTGAAGATAAGGGACGATCCTTAGAGGAGATAGAGGTGGTCTGGGAGTATGCATATGTGTTTCCAGATGATCTACCAAGAATTCCCCCGAAGAGGGAGGTAGATTTCTCCATTGAGCTGGCTCCTGGGACTAACCCTATATCTAAGGCACCCTATAGAATGGCCCCCTGTAGAGTTGCTTGAGCTAAAAACCCAATTGTAAGAGTTTTTGGATAAAGGCTTCATCCGGCCCAGTACATCACCTTGGGGAGAACCAGTCCTCTTTGTGAAAAAGAAGGATGGGTCGCTTCGGATGTGTATTGACTATCAGATGATAAACCAAGCAACCATTAAGAATAAGTATCCTTTTCCTAGAATAGATGACCTGTTTGACCAACTCAAATCATATCGAGTCTTCTCTAAGATCGATTTGATGTCAGTATACCATCAGGAAAGAGTAAGGAGTGAGGATATACCTAAAACAGACTTTTGAACCCGATATGGTTACTATGAGTTTGTAGTCATGCCGTTTGGATTATCCAATGCACCTAGTGTCTTCATGAACCTCATGAATAGTGTGTTCCAGCCTTTCCTTGACTCTTTTGTGATTGTGTTCATAGATGACATTTTGGTGTACTCGGATGACCTAGCCCAACACCGTGACCACATGGGTAGAGTCCTTGATATCCTGAGAAAGCATAAGTTTTTCGAAAAGTTCTCGAAATGTGAGTTTTGGTTAGACTGAGTCATGTTTCTTGGACACATCATCTCAGGAGGAATGATCGCCGTAGATCCATCCAAAGTATCGGCTGTTTGAGACTGGCCGGCACCAAAGAACCCCTCCGAGATTCATAGCTTCTTGGGGTTGGTCGGATACTACTGTCGCTTCATTAAGGATTTCTCAAAGACTTCTTTGCCACTGACCATGTTAACCTGGAAGGATGTGAAGTTCGTGTGGTCTGACATATGTGAAGCTTACTTCTAGGAGTTGAAGGAGAAGCTGACCACTGCCCTCGTGTTGACTCTACCTTCTGGCAATGAGGGTTTCATGATATTCACTGATGCTTCCAAGATGGGACTTGGCTGTTTGTTGGAACAAAATCGACATGTGGTTGCATATGCTTCCTGATAGCTCAAGCCCAATGAGGTGAATTATCTGACACATGACCTAGAGCTAGCTGCTATTATCCATGCTTTGAAGATATGGCGGCATTACCTGTACGGTGCTACCTTCAAGATCTTCACTGACCATAAGAGCTTAAAATACCTGCTGACACATAGAGATGTAAACTTACGACAGTGACTATGGATGGAGTATATGAAGGATTATGTCTTCACCATTGCCTACCATCCTGGTAAGGTAAATGTCGTAGCAGATGCTTTGAGCCGAAAACAACTTAAGTGTGCAGCTGTTTTGTCTAGTCAGTGGAAGAGTTTGGAGGAGCTGGTAGAGTGGACTCCACAACCACTAGAAGATCGAGTTCATTTGGCTAATATCCAGATCCAACCTAAGTTGTTGAGTGAGATCATAGCAGAACAGTTGACCCGTGAAGAGCTAGACAAGATGAAAGGTTTAATGATGAAGACACAGACTCATCTATCTATGGGAGTAGACGGAGGAATCAGGTTTGAGAATCGCATATGGGTTCCAACAGATTCATCAATAAAGGAACATATCTTGCAAGAAGCTCATGGATCCAAATACACAGTGCACCCAGGAACTACTAAGATGTTCAAGGACTTGCAGAGGTTTTTGTGGTGGCTAGGAATGAAGAAAGACATTGCGGCATGTGTGGCCAGCTGTCTTACGTGCCAGATGGTGAAGGTTAAACACCAACGACCCGACGGTCTTTTACAGTCAATAGAGATTCCAGAGTGGAAATGGGAGCAGATCACCATGGATTTCGTGGTGGGTCTACCCCCCGACCAAGAAAGGTCATGATGCGATGTGGATCGTGGTAGATTGTCTTACCAAGTCAACACACTTCCTTGCCTTAAAGACCACTTCTAAGGTGTCAGACCTAGCTGAGTTGTATATCAGAGAGATAGTGTGTTTGCATGGTGTACCCGGATCGATCATCTCTGATAGAGACCCAAAGTTTACTTCCAAGCTGTGGAAGCAAGTTCAAGAAGAACTGGGTACCAGGTTGAAGTTTAGTACTGCTTATCACCCCCAGACAGATGGTCAGTCAGAAAGGACAATCCAAAAATTAGAAGATTTGTTGAGAGCTTGTGTGCTCGATTGGGGTGGTTCATGGGAGCACCACTTACCCTTAGCTGAATTTTCCTACAATAACAGCTACCAAGCCAGTATCAGGATGCCTCCGTATGAAGCTTTGTACAAGAGACCGTGTCGGTCCCCACTTCACTGGGATGATGTGGGTGAGAGGACCCTGTTGAAGTTAGATGAGCTCCAAGTGTATGCTGATAAACTTGCTTTGCTCAAGAAAAGGATGAAGAGAGACCCAGATCGACAGAAGTCGTATGCTGATGCAAAGTAGACGGATGTGCATTTCACTATGGGAGAGCATGTGTTTTTGAAAGTCCGACCACTCTGAACTATAGCTAAGAATAGAGGAAAGCTGAGTCCCCGATATGTGGGTTCGTTTGAGGCGTTAGAACGGATTGGTGAAGTTGCATATCATTTGGTGTTACCCCCTCAGTATAGCATGATGCATGATGTGTTTCACGTGTCCAACCTAAAGCGATATGTGCAAGCTCTGATCCATGTGTTGAGTATTGAACCTATTGAGCTTCAAGGGAAGATGACTTATCCTGAGACACCTTTGCGGATTCTAGATACCAAGGTGAAAGAGCTCAGATGCAAGAAAATAGAGATGGTAAAGGTTCTTTGGAAGAACCATGGAGAGGATGAGGCCACATGGGAGCTGAAGGAAGACATGGAGAAAGCAGACCTTGAATTTGTTTGTTTGATTTCTTGAATTTTGAGGGAAAAATTCCTATAAGGAGGGGAGGATGTTATAACATCAATTTGTTAAGAATGTAGTAAAAGATGTAATTCTTTTTTAAAAGAATAAATGAAATCTATTTCTTTGATTTGTGATGGAATTCGTGTGAAATGGCTTTGATTGATTGATAATGGGCCTTGTTGGCCATTAAGCCCAACTAAAAAGAAAAGAGAAATAAAAAGGAAAAGGGTTTAATTAATAAAAGGGAAATATGAGAAATATACAATTAAAAGAGGATAAAGGCAAATAGACATTCTACAATATCGGAATCTGCACCTTTAGGATTTCTTGAGGTCCAAGGGACCCAAGATAACAAGATAATGGCAAAGGGAAAAGAATTGCTAATTAATTTTGAATTAATTAATGGATAACTTGGCAGATAAGGAAGCCTTCTCATCCCTTGGAATTTGTTTCCTAAATTTCGTACATAACTAGATAATGTAAAGACAAACATTCCCTTAAAATTTGAGGAAAAAAGGAGTTATGGTTTGGGAGATATCAATTTCTCAAGAATTCTCCAAAATAAGGCATTAATTGGATATTGAAAAGGTATTTTCCTTTGTGTTTGATCGCGTGCAATAAGCACCATTGGATCTTGATCCAACGTTGGATGCTCATCATCCCAGTCCCACTGGGACTGTGATTTTGCAATTTACAGAGGGACTTCCCCTCTTGGATTCCTCACGATCCACTAAATGTGCAAGTTGGATGATTATTCTGTTGGACTCAGGGATGGAAACCTGGGTGCCGCTGCGGCAGGCATATCTTCGGCATGAGATCTTGCACTGCCGACCCTTTAGTCTCTTCTCCTACTTCCATACAGATCTACCACTGTCGTAGGGTTCTTCTCTGGCGAGCAAGACACAGGCGCTTCTCTTCTTCCTTCTCTCACGATCTCCTTTCTCCGATCTGCTACTCTTCGACGCCTGCATGTGTCGCCTCCTAGAGAAAAGTTGCCGCTGTGATGCTCAAGTTCTCGGCATGCCAAATTATCACTAGCTTGTTTGCTCAGTGTCAGATGGGACTAGTACTCGCTGGAGTCCTTTATTCCCAGCCTCTTCCCCTCAGCACGACCCTTGGCATCTTCAGATCCATCCGCTCATGGTGGTACCTAAAGCAGAGAGGAAGCTCTGGAACCCAAATCCAACCGCCACCTCCTCATGTGGTCTTCGTGGGTAGTGGACAGAGCAACAGAAAGGGCCACTCGTACTCTATTGTTTCTACGCCAAACCCGATGCAAAGGTCTAGTATGGCTTTCATTGACACCAAGCTAACTGCTCACGGTTATCACGATGCCCACGATTACTGTCATGGAGGACGGGGAAGTGCAAAACCTTTACCCCACAACCTCTGGCTTGACAACAGATAAAGGACCGTCCAATGTACGCAAGACCCGAGATCTAATCCTCAGCACTCAAGTTACATCCGATCCAAAAGTTCATTAAATCCTCTAATCTTGTAATTATCTTCATAAGCACATGTAATAGGGCAGTATGACATCCTCACCATATTGATATGTCAACATAGAACTCATCACAGATACAATATACACAAATCTAGTTATCCAAATAGGCATCCAAGAACCTTAAAAGTTCACTCCATAACATCCTACACAACTTAAAAGGAATTTCTTCCTCGGAATTAATCCAGAAATCCATTCTTTCACATCATATACATCTTGAAAGAACTTTCATCCTCGAAAGTACACCATACTCATATTCCAGGGAAAACATTATCTTGCTCTCATCCACATGTAAGCACAATTCTATGTGTAACATATCTGCAAAGGTTACCAAGAACCATGTATCCAAAGCACTATTAGAAGGTTTCAAAAGCATCAAGGGTGAAACCTCACTCCATAGAAGGCTCAAATAAGGGTTTAGAATCTTAGGTTATGTCATTACATATCTCATATGTTAGATTTTCTTCCTTATCTTTATTCACGCATCAGGGTTTCCACATCATATTACCATGTTCTAAAGGTGTTAACTAAGCTTAGCCCATTATGTCAAGGTGTCGTCAACATTTATTGAGCTCATTGTTAGGACATGTTCAAGATTAACATATGTCTTTTAGGAGGGAGTTAACTAAAGTGAACCCACTTTATCCATCTAGATCATATCAAGGTGTTAAAATTATTATGTTGTGCTAGCTATCAAACTCTATATTTTCATCTTTATTAAGCACTAAGATTAACACCTTGTGTAACATGTTTCCTTCCTATGATCTTATTTCATTGCTCATAATGAATTGCAACATTTACTATTAATTTCATCACAAGATTAACCAACAGTATCACATTATCATTGTTATTCATGTATATGGTTAACCATTTATACTTTGATATCTATTAAACCATTTCTAGGTTTCCATCATATCATGTCAATATATCACCTCTCGAGATTAGATCACATCCCTACATGCATTATATCATGGTTGTGCTAAACAAACTTATATAAGTGGTTTATCAAACATATATCAAAACTTTATCTAGTCCAACTGATGTTCTCCTAACCCATATCACAAGGGTAGTGTGGGCTCTGATCTCCAAAACACGAGATAAACATAGTGGAAGCGATTCTATTAACGGCGGAATGCGAAAAATCACGAAAAATTAAAACTTTTCGAGGGGAAATCTTGAAAACATGAGACTCCTTTCATTAAAGTACGATAAACAGTTTACATCTCTGTTAAGTCACTCCTTGAGTGATCAAATACAACCATATACAAAAATCTCAAGACTCAAAATTCAAAATCTCAGATCATCTAACTCCAAGGACCTGAGTGTATAGAGACGACATAAGACTCTCTAACTAAAGACTAGACAACCAGGATCTCCACCTGAGACTCACTGCTGCTCCTGATGCTGTTGTTGTTGATCTCCTGTGGACTGGTTCCTTCGTCCATGATGACTACCTAAAAGATTGAAATCTACGGGGTGAGACAATTTTAAATAATTGTCCCAGCGAGAGTTATAACTCTCCGCCAGAAGCTTTGTTAGAACACATGAGGAAAGCATAAGCAATGCAACTTATCTTGTAAAAGCAGGCTTAAGAGTAGATAAAGCAGCATTTACTTCTATGAAGAACATGAAGAACATGTAAGCTAAATATTTGACTGAAACAATATAAACAATGTAGTATCAAACATTGTTTCTCGTGGTTCAACCTAAGCAGATATGCTACTCGGCTGATTACATTTTACATTCAACATTAAGCCCTACGGATATGAGGTATACCGCTCATACTCCAACCGACCACTGCTAAGTCACCTCGGTATCATACTAGGTCATCGAAAGAGCCGGATTCTCATGACCTCATCTTCCTCAGTCAGGTTGAGGATCAACATGCTGGACATCTAGTGTCTCTGCTTCTATAGCTCACCAGGGTATTCTGGTCCTTCGCTATTAGAGTCACAGTGGCGTTTTGTACTCTCTTCACCATCGAAAGATCTCATGTTTATCTCTCATCGATGTGGCATACAAGATTCCTTGGGTGATTAGTGATACATCATCCCGGCATAAACACATAGTGTAGTGCTGATGGATTAAGATACATTACATCAACTCCTACACTAGGACGTAAGGATATACGTGTCCAATACCCCCACATACTCAAAAGTATGCGCTCTAGGAATTCTCTTAGGAAAACCCGTTTCACCATCATTTAACACCTGACAATGATGGATCTATGATCAGGGCTCTACATGGTAAGGTTATACTCGATTAGTTAGGTACATTTCAGTATTCTTTTATCATCAAGCATGTTTCCAGGCATTCAAATACAAAACATGGCTATAACAGGAGAATACTAAATGTAAAAAATTTATTTCTCATCAGTTATCAGATGGATATCAGTTCTCAATCATCTTCTCACTATGATTTAAGAACACAGAGAATCAACCCTCAGGTTATCATAACATTTGCTATCAAATGGCATATAATCATCAAGTCATCTAGTAATCATGACCTTGAATGAAGCAATGTATCCTTCACATATCATAAGTGTTCTCAAGGAATAAAACATCATAACCCTTACCTGGCTATGATCACCTCTTGACATGGATCTGCATGGCTAAAATAATTGGGGGCATGCATAAATAACAATATAACACTATACCAAAATTCTTCCATTTATTTATACAACACCACGAACGTGCTTCCTTGCACGGTTGTGCAGGAGAAAACTACCACGGTCGTGCTCCTTAGCACGGTCGTGCAAGAAAAGCCACCACGGCCGTGCTCCTTAGCACGGTCGTGCCGATTATCAACATTCTTCAATTAAGTCTAGGGTTTAGCATTTATCCACTCAACAAGGTTATCAACCCTTTATATTCACAAGGTATAGATGTTCTTCACTTTATATTTCATTCATAAGGTTTCATATTCTGAGGTATCACCTAGAATTAACCCCCTTTCATGTTATCCCCTAAATTAGGGTTTACTATTCACTTGCATGACATTACCTTCAAATTAAGGTTTGTTGTTTACTTCATAGTGAATTGAGCTCATAGCATCACCATGTATGAAATTATCATACTAGATGTCCTCAAACTAGGTTAGGATTCACCAATTATCATAATTAGGGTTTTCATGATCTCACCTAGGTGGATCATACCCTAATCATGCACATTCATATACATTGAAGGTACTTTACTTGAATTTCAACCATATAAGGAACCTTCTCTCTCCTCTTACTAATAGATGGTGATTGCATCACTCTAGATTGCGTTAGGTCATGTCACTATTGATTATCATGAGCTAAGTCACCACTATCATGTCATTAGGGTTTTGATTAAACAAGGTGTCATCTACTTGAACCCTTTAAGGGCACATTGGTAAATACACCACTATTTCACATCATGGTTCCATCTATTAATACTTAGCCCCTAAATGTCTTAGGGTACCATTAGGGTTTGGATTAGACTACCATTGAACCAATTAAGCCTTCAAAAGACTAAGCAATTACAGCCCTAAAAGTCCCCAAACAGTTTCACCCCTCAACCTCCAAACAGTTTTGAAACTGTTTGGGGGCATTGACCGTTTGGACACTTTTACCTCCAAGACCGCATGGTCACCAAGACCGCATGGGTGCGTTAACCGTTTGGAAAAGTTGACTTTGAAACTGTTTGAAATGAAACGACCTTAAGATCGATTGGATCCAAACGAACCTGAGATCGTTTGAGCCCAAATGGTCTTGAGACCGTTTGGCCCCAAACAGTCCGTAGACCGTTTATATCCAAACGGTCTTGAGACCGTTTGCTCCAAATGGGCTCAAAACCGCATGGACCTTAAAAGTGCATCCAAGGTTGTAATTGATTAGGATTTTCCATGTTGAAGCCTTCAATTGGCCACATCCTTACTAATCACTTGTCAATTGAGTTAATTAGGGTTACCCTTGACTAATTGGACATTCAACTGACCCTCAATTGCTAACCAATTGGGGTTGAAACCGATTGAATTAGGGTTTATAAGCAATTAACCATCAACATTGATAATTATGAGTCTAATTGAAGTTGAACCTATCAAATGGCACTCAATTGGGCCCAAACTTGGCCCAAACGGTCTTGAGACCGTTTGGATACCCTCCAAACTGTCATGAGACCAATTGTCCAAAGTTTCACCAAAAACTAAGTCAAGATAATGCGGGTTGAACCCTAATTAGGTCTAAAATCAGCACTTTTATTCAATTCATCAACCTACTGTGATTGGGGCCTCAATTGATCAAATTACCTTAACCCTAGATCTCCAAATGGTCTTGGTTGTCACCAAACGGTCTTGAGACCGTTTGAGTGAACCCCCAAACGGTCTTGAGACCGTTTGGGCCCTTCAACCCAAAGTTCACCAAAATTGGTCATCGAAATCAGCAATTTCAACCGATTAGGGTTTAGAGGGTTGAAGTGCCTTCAACTTGTGATTGGTTTGCAATTAGGTTACAATTCTTTGTAGGAGTTTAATTCAACATGTGTACAACAGACCTCCAAATGATCTTCCCTTGGTCAAACTTGCCAAACGGTCTTGAGACCGTTTGATTCCAAACGGTCTTGCAAGACCGCATGAAATCAAACGGTTGTGAGACCGTTTGATTTCAAACGGTTTGCAAACCGTTTGGACCAAATGGTCCAAGGTCGTTTGGTAAAGTTGCCTAGGAAATCACGCCCAACATCTTCAACCTCAAAATAGGTCGTTTTCTCCATGGATTTTCTTGCAAGAGAGCAAGGAAGGATGGGGAAGAAGAAGAACTACCTACTACATGCAAGAACAAGTATATGCATTAAGAAAGCAAGAGGTTTAGAGATATAAAACCCACCTTATGGTCGTTCCTAGAGATCTAAGCTTCCAAGCTCTCAAGTCTTTAATGACACCTTGAGCTCCACTGGTCGGCCAAAGACTTTTCTCCAAGAAAAGGTTTGGGAAGATCGGCTAGAACAAGAAACCTAAGTGAGATAACCATAAAACCATCCTTGTAAACCACTTTCATCCATGAATACGAACTAGAAGATGGTATCCCTTACCTTAGAACAAGTTGGTCATCTCCTCTAGCTCCCAAGCTTTGCCTTGGACGGACCAAACAAAGTGGCAAGTGAAAGAGTGAAGGAAGCACGTTCACTTGGTTGCAAAGAGGGTAGCTTATATAGCTTGGGTTAGTTTCATCATAAGGACCTCTAGTTTTCTCCATTTCTCATCTAGGTCCCTCGTTATTCTTTGCGCACCCCTCCTCCTTATCATAGGTGGAAATCTTTTTAAAACAAGGAACCAAAGGCAAAGAAGGCCATCTTATCCCTAAGGTGCACCTATATAAGAGTTTCCTAACTTATAACTTGGTGATTCTAATACAAAGGTTGTCCATCTTATCTGATTAATTAAAGTGCCCTTTTCATCATTTCTACTCTAAATGATGTCAAGAGTCACACAAGATATTCTAGAAGATGTATTTTACAAGTTGCACCCCACATTTTGGATAATTTGCACAAAGGTCCCTACATTACAAAGCAATACTAAAACATTATTTAAAGAGGACCGAATTGAGAATGTATGTTCCTCGAGAACTTAATTACATGCCAGGGGATCATCACAAGCATTTAATTACATATTTAAGCAAATCACCTAGGGTTAACTTATAACCCAGGTCAGGGATGTTACAAATCATCCACCCCTTACAAGGATTTCGTCCCCGAAATCGATAAGACATGTCAAGAGAAAAGAGCAGGGTATTTCCTCCTCATTTCTTCCTCTAGTTCCCAAGTGGCTTCTTCGACACCACGATGATTCCATAGGACTTTCACAAGACTTATATCTTTCTTCTTAAGCTTTTTAATTCTGTTATTAAGGATCGATACTGGTCCTTCCTCATAAGTTATATCATCATTCAATTCTACCTCCATAGGTTGTAGAACTGACTCGGTATCCGGGTGACATTTCCTCAACATAGAAATGTGAAACACAGGGTGTAGCTTCTGCAGCTCTGGGGGTAACTCTAGTCTATAGGCTATCTTTCCAACCCATTCAATGATTGGATAAGGCCCCATAAACCTAGGAGCTAACTTCCCTTTCTTTCCAAACCTCAGAACTCCTTTCCAAGGTGAGACTTTGAGATACACCCTATCTCCAACCTGGAACTCTAAGGGTCTACGACGTTTATCAGAATATGACTTCTATCTATCCTGTGCAGTCTTAAGATGTTGCTGGATTACTTTGATCTTCTCTGTAGTCTGCTGCACAAGATCGGGACCTAACAACTGATATTCACCAATTTCATACCAACACACTGGTGATCTACAACGTCTACCGTACAAAGTTTCATAAGGTTCCATATCAATGCTATGCTGATAGCTATTGTTATAGGCAAACTCTATCAAACTCAGGTGTAGGTCCCAACTCCTGGTAAACTAGAGAACACATGCTCTCAACAGGTCCTCCAAGGTTTGTATAGTCTATTCCGACTGTCCATCAGTCTGTGGGGGAAAGGTTGTACTAAACCTTAACTGGGTTCCTAAAGCTCTATGAAGTTGTTCCCAAAAACGACTCGTGAACTGGGGACCTCTATCTGATACTATGGTAACTAGAACTCCGTGCAGATGAACTATCTCCTAAACATACAATTGTGCCAACTTCTCAGCAGAATAGGTTGTTTTGACAGGTAAGAAATGTGTTGTCTTTGTCAACCTATCAACAATTACCCAGATGGAACCATGTCCTTTGCTTGTCCTGGGTAGGCCAACCACAAAGTCCATGGTCACATGATCCCACTTCCACTGTGGTATGGGTAAAGGATGCATTGTCCCTGTAGGCTTCTGGTGTTCAACTTTAACCTGCTGACACACCGGACACCTCAGAACAAACTCGGCAAAATCCTTCTTCATCCCTGGCCACCAATACATATCTTTTAGATTTCAATACATCTTGGTGCTCCAACGATGCATAGCATACATCTAAGAATGAGCTTCTTCCAGGACTAACTTCCTCAAGTTATCCACATCCGGTACTATCATCCTCCCATGATAGCATGCCACCTGGTCATCTGAGTCATGGAAACCATCTCTTTTCTCCTCACCATACTCTAACCTGATCTGCTGAACCGCAACATCAATTCGCTGTGCCTCTCAAATCTGCTCTCTTAGGGTAGGTTTGATATGCATCTCAGCCAACAACACGGCTAACCACGACACCTCCAACTGTACATTATCTTGCCTGAAAGAGATGAGCATATCTCTCCTAGGGCATACCAAAGAGTTTAGTTGTGCCCTATCAGAGGATGATGTTGCTGATTTCCTAATCAGAGCATCTGCAACTACATTGGCCTTTCCTGGATGGTAATCAATTGTACAATCATAGTCCTTGATCAACTCCATCCAACGATGTTGCCTCATGTTAAGTTCATGCTGAGAGAAGATGTACCTTATGGTTCTTGTGGTCTGTGAAAATCTGGAACGTCTCTCCGTAGAGATAGTGTCTCCAGATCTTCAAGGCATGAACTACAGCTGCTAACTCCAGATCGTGTGTCGGATAGTTCTCCTCGTGTTTCTTAAGCTGTCGGGAAGCAAAAGAAATCACTTGTTTATCCTGCATCAGCACACATCCGAGTCCATTCTTGGAGGCATCACAGAAAACTACATATCCCTTGCCCTGCTCAGGTAGCACAAGTACAGGTGCACTTGTCAACCTCTCCTTCAACATCTGAAAAGACAGCTAACACTTATCATTCCAGACAAAGGGAATATCCTTCCAAGTCAACTTCATCAAGGGTAGGGCTATGGAACTGAAGTTCTTAATGAACCTCCGGTAATAGCCGGCTAACCCCAAGAAACTACGAGCCTCCGTCGGGGTCTTCGGTTGTTCCCACTGTAGAACAGATTCTACCTTTTTGGGGTCAACTCAAATTCTCGAGGCAGATACCACATGTCTGAGAAAAGATACCTCCGACAACCAGAACTCACACTTGCTGAACTTAGCGTATAGATCATGTTCTCTTAGCAAGGTCAAAGCTTGGCGAAGGTGTTGTTCATGCTGCCGAGCATCTCTACTATAGATCAGAATGACATCTATGAAGACAACAACACACTGATCGAGGAAGGTTCAGAAGATTCTATTCATGAGTTCCATGAATGCAGCTGGTGCATTAGTTAGTCCAAACGACATAACTGTGAACTCATAGTGACCATACCTTGTCCTAAAGGCAGACTTGGGTATGTCACTGTCATTAATATGAAGTTGATGATAACCAGTCCTCAAGTCTATCTTTGAGAAGATGGACGCACCACACAACTGGTCAAAGAGATCATCAATCCTCGGCAGAGGGTACTTATTCTTTATTGTTACTTTATTAAGTTGTCTGTAATCAATGCACAATCGCATGGGTCCATCTTTCTTTTTAACAAACAAGACTGGATCACCCCAAGGTGAAGTGCTCGGTCAGATGAAACCCTTCTCAAGCAACTCTTGAAGCTATTTCTTGAGTTCTGCCATCTTAGCAGGCGCCATCCTATACGGTGTCTGAGCTATGGGTTGTGTACCTGGGATCAAATTGATTTCAAAGTCAATTTCACGAGGCGGTGGTACAATTGGAAGTTCTTCAGGAAATACATCTTCAAATTCCCTAACAACAGGAACTTCAGCAAGGGTGGGACTCTCCATGGCAGTATCTACCACATGGGCCAAGAATGCATAACATCCTTGCCTCATCAGCTTCTCAGCAACCATAGCTGACACTATACAGGTGGGTAGAATCTTTATCTGTCCTTTAAAGATCCATGTGTTGCTACCATCGACAAACACAGCCTGCTTGGATTCACAATCCAAGACGACTCTATACCTTTCCAAGGTATCCATACCAAGGATTATATCAAATCCTTGCATCTCAAGTGGTATAAGATCCACTTGAATGCGATGGCCAGAAAAGAAGAGGATGCAAGGAGAGCATACCACTTGCAAAACAACAAACCCTCTCAACGGAGTCTCAAGCAACAGACTATCTGGCCTATGACTGATTGTAATATTGCAGTAACGGATCACTCTCCGAGTGATAAAGGAGTGCATAGCACCCGGGTCAATCAAAATAGATACAATACAAGATTTAGACATATCAGAATGAAATAGTTCCATCTGACCTGTCACAACCCGTGGATTGACCACTGCATCTGGTGGGTTCATAGCATAGAACCTCGCTGTCGCCTGAGGCTGAGTCGGTGCTGACGATCCAGCTTGGGATGCTTGTCCACGTCCTCTAGCTGCTCCTTGGAACTGCCTTCTCTGGGATCCCTGCTGACTCTTCCTCTGAGGTTGTGTCATACTGACAGGCTTAGACATGCAGTCCTTCATTAGATTCCCAACTTTCCCACAGTTGTAGCAGCTTCTGTCTTGCTGTGGTCTAGGTGGCCCTGTGACCGACACTGATGCTGAACTGTGAGTCTCTTATGGCGGTAGGCTCCGTCCTCTACCTCTACTCGGTGACCACTGTGTCTGAGAACTAGATCTGGGTGGTGGAGGGTTAGGTGCAGAGGATCTAGGCTTCTTAAAGTCTCTAGATGAAGACGCCTAGAACTGCGGATATCTCTTGTGGGTTTGCCTCTTCTCGACCACAGATCTCTCGATCCTTCAGACTGACTCAATGAAGGTAGCGAATCTCTCCCGATTCTCTAGAGCATACACGGGAGTAGACAAGTCGGCATTCAAACCCTTCTTAAACCTTCTGATCTGTTCTTTATCCGTAGCAGCCATGTGCGGACAGAACCGCAGCAGCTCCATGAACTTAGCTTCATACTCGCTAATGTTCATCATGCCTTGTCTCAATTTCTCGAACTGAGAGATCTTCTCATCCAGGAAGGTCTTTGGGAAGTATCTGTTGATAAACTCCTGTCAGAAGTCTTCCCACGAAACTTCTACTACATGCCTCTTCTGCTCTTCCATGTTCCACCAGTGACCAGTGCTTCCTTTGAGAAGATAGACAGCATGTCTCACCTTCTCAACTTTGGGGATGGTTAGGATTCTGAAATCCTTCTCCAACTCGATTAACAACAGATCCACGTCTGCGGGGTCAACAATGCTAAAGTATTCGGTTGCTCTAACTCTGCGAAGCCGCTCGAACGTCTTACTGATACTTTGTCCTTCATGCTGAGCAGGTGCCCTAGGTGCAGGCATGGGCATCCTGTCGGTGATGTGTGTCATGGCATCCAGGAACTGCCCGAACATAGCTTGAACAGCCGGGTTTGCCATATCAGCTCAGTCAAACTGTGGTGGCAGTAAGGGTGGCTCAGGTACGGGCGGTTCTATCTCTGGATTCCTTGCACCGTCTCGGGGTGCAACTATGCTACTCTCGACCTCGCACGCATCATGTGGCTCAGACATCCTTATATATCTTCTTCTCCGGAGGAGCAGAAGACTCTATTAGATAAGAGGGAACACTAAAGATAGACTCAACATCCTAAGTCCTATGTCTCTGTAGACTCAGCGAACGTAGAGCTCTGATACCACTTAATTATGGGCTCTGATCTCTAAAACATGAGATAAACATAGCTGAAGCGATTTGATTAACGGTGAAATGCAAAAAAATCACGAAAAATTAAACCTTTTCGAGGGGAAATCTTAAAAACATGAGACTCCTTTCATAAAAGTACAATAAACAGTTTACATCTCTGTTAAGTCACTCCTTGAGTGATCAAATACAACCATATACAAAAATCTCAAGACTCAAAATTCAAAATCTCAGATCATCTAACTCCAAGGACCTGAGTGTACAGAGACGACATAAGACTCTCTAACTAAAGACTAGACAACCAGGATCTCCACCTGAGACTCACTGCTGCTCCTGATGCTACTGCTGCTGATCTCTTGTGGACTGGTTCCTTCGTCCACGACGACTACCTAAAAGATTGAAATCTATGGGGTCAGACAATTTTAAATAATTGTCCCAGCGAGAGTTATAACTCTCCGCCAGAAGATTTGTTAGAACACATGAGGAAAGCATAAGCAATGTAACTTATCTTGTAAAAGCAGGCTTAAGAGTAGATAAAGCAGCATTTACTTCTATGAAGAACATGAAGAACATGTAAGCTAAATATTTGACTGAAACAATATAAACAATGTAGTATCAAGCATTGTTTCTCGTGGTTCAACCTAAGCAGATATGCTACTCGGCTGATTACGTTTTACATTCAACATTAAGCCCTACGGAGATGAGGTATACCGCTCATACTCCAACCGACCACTACTAAGTGGCCTCGGTATCATACTAGGTCATCGAAAGAGCCGGATTCTCATGACCTCATCTTCCTCAGTCAGGTTGAGGATCAACATGCAGGACATCTAGTGTCTCTTCTTCTATAGCTCACCAGGCTATTCTGGTCCTTCGCTATTAGAGTCACAGTGGCGTTTTGTTCTCTCTTCAGCATCGAAAGATCTCACGTTTATCTCTCATCGATGTGGCATACAAGATTCCTCGGGTGATTAGTGATACATCATCCCGGCATAAACACATAGTGTAGTGTTGATGGATTAAGATACATCTACATCAACTCCTATACTAGGACGTAAGGATATTCACGTCCAATACCCCCACATACTCAAAAGTATGCGCTCCAGGAATTCCCTTAGGAAAACCTGTTTCACCATCATTTAACACCTGACAATGATGGATCTATGATCAGGGCTCTACATGGTATGGTTATACTTGATTAGTTAGGTACATTTCAATATTCTTTTATCATCAAGCATGTTTCCAAGCATTCAAATACAAAACATGGCTATAACAGGAGAATACTAAATGTAACAAATTTATTTCTCATCAGTTATCAGATGGATATAAGTTCTCAATCATCTTCTCACTATGATTTAAGAACACAGAGAATCAACCCTCATGTTATCATAACACTTGCTATCAAATGGCATATAATCATCAAGTCATCTAGTAATCATGACCTTGAATGAAGTAATGTATCCTTCACATATCATAAGTGTTCTCAAGGAATTAAACATCATAACCCTTACCTGGCTATGATCACCTCTTGACATGGATCTGCATGGCAAAAATAATTGGGGGCATGCATAAATAACAATATAACACAATACCAAAATTCTTCCATTTATTTGTACAACACAAGGCCGTGCTTCCTTGCACGGTCGTTCAGGAGAAAACTACCACGACCTTGCTCCTTAGCACGGTCGTGCAAGAAAAGCCACCACGGTCGTGCCGATTATCAACATTCTTCAATTAATTCTAGGGTTTAGCATTTATCCACTCAACAAAGTTATCAACCCTTTATATTTACAAGGTATAGAAGTTCTTCACTTTATATTTCATTCATAAGGTTTCATATTCCGAGGTATAACCTAGAATTAACCCCCTTTCATGTTATCCCCTAAATTAGGGTTTGCTATTCACTTGTATGACATTACCTTCAAATTAGGGTTTGTTGTTTACTTCATAGTGAATTGAGCTCATAGCATCACCATGTATGAAATTATCATCCTAGATGTCCTCAAACTAGGTTAGGATTCACCAATTATCATAATTAGGGTTTTCATGATCTCACCTAGGTGGATCATACCCTAATCATGCACATTCATATACATTGAAGGTACTTTACTTGAATTTCAACCATATAAGGAACCTTCTCTCTCCTCTTACTAATAGATTGTGATTGCATCACTCTAGACTGTGTTAGGTCAAGTCACTATTGATTATCATGAGCTAAGTCACCACTATCATGTCATTAGGGTTTTGATTAAACAAGGTGTCATCTACTTGAACCCTTTAAGGGCACATTGGTAAATACACCACTATCTCACATCATGGTTCCATCTATTAATACTTAGCCCCTAAATGTCTTAGGGTACCATTAGGGTTTGGATTAGACTACCATTGAACCAATTAAGCCTTCAAAAGACTAAGCAATTACAGCCCTAAAAGTCCCCAAACGGTTTCACCCCTCAACCTCCAAACGGTTTTGAAACCGTTTGGGGGCGTTGACCGGTTGGACACTTTGACCTCCAAGACCGCATGGTCACCAAGACCGTATGGGTGCGTTGACCGTTTGGAAAAGTTGACTTTAAAACCATTTGAAATGAAACAACCTTGAGATCAATTGGATCCAAATGACCCTGAGATCGTTTGAGCCCAAACGGTCTTGAGACCGTTTGGATGCAAACGGTCTTGAGACCGTTTGGTCCAAATGGGCTCAAAACCACATGGACCTCAAAAGTGCATCCAATGTTGTAATTGATTAGGGTTTTCCATGTTGAAGCCTTCAATTAGCCACATACTTACTAATCACTTGTCAATTGAGTTAATTAGGGTTACCCTTGACTAATTGGACATTCAATTGACCCTCAATTGCTAACCAATTGGGGTTGAAACCGGTTGAATTAGGGTTTATAAGCAATTAACCATCAACATTGATAATTATGAGTCTACTTTGAAGTTGAACCTATCAAATGACACTCAATTGGGTCCAAACTTGGACCAAACGGTCTTGAGACCGTTTCGATACCCTCCAAACGGTCTTGAGACCATTTGCCCAAAGTTTCACGAAAAACTAAGTCAAGTTGATACGGGTTGAACCCTAATTAGGTCTAAAATCAGCACTTTTATTCAATTCATCAACCTACTGTGATTGGGCCCTCAATTGATCAAATTACCTTAACCCTAGACCTCCAAACGGTCTTGGGTTGTCACCAAACGGTCTTGAGACCGTTTGAGTGAACCCCCAAACGGTCTTGAGATCGTTTGGGCCCTTGAACCCAAAGTTCACCAAAATTGATCATTGAAATCAACAATTTCAACCGATTAGGGTTTAGAGGGTTGAAGTGCTTTCAACTTGTGATTGGTTTGCAATTAGGTTACAATTCTTTATAGGTGTTTAATTCAACATGTGTACAACAAACCTCCAAATGGTCTTCCCTTGGTCAAACTTGCCAAACGATCTTGCAAGACCGCATGAAATCAAACGGTTGTGAGACCATTTGATTTCAAACGGTTTGCAAACAGTTTGGACCAAATAATCCAAGGTCGTTTGGTAAAGTTTCCTAGGAAATCACGCCCAACATCTTTAACCTCAAAACATGTCATTTTCTCCATGGATTTGCTTGCAAGAAAGCAAGGAAGGATGGGGAAGAAGAAGAACTACCTACTACATGCAAGAACAAGTATATGCATTAAGAAAGCAAGAGGTTTAGAGATATCAAACCCGCCTTATGGTCGTTCCTAGAGCTCCAAGCTTCCAAGATCTCAAGTCTTTAATGGCACCTTGAGCTCCACTGGTCAGCCAAAGACTTTTCTCCAAGAAAAGGTTGGGGAAGATCGGCTAGAACAAGAAACCTAAGTGAGATAACCATAAAACCAACCTTGTAAACCACTTTCATCCATGAATCCGAACTAGAAGATGGTATCCCTTACCTTAGAACAAGTTGGTCGTCTCCTCTAGCTCCCAAGATCTTCCTTGGACGGACAAAACAAAGTGGCAAGTGAAAGAGTGAAGGAAGCACGTTCACTTGGTTGCAAAGAGGGTAGCTTATATAGCTTGGGTTAGTTTCATCATAAGGACCTCTAGTTTTCTCCATTTCTCATCTAGGTCCCTCCTTCTTCTTTGCACGCCCCTCCTCCTTATCTTAGGTAGAAATCTTTTTAAAACAAGGAATTAAAGGCAAAGAAGGTCATCTTATCACTAAGGTGCACCTATATAAGGGTTTCCTAACTTATAACTTGGTGATTCTAATACAAAGGTTTTCCATCTTATCTGATTAATTAATGAAGTGCCCTTTTCATCATTTCTACTCTAAATGATGTCAAGAGTCACACTAGATATTCTAGAAGATGTATTTTACAAGTTCCACCCCACATTTTGGGTAATTTGCACAAAGGTCCCTGCATTACAAAGCAATACTAAAACATTGTTTAAAGAGGACAGAATTGAGAATGTATGTTCCTCAGGAACTTAATTACATGCCAGGGGATTATCAGAAGCATTTAATTACATATTTAAGCAAATCACCTAGGGTTAACTTATAACCCAGGTCAGGGATGTTACAGGTAGTGTCATGCTCAGTCTCTCTGAGCTAACTAGACTCTATGAGTATATCATATGCACATACTTTATCTTTCCTCTCTAAGTCTAGGGTTTTCAGATATACCTCATTGACACTAGAGATAGCCTTACAAGCTCAAGCCACATAAGCATAAATCAAAACATGCTATGACATTCTCTTCATATATCTCTAACCATGAAACGTGCTTACCCAAAACTCTCTTATATACACCACTAGATTCCTATGTGGGAAACCACCAACCCGAGTATAAGGCTCCATAAAAACTAACATTGATACCTTAGATGTTATGGAGTGAACTTTTAAGGTTCTTGGATGCCTATTTGTATAACTAGATTCATGTATATTGTATTTGTGATGAGGTTTATGTTGACATATCAATTTGGCGAGGATGTCATACTGCCCTATTACATGTGGTTATGAAGATAATTACAAGATTAGAGGATTTAATGGACTTTTGGATCGGATGTAACTTGAGTGATGAGGATTAGATCTCGGGTCTTGGGTACATTGGAAGGTCCTTTATCTTATTTCAAGCCAGAGGTCGTGGGGTAAAGGATTCACGCTTCCCTGCCCTCCATGACAGTAATCGTGGGCATCGTCATAACTGTGAGCAGTTAGCTTGGTGTCAATGAAAGCCATACTAGACCTTTGCATTGGGTTTGTCTTAGAAACAACAGAGTACGAGTGGCCCTTTCCGTTGCTCTCTCCACTACCCATGAAGACCACATGAGGAGGCGGCGGTTGGATCTGGGTTCCAGAGCTTCCTCTCTGCTTTAGGTACCACCATGAGCGGATGGATCTGAAGATGCCAAGGGTCGCACTGAGGGGAAGAGGCTGGGCACAAAGGACTCCAGCGAGTTCTAGTCCCATCTGACACCGAGCAAAGAAGCCAATGATCATTTTGCATGTCGAGAACTGGATCGTCACGACGGCAGCTTTTCTCTAGGAGGCGACACATGCAGGCGTCAAAGAGTAGAAGATCGGAGAAAGGAGATCGTGAGAGAAGGAAGAAGAGAAGCTCCTGTGTCTTTCTCGCCGAAGAAGAACCCTACGGAGGTGGTAGATCTGTATGGCAGTAGGAGAAGAGACTAAAGAGTCGGCGGTGCAGGATCTCACGCTGAAGATATTCCTACCGCGGCGACATCGAGGTTGGAGAAAGCTACTCGTGGCAGCGGGTGTTGATCTGGGGCAATATCAAGCGGACGCGGAGAGAAAGGAGAAAAGGAGGACAAGTCCTCACTGTGGTCAGCCTCATGAGTTGCGGTGGCAGTAGTTCAAGATAGAGAACAGGGTCAGTAGCAAAGTCTCACCAGAGGAGAACCTTCCACGGTGTTGGGCTCTCCGAGCCGCATGGAGGCACAACGGCGAGCCTGGAGGCTGTAGTCGCAGTAGCGGTTCCGTGAGGAGGAGGTTTTGGCGGCCGACCGTAGGCTCGAGAGAATATCGGCAGAAGCTAAGAGATGATGCTCACGTTGAGCGTCGAGCGGAGATGCTCACGATATCGAGAGGAGGACCACACTTGCCAAACTCAAGCACAAACCTCTGGGAGAAGACTGATCACGTTCACATGAAGCAGCTAGAGGAGGTCTGCGCGGATTGAGGATGCATCGACGACTAGTGAATAGAACTCCCAGGAGCACTGGAGCCATCGTGCAAGAAAGGAGGGGATCGCGTGGACTCGCAAGAGAGTTGAGAGCAGTTCGGTCCATTCAGACCTGATGTGAACCATCCTTGAATCATATCCAAGCCAACTGAACTGGACAAACTAGAGATCAGGAACTCGGTTGGCCCAAGCAGGATTCACACCCCTTTTAGCGGCCACGTAGCCAGAAAAGGTAATTATCTTAGAAATGTTTAGTTCTTAGACAACTCATAAAAATTAGTACAATTATCAAATAATTACAAGTAATAATCGAAATGTTTAGAAAAATAAATAGAACACAATAGAATAATAATATCAGGCTTTTAGTGCACAAATCTCAGTGATACCATGTAAGATGTAAAATGGTCTTTTCATGTATAATAAATAATAAACAAAGACCTAAAATTATGATAATATGTCAGTTAGTCCATAACCATGTATTTAATGCATATGATATCAGGATGATACACATAATTCATGTTATATGATGATGTTTGCTCTTAATGTGATATAGACCCTAATAGGATTAATACATGTAACATAGGGTTAACATGTGCACATAATCATATGCAACCAAGTTATCAGATTATGTATCCTAATCTGGAATACAAGATCAATAACCTAATTACAAGAAGATAAGACAAGTAATGATGGACATATCTTAATGAGCTAAGCTAAACCCTAATGAGCACGACTATGGTTAAGATGAGATGCAAGATGATAAGAACCTGATGGTGATATGTGGTCTTGTCTTAATCATGGTTGACCAGGATGTAGATGATATGAGGAAATGATGATTAGGATATCTTGATCTAAGGTATGACATTACCTCTTACTTGGCTTATTATACATTATGCTTGTGTTATATGGTAGTAATGACTTGGCATATGGTATTGATTGAAATGATTGTCTTGTATGATATGTTGCTTGAATTTCCATACATATTACTATGAACACATCAAACATAATATATTTGTTCCATTATATGAAAGCACCAACTCTATGGCAGTGTGCTTGGAAGTGATCAAACTCTTTGGTAGTGGTCACGTTGTACATATGGAAGCACCAACTCTTTGGTAGTGTGCTTGGACCCAACTCTTTGGTAGTGGTCACATTGTACATATGATCCAACTCTTTGGTAGTGATCATAAAGGTCTTAATGCATTCAACTCTCAGGTAGTAAATGTATGGATGGTATAATGGAAATTATGCTTAAAATATGTGTTCTCTTTTGTTAATGAACATCTTTGAGCAAGTATATGCTTTTCTTATATTCTTCTGTTACTGCCAAGTATTAGTTATATCTTATTGCCAATATATGATGAGAGGTATATAAAAGACACATAGGCATACTCAGTACAATATTCTTGAATATTGTGCTGACGTGTACCGCATGTAATCTTTTGTTTAGGTTGTGGTTATGCTTTTGAAGATCCAGGATAGTAGAGTTGTGTGGCGAGCTGATGTATAGGTGGACCTGTTGTCTTAAGATCATGTTGTTTGGTGGTAGTACATGTATATGTATAATTTTGTTGTTCAATATGTAATATCAAATGTTGTAACAATTCATGTTGTAGTTATATGTTGAATGGTGAACATGTGTGTATGGTTTTATTATTGTTCATGTGCATGTGCTACTGTTGTTTCCTTTTGACTCCCTTGATTTTCTTCTTCTTATCCTCGTGTGAGATGTTTAAATTGGGATTCTCGCTGAGGTGAGGGTTTCAATTTGGACGTCACACATCAGGTTAAGTTTTAGAAAATCCGGGGACGTCACAATCTCGAACCTCTGTGAGTAGAATTTCACTCACTATGCAATATTAACTACATGAAACTAACGATCCTCAGTTGAATTTGTATTGTTCATGGGTAACAACAGTTACCCAGATGCCGTGCAGTATTGGCATTGCATGAAATTTTATTTCACGTTTTGCTTCTTCACATTTTTTCCGATTTACTTCATTAACTAATTGGTACGATTTGGATTATTGGAATTTACATGGTTGATCAAATCTTAAATTTCTCAGTTTAGAGGTTGAAATAGTATCACACGAACCAGATTTGCAATAGTTGTACAGTTTGGGTATTAAATCAGGCTATACATTTCTAGTAATTTACTAACGGCATATTTTCAAGGAAAAGACGATGATATGCAATGTTTCAATGGAAAACTATTTGCACTCTCCATGTTATATTAAATGTGTGTGATTTAGTATTTATATGAATTGGCACATTTCTCAAGAACATCATTAGAAATTCTCAGTTAATAATAATAATTCTTGCCATGATAAGTAAATAACTCTTAATTGAGTTATGTGATGCACAACTCATGATTTGGCTTGATGCGCATGTTTTCCAAGGAAGTATAGATAATTTACATGTGCTACTGACAATTTCTCATATGTCAAGTAATTAACTCTTATCAAAGTAATAAGATGTTAAATTGCATGATTCCAGTTGGTATGTGCCAAGTGGACATGTAATCTGGTTATTTAAGTATTTTAGTCTGCCTGCATGTATAGTATGTTGATTACTCAATATATTACAGTGTTTTGAATATACTGCTCTGCCAAGTTTAGAATGATATACATGTTGTATTATAACTTCAAATAAGTAGATGCGACACCATAGAGATACCAGAGTCAATTATAAGTAAGAGAAAGGTACAATGTAGAAAGAGATTTCTTGGAATGATAAAATAATAGACTTAAGAGCCCTGAACACCATAGAATCCCTATGAGAGGTATGTGCCTTAGGGATGAAACGACCTTACCATGGCGGTGCATCCAGTATACGGGGGTCAGAATGTACCAACAAGTGGTACGGGGGATGAAGCCCTAGTGGAAGTCTCCTTAAATTACAGAATGTAGTGTCTAACATCAAACAGAGATCTTAGTGGCACTAGAGTACAGAAAAAGCAAATAGGTGGCTTGACTCTCCGCATGTGTTCTCAGGTTAGAGGAGGAGTCCGGTTTTAATGGAATAATAGATGTGCTGAGGGCAGAGAGCCATTTTCCTATTGCAGACCAGAGAGTAGTTAGAGTTAGCATTCCTGGGTGTGTCCACTAAGTCTTGTACGGTGAGATCGTAGTTCGCTACGAGTCGTCATATGTAGAGTACACTGCATATGATCATGTCATAAGTTAAAATATGAGAATATTAGGTTACAGTGGTTCTTATAAGTAAGAACAATTAGGAAAGAATCGAGTACAATTTCACAGCAATTGTTCCTTAAATGTAATTTGACATTTCATGTTATTTTAACCATATTATTTAGATCTGCCCAGTATAGTAATTCCTGTATTTCATTCCAATTTAATAAAAATAAAATGAGTTATCTACGATGGTTGGTGAAATTCTATTCACTGAGTCAGTAACTCACCAAACTACTAAAACATTTTTCAGGTCAGCGTCAGCACAAGGAAGCTGAAGGATCTTATCATACAAGCTCTTAAAAGGTAGTTCATAGTTAGAATAGAGGTCTCTTAGTCCTTTCCCTTTGGTCCTTGGGCATGTGGTGTGGTAGAGAGAGAATGTAATATAATATGTAGGTTAGTTTTAAGTTATCTGTTGTGCTTTATGTTCCGCATGGAAAAATGTAATATGGTGTGTATCTCTGTTTTATCTTACTAGTAAGGTAAATGGTAAGTTGCTTCCATAGTTAATATGATTCGGTGTTATTCAAGTTATAAGACTTTCTTTTAAGTTAATTTTAAGTGATAAAAAAAAGGTTAAGGGTGGTTTTATCCAGGTCGACTCTTCAGTCTTCGGGGTCATTAGAGATGACACGGGGATCGGGGCATTATAACATGGGTGTACATGACTATACACCATAATACTCATGGCAACACACATGTGTACAATAATACACATGTCAGTAAAAATGTCTACACAACAATACACATGGAAGTACACATGTGTACAAAACTACACACAATAGTACACATAGCAACACACATGTGTACAAAAATACACATGGCAGTACAACTATCTACATAATAGTATACATGGGAATAAACATATGTACAAGACTATCCACAATAGTACACATGACAATATACATGTGTACAACAATTCACATGGTGGTACAATTGTCTACACAACAATACACATGAAAGTACACATGTGTATAAGATTATACACAACAATACGCCTGAAAACACACATGTGTGCAACAATACACATGATAGTACAAATGTCTACACAACAATAAACATGTCAATGCACAAGGCTATACACAACAGTATGCCTGGAAACACACATGTATACAATAATACAGATGGTGGTATAAATGTCTACACAATGGTACACGTGACAATACACATGTGTACAAGATTACACACAACAGTATGCATGGAAAAATATATATATATACAATACACATGCCAGTACATATGTCTACACAATAGTACACATTGCAATAGACATGTGTATAAGACTATACAAAATAGTACGCCTTGGAAACACACATGTGTACAATAATACACATGGAGGTATAAATGTCAACAAAAAAATAAACATGACAGTACACATGTGTACAAGACTATACACAACCATACGCATGACAACACAAATGTGTACAACAATACACGACTAGTACATATATCTACACAACAGTACACATGTTTACAAGACTATATACAACTAGTACGCATGGAAACACACATGTTTACAATAATACACATGATCGTACAAATGTGTACACAATAGTAAACATGGCATTACACGTGTGTACAAGACTATACACAATAGTACACATGGCAACACACATGTGTACAATAATATGCATGGCACTGCAAATGTCTATACAATAGTACACATGGCAGCACATATTTACAAGACTATACACAACAGTACACATGCCAAGACACATGTGTACTACAATATACATTGTAATATGCATGTGTACAAGGTTATACACAATAGTACACATGGAAACACACATGTATACAACAATACACATGGCATTACAAATGTCTACACAATAGTACAATTAGCAGTACACATGTGTACAAGATTACACACAATAGTATGTATGACAACACACATGTGTACAACAATACTCATGGCAGTAAAAATGTCTAAATAACAATACACATTGCAATATACATGTGTACAAGGTTGTGCACAACATTACGCATGACAACACACATGTGTACAACAATACACATGGAAGAACAAATGTCTACACAACATCACACATGGAAGTATACTTGTGTAAAATACTAAACACAACAGTATGCATGGCAACACACATGTGTACAATAATACACATGGCACTATAAGTATCTACACAACAATACACTTTGCAATATACATGTGTAAGAGACTATACACAACGATACGCCTGGAAACACACATGTACAATGACACACAAGGCGGTCCAAATGTCTATGCAACAATACACATGGCAGTACATGTGTGGATAAGACTATACACAATAGTACACATGGCAACACAAATGTGTACAATAATACATAGCTAGTACATATGTCTACACAAAAGTACACATATGTACAAGACTTTATACAATAGTACACATGACAACACACATGTGTACAATAATACACATGGTCATACAGATCTATACACAACAATACACATTCCATACACGTGTAAAAAAGACTATATACAACAGTACACATGGCAACACACATGTGTATAATAAATCACATGGTCGTTCAAATATCTACACAACAGTATACATGGAACTACATGTGTGTACTAGTACACATAGAAACACACATGTGCATACCAATACAAATTGTTGTATAAATGTCTACACAATAGTACACATGGCATTACACATGTGTACAAGACAATACAGAACAATACACATGGCAAGATACATGTATACAACAATACCCATTATAATATACATGTGTACAAGATTGTACACAATAGTACGCATGGCAACACATATTTATAACAATACACATGATATACAAATGTCTACATAACAGTACACATGGCAGTACACATCTATACAAGATTATACACAATAATACACATGGAAACACACATGTGTACAACAATACACATAGTTGTACAAATGTCTACACAACAATACACATTGTAATATTTATGTGTATACGACTATACACAACAGTACACATGGTAATAAACATGGGTACAAAAATACATATGGCAATACAAATGGCTACACAAATGGACACATGGTAGTATACATGTGTACAAGACTATACACAACAATATGCATGGTAACACACATGTGTACAACAATACACATGTTAGTACAAATGTCTACACGATAGTAAACATTGCAATATATAGGTGTACAAGCAGGGGCGGAGCCAGACCTTGATATGTGGGGGGGCCAAAATAATAGTACTACCCACCAAGAATCGATCCAAAGACCCTTTGAAAGTAAACACCAACTGAAACCACTGCACTACATTCACATGTTGATGAGTTTGTATTATAACCGTAATATAAACACATCGTTTGCACATTTATTGGAAAAATAAAACACATATGTGCTCATGGGGTATCGAACCCGCGACCTCATCCAAGAAAGAAGCTCCACTAGCCACTGAACCAACTGTAAACTTAGTATTGTATACACATTGTAGTTATATATATTATTATACCATATCATAGACATATGTATATATATACATATATATACTAAAATTTTATTTTTTTTGGGGGGGCCATGGCCCATGCTTGCCCCCCTGGCTCCGCCCCTGTGTACAAGACTATACACAACAGTACACATGGAAATACACATGTGTATAATAATACACATGGCAATACAAATGTCTATGCAACAACATATGTGACAGTACATTTGTGTACAAGACTATGCATAAGAGTACACATGACAACACAAATGTGTACAACAATACACAACTATTACATATGTCTACACAATAGTGCACGTGTGTACAAGACTATATATAACAGTACGCATGGCAACACACATGTGTAATGTAATGCACATGGTCTTACAAATCTCTACACAATAGTACACGTGCCATTACACGTGTGTAAGAGACTATACACAATAGTACACATGGAAACTCACATTTGTACAACAATACACATGGCTGATACAAATGTCTACACAATAGTACACATGTGTACAAGACTATACATAACTGTACGCATGGCAACACACATGGGTACAACAATACACATGGTAGTATAAATGTCTACACAACAATACACATGGTAGTACACATCTAAAAGACTATACACAATAGTACACATGGTAACACATATGTGTACAACAATACACATGGTAGTACAAATGTCTACACAATAATAGACATTACAATATACATGTGTATAAGACTATTCACAACAATACACGTGGAAACACACATGCATACAATAATACACATGGCAGTACAAATGTCTATGCAACAACACACATGACAATACATGTGTGTATAACATTATACACAACAGTACGCTTGGCAACACAAATGTGCAACCCAACACACAGGTGGCACATATGTCTACAGAACAGTACACATGTCTACAAGACTATATACAATAGTATGCATGGAAACACACATGTATATTGTAATACACATGGCCTTACAAATATCTAGAAAACAATACACATGGCATTACACGTGTGTAC
Organism: Alisma plantago-aquatica; assembly: GCA_963693085.1. Lineage (NCBI taxonomy): Eukaryota > Viridiplantae > Streptophyta > Magnoliopsida > Alismatales > Alismataceae > Alisma > Alisma plantago-aquatica. The sequence goes on along the minus strand of OY856410.1, from coordinate 1,027,526,466 downwards.
AATACTATACACAATAGTACACATGACAACTCCCATGTGTATCACAATACACATGACAGTACAAATGTCTATACAATAGTACACATGGCAGTACACATGTGTACACGACTATACACAATAGTACGCGTGGCAAGGCACGTTCGTACAACAATACACATGGCAGTACAAATGTCTACACAATAGTACACACTGTAATATACATGTATACAAGACTATATACAATAGTACACATGGCAACACACATGTGTACAACAATACACATGGCAGTACAATGTCTACACAACAACACACATGATGGTACACATGCGTTTGTACGAGACTATACACAATAGTATGCATGGCAACACTCATTTGTACAACAATACACATTATAGTACAAAGCTCTACACAATAGTACACATGGCAATATAAGTGTGTAAAAGATTGTATACAATAGTACACAAGGAAACACACATGTGTAAAACAATACACATGGCAGTACAAATATCTACATAATAGCACACATTGTAATATACATGTATACAAGACTAAACACAACAGTACACATGGAAAAACACATGTGTACAATAATGCACATGCCAGTACATATGTCTATGCAATAGTAAGAATTGCAATATACATGTGTACAAGACTATATACAACAATACGCATGGCAACACACATGATCACAATAATATATATGGTGAAACAAATGTTTACACAACAGTGCACATGGTAGTTTTCGTGAAACCGTTTATTACCCAAATCCTAACTCCAAATCACTAGAAAGTCAATGTCAATAGGACCTAGGTGTCAATCCCTAGCATAGTATTATTAAAGCACAAATTTGGATGTGTTAAATCTTAGCATACATGAACAAATAGCGAGATAGAGGATCTAACATAATCCCAACATTCAAAAAAGTATTATTAAGCAACATTAATTATTACAAGATTTAATTACAAATTAAGAGTACCATTTTGTTAGTCAGATCATGTACACTAGCTAGATCTTACAACAAGCACACCTGAACATATGTTCACAATCCATCAACTCCCAATCTATCTCTGAACCTAAAAAAATACGTGAAACAAGCGAGTCAACACACATGGTGTTGAGTACAGGGTTGAAATATAGATATACATAAGCTTTGCATAATTTGATAAGAATTGCATAAGTAAACGAACAAAAAAAATGAATTAATGACTTAGCAAAGAGAGAACACATCTTTTAGTCAGTTTAATCCAATTATACCAACAATGCCATATATCATAAGGCCTTTGACCAGCTTCCCTTCGAAAGGGTCTGTGACGGTGCTTAAGATTAGCTAACCCTATTCGTAACAGACCTCAAGACCAACTCCAGGAGCTAACGTATCAATGTGGTCCACCCTATCTTAATAACTCAAGTAAGACACCCAACCTTATGTCCTTATCCCGAGACTACATGTAGGTGCACATGGTTTGTATAATGGAGATTCAAATTATTGTTCAACTTATAAAACAATGATAACGAGACAAACATTGAGTAAAATACTAGAATACTACATGGTAATATTTGATTAAGAAAAAAAGCAAGCATATGTACCACATTTCAAGCAAGAAAGCTATAATCATAAAATTACTAAAGCACGTAACTGGGTTTAAAGATTCATAATCTATTCTTGACCATCTAGATCACAAGCCAAACCAGATTAAGAACTAGATTGTATATATACATTATATTCTCATCATCAACTCTAACTAGCTTCATTTTAGGGTTATTTATCTCATTAAGCTATTTTTATCATTACTTATCTCATTATGTTACAATTGAACTACCTCATTATATCCATTAACCCTAATGTTGGACATATTAAAGATTAGGGTTTTATGTCATGTTAGTGACCATCATTACATAACATACATTAGATTCATCACTCTAATATCAAAAATCCATATATTGTTTATGGTACTAGTGTGATGTTAATATTTAACATTGCATGATTGGTCTGTTAATGACATATTTATAGTACTTCATTTAGGGTTATTAAGTGTAAACCTTAGGGTTTTTTTCACTCTTATCATCATACTGACCATAAACACATTATGATATTTTTATATTGATCAAGAGATAGTAATAGTGTTCTTATCTAAAATTCATATTTTTCTGACCATTTATCTATTTTCTAGGATTAAAATGAGGTTTAAAGAAACTAAAAGTATTTTGATCAAAAGGGCTCAAAATGTTCAATATTATTCAAAAGAAGTTTGGAACTGTGTTCCAACTACTTTTGGGGTTCTAATATGGTTTTATGATAATTTTATCAATCATAAGATATTTATATCATTTAATGTAGCCTAAATCATCCATTGTCTTGCCATTAAAAAAATCATTGGGTAAACGAGAATCAAAAGTAAGATCTAAGTGTTCCACAAGAAACTAGATGCTTTTCTGAGTCTAGGGGTATACTTTGGACATTTTTTTGGCCTAGGGAGCTATTTGTAAGCCATTTTTTAAGATTTCTAGAAATATTGTACATTTTCGTGGATTTTTTGGTTGATTTTCCTTTTAAATTCCCGTGTCGTTGGATCCAGGGCTCGGGGCACCAGGATTTGTGCCACGTCAATATGAGGAGCCCCATGGCCTCCTACTGGGCTGGACGAGGTCGGTTCAGTGATTGGTTGGACCATGAGGCCAAAGCTGGAGTTGGCGCTCGACTCCTAGACATGTAAATGAATATCCGGAATTCGCATATTTGATTCGGATTCGAGTCCAAAATTTTGAACAAAAATTTGACATCTTCATTATCCGGATTGGGTCAAGGGTATCAAATTTTATATACAAAAATTTTGATTAGTATTTCGGATATGGCTATATCCGAACCAAAAAATCTGAAATCTGACAAATTCATATATATATATATATACATATATATATATATATTATCAAATATATATTAACTATATATAAAAATATAGATATTTTATCATGTATATTCATAGTGATATCAATGTTTTCTATATATAATGTATTAATAAAATTACATTTATGATTTTTTATTCGGATCGGATATTTTTCCGGTATCACATGATATCCGTCGATATCGGATGGGATATAGGATTGGATTTTTTTTCGGAATCAGATATAGTAGTAGTATCCACTTCGACTCCCATCTCCCACGCCTTCTCGCTGCCGTGGTTGCCTTGCACAAGACAACGCACAGGGCTCCGGCAAGGGATCAAGCCACGCAGGGTGGTCTTGGTCTCTCCAGAATCTCAGGGATATGCGAGTCCCAACAACAGCCTCCTTAGCGAAGCATATCACTAGGCCTCTGGAGCAATGAGGGACTCCACAAGGTTCCTACTGTAGACGATAGCAAAGGAGGAAAGCGAGCTTTCCCTACTGTGGGTTGACTCGGCTCCAACTGAGGCTTCCAAGAACCTCGATGGAGCTCCACAAAGTCGAGGGTGCCCTTGATTTTGGGGTGGGGATGCCTGGTAATTAACACCCGCCTGACACCCCCTACTTTCCCGGCGATGATGGAGTCTGGGAACCATGGGAACGCATCGTGGCTGCCTAAAAGCTTCAGCAATGGTTTTCCCAGGACATGACAGGATTTGTAGGTCTCTCTTCCTATTCCTCATTCCATCTGCCACCTACTGGTGCCCGGATTCTCATTCCCGTCATAAACGCAGCTGGCGGCTGGCAGTACGACTCTGGAACCACCTTCACGCTGAAGGAGGGGGCGGAGACAGCCCTCCCGCTGATCTGCCATGCCAAGGTAGTGGTGAGGAAGAGAGAGGCAGCATCATGATGACCCACTTCATTGATAGCTGCCGCCCAACTAGAGCTCCTAGTTGTTAGAGAACACTGCGAACCGGCAGCCCACACATTCGGACCCCCTCGCCTCTGTCGTGGAGGCAGACACTAGCACTTTCCTGTAGCAGTACACGACGTACTCGGCGGAGGTGCCTTCGGTGATCTTGACGCCGGTAGCATAGTTGGACTGGAGGACCCGCTGCGGTAGACAGAAGTGGAGATGGCAGCGAACAAGGTCGCGGTAGCGGGAGCAAGAGTGTGTCCGTGAATGAATGTTTTTAAGTCGTTACTGTGACCATTGGCAGGTCCAAGCACGACAGGTCTGTGACACGAACACAAGTTGGGCATCCACCGCGGTCTCGGCGGCGATCTATGGCTGCTAACTATTGGCAGTTTAAGAAAAAGTTTTAGAAAGAGAAGTCTCAACTCAATGTTCACCGGCACATGTATGGGGGTCAATGTAGTTGAGTGTCGTACACAAGGAGTAAGACTAGTTACTTTCATTAATCTAAATTAGGTTATAAAAGTTGGATTGATTACACACTTAAGAGGAAAGTAAAAAACAAAGGTTTAAAGTAAAAGGGCTTGATTAAGCGATTATGAGCTTGGGCATTAGATTTCACCATCATATCATATGAACAAACGAAACAAAGATCATTGTTAACAAGAAAAGAGGTTGTCATTGTCATACATTTCCCAATATCATGAGATAGTTGTCAACATTACATAACGCTCCCGTGTCTATACTTAGTCTCAAACACAATCTAAACCATCAATAATCTCTAGTCACTCATGTGGTTAAGAGAGTATTGTAATAGATCGTACTCCTTACTCCCTCATGCATTCTCCCAAAGCACAAGGCAAGCATGAACCTTGTACAAGAGGTGCCCAACCAACCATACAAGTAAGAAAAAACATAGGCATCCATGGAAAAGGTAAATTAACTAGCAATAAGCATAAATTTTAAGTTCAAATGAACAATGACATGGGAGTTACTCTCCCATATCCAAGAAAAGAGTTCTACTTGTCCATAATGAAGATATGTAGATACAATGAAGAAATTTTAGAGTTTTGCATACTTAAGAGAAGAAAAAGCTAGAGAAACCAAAGATGTAGTCAAAGGAGAGTAGAACTCTGGTTAGAGGATAAAATTCCACCCTTGGAGCTACTCCAATCCGGATAATCTTCTCTCTTGGAAAGATTGGTTGAGAGAAGTAGCTCTACTGCACCTTAGGAGAAGAGAATGGAGAAGAAAAGAGGTAGAATGGAGGTTCTCCTGTAAGAAATCACCTTCTTCCACCCCAAAATTGCCCTCCTAAGCTCTGGAACTTCTCTTGGATGAAAGATACTTCTCAAAATGATGAGTGATAACCACCCATTGGGTTACATTTCACTTTTAAAATGAGGGGTGGTCATTTTCGGTTTTGCAAAAACTGATAATGACATGACTTGTCTTTTGGAGGACACACCGTGTCTCGTCATTTAATCCTGCTGGGTAGTGCTGCTGTAGTGAAGCACACGACGTGTAGAATAAAGACACTTTGTGACAACCTTCTGGAGTCGATTCAAGTGAAAGGCACACAACGTGTTTGAATAAAATACATGCCATGTGTGTTGGCCAAAAGATGTAGTCGGTCTTCATGCCCTAGGAACACGTCGTGCTCTCGGGGGAACAAGCCATGTCGAGACTTCTTCGTTCTAGGCTAGAAGCTGCTGAAAACACACATGATTTGTGTGTCGTAACACACGACGTGTTCTTCGTCTTGTGGGGATTTTTGTGAAGGGACACATCATGTCTCTTAGGGAACACGTTGTGTCCAAGGATGTTTCTTCAAGAAATGGCTCTAAATTAGCTAAAACGTGGAGAAGTCCCATTGGGGTTGGATTTGAGTTGGGCTATCTCCAATTTGACTTTTTCAATACATGTCTGCAATCAACATCATGCAATAAGAAAAATAACTAAAAAATGAGGCAAGATGAATATGAATAGAAGCTAAATGGAGACAAAATGAACTGAATTTGTGTGTGAGAATGTGCAAAAAGTCGATATGAAATACACACAACACTAACGAAAGAAGATCAGTGCGGGGTGCAGTGCAGCCTTGAACGACCTGAAGCTATTAGAAATTGGTCGTTGGAATGTACGCAATAATCATTTGGTCGGTTGATAATTGAACCATTTCGGGTGTAGAAAGGTGTTTGAACTTGGTTACGTGAATGCCACCCCTTATTTTAGTATCTATTTTTTATTAGATTTTAGGGGAAAATAATCTATTAAAAAAGGCACCACACTATTTGATGGCAATTCGTGTAAAATTAAATGCATTTTAACTTACTTCACATAAATAAATGGTTATAGTGATAGTTAAAAAAGAAAATTAGATTGGTTTGTAATAATTTAACATTTTTATTTAAAGATTAAGTTGCCTTATAAATTAGAGTAGGTAATATTTTTTACAACAAATAGTTAGATAAAGTTTTTCAACTTTAATGGTGTATCAAAAGAAATGTTCATGTAAAATATAGAGGACTGAATGCATGGTTGAGTTGGTTTTGTAAAAAGGTACTAAATTTTTTCCAATTAAAAATGTTTCTATTACTAGAATGCTTGATCTTTAATTGGCCTAAAACCCCTTATAAATTTAGAGACAAGAATTGACTTTTATAGGATACATGATTAAGTTGGTTTTATAAAACCGTACTATTACTATTCTTAATAGTTTCCTAAACTATTATCTACTATGAGTATAAGAATTATTAAACATGTGGGGAGAAGGATGGTATTTAATGCACATTAGGGTCCTTTGATGTGGAATATTATCACATTGCAAATTCCCTAGGAGTATAATACTTAGAGTTTACCAAAACCCAAGTACAATAATGCCACCTGTAAGCGAACGGATCTTATCGCAGTACAATTGAGGATCAAATCCCAAGGGACAACATTTTTAAGAATTATCTAATCAAAGCAACCTAGCAAGAACTACTATGTATCACAAAGGTTGAGATTGGTTTTTTAAATCAAAGTTGTAAGAATATAAAGAGCTAGATTGAAGCTCTAGTTATCAATGGATGGAAATACTAGGGTGAAACTGAGTTTCACCACCACTACTCAAATCTATGCAATCATTCAAATCCAAACCTGTATGAAGATATAATTTGAGTTATGCAAGTTTCACCTTTCGACGTCAAAAACTTGCATGACTAGATATCCATTTAAACTCGATGTCTCGTTACTTACGAATCCTCTATCTACTACCCCAGAGACTTTTCGTCATAATTTCTCGTCAGGGTGTCAACCAAAGCTAATCGACATTCAAATCTTAAACGTTGAAGTTCTTGCAGTAAAAGTTTATAATAAATCATGTAAAGTGGGTGATCAATCTACAAAATATGCAATAAATGATTGTCTATGAATTCAATGAGTTTATCCAAGAGTTGGAATATGAATAAAGTTGCAAGAAATGGTTAGTAGAGCTAGTTCCCACACCCTAGTGAAAAGATTACTCCTTTGGCATGGTGAGATTAACATCACAAGAAGAGGAAGTGGAGGCCATCATGGTCATTATGGTGACAGAAATGGCTCGGTGTGGTGTGCGGCGATTGACTTCCTTCTTCCTTTGTCTTCTAGGAACTAATCTTGGCTTGCAGTGGAAGCAGGTGGAGGAACAATAGCTCGAGAAAGAGATCGATTGCCTTGGAGAAGGGGGTCGACGACCTGGAGTTGCAAATGAAAGAGATATGTCGATCTATGCTTGGGGTCGATAGGTGTCACCAAGCTAGGTCGATAGAACTAGCTTGGTCGATAGGTGTCATCCTTGCCCTGATCTCGGCGACATCCTTTTAGTGTTTCTGTCTCTAGAATTTTTAAGATGAGTTGTGCGGTTGCGTCGGGGGTCTATTTATGGGGTATAGGTTGTCGACCGCTTTCTATCAATGTCAATCATTTGATATCGGTAGACGGGTCTGTCGATCGATGGCTTTTAGACTTCCAGTCATTGGTTTGTCGGCGTTGGAGGTCGATGGGACTGTCGACCTTGAGGGTCGACAGGTTTGTCGGGAAATTGTGGTCGTCGACAAGTGTTTCGACATAGTAGATCGATGGCTGATTTCTTATATGTTGTTGGCCGATGATGATTTTGAGTAGGAAGGGTCGATAGAGATGTCGACCTTAGTCATTGATGGATCTGTCAACCTTGATTATCAGTCAGTCTGAGTGTTCTTCCTCTTGGATGTCGACTAAGGAGGTCGATACGGCTGTTGAGCATCAAGTGTGTCGAGCTAGGAGGTTGATAGAGGTGTCGACCTCTTGTATGTCTTGATTGCTCTTCAATTTTTAATGTCGATTGACATTGTTGATCGACATGTCAAAATTGTCCTCAAACACAAATTTGTGTATGGATTTGCTTAAAAATATGTTTCGGTCTGGGATGCTACCCCACACCCTGCGAAAGGTGTCATCCTCTCTACTCCCTCCCGCTAAAGGGCAGTGGGATCCCCTAGGCAAACTTGTTGTAGAGTGATATAATTCAGAACCTGCAAAGAGAATCAAGAAAAGTATCAAATTCATACAAATTAACATAAAAACCTAAGTAGATCAAAACAAAGCTATTCTTGAAGAAAACTAAGCAATATGAATGCTAAAATAGACTAATAATACAACTCAAACTAGGATGAATATTCATTCATCATCTTTATTTATATAATTCAACTTCTCAAGTGTGAAACAAACTGCCACAAATCTCCAACGTGGGTCATTCTTGTCCTATCCTTTTTGTAATCTCTCTCCTTTTAATTTCATCACATCAACTCTCCTTATTTATGATCACATTAACCCTTGTTCTTTCTCTTTCTCTAACAAATAAAATCAAATGAAACGATCATGATTGACCTCCTATTTGCAAATGTCTCACATCAATGATCATATGGATCAACTTTCCCACTTTGAAGCTGGGCTACACTAGTCACATTTCATTGACTTATTTCTAGGCATAGAATTTCCAAAAATTATGTTTGTATTTAATTATAGTTATGATCAAAATTTTATACTCAATATTTTTTCTAGAAATTAAGTGACAATAATATTGACAGAAATATTGTGTCTATATCAACTATTTATTTTGGAAGAAAAATGATTATTGTTTTATATTTTTCCTTGTCATATTTCTATTACTAGAATGTTTGATGTTGAAGTGTAATAAAACTCCTCATAAATTTAGAGGAAATCATTAAATTGTATAGGATGCATGGTTGCGTTGGTTTATAAGAAAATATATAATTATTCTTATACAATTTTCTAAACTATTATTTATGGTGAGGTATAAAAATTATCAAACATGTGGGGAAAGGATGTTATTTGATACGAATAAGGGCCCTTATTTAAACTTTGGTTGTCGATACATATTTGCCACTAAAAAATATAAGGCTTAAAGTACTATACTTTGACCTTGTAAAACCTCATGTCTCTATAGTTCATACTTTTAACCCTATTTATCAGCTACATGTTCTCATAGCTTGGTAAATTGAGGGAAAGAATTAATTTAATGTACTATATTGAAAATAACTCTCTTTTTAGATTCACTGCAATAATAAAATCTAGAGTAGCAAACTTAGATCTAAAAATAACACAAGTGATAGTTTACATGTCCAAGGTCATAAGACTTCACTACATATGGATATTGTATTTAAAAAGTTCCACAAAGGATGGTTTCTTTACTTGACTATTCAAGTTAAAAATTCCACTCTATATAGTGTTTTTTCTATGTTCTACTTTTTATTTTTTACCTTTAAGAAACAACCAACAAAAGTGATTTTTCATGACCTTGGAGTGTTAAACTGTCAGTTAAAGTGATGTTTTCATTCCAACGTATGCTATTCTAGGTGATATATTTCTCATGGGTGTTAGTGGGAAAATCATTTTGAAAAACATTTGGTAGACTGATTGTTATCCCTTATGTCTAGAAAATTATATTAAGCAATCCAATCATATTGTTTCAATTTGTAAGGTCTTTCAATCAGGTTATGTTATATTTTATTTCAATCTTGTTTAAGGAAAATAAATTCTTATAGATCATATTCAATATTTATTCAAAGCTTTGTTGTATAGAAATTATGACTGGTTATTTTGATTGTTGGTAAATTTATGTGTTTTAATATCTTTTCTAAATTAAATAATTGTTCATATAAAAATTACAATTAAAGATCAATTAACAGTGACAAATACCACAAGAAATTTGTTATTGATTATATTGAATATGACTTTACCTTAATAAATAATTCATTTTCAAGACATAACATTTTTCTTTCATCATGTTTGAAAGAAAGTATTATGAAAAAATTTATTAATGGCATTTAAAAGATATTGGATTGCATGTGTAAATGTATGTTTACATGATGTCAGACCAAATAATCAAGTTCAAAAATTAAATATTTATTTTTCACACTAATTTCATATTTTAAACAAAGATATTTTATGAAGAAAATTGATCAACCAAATATTTTATCATGTACTTCTTTTATGAAAATTGATTCATATTAGGATCTATTATTTGTTTAATTGATCCTGTTAGAGATCTATGGAAACAAACTACATATGATTATTTAAGAATTAATTATCAATTTCTCAAACTGTAGCCATACATCACATCATATTTTTGTTTTGATATTTGGAGGGGAAATATTGATTTACATATTCTTACATAGTGGTAAGAAAGTATACGACAACCCTTTTTACTAAACATTGAATTATATTCTTCTCTTTACTTGACTTCGCACTACCCTTAAATGATTTCATAAAAAATAGAAAAATTGTGATGTTACTTTTTAATCACACTTTGATATATTGTACAAGTGAAACTAAAACAAAATATATCTGAAAGTCCTATACTTACAATTTATTAATTTTAGCATGTCACGTGCATGTGCTTATGTGTGTTCACTAGTGTGTGTGTGTCTATATATATATATATATATATATATATATATATATATATATATATATATATATAGAGAGAGAGAGAGAGAGAGAGAGAGAGAGTATATATATATATATAGAGAGAGAGAGAGGCTAGAATACACTCGAGTGTATTCGGAGCAGAATACACTCAAGTAGTTTTTCATGTTACAATATTTTTTTCAAAAATCTATTCCGTTGATCTTCTTAAACATCTTGTGAATAACTCATATGCAAAATTTGAGCACATTTGGACATTTATAGGTCATGTTATAAAGACCGCAAAAATTATACATTTCAAATTAGTTTCACGCGTCGATTTTGTTACCCTCGGATGAGTGACTTACACTCATCCAAATGGGCTCAGAATTTGTATGTAGCCTAGTTATAGTATGACGGTGAAGATCAATAGTTTACATTTTGCAAAAAATAGTCTTGATATGCAAACACACTTGAGTGTATTCGTGTGATCTGTACACTCAAGTTTATTCTAGCCCCCTCTCTCTCTCTCTCTCTCTCTCTCTCTATATATATATATATATATATATATATATATATATATATATATATATATATATATATATATATATACTATTCTAGCATACTAAAAGTTACAACTCGTTTCCGTCCTTTTGGTTTCCTAAAAGCTTTGGACTCTTGCTTTAACGTCCCCTCCCCGGCCATCTTCCATATCGTGAAAATTGTGGACTCCTCGTAATTTCTTTATGGAGTCCACTTGTAGTCCTATTTCATAGCAACCTAACCAATGTGCAAACCGTGCAGCTCCACCCACAAAATTCTATCGTCACTCTGATCATTATGGATGCAGCCGATACCATGCAAAAATCACTAGGTCCGCCAGTGTAGTCTTTTGAATTTCACAAAAGATCAAGAACGAAGGTAAAACACCGCCCTAAAATTCTATCATCATTGGGATCGTAATGGATGCTTTCGCTGCCACTTCCGGTGTAGGTTGTACTCTTCCAGACTTCATAAAAGAAGCTCGGCGTGAGGCACACGGAAAGATCGCTGCATATAAAAAATAATTTGCACGTGGCATTTGACATAAATGCCTTCGTATGGCCAGATCTGATATGACTATCGGATTTTCATATAGACTCCCATACACTGTCTTCTTGAAGATATTCATTCCTTTCAAATGGAATTCATTCATTTAAAATGGAATAGTTCAATCAGGTAATTACAAGTAGAGTATCATTATAGTTATTAATACAGCACACAGTAGTAAAAGGAAGTCAAAGTGCTATTTTTTGTGTAGATCACAAACGGTTTGGTAATTAGGAAAAATGAAGGACAGTGACACCTAAACTACTACTTTTGTTTTTCCATTCTTGATGGAAACCTTGAAGATGAAAGCTAGCAAATTTCACCTATTCACTACACATTGTTACAAAACCTTGAAATTGTATCTTTGATCAAATAACAAATGTGTCTTTTGTCAATTTCTCAACAGTTTACTTTTAAGAACAAAATTCTGATTTTGCATGTCAACCAGTCTTAAATTTAATCTTTTTTTTGTAATGTGGTTAAGAACATAATGGCAGTCATTGAAAGTTCTTTGTGAGACAATTTCCATTTGTTAAATCTTATGGTCTTTAATTATATTCTTTGTTGCCCGTTCACATTATTATTAAAAAGATCCAAACAATATATCAACGATGCATTTTATTATATTGCATGCTTTTCGTTATTCTTGACGGGGATAACATTTATTTTGTAAAGTAGATGGAAATCAGAGAAATATCTTGGTTTTAAAACTATGGCAATATTATTTGATTCATAATTTAACTAACATATTTTATATATAAATGTTACAAATTATGTTATCTATATTACAGACAACTCTTGCGAGTTTTCTCATTTAAGAAACTCACATTATGGATCTTAATCTTCATGAAGTATGCCATTTTCTTCCCCTCAATTTGTACTTTTCATGATTATTTATGATGGTAAATTTGATGATTATATTGTATCTCATACTTTATCTTATTGAATGTACTTTCTTGGTGGTGAGTTTCTCATTTTTTATTTTATTCGGATGATCGTTCAAAGAAATTGTTGTCACAACTGTTTAACACATTTTGATGATTGTGTTTGGAAATATAAATTATTCATCTTCTACCTTGGTAAGCCGTGGTTTCTACTCTCATTGTCTCCTTCTTTCTTCTTCTCGGACATGGATCTTGGTTATCTTTCTTTCATCCTGAACCCTCCTAGCCTTGGTTCCGTCTTCTTCCTTAGAGGTGTTGTGGTGACCATGCTTGGAAGATCATCTTCTACCTTGAGCTCATAGAGCTTGGAGCTTGACCTTAGAGCTTGGATCTTTGTGGTGATCTTTGAGGTAGGTTATATAACTCTAAACCTTCCTTTCTATTATCACTCCTCACATGCTATCTTGCTCTTTATCTCTTGAGAGTTACTTCTTGCATGTTCGTAGCTCTTCTTGGTCATTTTGAGTGCTATTTTGAAGGAGTCATGCTTTGTTGTTGCCATTGTGTTTCACCTCTCTTGGCTTGCTTGAAATGCATTTTCTAAGGTTGAAGATGATGAGGCCGATATGTATGGATGGTGGCCATCATGACCTGTGATGCCACAGACCACCACTGCTTGTGACTGACTGTCATGACCTAAAGGCAAGATGCCGATACATCAAGTGATAGGTCGTCATGACTTTGGTGAAGTGTAGGTCGGCATGTTTTGTTGATGCTTAGATCGTCATGATTTGTGCATTCTTAGATCATTTAGGTCTTGGCTTCAGGTTTTTAAACTAACATGCATTACTGACCTAAGAAAATGCTAGTACGTCATGACTTGGCGTTATGTAGATATGTGATGTCGTCATACCCTAGGGAGGAATTGCTCGATATGCAGTGAACTGGAGAACCATGATGCCTTGCTAAAAACCTAAGCAACCCATCACCCTTTTGATGTACGATATATATGTGTTTCCCGTTGCATGCTGACAACTGCTATGTCTTAGATGGCATTGCTTGATACCCTATTACTCATCATGCCCTTTTACATGTGGAGGCCGATATACTTCTTGAGAGATGTAAACCGATACAACTTGTACTATAAATTGATACAACTCTTGAGAGGGTATCCTAACACCATGTCTTTTTATCTAATACATTCTGAACTGATACTCCACCTTGTTGAGGTTGCCCGACACACTTAGGGTCACTACTACAAAAAATGCTTTTTACAATAGTTCATTTTTTCAATTTACAACACGTGTTAACCATTGTATTAGATTGTGTGGTCTTATGGGGGGGTTCTTTACACAACATGTGATCGGATATTGTAATAGATATATTTTATACAACAGTTAAAACATGTTGTCTTTTAAGAAATGACCTGTTGTAATGTAGGTATTTTACACAACATGTGGTGAACCCATTGTAATATATATTATACAATAGCTGAACGACGTTGTCTTTTGCTAAACATACCCGTTGTAATAAGGGTGTTTTTTACAACATGTGGTTCGTCCATTTCAATATATATTATACAACAGTTGAAGCATGTTGTCTTTCACTAAACTCACATGTTGTAATAGGTAGGTTTATTATAACATGCAGTGCACATGTTGTAATATACACGTATATACAACAGTTGAAGCATGTTGTCTTTCCATACATTCAACTGTTGTATTAGGATTGTTTATACAACATGGTGTGTGTCTGTTGTAATATACACATTTTATACAACAGATTATGCATGTTGTAGTTCACTAGAAACACCTGTTGTAATAGGTGTATTTTTTCCTGACACACCTGTTGTAATAGGTGGGGATAACACAACATGTGTTGTTTGCTGTAGAATCATACATTTCACAAAATATCATTAACTGTTGTCTTTGATTAGAGTTTGATAGGTCATATATTGAACCAATAGTATTGATCAAATTAACCATATTTAATAAATTATAATAAATATACAATTATACTTTTTCATTTCACAAACAAGCACATAATTGAATAAAATTTCCATCAAATCTTGAAAGAAACTCATACGAAATTTAATTAATATTAAATCATCCATACAAAGATTCAATAATACAAAGTACCGAGTATTCACTCTAGAATCAAACTAAAAACTAACTAAAAAAGTTTCACATGTTGGTCTATGCTAAAGATAAATGTCTCCCCCACATGTCATATTATCTTTTGTGTGCTCAAGAACACATGTCACCCATTCATTTCAGACTTCGTCGATTTCTTCTTGGTTGAAGCAACGACCAATATACTTCAAATAATACTACAATCATATGACAAATATATCAACATATTGTGATTTTTTCAATTTATTTAGAAATTTGAACAAACTAAAAGAATATAATGTTAAGTAGCTTACACATTCAGGAATATTTCTAATTCTCGCATCAACAATGTCTTTCATATACTTCAGCACATAATACCCATAATCTGTATTGTTCGATTGCTTTAGACACTATACAAAATAAATATTAATTTGTTATCCAAATGATTGTGAGAACTTGTTAGCAAATAAGAGGATGGAAAAGTATAAATAACCATAAAACTTAATAAAAGGTATGTGTATACAAAATAAAAAATGTTATAACCAATATGCTATAACCGATAAACATTATGCAGTGACTGGTAATATAATATGGGTGTCTCCCTGAATCCCTCTATCACTCCATCCTACCATCATCGCCCAAAGGAAACACACATACCCATGTTCTCTACATGACACATGCAACATCCTAAGGGGGGCGCATGTAACTAGTCATCTCAGTGACTCCACCCAGTAACTTGAGGGATCCGTAGGCCATCCTAAGCACCTCTACACAGCAGTTGGAGGGATGCATCAACACTCTTCTTCTCTATCTCAACCAAGCATCCTTATAGCCTCATCCTCCTCTCAAACAGGTAACTAACTGCTTCCTCTTATGATTCAGTCATATCCAATGAATTGTGAAATCATGAATTTATGTAACTTATGTATGGATGAAGTCTATTGAACTAACAAATGGTCACAAATCATCATACAAAGCCCACTTACAAATCTCTCAAATTGCTTTTCTTGCTAGAGTTTGTTAAGGAACCCAGATGGGTTTAGTCCTTTGTCTGATGACATTTTATAGAGTTTATACTTCATTCATGGTACGGTGATGAACTTGAATTCCCTTTTGTGATCATGACATGAAGGATTTCCTACATTCCAACCTACACAAAATACTCTCTAGAAATTCCTTGTTCATGTTCATTAATATCTCCTTCACCATCCTCTGCATATTTTAACATTTCCTCCTAACCAATCCACCTATGTACCTTGTAAAGGTGATAGCCTTGGCTCACCCTCATGTATTGTCTGCCACCAAGTAGATTTGAAGCTACCAAAACCATGTTTTAGGGTGATGCCATCAGGCACTGTTCTTACAGAATTATTTCATTGTATTTATATTATTACGTATTGTATCCATTTGTCTTTCATTGTTTGAGTTGATTTTGTTGTTCCTCTTTAGCACATTAGTTGATTTACTAGTATATATTTTATCTCAAAAAATTTAATGGTATATATGTATATAAACTATTGTATAAAGCATTGTGCATAAATTAGGAGCTATAACAATTTACCTAAACTAAGAGTTGTCATCTTATCTGGTGTGATGGATGTTTCAGAAATTATTTCAGGGTTCTTCAACAGAAAGGGCTTCCCCGTCTTGCCAAAATTTTTCCTGTAGGGAATGAGAAAGCTTGAGAGAATAACTTTACCCCATTCAGATAGAATATTACCAAAGTTGAAGAAGCTACATATAATTAGGTGTTCCAAGTTGTTGTCTCTTCCAGATGGATTGCAACAAGTTAAGAAACTGGCACAAATGGTGATCGAGGAAGCTCAAAGCATCAAATTCATTAAAAGTTGGAGCTCGTTGTCTGAACTAAAAATATGCACCAATCAAAAGCTTAAAACACTGGCAGATCTCCCTTCACTGAGCATGTTGACCATAAAAAACTGTTCATCCTTAAAGAACGTGCATTGTACTAAAGTTTTGGCATATGTGATGTTGTTGGATGATAAGATGGTGGCTCTACCAGAGAGGTTGTCAGGTGTGAAATCATTGAAGAAACTGGATGTTAAGGGAGTTGCTGTCTTAGTAAGTAATTGCTGTAAAGATTGCTCTGATTGGTCCCTAATTCATCACATATTTATTTTATTCTTACTGCATTAGTAAGTAATTGCTATACAAATTACAGAACTGTGTCTTAAACAAACTTATTTTATTCTTGCTTAATTCACGATGACACTAACCTTTTAGAATAGTAATCATACATATGTAATTCTCAATACAATATTTCATAGAATTTGTATGTGTATATATTAAGTGATAGTCCAGGGCTATATCAGTCCATCTTGGGAGGACTTAATTAGATGGAGTCTATTTTGGTGTCTGTTGGAGGCCTTTGGATGCATCTAATTTAATTAATTGTTAAGTAGGCAGCAAGAAGGGTAACCTAAAATCTATATAGTGTTTTGGGTCCTACTCAAGATGCATTTAAAAGCATGTAACAAGACAATTGTCATTTCTTGTACATGGATATGAGTTATTGCTTGTAAGAGATAACAATGTCAACTAATCAAAGAAAGAAATAACAATATCATGAGCTTTGGTTTAATTATGTAGATGAGAGATCTATTGATAGGCATCACTTTTTAAACTCTCATATAAACTCCTGTCTATTCCTAATACTCAAATAGTAGAAATTATACATGGCTTTCTCCTCTATGGACATAGGTTTCTTTGATGAGGTACTGCCATACCATTTATGCTTTATACTTCATCATGGATTGCTATCATCTATATTCAACCCTGTGCAGTCAATAAGTGTTACAACCCCAAATTTTGAGTTCATTTGCTGAGAAATGTAATTTCTCATATTAAAGATAAATTAACAAATAATGAATGGATGCATGATTTTCGTTTAAAATAGCCTTGTTGATTTATTTGCGGGCTTTATTAGCTATTGGGCCCAATAACAAGGATATTCAATTAATTAATGAATAACTGAGAAATTGAGATGAGAAAGGTATGGAAACCTTTAGAAAGCAAATCCAAGGAGGATTTCATGCCACTTGGGTTCCAAGGAGTCCAATGTTGCAAAGAAAAGGCAATAAGAAAAGGAAATATCAATTAAGTATTTCCTTGTTAATAAAGAAATTGAAAATATTGATGAAATGTGGAAAATATGTGAAAAGAGGAATTAATGGGAAATCCTTAGTGGAATTTCGTATCCCAATGATTCCTAACAATAAAAGGAATACCAATGAGGAAAATAAAAGAGAAATAAAGGAAATTCTCAAAGAGATATAATGCAAAGAAATATTTTAATAAGAACTCAACATGATAATGTGAAACAATGCATATTAATGCATTTAAAGATAATGAGTATTCCTTAGAGAGGAATTTCGAAATAATAGATTTTTGGGATCCAAGGAGTCTCAATGAAGAGGAAAGAAAGAGAAAATACCAAGATTACAAATAATAGCATAATGTGGTCTATTATTGATGAATTTTGTAATATGGATAAAAGGGGGTATTTTTCTATTAAAGGAAATACATGATTTCGTGATAAATAATTAAGAGTCAAGTGATAAGAAGATAAAGGAAAGGATTTTCGAAATCCTATTATCACAAGAAAAGGGAATATCCAAGAAATTAGGAAAGAGAAAGGAACTTGCTTCTTTATGAAGGAATCACTCTCCTTTTGGTAGAGGGATGGGTTACTTCGTGGGCATGCACCGCAGGGCAGCACAACTCTCCCCTATATAAGGGAATAGCCCAGGATCGACCCCAAGGGGATATCTTGCACGTTTCTCTCTATTCCCCATCTTCTTCTTGCTCTCCTTTGAGAAAACCCTAACCAAGAAGGTAGGGAGAACCCTGGTGTAAACAGAGGATCAAGAAGGGTCCTGGATGATGGCTGGATACTCCCACAAGTAATCTAAGGAAGCTCTGCCCTTGCCTTCCTACTCTAAACCCACACAATACCCGCAAAGAGGCTGCGACCTTGATACAGATCGCATCATTGGCCCTCCTTATATCGGACGTCTTGGCCATGAGTCCAGGTTTGGGTGGACGCGTAAGGATGCAACGGAGGTATAGAAAGGGTTCCGAGGAGGTTCGTGCCTTAGAAAGGTGGAACACAACCTCACAATCAGCTGCAGCATGGCTGCATCGCAGCAGAGATTCACGGCCAATCTCGGCTGGCATGCTGCTGCTATGGCCACCTATTTAAGGTGCCTTGGGTGCGCCAGGGTACGGCGGGGCCAACAACACTATCCTTGGTAACTTTCAAGGTGAACGGAGGCCAAGAGAGCTGCGCCAAAGCAGCTAGGGCGGCTGCCCTAGGGTTGCCCGAGGTTGAAGAAGAAGGAAAGTGGAGTTGGACGACTCTGCCCTTCACGGGCTGAATAAATAGCGACTTAAGTAAGGGGCAAACACGTCTTTTCATCATGTTTTCAAAGTGCCCAAGCAACGTTGCATGGAGCCGAGCGACGTGGCACTCTGTGATTGGTCCAAAGAAGGTAATTTTACAAAATTCATATCTCTCTAATGGTAGCTCGGATGAGTATGCATAAAATATGAAACTTGCTCAGAACATCGAGAGGAATCTAAATAAAATATAAGTGAAACCTGATTCCTTATGAAATTCGAAAAGTAGTGTAATTTATCAACTTTAATGAATTAATGGTTAAGAAACCCTATTTTGATGTAATTAATGTTAGTAATAGGGTTCATTTGATGTATAAAGTTGATATTAATCTGTTAATCATAAAGAGATACTTTAAGATCGAAAAAGATGAATCTTGCACGTAATTAGTTTAATTGAAATTTCATGTGCATGAACATGCTTTAATGAGCCTTGAAACCCTAATGTTGATTAATTCGACTATTAATGGCTTTAATTGATTAATTTCATGATTAAAGTAAGAATATGCTATTTCCAGCATTAAAGTCCCTAATTTGTGGATAAATAACCTTAATATAGAAATTAGGGTTTTCGGTTGAATTAAGGTACAATTAATAATAGATAGAGTTCATATGGGATTTAGACCATCATGAATTATGAGTTGTTAATCCTAAAGAAACTAAAGGTGATAGTTGAGTCTAATGACCTTGAAATAACTTAAAAGGATAAAGAAAGTAGTTTTGGTATAAAAGAGAAATAAACAACTTTAATTGGGCTTATGGTGTTGAAATCAGGGTTTATGAACTGAGAGAGCATTTAATATGATAAAAGCGTTATGGAGGCAAAAACCCTAATAAAACCCTAATGTGATCTAAAAAGCCTAAGGTGGAATCCAAGTCTAGCTTTAGAATGTTCTGGATAAACTATGACACTTGGATGATATGCATTGATTTCAGGATATTGTTGATTGCTTGTTGATTGATTCTTTATCCTTATTGCTTGGACAATCAAGTTGCTCTGGATCAGGTATGTGGTTAATTATGGATAACCGCCTTAGTTTCTCGAGGATTTTCCGGATGGTTAATCGCATTGAATGCAAATTATCTGTTGGATGTTCATATTTGCAAATTATAAAGTCACTATGATTATCACATTAAAAATAGAAATATGTATTCTCGCACCTACATGGCACCCTGATGGATGATGCCAAAGGTCAGGCCCAGATGGGTAGACCAATGGACACCTTGAGTGGTGACCCCAGACACCAAGAAGGTGGCCTATGATATGGCATGACTAGTGGGCACCATGAGTGGTGACCCCCAGGCACCAAGCTTGGGATTGAGAAGGTGGCCATAAGTCATTGGCAAAGGGCACCCTAAGGTGGGTATGCCAGGGTTAGGGAAAAAGCGGTGGAGGATTTCATACTGAAAAGTGTAAATTGGCTTGTTAATTAATTTAATTGTGATTATTAAATTGTTAGCCATATTTGCAAGATTTTGGTTGTTCCCACATACCAATATATTTCGATATACTGACCGACGTTTTGTTTGTCGGCGTTTTAGGGACAACAATTGAAAGAACAAACGGTAAAGTGACACATTGTGAAAGTAAAACATAAAGTGCAAGGAGGATTAGTTAGAGTGGATTCAAGCTTGGATAGATAGATTCCCAAGGTTTTCAAAGGTAAGTAAAGTTTTAATTTTATACCAAATTTCAGTTAGTTAGTAGAATTTCATAATGGTTATTGATTATTTGTCGAACCTTTGATCCTGTTAATTGGATAACGGCACTGACCTTTCGGTCTCCCTTAATTGGGGGTTATCGGGAGGCGGGGTCGTTACAATTGGTATCAGAGCGTAGGTTCCTCATTTAATATTTAATAATTATTAAATTTTACAAATTCCGTAGAACCCAAGGGAGTTATTAGAGGATTATCTGAAAGACAGAGGTGTCTAGAAAAAGATCACGACCGGGGGCTGGCAATATTTTCCTCCGCACCGCTAGTCGGAATACGAGGACTCCCGGATCTGTGTGACTGCCTGGCCAAAGTCTTAGGGTATGAATTGAAATAAGATACCTTTAGGACTCTCTCATCTTGTTCATCCCTTCTCAACTCCAATTCTGTTAAGGACCTTAAGGATTAGGGTTTCCCTCTCTTCTCCTCACCCTCTTGAGGTATGGGTAAGGTTGATAAGGATTAAGGAATCCTCCACCAAATTAATAAAAAGCATGTAAATAAGATGTCATGGACATAAGCTTAATAGAGTAAGCGTAAAGGAATAGATAAATGCTTAGGTCATAAGACACGAGTTGTCATTGCCTTCAGGAGAGACCTGAGGATAGACCTCCTTGTCAGGAGGATGTGTAGAGAGAGTTAGTCTTGGAGGAAGACACCTCCATCAAAAGTAGATACTTGGCACATCCTTTGAGGATGATGTTAACCCTAACCCTAAGTGAAGGATAGAGATAGAGATGACATGATGAGTTAGACCGAGTGTTTGGTTGGACATGCCTTGGGATCGTCATATGAGCCATGAGAGGTTGGATAACCTAGTACCTTTGGCGACCCAACCCTGGAGAGGGTCGTGCATGTTTGAGTGAAGGGTAACTCCTTCATGGATGAGGGTAGAGAAGAACCTATAGGGCTGTTGCAAGTAGGATATAACTTGCACCCAGAGTGCATCAGTAGTGTTGACAGTTAAACAAAACCCTGGACAAGGATCATAATGGATGGATTAGGAGATAAGCATAGGGGGTTATGGATAATCTTGGGCAAACATAAGTTTGAGCATAGGCTTCACTCAAGTAGGGGCATGCTTATGAGCTTGATCCTTCATGAAGAAAGGACCTCCTATAGAGAGGTTGGTTGTAGGATTAGCTCTAGAGAGGGAGAAAACCTCGGCCAAGAAAGTTGTAAGCCTAAAACCCAGAAACTTGAGAACAGTGGGAGTCGAGAATGATGCGACTTAAGTGGATGATAATGGTTGCCTCATGCATGATCGTTGGAGGTTGATGATGTCTGGGTTAGCTTGAAAGTAACCAAACCCTAGAGAGAGGATGATGCTTCTGGTACCTATGGTATAAGTGATTACATACTAGATGAGATAGAGAGTGCTTTAGCCCCTGAGGAGGTTAAGGCACCAGTTGTGAGGCTTTATACCTAGTAGTTGTCCGGGATGAGGAATCAACTCTGAAGTGTTGCTTGAGTAGAAAGATCATGGGAGTACATGACATACCTTGGACACGTTTGATTCGTGGTTAAAATTTTGAGCATGCAGTTGGATATCTAGAGGAGAACCTAGGGTTCCTAGGCCTAAGAGGGGAAGCAGTGTACCCGATGCTCCTGATGAGATTTGAGTCTCTATAGTTTCGAGCATGGTACTCATGTGTAGAGGTAAAGGAAACCCCTTAAGTTAAGGGTATGTTTGATGAACCCTTCACGCCTAAGTTGATCTAATGTGGAGGAAAGAGAACAAGTATGACCTAGCATGGTTTAATAGGTGGTCTACTTGTGCCCTAGTAGCTGCTGGGTTAAGCATGCTCAGGTGAATATAAACCCTAAGGATGTTTGTGACCTTGTAGTCAAGAGTTGTAGTTTCCTCCCATCCTGGGAGAGGGACCCTTTGGTAAGGTGTGTACCAGTTTGTGGGTTCGTGGAGACCTAAAGAGGAAAAGTACATGGTATGAGAATGAACCTATAGACCCATAGGTAACCATCTCTATGTACATGTGGATGTGTTACTGTGGAGGTAACCGGTATGGGGCTCGACCAAGGTGGGCAGGTTGCCATGATCCCAATGAAAGGATGAAAGTCAGTCATGAATGCAGAGAGAGATGATGAAGGATTGGGTAAGGTTCTAAGTTGAACATGTACTATGTTAGAATCGTAAGTCTATCCAAGGGTTAGGTAGGGATAAGACCGATGGAAGAAGGGTTGCCTAATTCCCTAGTTGCACATGACCATAGGGTCGGGAGGTAACAACTATCATTGTCTGAGGGCCATGCGTTAGGAGATTGATCACCTTCATGAACTCATGGGGCCCAAAGGGCAGATGAGTAGGGCACTCTCTGGATGCATAAGGGAAGAGGGATGACCCCAAAAGTGTCAGCACCCTATAGACCTAGAGGAGATGACCTAGGATTATGCTTGGACCAAGTACGTCTGATACCAGTGTTCCCTGGAAGTAGTGCAGATATCATGATGTTTGTGATATAGAGACATAAGTTGCACGTTTCAACTTGGATTTGAAAGTGTACGGGCAAGGTGGGCTGTACCATCTCTACTCTTGGAATAGGAAGAACTCTGTATTTGGACTACAGCCAAATGCTTATTTCTTCTTGTTATGGGAGTGAGAGATAGGACAGTATGCATGCCTTACACCAAGGATAAAGATGTTGTAAGTTGAAATGTTGCTACAAGGTATGAGGATAGAGATGATAACATACCTTTGTGGAGAGAATAATACATGGATGGTTTACAAACACTGAGAGTATTAAGGAAATCATCTTGTGAGGATGTTTTATCATGAGCTATGCGGAATTTGTAAAGTTGAGTTGAATCACCATGAGGATGAACTCATAGTTTCTTGATGAAGACAAACGTAGAGTTTGAGATGAGATGATAAGTATAATACATGGAGGTGAATGTTACCCAACACTTAAGGATGAGATGTGGTAATGAATGCTCTGGTGGAGATATAGCTGCCTAGTTAGCTGGAAGCTAGAAGAAGTTGAGGTTGTTTGGCTAACCCTAAGTTTGGAAAGAAGATGTGCTTTGGCTAACACTCGGATGTAATAAGATATGTTGAACAAGTTAATTGTTGTTTGGGTAGCCAGTTTAGTCCTTGATGTAGTGAGAGGATGGTGATAGAACCTCAAATACACTTCTTTGGATAGGAAGGTAATAAAGCCCTTTTGAGAGTGGTTTAGGGTTTCCGAGGTATCAAGCTTGAGGAATCATACTGATATAGGAGGACATAATATACCTTGGTACTACAAAGATAGTAAGTGATGGTAGCATTCTTGATGCTTAAAACAAAGTTGCATGTAGCATGTGGCCATGCAAGCCAGGAGGTGAAGTACGAACACCATTAACCCAGTGTAGGAATATAAAGTGTAAAGAGTTCCCAAGAGGGAATGGGAGTTCTTCACTATGGATAGTCTCTCCTAGACCAAGAAGGTCAAGATACAATATGGGTTATGGTAGATCGCCTTACCTAGATGACATGAGAAAGGAAGAGTTATGTCAAGGGACAAATCTGGTTGAACTACATATGAAAAGAGATGGTTCAACTACACCATGATGCAAATTCAAAGGTTCTTGATGTAACCTAAAGGTTCACTCCCATGAGGTGGAAGTAGATACATGAAGAGCTCAGTGGTTGTATAGTTTATCACCCCATACTAATGGATAGTATGATCCGGACTAGAGGGTCTGATGAGAGCATGTGTGCTCATTTAGGGTGATACATAGAGATAGTTCTTAAGATGTGATGTTAACCACCATAGCCTTTATCGGGATGCAAGAAGTTCTATAGGGAGGTTGTGTCGGTCACCACTTCATTATGATGATGTTGGTGAAGGAGGCCTCACGAAGATTAGAAAAGAACCCCAGGTGTGTGCAGATGAAGTCGCTTTGATCTTGCAATGGCTGAGAGAGAGCCCAGTGGTGACATGAGTCACGAGCTGATGCAAAGCAGACTGACATGCAGTTCAGTGTGGAGGAATATTATGTGAAAATCCGACCCCTCTAAGCTACAACTAAGAGAGTTGAATCCCCGATATATGGGTCCATTTGAGATGGATTGGTGGAGATGGTTGTGTTTAACCTTGCCCCTCAGGATAACATGATGTGTAATGTGAGTCCGATCTAGAGCACCATGTGAGGTACCCAAGCCATGTGTTGAGCCCTGAACCTATTCAGCTTTTGAGAGGCTGAAATATCCTGAGTCACCTATGAGGGTACGACATACCATGGTAAGAAAGAACTCAGATGGAAGAATATGAGATAATGAAGGTTCTTGGGAAACACCATGGAAAGGGTAAAGTCACGTGGGAGCCCTGATGGACATAAGAAGGCTATCCTATTTGTTTGCTTGCTTGATGGAATTTTGAGGGCAAAATTCTCATAAGAGGGGAAGGATGTTACAACCCCAAATTTTGAGTTTAGTTGCTGAGAAATGTAATTTCTCATATTAAAGATAAATTAACAAATAATGAATGGATGCATGATTTTCGTTTAAAATAGCCTTGTTGATTTATTTGCGGGCTTTATTGGCTATTGGGCCCAATAACAAGGATATTCAATTAATTAATGAATAACTGAGAATTTGAGATGAGAAAGGTATGGAAACCTTTAGAAAGCAAATCCAAGGAGGATTTCGTGCCACTTGGGTTCCTTGGGTTCCAAGGAGTCCAATGTTGCAAAGAAAAGGCAATAAGAAAAGGAAATATCAATTAAGTATTTCCTTGTTAATAAAGAAATTGAAAATACTGATGAAATGTGGAAAATATGTGAAAAGAGGAATAAATGGGAA
The DNA here is from genome assembly GCA_963693085.1 of Alisma plantago-aquatica. Lineage (NCBI taxonomy): Eukaryota > Viridiplantae > Streptophyta > Magnoliopsida > Alismatales > Alismataceae > Alisma > Alisma plantago-aquatica. Next base: position 1,027,500,739 of record OY856410.1, on the reverse strand, counting down.
ATCCTTAGTGGAATTTCGTATCCCAATGATTCCTAACAATAAAAGGAATACCAATGAGGAAAATAAAAGAGAAATAAAGGAAATCCTCAAAGAGAGATAATGCAAAGAAATATTTTAATAAGAACTCAACATGATAATGTGAAACAATGCATATTAATGCATTTAAGGATAATGAGTATTCCTTAGAGAGGAATTTCGAAATAATAGAGTTTTGGGATCCAAGGAGTCTCAATGAAGAGGAAAGAAAGAGAAAATACCAAGATTACAAATAATAGCATAATGTGGTCTATTATTGATGAATTTTGTAATATGGATAAAAGGGGGTATTTTTCTATTAAAGGAAATACATGATTTCGTGATAAATAATTAAGAGTCAAGTGATAAGAAGTTAAAGGAAAGGATTTTCAAAATCCTATTATCACAAGAAAAGGGAATATCCAAGAAATTAGGAAAGAGAAAGGAACTTGCTTCTTTATGAAGGAATCACTCTCCTTTTGGTAGATGGATGGGTTACTTCGTGGGCAAGCACCCCAGGGCAGCACAACTCTCCCCTATATAAGGGAATAGCCCAAGATCGACCCCAAGGGGATATCCTGCACGTTTCTCTCTATTCCCCATCTTCTTCTTGCTCTCCTTTGAGAAAACCCTAACCAAGAAGGTAGGGAGAACCCTGGTGTAAACGGAGGATCAAGAAGGGTCCTGGATGGTGGCTGGATACTCCCACAAGTAATCTAAGGAAGCTCTGCCCTTGCCTTCCTACTCTAAACCCGAACAATACCCGCAAAGAGGTTGCGACCTTGCTACAGATCGCAGCATTGGCCCTCCTTATATCGGACGTCTTGGCCATGAGTCCAGGTATGGCTGGATGCGTAAGTAATCAACGGAGGTATAGAAAGGGTTCCGAGGAGGTTCGTGCCTTAGGAAGGTGGAACACAACCTCACGATCAGCTGCAACATGGCTGCATCGCGGCAGAGATTCGCAGCCAATCTGGGCTGGCATGTTGCTGTTATGGCCACCTATTTAAGGTGCCTTGGGTGCGCCAGGGTACGGCGGGGCCATCAGCACTATCCTTGGTAACTTTCGAGGTGAACGGAGGCCAAGAGAGCCACGCCAAAGCAGCTAGGGTGGCTGCCCTAGGGTTGCCCGGGGTTGAAGAAGAAGGAAAGTGGAGTTGGACGACTCTGCCCTTCGCGGGCTGAATAAACAGCGACTTAAGCAAGGGGCAAACACATCTTTTCTTCATGTTTTCAAAGTGCCCAAGCAACATTGCATGGAGCCGAGTGACGTGGCGCTCTGTGATTGGTCCAAAGAAGGTAATTTTACAAAATTCATATCTCTCTAATGGTAGCTCGGATGAGTATGCATTAAATATGAAACTTGCTCAGAAAATCTAGAGGAATCTAAATAAAATATAATTGAAGCCTGATTCCTTATGCAATTCGAAAAGTAGTGTAATTTATCAACTTTAATGAATTAATGGTTAAGAAACCCTATTTTGATGTAATTAATGTGAGTAATAGGGTTTATTTGATGGATAAAGTTGATATTAATCTTTTAATCATAAAGAGATACTTTAAGATATAAAAAGATGAATCTTGCATGTAATTAGTTTAATTGAAAGTTCATGTGCATGAACATGCTTTAATGAGCCTTGAAACCCTAATGTTGATTAATTCGACTATTAGTGGATTTAATTGATTAATTTCATGATTAAAGTAAGAATATTTTATTTCGAGCATTAAAGTCCCTAATTTGTGGATAAATAACCTTAATATAGAAATTAGGGTTTTTGATTGAATCAAGGTAGAATTAATAATAGATAGAGTTCATATAGGATTTAGACCATCATGAATTATGAGTTGTTAATCTGAAAGAAACTAAAGGCGATAGTTGAGTCTAATGACCTTGAAATAACTTAAAAGGATAAAGAAAGTAGTTTTGGTATAAAAGAGAAATAAACAACTTTAATTGGGCTTATGGTGTTGAAATCAGGGTTTATGAACTGAGAGAGCATTTAATATGATAAAAGCGTTATGGAGGAAAAAACCCTAATAAAACCCTAATGTGATCTAAAAAGCCTAAGGTGGAATCCAAGTCTTGCTTTAGAATGTTCTGGATAAACTATGACACTTGGATCATATGCATTGATTTCAGGATATTGTTGATTTCTTGTTGATGATTCTTTATCCTTATTGCTTGGACAATCAAGTTGCTCTGGATCAGGTATGTGATTAATTATGGATAACCGCCTTAGTTTCCCGAGGATTTTCCAGATGGTTAATCACATTGAATGCAAATTATCTATTGGATGTTCACATTTGCAAATCATAAAGTCACTATGATTATCACATTAAAAATAGAAATATGCATTCTCGCACCTACATGCCACCCTGATGGATGATGCCAAAGGTCAGGCCCAGATGGGTAGACCAATGGACACCTTGAGTGGTGACCCCAGGCACCAAGAAGGTGGCCTATGATATTGCATGACTAGTGGGTACCATGAGTGGTGACCCCCAGGCACCAAGCTCGGGATTGAGAAGGTGGCCATAAGTCATTGGCAAAGGGCACCCTAAGATGGGTATGCCAGGGTTAGGGCAAAAGCGGTGGAGGATGTCATACTGAAAAGTGTAAATTGGCTTGTTAATTGATTTAATTGTGATTATTAAATTGTTAGGCATATTTGCAAGATTTTGGTTGTTCCCACATACCAGTATATTTCGATATACTGACCGACGTTTTGTTTGTCGGCATTTTAGGGACAACAATTGAAAGAACAAACAGTAAAGTGACACATTGTGAAAGTAAAACATAAAGTGCAAGGAGAATTAGTTAGAGTGGATTCAAGCTTGGATAGATAGATTCCGAAGGTTTTCAAAAGTAAGTAAAGTTTTAATTTTATACCAAATTTCAGTTAGTTAGTAGAATTTCATAATTGGTATTGATTATTTGTCGAACCTTTGATCCTGTTAATAGGATAACGGCACTGACCTTTTGGTCTCCCTTAATTGGGGGTTACCGGGAGGCGGGGTCGTTACAATAAGTATCTAGAAACACATAAAGAGTATCCTGTATAAACAGTTCTGAATATTCCACAAACAATCTCTATCCATGTTAATGATTCAACCAGTTTTATAGATATGTTTTTGAATAGCTCCGTATAATAGACACGTACACATCAAATTTTTAAATCTGTTTTGGAATGATCTAGTAGTTTTTAAAATCTAGAACAATTTCTAAGATAAATTTACTTACAACTAGAAACAGCAACAATAGGATGTATATTATGTCTCTAATCTGGTTCTAGCTATTCTATAAATTTGCAACAACAAGAAATAAAAGGGTGTCTTACCTTGATAATTTCCCATATTCTTCCTGTATTGCACATCTCTCTTTTGATAAAATTTATGAGTCCTATTCAAATTCATATCAAGACTTCTATGCATCAGTAACAATATATGGAACTTTTGAAATATGTATTATGTAATGAAATTGTTTTACGAAGTACTTACAAATCCATGAGTTTTTCCATGTTCTTGCATAATTTTCCTCTTAACGGATCAAGATAGTAGCACCTACCCCACGTAGGGTCGAAGTCAAAAAGTATCCAATGTCCCCTACATAAACAAAGTATTACATTAAAGATAATGTGCTTTTACAAAACATTTCAAATAAACAAACACCATACAATCGATAAAATATATGTGTACCCCACGTTATAAGGTAAAAAGAACACTTCCAATATTTTCTTCTTCCCACTAATGAAATGATCTGCTATGTACTGCGCCTGAGTCTCCACTTTTTCAGTGTATAACGGATCTATGAAATGTGGACATATAAATCCAAAGATATTAAATAGATTTCCCGAGGTCACTTTGTTGAACAAATGCCTACAATAAAAAGAACACATATTTAGTCTTTGAAAATAATTGTCTTATAATCACTTGTATAGAAACTTACTTTATGTACACTGATATATGTGAGGCTTCTAGTTGGTCTTGATATTGGCATATCTTGACCAATTCATGTGAGATAGTCAACTCATGTGTGTAACCTACTACATATTTAGACATATGAAGAGAAATGATATGATTCCCATCATCTTCCACATACACCATCAATAGTTTCATCTTCAATGGAGGGTTTATGCATGATTACTTGTGAAGAATTGGTATTGGCTTGACGGGACTTGAGACTTCATCACACTTTTTCCTAGTTTTTGAATTTCTTGTTTGTGTGCTTATTGATTCTATCACTTTTCTTTGAGACATTAAGTCTTGGGATTACTTGCATATGATTAGAAAAATAAAAAAAATTAATTAATTAATGCACACGATACATTTCAATAAATTATTAAAAAACTGCCAAGTTGTAGCATATACATTCATATTTATTTTGATCAATTCAGCTGGCCAAGGAATGTAGGTGCCTATGCCTTGAAAAACTTGATAAACATCTGCCATATCTAAAGGTATTGTCACACTTTCTTCAGGCATCAACGGGGTATCAATTATCACTTTTTGTGTTTTGGATCCAATGCCACATTGTGAAGGATAATTGGCTTATTTTCATGAGATATATACACCCATCCATTAGCTACTGCACGTAATGGATTATCCAACATCAAAATATACTTGTGATATCCCTAGATAAATCAATTATGCATAGTTTCACTAAAAAGTACAACATGAGAAATCAATATCTCTAAAATTTACCAGATAATTTGACTTGTTTCTTACCACATGAATATCTGAGAATGTGCATGGGGGCAACTAGATTTGGAATTGGGGTCATGGTATGTATCCCCTACATTGTCTAAATCCTTGCTCTTATTCTTTCCTTCAAGATACTTGATCTTCATGGCCAAAGCTTCAATAGTCTTTTGCATTTGTAACAACATATGGGATGGATGATCATCTGTTGGAGCCACATGATTAGAATATTTTGTAATTTTTATCCCTGGTTCGGTTTCTCTCACATGTCCTGGGTGAGCTTTTTCCCCAATGCCATATTTAGCACATCATTACATCCATTCTCACTAATGATTTCCTCAGAAACTTCCTGAGATAGAGGATCCTTGCAAAATACAAAACAAACAACTATAAAAATAATTAAAACTATTGTGATAAAAAAACCAACGTGATAAAAAATCAAACTTACAATCTTATACACCACTTTTTTGACCTTGTCACTAGTAATAGTACTAGTTTTATTCATTCTAGCTCTTTTCCATAGTTGAGCTCTAGATATCTTTCATATAACTAGATCTAAATTATTCTCATCAATCTGTTTATATGATGATAAAAGAATGATAATTTTATAGCTCTATATGAAATTTTACAAATCACTTTAACATGAATTAAATCTTACAATTTCTTGTTCTAGGCCAACATATCCCTTATGAGAAATTCTAGGTCGATACTCATTCTTTGACGATAATTCTCTTCCAACCTTACTCCTTCGCTGGGTTTTTTACAAATAATAATATATCAAAATAATTTTAAATGTCTCACAAGAAACACAAAAAATGAGATTTTATACACTAATTTATATTATCACCTTAAATTCTTCAGTCAAATGACTCATGACAAAATCCTCCCATTGATCTGTAGATATAAAATCATATTCTTTGGGTGGGTGTTTGCATATATTTCCATCTTCATCTCTCATGAATTTTATTGATAATCAAGATTTGAATACCCTCCATATATCATTGGATCTTTGTAATACCCACTGCTTTCTAACAGATCCAATTGAAAATACACCCTATAAATAAAAAATTATATATACATAAAATTTAATAAATCATTATTATACAAAAAAGAGACAAAAAAATTAATTTCTACATACTCACCTCAATCTCTTCCCAAATAAGGTGCTTAAGATCTTCTCCCACATCACTCCAAGTATCAATGTTGATTGGAACTCGCTCTCGGGATGCAACTCCAATATAGCTGCTGAAAATGTTTTGGCTTTTCCCAATTGGTTGTCCTTCTGAATTCCATTGCAATTGAATTTTTTGTCCTTTACATCTCTTTCTCACAAACTTAGGTATTCTAGTACAGCGCCTACTAATTTTCGTGGTCATTGAGTCGTCTTCATGGGAAGACATATCTACAGAAAAAATTTAGAAGAAAAAAGTATCAGCAAACCGTATATAAAATAACAATTACAAAGAATAACATGAAATCTTACAAAATTTTAGACATATTTACATTACTTAAAAAAAGGTATTAGTGAACATCATGAAAATGCTAATACTTACTCTCACTTGGACATACGCTTCTTTTTATTTTTATGCACACTGACATCATCAACAAATTCCCATCATTGTGATCTTCTCGAGCACATATTTCTTCTTCATTAGCAACAAGATCATCATTTGTAGGCATAGATGGAATGATTCTAGACAAAGAGGTTTCTTCTTCTAAAATGATGTCATCTTCATCATCATCTCCTTCATGGGGCCTTCTTCTGTGAGATAAGACTACAAATCAGCCCTTATTAGCCGTGTCTATCACATAGAAAACATTTTTTGCCTATACTACCATTATAAATGGATCATGTTTGCATCCCTCCCTGTCTAGGTTCACTAAGATAAATCCATCTTTTGTGCGTAAACCCTTATCATTTTCAACCCATTAGCAACGAAAAATAGGAATATGAAATATGTTGTAGTCCAACTCATATATATCTTGGATCACACCATAATAGGACATGTCACACCAGACTGGATTTTTGTCTTTAGCACTAGTAATGTGCAAGGCTTCAGAGACCAAAGACACCCCATTGTTTTGCATAGTACTTTTGTCATCTTGACATTTTGTATAGAAAGTGTATCCATTTAGAAAATAACTAGCAAATGAAAACACAGTTGTTTTAGGCCCCACTGATAACCATTTCAAGGTCTTTGAAACAGATTCTGGCGAACGATCAATCTATTCACTAATACGATTCTTTAACCAGTCGACGAAACAACAGATGTGTAAGTTGATTATATCCTTCTTATTCTAAGATTGATAATGAGTTTGTAAATAATCAATATGTTCTTTCACATATGTTTCTACCTCGATTGTATTACGAAGGTCATACACATGCGCTGTGTGTAATTGATCAGATGAAAGTCATACAAACTTGCATCCTGTACTGCCTTGTCCACCTCAATTTTTCTGACATGTTGTGATTTAGGAAGACCAATGGCTTCAAGATTGGATAAATATTAGGCACAAAATACAATAGCCTCTTCTACTATGTAGCTTTCCACCATACAACCCTCGGGTCGATATCTATTCTTCACATACCCTTTTAATAGCTTCATATATCGCTCGAACAGATACGTCCAACGTAAAAATACTGGACCACATAGTTTGGCCTCTAACTAAGTGCACAATTAAATGAACCATTATATCAAATAATGAAGGAGGGAAGTACATCTCAAGTTGACACAAAGTGATGATGAAATGATTTTGCAACGAGCCCAAGGTCTTAGGGTTGATGACTTTTGAGCATAAAACATTGAAGAACATACAAAGCGTAGTGATTGCATTTCTAACCTGCTTAGGAAAAATGGAATGGATAGCGAACGACAAAACTATTGCATTAAGATGTGGCAATCATGTGATTTCAAGCCCAATAGTTTAAAATCTTTCATATCCACAAATCTACTCATGTTTGAAGAATATCCCTCTGGAACATTGACTCCTTTTAAGAACCCACAAAAGATAGCTTTTTCACCCTTTGAAAGTGTATAACATGCTGGGGGCAAGTATGTCCGACTTCCCCTCATTTGTGGAGCCAATCTATCTCAAATACCCATGTCAACCATGTCCAGTCTTGCTTTGAGGCTATCTTTTGTCTTCCGTGGGATATTGAGTAATGTTCCAACCAGACTATCACATATTTTTTTCTCTATGTGCATCATATCTAAACAATGCCTCACATATAAAGACTTCCAATAAGGAAGATCAAAGAATATTGACCTCATCTTGTAGATACCTTTATGAATTGGATACTTTTGTTTTCCAAATTTTACTTTAACTATTTCACCTTAGTAAAGATTTGCTGACTGGATAATGGTTGTGGAGCTCTTCATAGTTCTACTTCCCCGTTAAAAGCTTTCTTCACTCTACGATATTGATGATCCTTAGGCAAGAACCTGTGATGTCTTAGATAAATAGTTTTCTTCCCATGTTGTAGTTGACAGAAAGAGGTCTCCACCTCACAAATAGGGCAACCAAGATGTCCTTTGATACTGTACCCAGATAGATTTCCATATGCGTAGAATCATTTATCGTACAAAATAGCATCGCCCACATATTAAAATTCCCTTTGTGGTATGCATCATACAAGTCAACACCCTTGTCCCACAGAATCTATAAATCTTCAACAAGTGGAGCCAAGTAAACATCAATATCATTTCCGGGCTGCTTTGGTCTTGAAATAAGCAAAGTCAGAAACATATACTTGCGTTTCATGCATACATCTGGATCAAGATTATATATAACTAAAATCACAGGACATGTCCTATGACTTCCTGAATTATGGGGATTCATTCCATCTGTAAAAAGTGTCAGTCTTAAGTTTCTAGGATCACCACCAAATTCTGGAAATTTATTATCGATTGTCATCCATTGCGGAGAATCTGCAGGGTGTCTAAGAAAACCATCTCTTTTTCTATTCTTAGCATGCCAAACCAACTTCTTCTCATCATCAACATTTTTGAACAAGCACCTAAATATCGGTATTATTGGTAAATATGACAAAACCTTACTAGGGCTGACATCTTCTTGTATCGTGGTTCTCCACAAACTGGACAACTCTCCTTCAAAGAATGATCATTTCGATACAAAATACAATCATTGGAGCATGCATGTATCTTTTCATAATCAAGACCCATGGATGAAAGCACTTTGTTCGCCTCAAATGTGTGATAAGGAAGTACATTATCCTCGAAAAGCATATCTTTCAAGAGATGTAGCAAGGTCGTAAATCTTTTATAAGAGCAACCATTGCTCGCCTTATGGTGATATAACTTTAAACCATCAGATAATTTGGTGAACTTGACACAACCGTTGTATAATGGTGTTTCGAAGTCAGTCATTAACCTTTCAAACATTTTGGGACAGTCTCGTATCTTTTCTTCTACATTGTAAGCCATGCCCTACAAAGTGTCTCCTTCATCTGCCTCAAATAGTTCACTCTGGTCTACAATATGAAAATCTTCCTTCTCGCCATGATGTATCCATCGAGTGTAAGTCATATCAATATCGTCTCAAAATAAGTGATGATGTAATGCGTCTTTGTTAAGCCACTTACCAAAATCACACTTTGTGCAAGGACAAAGAAGTCTAGTATCATTTCCTGCATGTTCAATTGCACACCTTACAAATTCATCCACTCCTTTTTTATATTCTTCAGATAAGTGATTTGATGACATCCACTTTCGATCCATTGCTGCACACCAATTATGCATGGTGCATACAAAAAGTATACACAGTAAAAGGGGTGAGTACAAATATGTGGAGAGTTCTTATATGTGATTTCAGTAAAAATATAAAAAAAATAAGATGTTATGTGTACATGGAGATTAAGTGATAATAGTAGGCATCTAATATTATCTTGTTATCTGTGTATGACTTCTATATCTCCACCATTTCTGAATGTTTGGTCTTGCAACACCAAAACCCACATCCACTCTCTCCCATTCAATTTACTCAGGTTGGTACTAAATCATTTTACTCAGATATGTATTAGGAAGAAATTTGAAGATCACTACTATTTCTCTTAATAATGTTATTGGGAATGCGAGGGCAATTACTTGTGGTGGTCGGCCTAGTGTAGTAGTCTCAGATTGGCTGTCAATTTTTTTAATTCTATTATTGGTAGTGCCTCCACTTATGGAAGTACACTGAATCATCTAGACTTCAATTGGTATTTCCATGACCAAGTAAGACAAAAAATATAGGTGTTGAATCCCCTAATGTAACTACGTTATGTCTATCATAGTGATTTGTACATTAGACTTTACACAATCACATATTTCTTCTTTTCTTGACAAAATGATCCGACTATAATAGGTCAGAGGAAGGATGATGTAGCCTCTCAAAAACATGTAATGCTTCCAAAAATGATTTATTCACAAGTAATTACAAGACCCATGGTTATCCATTCCTATTGTTATGAATATGTAGCCAAAAATGCCAACCATTTCATATGCCAAAAAGCCAAGCTAATATAGCTTCTTGAAGGACTGATCTCAGAAGTTTGAAACTGGTTTTTATTGAAAGAGTGATGAAACCCTCTTTGGGTTTTTCATTTCCACAAAGTTCTAGAAATTATGTCCACATTATATACTACTATATTCCTACCAACTCTCTACAAGACCTCTCTTTCATTGTAAGTTGGATTGACAAAAAGTAGCAAGTCAATAAAAACTGGATTTGGCAGCAAACATTAATCAATTCCTTTGATGTTATTAATACAAAAAACTGAGGGAGTGGATGACTTCGGTGTGCTCCCCTCTAATCCCCAAGTTGGAGGTTATGCATAGTACATGGTCAAGTTTGACACGAGGCTGTTTTACCAAATATAATCATCTAATTTTTAAAGAATCTTTTACTAAATTGCACCAAGAATGGGATAGCAAAGCGAAAAGAGTCTTCAATGTATGATTTTTTAGCAACACTAAAAAACTAGCTAAAACACCCAACAACATAGGAGATACTAGAGTGATGGCCTAAAAAATTAATTTTCATCATCATATAGTACCTTATATCAACATAATCATCATCTTTGTATGGACCACAATGGTATTATAACAATAGGAATAGCACAAAATCTGTTGTACATTCAATTTGTGCTCCATGGGTGTTAGGTTAATGAAAAAGGAAGTAGAGATCTGTAGAAACTTCAATTTCAATGAAAATTAGGAGGAGAATGAGGCATGTTGAAAGTATTTTACTGATATACATATAATGCATAGTGGTGGTGAACTAGCTTAGATGTCTTTATCTAGATCTCCTATTCATATGTGATTTTGTCTTATTAAAATGATATCATACATATTTAACAAGATAAGTAAATAAGCATCCAATGAATAATCATAGACAAAGCGATATGCTTTTCTGCAAAAAGCAAAATCTATAGACATCTTAATTTCACATATTTGATTTGCATTAAGATCAAAACACAACTAATGGTCCCAGATATATTTTCATAAGAAAAGGGTAAACTCTTCACCTTTTCATCATTTACAATGCTTTTAGCATTACTAGGAATCCTAGAAAATAGAATAGCATGTGCAAAGCTCCATATGTGTATCTATTCATGTTCCTTCTCATATTAGGTTGTGTCTATCATTACACATTCATGTTCATCATTAAATGACATTATTGATTTAGCATTAGGGTTGTTCATAACCTCCATATGTACAGACATCAAGCATAAAAAAATGCATAAGAAGAGCATATGGTAGAAAAAATTCACACAAGATAGTCATCAAGCATTAAACAACTATTCTTATTCTGTTATGTTTATTTGTGTCCAACATTGCAAACATTGTTCATACTTGTCAAGGCGTGCACCTAGGCAGCAATGAATTGCAATGTGGTGGGCCTTGACCAAAATGCCACCTTAAGGTTTTCTATGGACCCCTGACCCTATACTTATATGTATATTTTTGATATACATGTGTTCTATGATTCAATTTTAAGCATATTTTATCTATGTTTATGGTACAATATAATTACTTTCTAGAATTCATACTCTTGATGTTTACTTTATTATTTTCCCTGGTAGTTCCTTGAATCTAATTTTGATGTTAAGGTATTTTCTTCCCTGAATAGCTATCCAATTGCAATATAAATATCATGATACTTATACTAGATCCCTTCTTTCAAGTCATAAGAGCTTCAAGGCAGCTATATTAGCTACAAAATCTATGTATATAAGATGTAAACAACTCTAAGTAATGAAATTATCTATTGAAATGAAAATTATCTACTAATGCCATGTAAAGCATTGCTACCCTTAATCCCTTATCAATCTAGAAACAATCTATATGGATTATAGAACATATATAGGAGTCTATTTTGTTTATTAGTGGAACCTGAAGTATCAAATACCCATATTACAACAAAAAACGTGTATACATCCAAGTAGAACTAATATAATGTGTATATATCTATGCAACAATAAAATTGTATATGTCCAAGTTTAGAAGTATTTCATATGTATATGTCTATGTACAAAGTATTATAATATGTTATCTTCCCATAGAGAATATGTATATCAGTGGATTAACCACAACTTTATGAATTTACCTGCATATATATATATATATATATATATATATATATATATATATATATATATATATATATATATATATAATAGAACATATACATGAAGGGGGAAATGTTACCCAAAACATTACACATATACATATTTAGGTAAAATAGCATACATATGACATGAAGATGTTATAAACATTGAAACACATGTATACATAGAGGTATATAGTACATAAGTTCTAATTTCCATAAAGCCGCCTAGGAGGCACAAGGCGCCCAACCCTGGCGCCGTGCTGCCTTAACGAGTATGGAAGTGTTTGTTGATATTTTCTACAACTTGATGAAATGGTTAGACTTCAGATAACAACGTTATGAGACATAAGAATAGACTATTCAGACATCATCAAAGTCTAGTAAGTAGGTCACATGATAAGTTCAAAGTGTATGAATATCAACTTCACCAAACATTAAGTTGACAAAATGAAAAAGTTATCCTTCAACTTTGCCAAAGTCTAGACCAATATTTATAATAGAATAACCAGCTTGAATATGACCAACGAGATTTGTTGGCCCATATTATTTAATGAATTTTTAAAGGTGTTAGTTGTCGTCTAAAAATAAAACATGTCTATTTCAGGTAAAAGAGGACTAGCTATGAAACTTGAACAAACTTATAAGAAAATATATATGCTTGTTGCATGGGCATAAACTTTTTCAATACTAACATTTATATTCTTGTGCAACCTTGAATATGGAAGTTGGTCTTAGTTACCCATGTTTTTGCTTGAACCATGTCTACAATCATGTTCATACAATCCTTAGGACTCAGATCCACACAATGATCACAATTTTTAGATAATTTTTTTATAAATAGATATTTCAATCATGTTAGCATATATGCTCGATGCATGCTTGTAAAATCTGAGTATATTTAAGTTCATCAAAAAGAAAGTAGACTCTTTTTAGTTCTATTAACAAATATAAAAAATGTTTGGTTGCCTTGTGGAAAAATATCACCTCAACTCCTCATGTTATACTGAACATTGCCCATGCATTATAATATATTGCCACTGACAAAGTGACACAAATATCACCCATAAACATCAGAACAAAATACGCAACAAATATTAAGCAAAACTGTCTGTAAGATTGATTTTGCAATAGTACCACAATAACGATTGACTTGTTTTCATTATAAATGATCTCATGAAGTAGGATCAACTACAACTAGGCGTTGATGTGAAAAAATTGCAGACTTCATAGAAAATTAACCACTCCAGTCATGCCCTCTAATACACAACATGTGTATGATCGAATAAAAAAGGTGTCCACTGACTTAGAAGTTAGTACTCATCACAAATAATTCTGAATAACTACTCATCAAGAACCCACAAGCAACGAAATAGTAAACATGTAAGACCAACCAAATTAATGGAAGCAATCAGAAGAAACATTGTAATAACTAATTGAAGACTAAGATTTGCCAGTTGTATGGTCACAAATACAATAAGGAAATGAAAAAAAAATCCAAATGAGTAATAAACAAAGACACTAGATAAAAATGGGTACAAATCCCAAGTTAACAATCTTCTAAGCATGATGTAACTTCTCCCCTGCTCTGTTTAAAAGACACAACATAACATAGCAATGCAGTGTGATAAATATGCCCTCGTACTGACTTTCTACCTAGAAATGATCTGTGTTTGAATTGTATAACTAAATCAAGGAACCAAATAAATGTATCAAAATAATTCAGTAAAATGCTAATGCTTATTTTGAGTGTAATTTCTTACTAACTTAGCTCAAAAAGAACAGTTATGAACCCCAAAACTCGTATCCCCATACTGAAAAAGGTGTAAACCTATATTCAAACCATCATGTTAATCACTAAAGTTATAATTAATTTATTACAAAGTATTAAGGAAACAACATAATAAATCAAATAAGTAAACAAACAAACTTCTAGATACTCGAGTGTAAACATTAAAAAAATGGTATTGCAATGGATAAATACAACTAGGAGAGGGTCACCATTGGGTATACAAACCACTAATCAAAATGCTCATGGAAAAGAAACTATGGGATTTATAAAAATTCAGATTAGGCATCGTTTAGCCTCTATTCATGTCAATTAGTAACTAAGGCCTAGTTTGGATGGGCACATCTAAAAAAATGAATTTGCATAGTAAATGGCATTTGCAATTTTGCAGCAGAAGTAGACATGGCTTTCGAACACTGTTTGAGTGGAGATGTCTTGTGGAGCTTGCAATTTTCAATCCTCACAATTTTGGCATGATTGAAAACTCATTCATGCCGACAATCTAACTTCCTGCGACGTGTGCAGGTGTTTCTAGCTGCAATGTGGTACTCTAGACTGCCATATCCAGAGCAAATTTATGGAATTTTAACAGTCGCCATCCAAACCAACCCTAAGTGAAATGAGAAAACAACAAACTAACACGGTCCCACTTCTAATGTTGAATGCATATGATTCCAAAGAAATTGGTAAATAAAGTTAAAAATGGTTATATAACTAGTCTTTGTGGCCAATTCTATAGTTTCGACATCGAATGACAAAGTCCTGCAAATTGAATTGTTTACAATGTAAACCGTCATCAAATCTCAGTATTCTGTTAAACTCGTCCATCTTGGTGCCCCCACCATGCAACCACTGTCTTGCATCAAATGCTACTTAAGCAAGCTAAACTATATAGCACCTAAGAGCATACATTTAGCTATTAAGTTTCAGTGATTTTAAAGATACTATCCTTAATGTTCAATCATCATAGACTAAACAATCTAGAGGTCATGGTGGGGATTCAAGGACCTATGTGCAACCTTGATTGCAACTAGAAAGTGGCATATGCATGACCTACACCATGCGTCTCTACAACAGCTTGATTAGGTGGTTTTATCCTTGTCATCATCCCCAATTGGTTACCTTGGATTGAAGGGAGCTCTGGGACGGGCGATGCGCATGAAGTTTGGAGTGACTGTCTCTATGGGGAAGTGGATTCGATCGACAGCAGTTTCTCCACGGCAGCCATTATAAGAGATGGAGCACGGGAAATCACACACGAGCAATGAACGAGCGAAGCAAAGAAAGTTTGAGGCGGAAGAGACATAAATTTGGGGGGGGTGACTGTCTCTCTGGGGCAATGGAGTCGATTAACGGTGGTTTCTCCATGGAAGCGAGTACAAGCGATGGAGCATGGGCATTCAGGGACGGGCGATGGATGGGCAAAGCAAAGGTAGTTTGCGGTGGAAGAGACAAAAATTTGGGGGAAACGACACGCGGAGGAATAGAGGATTACCGCACAGGTGGTTGTTTTATTTTATTGATGATGGCTATTAATTAATTAGTAGAAAATATATACATGTAATATATATGTACATATATGCAATGTATATAATTCATGTAGGTTAATAATTATTCCACAACAATATTACATAAGGGTGTTAAAAAATTGAGTTCGGGTTAATCAGTTTCGGGTCAAAAAATGAACCGGCCCAGGGTGTTTAATTGTCAATCCAGGATCCAAATATAAAATCGAATTTTGTTCGACCAAACTAGGGCCAATTTTGTGTTTAATATAGTATTTCTATATATCATTTTAATATATGTGTATAATTCATGTAGTTTGATTAGTTACTCAGTTATATATCACATAGGGTGTTAAATAATTGGTTTCCGGACAAAACATGACCCGGTCAGAGAGTTCAATTGGCAGTGTCAGACCCAAATTAAAAACCAGATTTTTTTCGACTGTTGTCTCAATTGAGAATGACCCAGATTAAAAAAATTAGATTCAACACAAATTAGGACTATTACATGTGATATAATATTCGGTACCAAGTCAAAACATCTAACCAGAGTGAAAAACTAGCATTGCCATGTACCACACAAAATAGAATTTTGTTCAACCGACCTCTCAAACTAAAACCAACCCATATTGAAAAAATAAATCCCAAAAGAACTCAGACCCATATTTGACAATATTTTTATACAAAAAATTATTGTTTGATTACATGTTCATATTAAAATTCTCCGATAAGAAATTGTGTTCGGCTCGGTTTCGGGTATATAACAACAAATTGGAGTCTGTTGTATAACCTTATTGGCATATAACAACTAGTTATAGCGTGTTGTCTGACTATGGTCTATTTCAACATGTAGTTATTACAACATGTCATCTCATGTTGTGTGATAATGGTATATTAAAATGGGTTAGTTTACACTGTGTAATAGTGGTCTATTACAACAATTTGTTATGTGTGGATATTACGACATGTCATAACATGTTGTGTAATCATAATATATAACAACTGGTTGGAGTCTGTTGTGTGATCTTGGTATATAACCATGAATTTCAAGATGTTGTATTATCATAGTCTATTACAACATGTATGAAATACAATAGGTGAAGGCTTGTTGTGTAATTATGATATATTACAATGGGTCAATCTATGTTGTATAATGATGGTCTATGATAGCATATTATCATGTATGACTATTACAACGGATCACAACATGTTGTGTAATTAATGTCTTTTACAACAGGTTGAATATGTTGTAATACTATGGCATATTACAATAGGTCACATTATGTTGTGTAATTAATGCATACTACAACAGGTTTGACATGTTGTAAATGACTTTTGTTGTATAAAATATAAATTACATAACACAAAAAGAGGCATGTTGTGATAAGTATGCTAACTACAACACAATCATTAGAATTGTTGTCTATCTTCCGTTGTAAAAAGCATTTTCTGTAGTAGTGGGTTAATCCGACACTCTATATTATAACCCTAGTTAGTGTCTGGTAATGGTGTTTATGATTCACCATGATGATGATAGGGTGACATGATAATATGTGATACCCTATGGGGTGGTTGTGTGTATGATAACAAGAACTATGTTTCTATGTCTCATAACATACCTTATGATAATGAAGGAAGTGATGATTTAAGTGTGGTTGTTGATCCAACCTTGTAACCCTGATTGAGTAAACAGAAACTCTAACCCTAAAAGATGTAACGTGTTGACATGAATCTTATAAGATGGTAGTGTTGATGATGTATTATTCTTCTTGTTACAAGTTTCTTACCATGCAGGTAACCTCAGTTGATACACATAGATAGGTATGTGCTATGCTGGTTATAGTATCTTTGAATATGCCTCATGAGGCACATGTGATATGGTAACCCAGAAAGAGGAGGAAAATGGTCTTATGACCTGATGATGGCTTATTACCTTATATGAGACGGTAGTTTTATCAATGATGAGATGAGGGGTTGTTACCCTAAGATATGTCGTCCTTGTGATGGACATATGGTGAATGACAAGCATCAAATGATAATTCAATGAGTTCACACCTTACATGTTCCAATATACTCTATGAAGTGCTATGCCTTATTTTTGTAGGATTTGTTTATGATTGGTGTGTTATAACTTGATTAATGCTAAAGACACTTAAATTGGTCTAATTAATCAAGTGGAACCTAATAGTGTAGTTTGCCCTGTTCCATAGATCCATTTTGTGTCAGCACTTATTGAATGGTGAAATGAGTTTAACTCGAAATGCATATTGTTGAATATGTGGGGTGCAAGTTCAGGTATCCCTTGTGTCTTGAATATATATGTATACATAGGATTGGCTGTGAGCCATAACTGGAAGAGTATGGATTTGGATCGTAGATCCATAAAATGTAACACAAGATTGGCTACATGCCATACCTAGAAGAGTACATCTTTGAGTCGTAGCTCATTTCCATTAGTGTCATGACTTGTACCAAGGTGGGCTAAATCTGCACTGATAGACTATACGTCGATGGAAGCAGTTTATTTATGATGTCATTGCATATTCACTCATACTGACTGAGGAAGGTGAGGTCGTGGATTTAGGCTCTTCCATTAGACCTTGTATGGAACCGATTGTGACTTATCAATTGGTTGGTTCGATTTGTCCGGTATGACTCAAATCCTCGGGACATAATAAAATACATAATCAGTCGAGTAGTATATTGTATAGGATAAAAATATGGAAATATTGGATAAGGCCTTGCTTGATCTTTATACCATATTATTGGTAGAAAATATACATGTTATTCATATTCCTTTTAAATTATTAAGATGTTTCATAATTCCATAGTAATTGCTCTTCCTATCAATAATTAATATGTATTTCACATAGTTGTAATTATATTGCTTCTTAGTTATCTTATCTATGATGATAATAGAGTTGGTGGTGAGTTATATCTCCCCCTGAGATTTGGAATCTCATCCCATGGGCTTACCACACTCTTTTTAGGTCACTACTATAGAAATAGCTTATAACGTCACATTTAGAGGCGTCAGTTATTAACGAAAACTGACGCCTAAACCCTACAACGTCGGCTAATTACAGAGACTGATATCTATATTTGAAGATTGTCCAGACACGGGTATTGATTTTTATTTAGCGTCAGTTCCCTATAATCAACAAATGCCTAAAATCCCACAAAAATTTAATTTTTTGAGCGAAAAAAAATTACCCCCAAAGTTCCACATACGGCGTCAGTTTTTTGACCTAATAACCGACGCCTAACGACGAAAAAAATTACCTCCAAAGGTCATCAATTTGTGTGGAAAAACCGACGTTGACAAGATTTCACGCGTCATCCCCTCAAAAATTTTTAGGGTTAAGATTGTCCAATGGACGTCAATTTTTTCTAGTAACCGACACCTATAGTTTTTAGGGTGAGTTGTTTTTAATAACCGACACCTATTATTAACTTAAAAACACCCATGCAAGCCAGACCCCCTTCTATTTCATTCATTCCATGATTCATTAGGGTTTTAGGTTCCAACGATTCCTCTGCTCACCGCCTCTCACTGCTCCTCTCCCCCGCCTCTACCGCCACTTGCTGGTCCACTTCTGGCCACCCCCGCTCACTGCTAGCTCCGGTCGCTGCTCTAGCTCCAGCTCAATCGCTGCTCTGGCTGGCCACTTTCTTGCTACCCTGTTCTCTTTCCTCCACGTCGTTGATAGGTAAGTTGCTGCCCTTCTTCTTCCTCTACCTCCACCTCTTCTTCTTCCTTCTCCCTCCTTATACCAAATTTATAAAGCAAGGCACAACCTGCATGTGGGCTGGACACGGCGGCCATGGATGTGTTGGCCGAGCATGGCCGTGCTGGCCAGCATGGCCATGCTCGGCCAACACATCCATGGCCGCCGTGTCCAGCCCACATGTAGGTTGTGCTTTGCTTTATAAATTTGGTATAAGGAGGTATAAGGAAGAAGAAGAGGTGGAGGAAGAAGAAGAGGTAGAGGAAGAAGAAGGGCAGCAACTAGCACGGCCGTGGTCGGCCAACACAGCCACGACCACCGTGTCCAACCCACATGCAGGTCGTGCCTTGCTTTTATCCATTTGGTAAGGAGGGAGCAGGAAGAAGAAGATACATTTGCAATTGAATACTAATGCTTGACCTAATTCTGTAAATTTTGATACATGTTGAATTAAGATATTAAAACCTTAATACACATTTCACCATATATAATCTTGAATTAACTATATTGCTGAAATCTAGTGATCAATCTATGTAAGATATTAAAACCCTAATGTTAAATCTCTAATTTTGTAGTGATGTGTCGCCCTAACATCTACATGAATCCCTATTGTATGATGTAGATTGATGATAATGCATGAGCTAGTTTGAAATTTTAAAATCAATTATGAATTAGCTCTCCATCCCTAGGTCATACTAATTTATGTGTAATCTTTATCTTGATGATGAGCATGCATGGACACTCGAAATGTTGAAATCAATGTTATAGAATGACAACACATGTATTTGTTGGCCTAGAAATACATCCAAGATTTACTCATTAGGAGTAAATCTTGGATAGCCCCCGGTTTGGGACTGTTCTTGAACCCCTAATCTCACTTAGGATGTAAGTGTATAATATGTATTGGGTTTTCAAGAAAATTTTGGCAGCATTTCCCCGTTTGTTCTCTAAGTACATATGTACTTAGAGAACAAACGGGGAAATGCTACTAAAATTTTCTTGAAAACCCAATACACATTATACACTTACTAGTGAGATTAGGTGTTCAAGAATGGGATAGGTGGTACACATTTATTATATATAAGAATGACATCACATGTATTTGCTGGCCTAGAAACCCGTCCAAGATTTACTCATTAGGAGTAAATCTTGGACAGTCCTCGGTTTGGGACTGTTCTTGAACACCTAATCTTACTTAGGATGTTTTAACCATTAATTATGTATAAGACCTTACCCTAAAGTTTTAACCATAAACCCAAATCTTTTAACCCTAGACCCTAATCTTGTTCTAATATATACTTGTTTTCTCTTTGATCATAGAATGGATAGATCATGGATGTCCATTCCCCATCACGGCACCCCTGAGTTTATTTCTGGCCTTGACCAATTTATTAAATTTTTCGAGGAACATAGGAAACAACATGGAGATAGGTTCTACTATCCATGTAGGCATTGCGGTAAAAACTTGAAAGTCGGCACTGGTGACGAAATCAAAAGTCATGTCCTGTGCAACGGGATTGTACAAGGCTATACAAAATGGCACTCGCATGGAGAGATTTCAAACCTAAAATCAGTGGATGTCAATAGTAGTGCTTGTGTGGAAGAAGAAATTGCCTTCGATGACGTAGATGTGAACGAACCAGTTCCAGTAGACATCATTGATGCGATGCTGGATAGTTGTGGGGTAGAGCACACCGATCCACCCCCCATGTTTAGAAACATTATGCATGATGCTGAGATACCGTTATACATAGGTTGTAAGTTTACAAAGCTTAGCACTGTGTTGAGATTGTATAAACTGAAAGCTAACATTCGATGGAGCGACAAAAGCTTCACGTCATTGTTGTCTTTTTTGAAAGAAATTCTTCCTGAAGGAAACGAGATGCCAATCTCAACATACCGGATAAAGAAATTGTTGTACCCAATGGGAATGGAGGCCAAGAAGATACACACATGCCCGAATGATTGTGTATTATTTCAAAAGGACTATGTGGATTTGAAAGATTGTCCAAAATGTGGTGTGTCAAGGTATAAATTGACAACTTTGGGGGAGTCCAAAACTGGTTCTCCTACCTAGGTGATATGGTATCTACCTATAATACCACGACTTCAACACTTGTTTGCCAATCCTATAGATGTGAAGGATTTGAGATGGCATGCAGATGCTAAGAAAAAAAATGATGAGATCCTACGACATGCGTCTGATTCCCCACAGTGGAAGAAGATTGATTTATTGTACCCTGAATTCGGTGAAGAAGATAGGAATCTAAGACTTGAGCTTTGTATAGATGGGATGAATCTGAACGGGACATTGAGCAGCCAACATAGCACTTGGCCAATTATGCTTGTTATATACAATCTTCCTCCCTGGTTGTGTATGAAAAATAAGTACATTATGCTGTCGTCTTTGATATCAGGCCCTAAACAACCTGGAAATGATATCAAAGTTCATCTTGAACCTATGATTGATGACTTGAAGAAGCTCTGGGGTGAAGGTGTGATGACCTATGATGCTTCACAAAGAGAGACATTTCGTTTGCACACTATGTTGTTTTGCACTGTGAATGACTTTCCAGCGTATGGAAATTTGTCTGGATATAGTGTCAAAGGATCTAAAGCTTGTCCTATATGTGAAGAGAACACTGATTCAATATGACTAAAACACGGCGGCAAGACTGTATATCTTGGTCATCGAAGGTTTCTTCCAAAATTTCATTCGTATCGTAGGGTGTGCAAAGCATTCAATGGACGGAATGAGGAACAGAGTGCACCTAAACCTATATTAGGGGAGGATGTTTACGAGAGAGTAAAAGTCATCGCCAATGAATTTGGTAAGAGATCACAATGCACAATGTACGATGGACACACGGACTAACAAGTCTTTATTCTAGAAGAAGACAATATTTTGGGATCTTCCTTATTGGAGTTCTTTGACAGTCAGACATTGTATCGATGCCATGCACATTGAGAAAAATGTATGTGATAGCATCATCAGTACTCTGTTGAATATACCAGGTAAGACTAAAGATGGGATAAAATCCAGAATGGACCTACATGAAATGGGACAAAGTACAGAATTAACAAAAGTAGTTAGTAGCGATCAGAGAACATACTTACCTCCCACTTGTTACATGTTGTCTAGAAAGGAGAAGAAAGCTTTTTGTGAATGCTTGGTAAATGTTAAGGTGCCATAAGGTTACTCATCTAACATTCATACATTGGTATCAATGAAAGATCTGAAGTTGATAGGTCTTAAATCTCATGATTGTCACACTCTAATGCAACAAATATTGCCCGTGGCAATTCGATCTATATTGCTCAAGCATTAACTGATTGCAATCACCAGACTTTGCTTCTTTTTCAATAGTCTGTGCAACAAAGTTATTGACCCTGATACTCTCGATAAATTGCTAAGAGAAGTGGTTGTTACCCTATATCAGCTTGAGATGTATTTTCCTCCTTCGTTATTTGATATCATGGTACATCTTGTTGTCCACTTGACTAGGGAAGTGAAAATGTAGGGACCAATTTTCTTGCATTGGATGTATCCCTTTGAACAATACATGAGCATTTTTAAAGGTGATGTTCAAAACTGTTATCGTCCTGAAGGGAGTATTATTGAGGGTTATGTGGCGAGAGAGGTTATGGATTTTTGCAATGACTTTCTGAGTGCTAATGACACTCCTGTGAATGACAAGAATATTGAGGAGCATTTTAGCAAAGGTATTTTGGGATCACGGGTGAAAGTAATCAGCCGTGAGCAGTTGGAGCAAGGTCACTTGTATATTTTACACAACATCGACAAAGTGAGTGTTTATATCGAGGAACATACCAATTTCATCAAGAGACAATATCCTCGATCTAATTCAATGTGGCTTGCTAGAGAGCATAACAAGACATTTATTAAGTGGTTTGAAGATAAAGTCTTACATCGACTATCTCAAACACCAGATAATCTTACTGAAACCATCAAATGCCTCGCCTTTAAACCAAAATTGAATGTTATGTCTTATGAAGGGTTTGACATAAATGGATTCTCGTATTACACAAAGAGTGAAGATGATAAGAGTGTCATCCAAAACAGTTGGGTCACCCCTCAAGCGTCTTCATTGTTTTTTGCAAGTGCAAAGGATAAGAGTCCATGTGAAGCTAAAATGTCATATTACGGTGTCATTGAAGACATAAGAGAGTTTAACTATGTAGATTTTAGAATTCCGCTCTTTAAATGTAATTGGGTTGACAACAACAAAGGAGTTATAGTGGATGAATTGGGTTTCACATTAGTGAACTTTGAAAAGATTAGCGAGAAGGGTGAACCATTCATATTGGCATCATAGGTGAAACAAGTATTTTATATCAATGATCCTGCAAATGATAAATGGTTAGTTGTTCTTCATGGTAAAAGACAGTTCATTGGAGATCCTATAGATGAAGAAGAGTACTATTGATCGATATTGATTATTGTTATGGTAAAAATCAACTCTTAGAGGTGGCTGCAAAAATGGTAAAAATCAACTCTTAGAGCAATCGATTGATATTGATTATTATTATGTTTACTTAGTGAGTTGCACGAGTAGAGGAAGGAAGGCAAGTTCATCCCTCAGGGCACAAGGGATGAACTGACAGTTTCTCTGGGTAACCCAGAGCATCCTGGACGTGTTCGGGGTGCAAGCGCTGGTGTGGGCATCAAAGTGTTATTTGGGCCATCCCAACACAAAACTGTCCCAAAAGTGGGACTTTCACAAGCTAAGGTAACCTATTTTTATTTTAGAATGTTATTGCAAAAGGGAATTCAATAATCATAAGCTAGCGTTTCTTTTATCCATGTATAGATTGATTCGTTAATTGAGAAGAGAATCCAAGAAGCAATGGCAAAGTGGCAGGCGCCTCATCCTGCCACTCAGACAGTACCTATGGCTGGCCACTCTTCTCCTACTGTAGAAGTGGTTGGGAGTAATCCTATAGACCCACCACCTAGCATGTGCTTTGTAAGTATTTTTATGACATAATAGCTAGTTTGTTCAAGATGATATGTTTGTGTATATATGCATATAACATTCTTTACGTAAATTTGTAGTGGTTGAAGCCATGCCGACTTAAAAGTCAAGAATATATTGTTGCCTAGGTGTCGGCTTACCCATCCCTTAAAGGGTGCATGTTGTATGGGTATCTAGTACCAGATGGTGTGGTACGTGTGAGCCTGATACATGTATTTCTCGACTGGATGGATCTTGCACTGCCTCATGCACACCCAGATGCTGAAATACTTGGTGAGGCAGTAGGCAGAGTGATACTGTGGCCTGAAGCGGATGTTCTCTATACTGATATTGTATGATAAATTTCCATTACTTTAATTTGTTAGTGTGTATATATGAGTCAATTGATCTGAAATTATATATACAGGTCAAAAATATGAGACCCACTACATCTCGACCTCCACCTCCTTGACTACTGAGTTGGCTTTCAAGGGACCTACACGCCTCGATAGGTTCTAATTGTAGGGGTGTGGTAGTATGGATCGGAGAACATGATACAAATTGCCCTATAATTGTTACTATTCCGGAGGATGCTGCAGGTAAATCATACGATAACAATCTATTTATACAAGTTTAGCATACATATTAATGCATACGTAATACAAGTTCTACATACGTACATATTAATGCATATGTATTAATGCAGGTCAATCATACAAAAACAAGATATATATAAAAATATATTTTGGAGTTGTTTAGTTATCAATGGCTGAACACATCTATGATAGAGTTGTGGATATGGTGAGATCTTGTTTATACATCCATATACCTTATTTTATTTACGGTGACCTAGTTTCTTATATATTAATGCATATGTGATACATGTTTTACAGCCACTTACACAAGATATGTAGAGATTTTGGGTTTTCCCATGTGGGATTTTTGGTTCCATCGTTGATTAGTCTTGTAGATACAAACCCTTCTTCAGTTACTTCATACTATTGTGATGCTTTTGAATATTTTGGTAAAAATAAGAAGACGGTGATAATAGCTCCATTCGATGTCGAGTAAGTTTACTTTTCTTATAATTTGGACTTAAGAAAATTACATTTTTATTATGGATTTTGAGTTATTAATTTTGAACTTTCTTACCTGTAGTGGTAGGCATTGGGAGTTACTAGTTATTCTCCCCAAGACATTCACTGTCTATTATCTATATCTTGCGGGGAATGAGTTAGAGTTATATCAACATGCAATTAAAAGGCCATTATTCTTGTGAGAAATATTTCATATTTTTATATCTTTTAACATATGTTACTACATTACTATTTAATTATGCAATTTAATGGGTTATATTAACATATGTAGGGCTTTACAAGAGTACAAAAAAGCTGGAGGAAAGGTCCCCAGGAAAAGGATCTGTCACTAATTTGGGTGAATGTGAAAGTAATTTCATGATTCCAATGTATATAATATTTATGTGAACTGTGCTTATTTGTATTTTTGAATATTTTGTATGTTTCAATTTATAGTGTGCTACACACGACAATGGTTGGGCATGTGCCTACTATGTGATGCTATTTATGGACCTAATCATTAGACATGCCATAATGGAAATCGATAAGATACAACATGTATTATACATAGTCTCATTAGATAATATGAAATATATCAATCTTATTAGATATTATTAATTATATATATATGTCATTCTCTTTGTAGGTCTTTAAAACTGCTGAACTGAGCATAGGTGGAAAGCGTTTCGATGTACATGCTCCCTATACGAGAGATGAATTAGATGTTGTAAGAGAAGAATGGGCAAAAGACCTACAAAGAGTGGGAATTTTTAGATTTAATTTTATTGACAATGGTGACAATGATGACAATGGTGAATAATGAATAACTTTGTTCTCACAATTAATTTTGTGTGAATGTGAATGAATTTTTATGAATTGTCATATGTGTGTGAAGATGATCAATACATAAATGTTTCTACATGTGTCTAAATGTGAAAAGAGATGAAATGAATGGAACTACAGGTTGCTACTGGTTTCAGCATGTGTGTGATGAAAAAATAATATGAATTAAATGTGCTTATACATGTGTGTGAATCACATATATATAATATTGTCCATCTTGTTAATTTTGCAGGTTTGTGGCATGTTGTTGGCTGATATCAATGGATTTCGTAAACCTGCAGTTCCGAACTGAACTACAGGTTCTCATCCTGGTGACCAACCATACAGCAGGCCTACAAACTTATTAAAAAAATCGTAACATAGGCATCAGTTATTTGAATAAAACCGACACCAAAGACATACAACGGCGGTTTTTGATAAAAAAATCGATGTCTACGTGGCCAGGAACCATGGCCGTACTGGGAAGCACGGCTGTGGTGGTAGGAAGGGGATATGGTATCAATTATTAGCACAAAAACGACGTCAGTTCAGATGATATCGCCAGGAAACATGGATGTGCTGGGAAGCACGACCGTGGTGACAGGGGAGATGGTGTCGGTTATCTTACAAAATCGACGCCTATAGGCCCTTTGCTGGCGCGTTTGCAGTGGCGGGTAGCATTGTGATGTCGGTTCTTTTAATAACTGACGTTTGTAAAAATTCTATAGTGTCGATGTTCATAAAAAACCGACGCCTATAGTCCCTTTACTGGCACATTTTTGGTGGCGGGAAGCTTTTTGACGTCGGTAGGGAACCGACGCCAAAGGGGTCCACCTTTAGCGGCGCCCACTTGGGTGTCGCTTGGAAACTGACACTAAAGCCCTTAATTAACCGACGCTAAAGGCATGTTCTGTAGTAGTGGGTGGACAAGCACGAAGAGGTAGAGATCGTGTAGCGGAGGTTGAGCAACAACCAGAGGAGTAGTAGTTGACCAGGTTGGAAGTGTTGTTGGATGTCTTTTGCTTATAGAGTACTAGAGTCATTCCTTTATACTCAGGACCTTGGGGACACTTTGTAGAGTCTTTATGGATGTTCTTTCGATATGTGGTTGACTTGTGTGCCTTGTTGTATATAGCTGTAATGGTTACATGTATATATGTTCTAGAATAGGTTCCCTGGTAACAGGTTGGTGGCACACCTAGTAGGTTCTTTGAGGCAATAAAACACCTATATGTAAAAGTTATTTTAGTTTGACAGTTCTATTAAAATGGTTTTAATTTTTTAATGTTTTTACTATAATTTGTTCGTTAATATTCTTCCATAGTTTTATATCAGTAATGTCTCTTTTGTGTGGCATGGGTGTCATAGTTAGGTTGGTATTAGAGATTTAGGTTTCCAGAGTCTACAGGGACCTGAGACTAGGGTTTGTGTCTATTCTAGTGTCCTTTAGCCTATCATATAGTGATTTCTGCTTATGCAGAAGAAGAGAAAGCTTAAAGATGTTTGGAGAACATGAAAAACATGCGGTCGAGAGCAGTGTTTCCGCACTAGGTGGTGCTGCAAGGAACCAAGAACGAGAAGATCGGGTGGCTGAAGTCCCCTAGTTTGATCCAGACATGGTTGAAAATCTTGCCTTTCAATCTCTTTTTGGGAAGTTTATGGCTACTATGACTCATATGACAGACAAGATGACTGAACCTCAGCTTAGGGCACCAGTTCCCCATACAGAATCTTTGGGTACTGGGAAGACTTTTGAGAGGCTTCTCCATGTTAGAGCAGTGGAGTGTGCGGGGATGGCTGATCCGGCGAATGCAGATCTGTGGGTGACCGAGCTTCAGAAAGCCTTCAAAATCCTGAGTATCCCCAAAGAGGATAAGGTGAAAATGTAGTGTACCTTCTGAGGGGGAGTGTTGGCCATTGGTGGGCAATAGAGGAGGAGAAGAGACTCGGTGTTGCGATCAGTTGGGAGGAGTTCCTAAGTGAGTTTGTCAGTTAGTACTTTCCTTAGACGTATCTTGATGGGAATATCATCCTGTTCGAGATGATTTGACAGGGATCCATGATGATCAACAAGTATGAATCAAGGTTTGTGGAATTGTTGAGGTTCTATCCTCACATGGTTGTGACGCATGATGAGAAGATTCATCATTTTGAGAAGGGGTTGAGTGATGAGTTGTCTAGCCCAACTGCTTATTTGGAGAATCGAGAGAGGTTTGCTGAGTTTGTGGAGTATGTTCAGAGGATAGAATGATTTGTGAAGGCGAAGAGAGAGGCAATACCAAGAAGAGGGCTGCAATGTCTAAGGGATAGTCATCATGAGGCTTTAAAAATTTGAGGTTTTCTGCACCACCAACATTGCAGAGGTTCAGTGCTTCAACATAGTGGTCACCGAATAAGAGCAGAGGCCATAGTTTTCCACCTGTAGAAGGCCACAATGTTGCATCAACATCGGTGATGGGGCCATCTAGATGATAGTATGGGAACTGGGCTTGCCACAAGTGTCGATAGATTGGACATCTAAGGTGAGAATGTCCAATGAGAGGTGATGGAGTGACCCAGAAACCAAGGCAAACAATAGGGATCACAGATATAACAAGACAATGACATAGGAGGGTGAGGAAGTGGCCAAGCGTCAGAGGTTAAATCGTGTGTTCAAGGAAGAAGAGGATAGGAGTAACAACATGCAATGACTAGATTCTACGCTATGAGTCAGCGTGAGGCGGTGGTCAACCCATGAGTGGTAATAGGTCATATCGAGTTATTTCATTCGGATTTGTCTTCTTATTGCTTTGTATCTATTTTGGTTGACCCGGGTACACAAAACTCTCTTATCACATGTGAAGTGCTTAGTAGTTGTCTTTTACCAATGATTCATAATAAGGTTATCATGTTTCTAGACACCCCATTGGTTGGTTCTGCAGTATTGTAGAATGTGTCTTTCTTGTGTTCTCTCTGTTTTGGGATACAACATTCAAGTGGAACTCATACCACTTGACATGCATGGATTTGATGTGATACTTGAAATGGATACGTTGGAGAAGTATGGAGTGGTCTTGGATTGTAGTTCCAAGCAAGCAACGTTTGTGTATGGTGGTGAGATGTGGATCTTCCAGGGAGATAGGAAGATTCATCTAATGTGTCTAGTATCAACCATGATCACAAAGAAGTTTTTGAGATAGGGTTGTGAGGCATTTATGGCACACATGATGGATACTAAGGTAAGGAGTCCTAGTATTCATGAGATTCTGGTTGTTAGAGAGTTTGAGGATGTGTTCCCTGAGGAGTTTCCAAGAGTTCCCCGAACCTGAGAGATTGATTTTTATATCATTTTGGTTCCCAAAACACAACCGATAGATCAGACACCGTACAAGATGGCTCCAACAGAGATGGAAGAGTAGAAGAGACAGTTGCAAGAACTACTTGACAAAGGTTTAAATAGGCTGAGTATGTCACCGTGGGTTCCCTAGTGTTGTTCATGAAGAAGGATGGGTCTATGAGGTTGTGCATAGACTATAGATAGTTGAACAAGGTGACGTTAAAGAATAAGTATCCCTTGTTGAGGATAGATGACATGTTTGATCAGTTTCATGGTGCGACAATGTTCTCAAAGATAGATCTAAAATCAGGATATTATCAGTTGAGGATCAAGGAGGATGACAGACCTGATTCATCTTTTAGGATGAGGTATGGTAACTACAAGTTTGTGGTTATGCTGTTTGGACTGGCTAATGAACCAACAAAGTTCATGGATTCGATGAACAAGGTGTTCTGACCATTGCTTGATCAGTTTGTGGTGGTCTTGACATGTGTTTACCATGCACAAAACACAAGTGAACATATCACAGTAATAATGGACCGGTGAGGCCCAAGTCAAACACGGGGGAGTGTTTATTGGGAAACTACTACTAACTACAAATCAACCATCTAAGTCGATGATGGTTGTTTGAGTTGGGTTGAATTACTAAGTTAATACTAAAGCAAACAAATTAAATGATTTGAGTAAATTAGAAAGAGAATGAGTTCCTTATGATGATGGTTTTTCCATAGATATCACTTACAATCTATCATACATACTAATACCTATTATCTCAATTCCTGGATAAGGAGCCTATAGCCAGAAATACCTGCTTCCACAGTTTAATTCACTACCTATACTAATGCCAATCCCACTCTTGTGGGTATTGGTATTTAGTTAGGTGCTTTACATCAATACTATAGGTTTCTCCCCTCGTCTATTCACCTCTTTTCCCAAAGGGTACAATAAATGAGTAATTCTATGTTTTCCAACCCTTAATCCCTCTCTTGAGTTGATTAAATGTCTATCAATCCATTCATGGTGATCAAGCATAAATAGAACAAACAACATCCATAGAATTATATCCAGTAACGAGAGATAAATTGATATTAATGCATACAAATCAACTGCAGTGTATAACCGGGCTACTCCCGGGTCCTAAAGAACAAAGGTTTTTAGCCTTGCATGGTTTTCATGACAAAACACAAAGAAGGAAAGAAGAAAAATGTAGGGAAGATAATAAAAACTAAGGTAACCCCTGGATCTTTGGCTGTCTGGACGATCCGTAGTACATGTAATGTCTAAGGATTTGAGGCCTCAGATACTATGATCTTAAAAGGAATCATTGAACTATTCATATCACCAAGGTGCACATCCTTTTCAAGGAGCCCATCTCTAAAGAACTCCATAGTTAAGCGTGCTCATCTTGGAGCAGTACTAGGATGGGTGCCCAGTTGGGAAGTTGATCATGGCTTGTGCGTGAGTGAGGATAAAGTGCATTGTTAAGGGTGGTGGTGGTCTGTGGGGCCAGTCCTCATTCCTAAAATTCTACTAGAGCCTAGGGTAGTGGGCCCAGGTGTTACAAATGGTATCATATCTATAACCCTCTAGTAGGTGGGGCCCACAAGAGCATGTGGCATGTCAGTCTTGAGCCGTGTAGTCCAACCATGTAGGAAAGGGCTGTCCAGGATGACATAGCCACCCTTGCACTAGTATTCCGTGATCGGAAGCTGGGTGTCCATGGGTCATTCTCAGTCAGTGCTAAAATGGGGAAATATTATGAGGCCATATAGTTGAGCCTTGAAGAGGACGTCAAGAGCCTAAGTGGGGAGATTGTAACGTCCAAGGATTTGAGGACTCAGATAGCATGATATTAAAAGGAATCATTGAACTACCCATATAACCAAGGTGCACCTCCTTTCCATATAACCAAGGTGCACCTCCTTTTCAGGGATCCCATCTCTAAAGAACTCCATAGTTAAGCATGCTCAACTTGGAGTAGTACTAGGATGGGTGACCAGTCGGGAAGTTGATCCTAACTTGAACGTGAGTGAGGATAAAGTACATTGTTATGGCTGGTGATGGTCTATGGGGCTAGTTGTCATTTCTAAAACTCTACTAGAGCCTAGGGCAATGGGACCAGGTGTTACAGTACATGCACTCTGCTGTCTTCCGACAGAAGAAACATCCTACGTAGGTGCTCAGATCACTCCCGTTGAAGCGTTTGGTCCTCCATCCTCTCTCTTCTCTCTCCAATTGCTATACAATGAAAATGGCCCCCCTTAGGTCTGGCTTTCGCCCTCCTAAGTCATAGGCACCACTTAGGGTGCAAAATTTCTTCTATCGTTGGATTAGAAGCAAATCTGTGGCTGGCCTGATCGAGCAAACTCGGTGGTACCGACTTGATGTGTCGGTGGTATCGAGTCACTTAAGTTAGGTCACGCGATCCTGATCCTGTCGATACCATTGACAATGTCTCGGTGGCACCGAATTCTTGCAA
Organism: Alisma plantago-aquatica; assembly: GCA_963693085.1. Taxonomy (NCBI): domain Eukaryota; kingdom Viridiplantae; phylum Streptophyta; class Magnoliopsida; order Alismatales; family Alismataceae; genus Alisma; species Alisma plantago-aquatica. Next base: position 1,027,468,727 of record OY856410.1, on the reverse strand, counting down.
ATTCAAGCTGCCTCTATGATGTCAACTCAGTGGTGTCGACTTTTGGGGTTGGTAGCATCAATTTTTCTATATTTATGTGGAGCTCTTTGATGGTATCTCGATGGCACCGACTTCTTGGGTCTGTAGCACCGAGATCTGGGTTGTTTTCGGCCGTCTCTCTAAGGTCAATTCGGTGCCACCAACATTTGTGGTGTCAGCAGTACCGAGCTGTGTAGATCAGCCTTGTATCTGAAAACACATAAAGCATCATAAGTGCTCGAGATGCATAAAATGCTAGTAAAAATTATTAAAATCATATAATTTGATGCAAACAAGGAAATATAGGCTAACTATGACATTCCATGCATAATAGGTCATATAAATGTCCAAAATACACATGAAAATTAAGGAAAATGAGCCTATAAAAGTGAATAAAAACACATGCATCAAACTCCCCTAAGCTTGAATGTTGCTTATCCTCGAGCAACATAGTCTTGGATTTGTGTGATAAAATTCGGCAAAAGGACAAAGCACAAACATTCTTTTCTTAAACATCCCACCTAGAAAGCCCTAAACTAGCCTTCACTGACCAATGAACCACTAACTTATCTAAAGTGACTGAAAACTACAATAAGATATTGTCCACCCTTATTGAATGACATTATCAAGTAAGCAGTTAACATCATAATTACTCAGGCATTTGCATTAAGTATTGCACGATTCCCTACACTAAATTTCTCTTTCCTAACTACCAGCTAACTGGAAGTAGATCTCCATGCAAACATGATTGAGGAGATAAATCGTGAAGAGTGGCCTACCAATAAGAGCAATTAATGGTGAAAATGGGTGGCAATTGAAAAATTCAAGAGTACAACAAAACCATACATGCACAAGAAGAATGAACCCATATGAATGTACAAGAATGTAATGAATGAACCTAATGTCTAATTTTCTTTTTCATAAGATGATGGATGTAGAATAGACTAAGAATTTTTTTTCTTTCTTTTCAGCAAGTCTCACATTGTGCTTCTCACTTTCTTCTCAACTTTGCTTTTGATTTTTTTTTTCCATTTCTCATCATTTTTTTCTGCATCTCATCTTCTTAATTTTGAGTTTAAGAATCCACATGGCAAAAGAGAAAATGCATGTAATGGTGGAATGAATGCACTATATGAATTATGTTATGCAAGCTAAAATGGTATGCAAGACTATCAATGACTACGAATGCAATACATTTTTTTCTTTTTGTGCAAGTAAACTAACTTATATGATATTCAATGCAATTAAAGAGAAATCGTTTGGAGTACTCAAGAATTTTGAGGTGGTGAGTCAAATAGTGAATGGAAAAGATAGAATAACACAACTAAGAGACAATGGCTTTCATTATATTATGATGTATCCCTCTTAAATGACATGTATTTAGGGTGATCCAAGGGATTATTTCTCATATATTCATTTAAGATCTCATTATGGTTTGGTCAGTTTAGGCTCAACATCTTCAACATCCACATTTCATTATTGAAAAAGACTTTCTTTTATGTATCATGTCCTAAAGCTGACTAATTCAAACACTTCCTTAGAAGGTGCTATAGAAGGATGTTGCAACTCAAACTTTTAAAAGCATGAACTTCATTTTCATTTAACACCAGAGAGTACAAGCATTCACGATTGAAACCATGCAAATTTTTTAGATCCACAATTACACTAGATAGATGTGGATCCTACTTGCACAACTAAAAACAAATCAAACAAACTAACTAACATAGCAAAATGAAATGAAAATAAAGAAAGAAACTAAGATAAAACTAGGATAGAATGTTGTTCCAGCACCCCCCTAAGCTTGAATATGACTATGTCTTCATAGTCAATACTCTCACCCAAGAGGTGGAACAGTGGTAAAATGGATCAGAACGGTTGAGGTGGCTTGTTTGGGTCATGGGAAGGGAACGTCCCTTGAAATGATAGATCAGATGGAGGCATCAACAACCGCTGTGGATACTCTTCAAAGTAGCCACAGTTCCAACAGTTGTCATAGAACGACTACTGGTACTGCTCAATCCTCTATAGACGTGTATGAACATTCTCCTGGTTGGCCAGGAGAAGGCGTTCATTCTCAAAGATGGCCTACTGATTCTCATATAGCCGTCCATGAATGTCCCACATGCCGGTGAGGGCCTCCTCGTGTTGTTGCTGCCCAATCTATATCTATTGTAGCATCGCGTAAATGCCCTGCATGTTGTACGAGTTGATCTCCTGCTAAGAAGGGGGTGGGGTTAAAGATGTCGAGGTCGCATAAGTGCGGACCTGCTTGCGCGGGACCGGTCACCGTGTGACTGGGATGGTGGGCTCCACCTCCTCATCCTCGTCATCACTTCCATCATCATCTTTGCCTCCCTATTGTGCTCTCACTAGGTCTTCTTCCTCACCTTCATTGTGTGGCCACCTGAGGTTCTCCACCCCACGAAGGTTGAAGATAGGGTCAGGGATGATGCACTCCCTGAAAACACCTCCCCAGTTGCAATGCGCATATATGATACTATGATTTCTCTATAGTAGATGTGCCTCATAGAAGTACAGGAGGTCCAACATGGACATGTCCTTCAAATGCTCGAGCGTGGACAAATCCAAGTTCAGATGAAGTTCAATTGGGGTGATAAGGCCCCCAAATAGAATCAGACTCTTCCTCTTCACATTACGTCTCATAGATAACATGTGAAGTAGCATAAACAACCCAAAATTCATAGTCTCCCTGCCCAATATCTGGTAAAGGAAATAAAGATCGGCCTGTTGGACTTTACCTTGCACTTGACCTGACTGGGCGAAGATGGTGTTGATGTAGAACTGGTGTAGTATCTGAGCAAATGGGTGCTCAATGTCAAACATCAAACAGATGTGCCAATTGATATGGTAACCAATCAACACCTCTATCAGCTACTCCCATGCTAGATCATAGTTGAAATCTAATGGTGTGGAGCATTCTGGTACTTGAGGCCAGCGGAAGATATCGTTGAAGGCATGTAGTGTGAGGGAACAAATGGCGTTGAAAAGGTGAAAGTTGACCCTGCCTTCTCTCCAATCTCCACGTACTGTCTTCTTGGGGGTGAGAATAACATCTAGAGATGCCAGGAATTCCAAGACAAGAGCCGGATAAGTCTTCTAGTTGCTGAAAAAAGGATTGTCTCCCTCCAGTTCCTAATGATGACACACCCAGTGCATGTTGTCCATAAAGCCAGTCATCTCAAGCAGATTGCGATCACAATATCATGTTGGTATCACCTACCTGGTCTGGAGTTCTTTGTACATACTCCTGGCTTCTACATTCTGGTGTTGGATGTGAGATGGTCTAGGAACCATGGTGAAGAATAAGAGTGAGGATAGGAGAATAGAGCTCAAAGATGTCTGCTAGCACCTATGGTAACTATGCTCTGAAAGATAGGAAAGGTGGATTCTTGAGGATATTAATGAAAATGACTCCACTTCCTCCCTTCTTATAGTTGTTCGTGACACTGTCAATACTACTGATAGTAGGGTCGGTGGTACCGAGTTGCGGAATGAAATCCGTGGTCAGTGATTTCAACGCTTATGATTGGCTGACGTGATGTGCGTGGATTGCCCTTCGTCATTGGTACTGACGGCATCGTCGGTAGTACCGACTTCCTTGGTCGGTGCTACCGAGAGTTTGCATTTTTGTCGGTGCTTGCGAAAAATGGACTCGGTGTTCTGAGCCTGGGAGTGCCCAGAAGTCTGTAGCACTGACGAGAAGTGTTGGTGGTATCGAGTCCTTATCAGTTAAACTACGATGCATCTCCAGAGACTCGGTGGTACCAACATTGCAAGTCGGTGCCACCGAGTTGGCGTTGCTGGTTTGCAAAAAATGCTGACCCTGTTTCGGTACCACCGACTGATTGACTCAGTGGTAACGACATGCTTTGTCCTGCACACTCAAAAAGAATGGATCAAGGTACCTTTTTTTACTAAAAATCAAATTAGAAGTACATTTAAACATGAAAATTGAATCTAAGAAATGCGATAAACATTGGGTTGCTTCCCAACAAGCGTCATTGTTTAACGTCCTATACTAGATGATCCTTAGAGCATAAAACTAAGGAATGGTGCAAATTTGCACCTCCTCTAACCTTGGATCTACCTCCCCTCCAAAATAATTCTTGTGTCTTTGTCCATTAATAAGGAATGACCTACTCCCATCTATAATGGTCACAACACCATGGGGGTGAACTTTCTCAATAACAAACGATCCACTCCACTTGGACCTCAGCTTCCCTGGATGTAATCTAAGCCTAGAATTAAAGAGGAAGACCTTCTTCCCAGGAAGAAACACCCTATTAAGAATGTGTCTATCATGAATTGTATTTGTCCTCTCCCAATATATCCTAGAGCTTTCATAAGCATTCTTCCTTAGCTCATCTAATTCATTTAATTCAAGAAATCTCTTCTTACCGACTTCATCTCAATTGAAGTTCAACTTCTTCATAGCCCATCTGGCTTTATATTCTAATTCTACAGGTAAATGGCATGCAAGGCCATAGATCAGCCAAAAGGGTGTGGTACCTATTCGAGATTTATAAGCTATTCCATAGGCCCAAAGTGCATCATTAAGCACATAACTCCAATTTGTCTTATTCATTGAGACTATTCTCTCTAAGATTTTCTTAACTTTCCTATTTGAAACCTCAACCTGACCTTGAGTCTGTGGGTGATATGGGGTACCCACACTGTGTTTCACCCCGTACTTGCTCAAGAGTGCTCAAAGCTGCCTATTAGTGAAGTGTGAGCCACCATCACTAATGATTATGCAAGGGACACGAAACCTATAGAAAATATAATCCTTCACAAATTTTCACACCACTTGTGTATCGTTGGTGCGGGTTGGAATTGCTTCCACCCACTTAGGCACATAGTCAACTGCAAGAAGAATGTACATGCATGAATTGGATGATGCAAACAGACCCATAAAGTCTATACCCCAAAGATCAAAAGCTTCAACCTCTTGAAATACATTTAAGGGAATCTCGTGTCTCTTTGAAATTGTACCTTCCCATTGACAAGCGTCACAATGACGAACACAATTATGTGCATCTTCAAACAAAGTGGGCCAATAGAGCCCACTCTCCTGGACTTTAGATGTCATCATGGAGCTAGAATAGTGCCCACCCATGGGTAGAGGGCGACAATGTAATAGAATGCTCTCTACTTCACACTCGGGAACACACCTTCTAACAGACCATCCCTGCATTGCTTGAGAAGAATTGGGTCATCCCAAATATAAAATCTTAAAAAATGGAAAAACTATTTTTTCTCCTGGTAACCCCAATCTGCAGGCATTTCCTTACAAGCCAAGTAATTCACTATATCTACAAACCATGGGTCATTAGATTGAATAACAAATAGTTTCTCATCTAGAAACTCCTCAATAATGGGGATAGCTTTATCTCTCTCGTCCAACCTCTCTAACCTAAAAAGATGATCAACCACTACATTTTCCACACCTACTTTGTCTTTAATCTCAATATCAAAATTACTGTAACAAAAAAATCCACCTAATAAGTCTAGGTTTTGCATCCTTCTTCTACAACAAATACTTGATAATAGTGTGGTCTGTCCATACTATCATCTTAGCCCCTACTGGGTATTGTTAGAATTCTTCAAAGGAAAACACTACAACTAATAACTCCTTTTCAGTAGTGGTGTAGTTCATTTGTGCATTGTTTAAAGTTTTAGATGCATAATAGATAATAGTAGGAATTTTATCACGACGTTGACCCAACACCGCTCCCACTGCAAAATCTGATGCATCACACATCAGTTCAAATGGGAGGCTCCAATCCGAAACCTGCACAATTGACACAGAAATCAATTTCTCTTTGAGTGTTTCAAAAGTTTATAAACATCGTTTATCAAAAGCAAAATTAGCATCTTTTTCTAAAAGCTCATACAAAGGCTTGGAAATTTTTAAAAATTCTTTTTATGAATCGATGATAAAATCCTACATGACCTAAGAAGCTCCTAACTCCTTTCACAGATGTTGGTAAAGGTAGTGAGGAAATAACCTCAATCTTGACTAGATCAACTTCCATGCCCTTGTTGGACACATTGTATCCAAGAACTATTCCTTCACTCACTATCATGTGACACTTTCCCCAGTTAAGAACTAGGTGAGTGTCCTCACATATTTGCAACACCCTATCCAAATTATGCAAACAATCTCTAAAGAACTCCCCATAAATTGAAAAGTCATCCATGAAAACCTAAAGGCACCACTCCACCATTTTAGAAAAAATGGCAAGCATACACCTTTGAAATGTGGCAGGAGTGTTACAAAAACCAAAAGGCATTTGACGATAAGAAAAAGTGCCATAAGGGTAGGTGAAAGTGGATTTATCCTAATCCTTAGGCTCTATAGAAATCCGATTGTAGCGAGAATACCCATCAAGAAAACAAAAGTGAGATCAATTGGATAAACATTCTAGGATTTGGTAAATAAAAGAGTAGGGGGAATGATCTTTCAAGGTGGATGCATTCAACTTGTGGTAGTCAATACAAACATGCCACCTTGTCACAAGTCTGATGGAAATCTATTCATTTGCTACATTTGTGGTAATTGTAATCCCCCTTTCTTGGGAACTACATGTGTAGTACTCACCCACATAGAGTCAGATATTGCATAAATTATACCTATGTATAAGATCTTGACGACCTCCATCCTGACCACCTCAGTCATGATCGGGTTGAGACGCCGCTGAGGCTGAACAATTACCTTCACCCCCTCTTCAAGATGGATCTTATGTTGACATAAGGCTGGCGAGATCCCTTTTATATCTATTGTAGACCAACAGAATACATCTTCGTGGTTCTTCAACATAGTGATAAGCTGCTTCTCCTCCTCATCACGAGGAGATGATGAGATGATCACGAGTAGCTTTCCTTCTGCATCAAGGAACACATACTTTAAATGTGGAGGTAACAACTTCAGTTCCAGGTCTGATGGGTTCAAAAGAGACGGGACCATAGGAGGGGGTGGTGGTCCTAGATCTTCAAAGTGCCTTGCATAATAGAAAGGTACTGTGTTTTATAGATAAATGCACTCCTCCATATGATTGTTGCATAAGCTATCATCCACTCTATTTGTTAAGAAGGCTTCTGATGCGATGATTTTGAGTCACATTTATAGACTTGTTTTACTTGTGTTTTATGCATTTATTGGTCATTTTGGTGGATAATATTGTATAATTCATCTTCTTTGGTGTATGATCCTTCTCTATGTCAAATCTCCCTTATTTTAGTGTTTAGTGTTTTGAGCATAAATGAGCAATAATATGTGGTTTTGTGTTGCAATTTCAGGAAAAATGCATATCTGTTGTTGTCGATACCATCGACAGTGGTCGATACCATCGACAAAACTACAAGCAGTCAGCCGCAAGGAGCATCGCAGAGTCGATACTATCGACAGGAGAGTCGATGGTATTGATATACCATCAGGTTTCTGGAGAGAAGATAGTCGATACTATCGACCCAGAGGTCGATACTATCGACAAGTGGAGCTACAACGACACAAAAGGATAAAACTGACGCCTTAGGATGTCGATACCATCGACCCTCGTCGATGGTAGCGAGTCAGCATTAGGCACAACAATAAAGAGAAAGAAGATTGGCGATATCGCGCAAGGTCGATACCATTGACCCGCGTCGATGGTATCGACGCTGTCAGATACAAGTTTGCTTCAGATCGATCTAAATCTGACGGTTGTGATAATTTGGCAACCTAACTCGGTGATTATACCTAATGACGGGGGCCAAGAGAAATCTATCACGTCATTAGCCACTGCACACGTCCCGAGAAGGTGTGGAGAAAAGAACGGAGCCCAGAAGCATGCCCCAGCCATTTCGAACGCCGAAGAAGACGTTTTCCACCGCCGAAAGTCTGGAGATCGCTCATTCTACGCCAAGGTACGCTTGGATCCTCTCTGTTTAGGGGTTTCACTACTTAATCACATTTTTCTCCATGCTTCCCCTTTTCTCTTCCATGTTTTGCTCTGAGATGAACATGCAGGGCTAATCCCCTTTATCTTTAGGACTGGGAGTAGCCCGGGGAAGCATTGTATGACAATTTTATCATAGTAATTCATCATTAATCTCTTAAATCCGTGGTATGAATTCATTTTCTCAATTATATTGTTATGCTTGATCACCATAATAATAATCTGTTGCCCTTAATTACTTTGAAAGAAGAATTAACGGTTGAAAAGAGACAAATATCACATTAATTAACAAATCCCTTGAACAAGGTGATGTAAGATTAATGGTGGAAAGCCAGAGGTTGATTCTAATGCACCTAGTTTAGGGTATAGGTTACTACGACGGTGGAACCGCACTAGACATAGGTAGTGAATTGTACCACGACAGTGGGAAATTCTGACTACAAGCCACTACCCGGAGTTGAGAGATGAACCTGAATTATTATGTAAAAATTCATACAATGAAAACCCGCGGTGAAACCGCAATCCTAAAGATCTTCACCTGAATTGATTAAATTAAACCTTTAATCGATTGTTTTATTTTATTTTATTTTCTTTTAATTTTAAAACAACTCTCAAACCATTTTAACCGGTTTAGCTGATCGCAAACAGTTAGTAGTAGTCTACCGATAGTTCAGTGTCCCTGAGTTCGACTCAGGCCTCACAAAGGCCTTTACTACATTGACACATACACTTGTATTTCTACACACGGAAAAAGCGTGTCAAGTATTTGGCGCCGTTGTCGGGGACACGACAATTGTCCGCACTACGAGTGCTGCAAGCGGCCATTCTAGGACACTTTTTATTTTTATTAGTTTGAAATCATTTCTAAAATTCATAGTCTATCTTTACAAAAAAATGTTAATCATCTAGCACGGTATTGAATTGAAATTGTCATTTTGCAGGTACTGTGCATGGTGAGGACGTGTAGCATTGACTACACGCAACAACCACCAGAGGTTCCACTGCTGGAACCGGAAGACGAGGAAGACTACGAGAAAGACCAACAAGAAGAAATTGATTCTGAATCCGAACAAAAAGTAATGGCAGAGGAACAGACGATATGGGAGAAGATCAAGGCTTCTTCTTCATCTGCGTCAAAGGGGCCAATCAAGAAGTAGGCGATCAACATTCTGACTTACAAGATTGATCTCGCATTAATTAATTTGGTCAAGTCAAATGCATTCCATGGGCGAAAGAATGAAGACCCAATGACGCATATAAGTAAATTCATGGAGAATTGTGATATGATAAAAATAGACAGGTTCCCGCATGATGCACTATACCTGAAGCTGTTTCTGAGTTCTCTGGTAGGAAATGCATGAGAATGGTTGCACAATCTTGACGACGAATATGTGGAATTCTGGAACCACATGGTCGAAGTGTTCTTTGAAAGATTCTTCCCGCCTAAGAAGACAAATGATCTGATCAGAAAAATTCACAATTTACTCAGAAGGCAGGAGAGACCTACTCGGAGACATGGGAACGCTTTTAGATTATGCTAAGGAGGTGCCCACACCATGGTTTGGATAAGGAAAAACAGGTCAAAATCTTCTATTTTGCTCTTTCCGAGCATGATAGAAGTAACCTTGATTCAGCAGGTTCATGTTTTTTCTTAAACAACACAGACACAAGGTGCTGGGAGATTCTGAAAAACATGGCAAAGAAATTGTCTTGGGGCGATAGGGATGCACCAGAACAAGTCAAAGTCACTGGTGAGTCCAGGACCATCAAGGAGCTGAATGACAAACTAGATCTTCTAGCCAAGAAATTGCTTGCCAAGGAAGATGCATCATCTGATGAGGAAGCCTAGGTCAAATTTATGCAACAACAGGGCTATAGAAATAATGATTATGCTTGGAGGAAGGACAAGAAGTTATCATGGAAGGATCCAAACAACTTCCTACAGGATCCAGATGTAAAGCCACAACCAAGAGCCGAAGATAAAAGCACTGAGTTGCTCAGTCAAGTGGTGCAGCAAAATTAGGAGATGATGAGCATGTTTAGTAAGCAACTGCAGTCCCAGGGTGATATTTTGACCAAGTTTGGACAAACACTGCAAAGTCATGGAGCACAAATGAGGGCACTAGAGACGACTATGACACAAATTTCCAATGAAGTGGCGGCTATAAAGCATGCCAATCAACAGAGACAGACTGGGAATGCAGATGTTGTTCAAGCACATCATCAAGTAAAGTATATATCTGTGATTAATGAGGTAGAACCCCCGGTGGTAGAGGTCCAGGACAAAGGGAAAATGATTTTTGATACGGAGGCTACACCGAAAATACCGTACCCTCACAGTCATCATGGACTACCAGGCGGATATTGTCCATTCAGAAAAGCCCGCCAAGAGCCCAACATGGTCGCACCCACACCTATGCAAGAAGAGCAGGTAAAGGCCATGCATCAAGCAGGTGAAGTTACATCCACTTCGAGAGAGGAGCCACTACAAGTTAAACCTATAGAAAATGATCTACCAGAGTCTATGCCGGAGGGTATCATTGAAGCAAGCTTAGGGGAGCTTTCCCCAAAAAGCCCATATGTGTCACCTCATAAGCGTCTAAATGAGGCAATTGTCTCTTGTTCGGATAACTCGAGGCCGAAGAAAGAGCATCAGCATTACAGGAAGTTCTTGGAGATGTTCAAAAAACTCCATGTCAATATTTTGTTAGTGGAAATGATAGAGAAGATTCCCGCCTACAGGAGGTTTATCAAAGAAATCATCAACAAGAAGAGGCAGATTAAAGACACAGACATGTGCCGGGTAAATGAGATGGTGAGCTCAATTATCCACAGGAATTTACCACAGAAGAGGAAAAACCCAGGAGGCTTCTACATTCCATGTTCCATAGGCGGTCAATTATTTCCACAAGCACAATGTGATTTGGGTGCCAGCATTAATCTTATGCCTCTGTCTACATTTCAAAGGCTTGGGTTGGAAAAAATAAAGAAATCCGCGACAACTATTGAGTTGGCGGATGGGTCCATTGTAAAGCCATACGGGGTGTGCGAGGATGTGCTCGTCAAGGTAGATAGGTTCATCTTCTCGGTGGATTTCATCGTCATAGACATGCCACAACTTCAAAGTTGTGAGATGCTAATGGGTAGGCCGTTTCAAGCAACGGTCGATGTTTTCACTGCCATTGGGAGAGGTACATTGACCTTGGGGATTGGCCAATATCGGGTTGAGTTCAAACTTCCACACGATCCCTTGGGCACACACTCCAAAGCTCCAAGTTGGTGAGCTTAATGTTGTCTAGCCTAAGACGTTAAATAAGGGCGCTTGTTGGGAGGCAACCCAGCCATCAGTAGCTTAGTTAGTTTCTTTCACATTTTGTACTTTGGTTTGATTTGACTTTGTTTTTAGTGTAAAAAAGGTATCATGATCATTTGCTCAATGTGCAGGACTGAGGCAGATTCGATACCATCGACCCTTGTGTCGATTGTATCGAGTTGGGTATAGGTTGGCAACTGCAGAAATTGCTCTACATCGATACCATCGACGGCCTCGTCGATGGTATCAACCCACCAACAAGTTGATCGCAAAGTGGAGGTCGATAGTATCGACATGGGTGTCAATACTCGTGAGATCTCTGGAGATTTTTAGCCGAAATTGTCTCAGTGAAGTCGATACCATAAACGGGTCTTTCGATGGCATCGACCCAGTTACATGCAAGGCGGCGACCCGGCCTCGTGAGGGTGTTGCCCTAAACAGAAGTTGATACTATCGACTTGCGTTGATAGTATCGACGCAACACGTCACCGATCCGCGAGAGGAAATCAACGACGATCGCTACATCGAGAGAGTCGATCTGTGGGACGGGTCGATACCATCGATAGTATCGACACGTCATCGATCCGGGCCCCCACATCAAGCCATCGACAACCATGGATACCAGCGGCAGACATATTGTGCTACAGGAGTCGATACCATCGACTCGCGTCGATGGTATCGACGGGCATATAGCAGCGCCGACCACGACTATATAAGAGATGGATTGTCGTCATATGACATCACAACTCCAGAGCAATCCTTCTCCACTTGTGTCGTGTGTCTTTGTGAGCAATCAGAGCCCGGCTACGAGCATCCACGGAGCGTGTTCTTTACCGAGCCTTCATCGAGCGGACATAATCTTCTCCAACCTTCTCTGAACTCCATCTTCTAATCCTTATTCTTCTACGACAATGGTGCATGTTGCCGACGTGTCCTCTTCACGTGCAAATCCAATGGAGATTCTCGAGTTCGTTCCTCCACCAACTACTTCTATTCTGCGCCCGTGGATCATTCATCCTTCCATGGAGGTTCGGAAGGTCTACGAGGAATTAATGAAGCGTAAAATAGAGCCAACCCACTACGTCAACCGGGACATAGTGCGTTACTTAGGGTTCGAGGCCAATCTTCAGTATGTTCTCCAAGGTCAAGTGCACCACACCGACCAAGATGAAGTCAACTAATGAGTTCAGATGATAATCTAACCCTACTGAATATTCCATCTGAAGAGGAGTGTCTAGCTTCCATGAGACGTATGAATAGATTCTCCGCCCCGGGTCCTGATGGATATACCCTATCGTTCTTCTTGGCAGCTTGGGATATAGTCAGCCAAGATGTTCTTGATTTGATGAAAAGCTTTTTTTCTAACCGGCAATGTCACAGGAGCTTCAAAGCCTTCAGGATCGTTCTCATTCCTAAAGTCGATGACCCAGAAGATATTCTAAAAGATTTTAGGCCTATTGCTATCGAATCGATGCTGTTACGATTTTTTTCTAACATCCTCAGTCATAGAATGAGGCCTATTATGGATAAAATTATCTCGTTATCTCAAGGTGCGTTTGTTGAAGGGAGAGACATCACTAACCATTTTCGCTTTTCCAAAGAACTGATCCATGATCTTAGACAAGGAGGTGAGGTCCCAAATATGGTCATCAAGCTTGATATGGCTAAAGCTTATGATAAAGTACACTGGAAGGTCCTTGAGAAGATGATGCTCAGGTTTGGTTTTTTCCAAGAATCGGTAGACTTATGTCTTAGTTTCTTTATGGACTCGTGGGCAAGCATTTCGATTGGGGACCATACGGAAGGCGTTTTCCAGATTTTTTGTGGGCTCAAGCAAGGAAATCCGCTCTCGCCATATCTTTTCATCATCTTTGAGGATTTGTTGGCTAGATTCCTTGATCATTCAGTCACACACGACCACATCGATAGATTCTATACGAGAGGAAGGGAAAAATGCTCCAGTTTCCCTTCTATATGCAGATGACATCATCTTGTTCTGTAGAGCCTCCAATCAGTCCATAGATTTCATTGTGCGACTTATTTCTGATTATGAAGACGCCACCTTGCAGGTTGTGAACAAACAGAAGTCATGTTGTCTTATAGGCGCGGATGATCAGGCTGTGGCCCTGGAGCTTGCGCACAGGTTGGGTATTGCACTAGTTGGGGAGTCTTTCTTGTACCTTGGCGTTCCGTTATATTATGGTAGAGCTAATATCAGAAATTTCGACTTCCTAATCTCAAAGATGACCAAGAAGATCACCTCGTGGAAGGCAAGGTTTCTCTCCTTCGCTGGGCGTAAATTGTTGATTAAGCATACACTCTCGTCTACAGCAATTTACACTGCGGCTGCCGTTGGGCTACCGGTGAGTATCTGTGACAGGTTGGATATGATTATGTCTCGTTTCCTTTGGACCGGTAGAAAGAACGACAAGTGAAAGTGCTGGGTAGCATGGAAACATTTGGCTGTTCCATATTCGAAGGGAGGTCTGGATCTGGATTCAACTAGAACCATGGTGAGAGCTTTTCTGTACAAGGCATGCTGGGAGATTTCTACTGGTCGCTCACCCTGGGCGACTTTCTGTCGGGACAAATATTGGTCACAGCTCAACCAAAGATCTGATCTTTTTCCACCGTACCTCAAGTTGAGTTCCTTTGCTTCACCTACTTGGAAACTGATATGGAGAAACTTCCCGTTTTTCTCTCCCCGCTGCAGGTGGGTTGTAAGTAAAGGGGAGATTTCTCTTTGGGATTCTAGATGGCTCGGGACTTCTTTGACAAGATTTGCTCATAATTCGGAGGATACTCGCAGGGATTTTCGCCTTAAGGACTTCTGGAACGAACAAGGGGATTGGGACTGGCCTTTGTTGAATCAAGTTATCAATGTGGAAGGTTCGCACTTGATCAGAGCATCCATGACGTGTATTTCTGATGTTGATGATGAGCTGGTGTGGACTCTGGAGACCGATGGTTATTTCTCTATCAGATCTACTAAGCGTCACGTTCTTCATCCTGGGCTGGTGGTTCATCCGAACCCTTTCGTCCATATTTGGAAGACCGGATTTCCCAAAGCTAGCGCTATCATCTGGAAAATTGCGCGAAAAGCCATACCTAATGATGATAACATCCGAAGATGCAAAATTCACATAGATTTGAGGTGCTCTTGTTGTGATCATCCAGCCGAAGAGACGATGGATCACCTTTTCCTACGCAGCCAGTGCGCTACCTTCTTTTGGCACAAGATATGTGCGATTATTGGGGAGGATCCTCCTACATCCTTAGAGGACTTGGTTTTTTGGTGTATACCCCATTATTCTAGAATCTCGGCAAAAAGATGGATAGCTGCCGTCCTGAGTGCCTTGACGATCTGGGTAATCTGGAGATCGAGATGTGTGCAGAGATTTGATGGCCATAAGCTTAGTTCGAATCTACTTTGGAAAGAGATCGTTTTCATTTTAAACCGGGCCATGAAGAACACCTCTTTTAGTAAATTAGAGGAACCGGGTTTCTACAATTTGATTACGATCAGTGGCATTGACATCCCTGTGACGAGATTGAGATCGATCAAGCTAGTGCGATGGCTTCCACCTGATATTAATAGTATCAAGCTTAATATCTCGATTGGCAGGTTCTTTGGTATGGATAATATACCTAAAAGATGGGAGGCCGGTCTTGTGAGAGACTCTAGGAGTAGAGTCAGGCTGGCGTTTAGATTTTAGCTGAATGAAAAGAATTACAATGATGCTTATATTATTGCGATCACTGCTGTGCTCAGGATCACTGATGAGCATAATCTGAATATATCGATCGTGGAGATGGAAGACATCAATACTTACAACAGGATATGGAAAAGCACAAGAGCGTCATGGAAAGTTAGGAATTTTATTAGACATCTTCGCCAGAAGGTGATTGATGACTCCATTATTGGGCTGCATGTTTCTAAAGTAATAAACACAATCCCTAGACAGCTGGGACATCTAGGGAGTGTCACGTCTAATGCTTTCATCTGTGATGAGTCGAGCATCTTGCCCCGGAGAATTAGAGGCCTATGCATCCTTGAGAGAAGAGGCATACCCTATGTTGAAGTTAGTTCTCGGTAGTGTTTTCTTTGTAGAGCTCGTCTGTTTGTGTTTCTTTGGGGTGTGTTGGTTGTGATATGTCTTTTTGAGGTGTTGTTTACCTGCTTAGTAAGCAAGAGCTGTATTTTCAGATGAGTTTTGGTGGCCCACAACGAGGAGGGTGGGATGAATAAGAAAACCTCCTGGCTTATCAAAAAAAAAGATGAAGTCAACTACTACGTTGAGGGCCATCCATTTTTCAGCGATTGGCCGACCTACAAGGAACTCGTGGCAGAGTTCATGGCATCACTTGACATCAACGTGCTGCCTAATGATCTAATCGCCTCCGACACAGCATGGAGAAAAGGGAGGGTGTCGTTCCGGCTCTTCAACAACAATTACACCATCACCCTCAACCAGTTTAATTCTATTTATAACTGGGCTCATCACAACCAACAGCATCGGAGGCCAGATAATAGGACTGATTACGATGCTATCTTCGCCGAGCTCGTGACTGTGCCGCCCGACAAATCTGTGAGTTACCACAATGCGACAGTGGTAGATTTCGAACATGTGTTCGTGCGGGTTCTTCACTGCATGCTTTGCGCCACTTTGTTCGCCCGTGGTGATATGTCTCTGAGCAAGTTTCAAGAGACAGCCTTGTTCTTCCTATACAAGCTGTTGAAGCGGGAGGAGTGCAACTGGGGCGCGTTTTTCTTGCAACGTGTGGTGGTCGTGAAGCGGAGTACTAGGAAAGCGCCAATCCATTTTGGAGGGATGATCACACCATTGGCCGTCTACCTTGGGCTGGATATTTCCCAGCTTACTACCCTCTCTACCAGGAGCAAAGTCAACATCCAACATCTGCATCGCTCCAACCTCATCCTACGTCGGGATGGTTTACCCTATGCACACTGCCATGTAAATCAAGCATATCAGGAATGTTTGCTTCCTGACCCCGTCTTCCATATTGAGGGTGCTCCGCATTTTAAATGGCCTATCATCTCCATTGATAATTCATATGAAGACGGCAGCAACGAAGACAACAACAATGATGGTGATCAGGCTGAAGAGGAAGAGGATGCCTACACTCCTCTTCGGGTACGAGTGGCACCTAGGAAGCGTCCTCACATGTATCCGGGTGCATCTTCATATTCGCATCCTCCGCCACCACCATCGTCCTCACAGCAAAGCGAGGATGTCTACTCCATGCAAGGAATGTATGAAATGTTGTAGGATATCCATCAGACACAGCAGCATCACGCAACAACATATGCCGGTATTCAGGAGACGACGAACCAGCTGCTTGACAACTAGAGGGCTATTTTTGAAAATGAGCGCCACCTCCTCGACAACAAACAACAGATTGACGACAGGTTGCATAGGATGGAGATGCAGCAACAACCCTTCTATGATCATTACTGGAGCCAGAACTACTTTGGGGGGTATCCACAACCTCCACTCATGCCCCAGTATGATTCGAGCTTTCAGGGGGAGTAACCATCCTAGGACCCCACAGTCCCGCAGTACCCGCCTCCGCCGAAAGAGTGATCGGTATCGCTGTTCCACCTTCTAAGGTTGTTTTTGACTATGAGGCCATAGTTGAATTCAAGCTTGGGAGGGGAGTTGGAACAACTCTATCCTTAAGTTTTCTTAGTTTTTAGTTTTATTGTTTTTGTTCTTGTCATTTATTTCTTGCAATCTTAGTTTATTTGTAGGATCCACACTCTATCTAGTGTACGTGTGGATGTCTTAAGTCATGTGTCATCTCATTTGCTTGTACATGGGAATTAAGGGAAAACTTAAAAAAATTTGAGTGTTTGCAAGCTTGTGTTGTTCAACCTTGAGCATAACTTAAGAAAATGATTGGTTTTGTCAACTCTAAAACAGGAAATCACAACTGTACATTCCTAATGATTCATGAAAAGTGGATGGAATTGCTTGTTTGAGCCTAAACTGACCAAATGATAATGAGATTTCAATTTGAAGTAAGAGAGAGAAACCTCTTAATTACTACATAGGTCAGTAAGGAGGGACACATAATAATTTACAAAGGTTCAGTCAATTAGTCTTGTGATCTATCCACCTCATTGTTTTCATAATCCACCATAAGAATTGGAAGTACATTACGGTTTTTATCTCTTTGAATGCATTCCATGTAGATAGGACTTGCATTGCAATTATTTTCACATGTTTTGCATGAAAATAAAAAAATTAGAGTAGTTATACATGCACATTATCCTTAGGTGCGTGTCATTTAGATGCATTCATAATTTTTATGCATACAGTACATCATGTATCTTATTTCTTCTGAAACAGTAAGGGTGATTAACTTGTTCCATACCTTCTAAATGCTTCAAATATTTGAGCTATGCAGAAAAAGTGAGCCCGAAAAATAATTCATTGTCATTTATGGATATAAGGACTTAAAAAAATGAAAAAATGAATTTTTTTTATTGAGAAGCAACTGGAATAAGAAGGAGAAAGGAACATGTTCTCACTGCATATTAAGAGGAATAAGAAAATGATGTAGCTTCTTTAGATATTCTATCTCACTTTGAGACGGGATGTTACTGCATGCATCATTCCACCCAAATGTAGGCATCAGGGCATTTTTACTTGCATATGCATCATTTAGGGCATTTTGTTTTATGCATGTTGAAACTGTATAATGCTTCCATTTCTTTCATTAGCCACCCATTACATCCACCCATTGCTCAAATTGGTAGGCCACCATGGTTTTCTCCTCACTTGTGAATATCAGGAGAACTGCTTCCATGTAGATGGTAGTTAGGGCGAGCAATGTAGAATAGGAGATCACAAGATGCACCGAGTCTGAACCGGGGAAATATATTATGTTAACTGCCTTATATGATAGTGTTCATCAGTTTTGAGGTATATATCTTTTATGGATGATTACTGTCTCCTTTAGGGTAATTATCATTCTGTGGTTAGTGAGGGTCAAAATGTGAATGTCCGGTGGGGATCATACAAAGATGTTTGTTGTGATGATTTATTCTTTAGTTGACCCTTGCAATCCTATTCTAAGATTTTGTTACTCGAGGGCGAGCAATGTTCAAGCTTAGGGAAGTTTGATGCATGATTTTGAGTCGCATTTATAGACTTGTTTTACTTGTGTTTTATGCATTTATCGATCATTTTGGTGGTTAATATTGCATAATTCATCTACTTTGGTCTATGATCCTTCCCTATGTCAAATCTCCCTTATTTTAGTGTTTTGAGCATAAATGAGTACAATAATATGTTTTATTCCGGCTTATGTGGTTTTGTGTTGCAATTTTAGGAAAAACACATATCTGCTGCTGTCAATACCATCGACAGTGGTCGATACCATCGACACAACCACAAGAAGTCAACCGCAAGGAGCATCACAGAGTCGATACTATCGATAGGAGAGTCGATGGTATTGATATACCATCAGGTTGCTGGCGAGAAGATAGTAGATACTATCAACACAGAGGTCGATACTATCAACAAGTGGAGCTACAATGACACAAAAGGATAAAACCGATGCCTTAGGATGTCGATACCATCGACCTTCGTTGATGGTAGCGAGTCAGCATCAGGCGCAACAACGAAGAGAAAGAAGATTGGCCAATATCGCGCAAGGTCGATACCACACTACTACAGAAACCCCATTTGGCGTCGGTCTTTTAACACCATTTGGCGTCGGTTTCCGACCGACGCCTATGTGGGCGCCGCTAAAGGTCAAACATTTCGGCGTCGGTTTTTTAACCGACGCCTATTTAACCTATAGGCGTCGGTCTTTTATTATATAACCGACGCCACAATGGTTCGCGCCACAGAAAACGGCGTCATCTAGGGCACTTTCTGCGTCGGTGATTTACTAAAAGACTGACGCCTATATTCCATGTAGCGTCGGTCTTTTAGTTGATAATCGACGCATAAAGTGTCCTAGATGACGCCGTTTTCTATGGCGCGAACCCTTTTGGCGTCAGTTATATACCAAACGACCGACGCTTTGTTGTTTAAATAGGCGTCGGTTCGATACGAATATCCGACGCCATTTCCAGGACTGCTTTGGCCACATCAAGCGTCGGTTATCTATAAATAACTGACGTTGTATGTCTTTGCTGACGGTTTTCTTTAAATAACCGACGCCTATTTATATATATTTTTTTTCATATCAGTTTGCAGGCCTGCTGTGGCTGGTCAGTAGGATTGAACCTGCAGTTCAGTTTTCTGAACTGCAGGTTTACGACATCCATTGATATCAGCCTACAAACAGGCCGCAAACCTGCAAAAGTCACAAAGAAAATTTCACACAAGTACATACATCCAGACATCAATTCAATTCTCACATTCACACATATAGAAACATTCAAATACATGTATTAACATTCAGAAATATTCATTTACAAAGTATCATTCATTATCGCTATCAACATCCCAATTATATCTTACAGTTGCCACTGCTTGTATGGATTTTGCCCATTCTTGTCTTACTTCATTTAATGCTTCCATCGTATATGGAGCATGTATATTTTTTAAGCGTTTACCTGTAGTGTTGTCAGTTTTAAACACCTGCAAAGAGAATGATGTATATATATAAGTAATAATATAAAAATAAGATAAGATTGATATATTGCATACTAACTAATGAGACTATATATAATACCTCATGTATGGTATCGATGTCCAATGCGGCATATTTGATAATCATCTGCATAAATCGCATCACATAGTATGCGCATGCCCAGCCATTGTCTTGTGTAGCACACTATAAATTGAAACATACAAAATAATACAACTAAGCATAATTCACATCAATAATATATATATTCGAGTCGGGAACCTACTTGTACGTTCTGCCAATTTATTGGCTGGTTCTTTTTCCTTGGGACTGTTACTCCAGCCTTTTTGAATGCATCTAAACCCCTACATGTTAATATAACACAATAAATTGCATAAGTAAATAGTAATGTAATAAAAGATGTTAACGGATATAAAAATGAAATATTTCTCACCAGAATAATGGCATTCTCATTACGTGTCCAATTTTAGGGTTCAATGTACTCCCCGCAGGATCTAGATAATAAACAGTGAATGTCCCGGGGACAATAACTAGTAACTCCCAATGTGTACCGCTAGAGGTAAGAAGTTAACAATTAATAACTCAAAATGCAAAATAAAAATGGAATTTTCTTAAGTCCAAATTATAAATAAAGTAAACTTACTTGACATTGAATGGAGCTATAATTATCGTCTTCTTTTGCTGACCAAAAATTGGAAAAGCATCTATACAGTATTGTTGAACATTATCAGGGTCTTTAGCTACCAAACTAATCAATGATGGAATCAAAAATCCCAAATGATCAAATGCAAATTGTTTGAAATGATCTTCGACTAAGTAGCTGCAAAACATATAGGCGTATGCATTAATATATAAGAAACCAGATCACCGGATTTTACACAAGGTATATGGATGTATAAACAAGATCTCACCTTATCCATGTCTCTATCATTGATGTATTCAGCCAATCATACATAAACAGCTCAATAATATCTTGTATAAATAAAGAGCTATCGTATGATTGACCTGCATAATCTGCATCTAAAGAAATAATTATAGGCCAATGTACATTATGTGCCCGTAGCCAACATGCCATTCCCCTACAAGCAGGACCTAACGGGTATGTTAGGTCAGTTGGAACCCAATCGGGTAATGCGGGAAGTGGAAGTGGAGGCCTAGGTGCTCCTGGTGTCTTCTTTTTAACCTGTACATATAATTTCAAATCAGTTGACATCATATATACACATTAACAGTCTAAATCAATGTAAATTTATCTTACAATTTCAGTCGTGTAGACGACATCTGCTTTGGGCCACAATATCACCCCGCCTTCTGCATCAGCAAGTCTATCAATATCCGGGTGGAGACATAGCAATGTAGCTTCTCTCCAATCGGGTAACACACGTATCGGGCTCACACGAACGTAGCCCTGTGGCATTGGTGTCCCGTGAAACATTGCCCCAGGAAGGGACGGGTAAGCCTGCGCCTCTGCAACAACGTAGTCTTGCATTCTTAAGCGGCATGGCTTCAATGCCTACAAATTTACGTAAAGAATATTATACATATATACATATCATCTTGAAAACATAACAACTTGAAAAGACTAACTACAATGTCATAAACAATACTTACAGCAGACGTGCTAGGTGATGGGTCTCCAGGATTACTCGCAGTCTGTGCATCAGGAGAAGAGTGGGTCGCCATAGGCGTATTGGAAGCCTGAGATGCCTGCCACCGCAGCAATTCTTCCTTGACCTTCTCAGCAACTATATCGTTGACCTTCTTAGCAACTAAATCCTCAACTCTCTTATTCTCCTATACATGGATAAAAGAAACATTAGCTTCTTATTAATGAATTTCCTTTTGCAGTAACATTCTAAAAAAAGAATAGGTTACCTCTTCTTGAGAAAGTCCCGCTCTGGGTTTGCGCTGGGATGGCCCAAAGAATGCTTTGATGCCAACACCAGCGCCGGCACCTCTAACACGTCCAGGATGCTCTAGGTTACCCAGAGCAACTGTCAATTCATCCCTTCTGCCCTGAGGGATGAACGTGCCTTGTTTCCTCTGCTCGTGCAGCTCCCGCTAATCACCATAAACAGAAATTGGTAAGTTAACACCACAAATAATCAATATTCAAACGATTTCTCTAAGAGTGTTATTTTACCATTTTTGCAGCCGCCTCAGCAGTTACAGGCTTCTTTATTTCACCCTTCTTGTTTTGCCTTCCAGCTATCCAGATATCATGGCGAGGCATGGGTGTGGCAGACTCCTGAGTAGGAGCAAACTCCTGAGTAGCCGCAGACTCCACCTGTAGTCTTTGGCGAACGCTTGCATAGCCTTTTGGACCCATAGTGTGGTCATGCACATTCAGTGCACGCCTTGCTTTTTGTGCGTCACTGAGGGCCTAGTTAGTATGCACATTAATGATTTGGTTAGTAGCACTAAATGCTAATCTTGAATAGGTGAATACAATGTATATTAATTAAATTGGGAGTGACGCCTAATACCTTGAATTCTTCAGATTTTCTTGAAGCAACAAAATTGTCCCAATCTTCTTTGTCCAAGAAGTTCCATTGTTCAAGGGCTGACTTCTTCTTCTTATCACCCTCTTTTATGTATTCTCTGTTCAGATTTGTCCTATAATTCCTAAGCATATTTCCAGCGCGTTGCATCACATTTTTACGATGCAACTTCTCATCCAATGCAAACAGATTCTGTAAAATAGAAATGTTATTAACTAGTATCCAAAATAGAATTGCAAATAATAGAATTTGTAATCTACAAAATAGAATTGCAAATAATAATAACTCATGCATAAATCCTTCCATATCAAGTCTTTTTTCCCTTGAGGAACTTTATGCCAATTGTCATACTTAACACCACAATGGCTCCGAGTGGTACACCCAAGATAGTTTACAAAATTATTGCGGTTCACTCCAATTGGATTTCCTCCATTATCAAACTCCACCACCAATTTGGATTCACTACCACTTAGAGCTAATAACTTCTTCAACAGAGTGATGCCCCTTTTCTTGTTAAGTGTTTGGTGCTGTGCATCAAGTTGCTCCAGTGCTTCAGTGGGTACAGGTGCATCAACCTAAAATTTGACAAAAATAAAACACACTAAATTAGCCCAATATAGAAATATAGGATATATGACATAACTAGAAGATAATGAATTTTATAGAAATACAGGATATGTTTTTAGAACTTACATTAGTATCCTCGCCATGCTCGTCATGGACAGCATGCTCATCATGGACTTCATGCTCATCATGGACATCATGCTCATCATGGTCAGCCATCTGAAAATGTCATTTAAAATGCAAACATTTAGCATTTGTATTAACTAGAAAAAGGCAAACATTTAGCATTTGTATTAACTAGAAAAGGGCAAACATTTAGCATTTGTATTAACATACATGTCTCTACAATTGTGATCTTTTATCAATTAACAATCCTTCATTGTGATCTCCGCGCACATATAAGTCATCATTAGCTTCAATATTTTGTGGAGTGGGCAACCCAACTGAGAATGGACTGGAGTCATCATACTTATCATAGTACTCTTCTTCATCTATAGGATCTTCAATGAACTGTCTTTTACCATGAAGAACAACCGACCATTTATCATTCGCAGGATCATCGATATAGAATATTTGTTTCGCCTGTGATGCCAATATGAATGGTTCACCCTTCTCGCCAATCTTTTCAAAGTTCACCAAAGTGAAACCCAATTCATCCACTATAACTCCTTTGGTGTTATCAACCCAATTACATTTAAAGAGTGGAATTTTGAAATCTATGTAGTCAAACTCCCAAATGTCCTCAATGACACCGTAATATGACATTTTAGCTTCACGTGGACTCTTATCCTTTGCACTTGCAAAGTACATAGTCGACGCTTGAAGAGTGACCCCACTATTTTGGACGACACTCTTATCATCTTGGCGCTTTGTGTAATATGTGAATCCATTAATGTCAAACCCTTCATAAGACATAACATTCGGTTTTGGTTTAAAGGCGAGGCATTTGATAGTTTCTGTAATATCATTTGGTGTTTGAGATAGTTGATGTAAGACTTTATCTTCAAACCACTTAGTAAAAGTCTTATTATGCTCTCTAGCAAGCCACATTGAACTTGCTCGAGGATGTTGTCTCTTTATGAAATTGGTATGTTCCTCGATATAAACACTCACTTTGTCCATATTGTGTAAAATATACAAGTGAGCTTGTTCCAACTGCTCACGGATGATTACTTTCACCCGTGATCCCAAAATTCCTTTGCCCTCCTCAATATTCTTGTCATTATCAGGAGTGTCATTACCATTGAAAAAGTCATTGCAAAAATCCATAACCTCTCTCGCCACATAACCTTCAATAATACTCCCTTCAGGCCGATAACGGTTTTGAACATCACCTTTAAAAACGCTCATGTATCGTTCAAAGGGATACATCCAATGCAAGAAAACTGGTCCCAACATTTTCACTTCCCTAGTCAAGTGGACAACAAGATGTACCATGATATCAAAGAACGAAGGAGGGAAATACATCTCAAGCTGACATAGGGTAACAACCACTTCTCTTTGCAAATTATCGAGAGTATCAGGGTCAATAACTTTGCTGCATAGACTGTTGAAAAAGAAACAAAGTCTGGTAATTGCAAACCTTACATGCTTCGGCAATATATATCGAATTGCCATGGGAAATATTTGTTGCATTAGAGTGTGACAATCATGAGATTTAAGACCTATCAACTTCAGATCTTTCATTGATACCAATCTACGGATGTTGGATGAGTAACCATGTGGCACCTTAACATTTACCAAGCATTCACAAAAAGTTTTCTTCTCCTTTCTAGACAACGTGTAACAAGCAGGAGGTAAGTATGTTCTTTTATTACCCATTTCACGTAATTCTGTTAATTCTGACCTTATTCCCATTTCACGTAGGTCCGGTCTGGATTTTATCCCATCTTTAGTCTTACCTGGTATATTTAATAGAGTACCAATGATGCTATCACAGACATTTTTCTCAACGTGCATTACATCGATACAATGTCTGACTGTCAAAGAACTCCAATAAGGAAGATCCCAAAATATTGACTTCTTCTTGAATGAAGAATTGTCACTCCGTGTGGCCATACAACATTGTGATTTCTTACCAAATTCATTGACAATGTCTTTTACTCTTTCATAAACAACATCCCCTGGTATAGGTTTAGGTGCACTCCGTTCATCATTCCATCCATTGAATGCTTTGCGCTTCCTACGATATAGATGGAATTTTGAAAGAAACCTTCGATGACCAAGATATACAGTCTTGCCGCCATGTTTTAGTCTTATTGAATCAGTGTTTTCTTCACATATAGGACACGCTTTAGCTCCTTTGACACTATATCCAGACAAATTCCCATATGCTGGAAAGTCATTAATAGTGCAAAACAACATAGCGTGCAAACGAAATGTCTCTCTTGCTGAAGCATCATAGGTCATCACACCTTCAGCCCAAAGTTTCTTTAAGTCATCAATAAAAGGTTCAAGATAAACATCGATATCATTTCTGGGTTGTTTAGGGCCCGATATCAACAATGACAACATAACGTACTTATTTTTCATACACATCCAGGGAGGAAGATTGTATATAACAAGCATGACTGGCCAAGTTCTATGTTGGCTGCTCAATGTCCCATACAGATTCATCCAATCTGTACAAAGCCCAAGTCTTAGATTCCTATCTTCTTCACCAAATTTAGGGTACAATAGATCAATCTTCTTCCACTGTGGGGAATCAGACGCATGTCGTAGGATCCCATCATTATTTTTCTTAACATCTGCATGCCACCTCAAATTCTTCGCATCTTTCGGATTTGCAAACAAGCGTTGAAACCGTGATATTATAGGTAGATACCACAACACCTTGGCAGGAGAACCAGTTTTGGACTCCCCCGAAGTCGTCAATTTATACTGTGACGCACCACATTTTGGACAATCTTTCAAATCTACATAGTCCTTTTGAAATAATACACAATCATTCGGGCATGCGTGTATCTTCTTGGCCTCCATTCCGATTGGGCACAACATTTTCTTTACCTGGTATGTTGAGATTGGAAGCTCATTTCCTTCAGGAAGAATTTCTTTCAACAAAGTCAACAATGAAGTGAAGCTTTTGTCGCTCCATCTATTGTTAGCTTTCAACTTATACAATCTCAACACAGCGCTAAGCTTCGTAAACTTAGCACAACCTATGTATAACGGTATCTCAGCATCATGCACAATGTTTGTAAAGATAGGAGGTGGATCGGTGTGCTCTACCCTACAACTATCCATCATCGCATCAACGATGTCTACTGGAACTGGTTCGTTCACATTTACGTCATCGGAGGCAATTTCTTCTTCCACCCAAGCACTGCTATCGACATCTACTGGTTTCGATTTTGAAATCTCTCCATGCCAGTGCCATTCTGTATAGCCTTGTACAATCCCGTTGCACATAACATGACTTTTGATTTCCTCACCAGTGTTGACTTTCAAGTTGTTACCGCAATGCCTACATGGACAGTAGAACCTATCTGTAGGTTTTTTCCTATGTTCCTCGGCAAATCTAATAAACTGATCAAGACCAGATATAAACTCTGGGGTGCAACGATTACGAATGGATATCCATGATCTATCCATTCTATGATCAGAGAAAAGAAGTATATATTAGGAAACAAGTATATATTAGGAAAAGATTAGGCATCATTTCCCCTCTGTTCTCTAAGTACATATGTACTTAGAGAACAAACACATTCTTGAACACATGTGATGTCATTCTTATATATAATAAATGTGTACCACCTATCCCATCCTTGAACACCTAATCTCACTAGTAAGTGTATAATGTGTATTGGGTTTTCAAGAAAATTTCGGCAGCATTTCCCCGCTGTTCTCTAAGTACATATGTACTTAGAGAACAAACGGGGAAATGCTACCAAAATTTTCTCGAAAACCCAATACACATTATACACTTACATCCTAAGTGAGATTAGGTGTTCAAGAACAGTCCCAAACCGGGGACTATCCAAGATTTACTCCTAATGAGTCAATCTTGGATGGGTTTCTAGGCCAAAAAACACAATAATAGATATCTACAATGAAGTCGGACTCCATACAAACAGTATATAATTTAGTGATTGTTCATTCTAATTTATACCAATGTATAAGTAATATAAAAAACAATGATTGTTCACATTCTAGGCCAACAAACACATGTGATGTCATTCTTATATATAATAAATGTGTACCACCTATCCCATCCTTGAACACCTAATCTCACTAGTAAGTGTATATTGTGTATTGGGTTTTCAAGAAAATTTCGGCAGCATTTCCCCACTGTTCTCTAAGTACATATGTACTTAGAGAACAAACGGGGAAATGCTACCAAAATTTTCTCGAAAACCCAATACACATTATACACTTACATCCTAAGTGAGATTAGGTGTTCAAGAACAGTCCCAAACTGGGGACTATCCAAGATTTACTCCTAATGAGTCAATCTTGGACGGGTTTCTAGGCCAACAAACACAATAATAGATATGTACATGTTAGGGTTTCATCACAATTGATGTTAGGGTTTAAACAATGTTAGGGTTTAATCAAATCAAATTAGGATGCTAGAATGGACAAGTTTAAATCAAATTAGGATTTAAATTAGAGTTCCAATAGGATTCAATTTAATTAATTTTTATGTGAAAGATGTAATATTATAATACATACAATGGCAATGAAATGAAACCCTAATTGTATTGGAACTCACAAAAGGATGTCTCAAAGGTTGAATCTAATATATGCATCCTAAAAAAGGTATCACATCACTAATGTGCATTTCAATAATCATATTTTATTTCCTTCCAATTAGTGTGGGTGCCAAGTTTGGAATTGTTTTCTAATCATGGGTCCCTTAATTTTATTTAGGATAGAAGACAAAATCAAGGATATCAAATAGTATAAGGCGCACCCCCAAAAGTAAAAAAATGGATTTATATTATGCATCATACCAATTTAAATCATGTTAGTTAGCAGTATTTTTTTTGGATCAATTATGCTTGAGATGCAGATATTTCTGTAAAGGATGGTCATTGACTCCTGAAAATGGGAATGCCACACGAACATGGATGAGAATAGGTAGATGTTTTTGAGCATGGGCTTGACATCAGCCAAGTTATGTTGTGGAACGAGGAGATGAGACTATTACTGAATGGAAAGAATGGCAGAGGAAGGGTTTGATGCTAGTACCTTGTGAGCAGCAGAGTTAGGGCGTGAGCAAGGAGACGCAGAGCAGCAACAAGGAGGAAGGAGCGGGCGGCGGCGGCGGTGACGCAGAGCAGCAGCAGGAGCAGGATCGTCGGCGAGCAGGAACGGCGGCGAGCAGGCGGCGGCGGTGGCGGCGACGCAGAGCAACAACAGGAGTAGGATCGTCGGCGAGCAGGAGCGGCGGCGAGCAGGTGTCCAACGGCGGCAGGAGCGGCGGTGAGCAGGAGTGGTAGCGGAGAAGGGGGCGCCAGAGAAGGGGAGCTGAAGAAGAAATCTCCGGAGAGAAATCGGCGGCAGCAGAGAAATAGGGAAATCGCTCACAATGAAACAGAAGAAAGGGGAAGAGTCGGGCGATCGAGGGTAATGAAGTTCCCAAATAGCGTCGGTTGTTTAAAACAACCGACGCCTAAACATCTTTAGCGTCGGTTGTGTGAAAAAACCGACATCCAATTGGACGATATTTTCATGAAATTATTTGGCGGGAACCACTTTCAGCGTCGGTTATACAAGGATAACCGACGCTGAAAGTGACACTTTTCGCGCAAATTTTCATCGCACATAGGCGTCGGTTATATACGTAGAAACCGACGCTGAAAATGACACTATTTTTTTTGATCGAAATATGGATTTCGCGGGCGACTTTACGCGTCGGTTTGTTATAAACAACCGACGCTTAATACAAAGCGGTACCCGTGTCTGGCTGGTCTTCGAATATAGACGTCGGGTTGCTTTAACACCCGACGCCTTATATGTTAGGCGTCGGTTTTCCTTAATAACCGACGCCCAGAAAAGTGACACTGAATGCTATTTCTGTAGTAGTGCCATCAACCCGCGTCGATGGTATCGACACCGTCAGATACAAGTTTGCTTCAGATCGATCTAAATATGATGGCTGTGATAATTTGGCGACCTAACTCGGTGATTATACCTAATGACGGCGGTCAAGAGCAATCTATCACGTCATTAGCCGGTGCACATGTCCCGAGAAGGTGTGGAGAGAAGAACGGAGCCCATAAGCACGCTCCAGCCATTTCGGACGCCGGAGAAGACATTTTCCACCGCAGAAAGGCCGGAGATCGCACATTCTACGCCAAGGAATGTTTGGATCCTCTTCGTTCAGGGGTTTCACTACTTAATCACATTTTTCTCCATGTTTCCCCTTTTCTCTACCATGTTTTGCTCTGAGATGAACATACGGGGCAATCCCCTTTATCTTTAGGACCGGGAGTAGCCTGGGGAAGCATTGTATGACATTTTATCATAGTAATTCATCATTAATCTCTTAAATCCATGGTATGAATTCATTTTCTCAATTATATTGTTATGCTTGATCACCATAATAATAATCTAATGCCCTTAATTACTTTGAAAGAAGAATTAATGGTTGAAAAGAGACGAATATCACATTAATTAACAAATCCCTGGAACAAGGTGATGTAAGATTAATGGTGGAAACCCAGAGGTCGATTCTAATGCACCTAGTTTAGGGTATAGGTTACTATGATGGTGGAACGGACCTAGACATAGGTAGTGAATTGTATCACGACAGTGGGCAATTCTGACTAAAGGCCACTACCCTGAGTTGAGAGATGAACCTGAATTATTATGTAAAAATTCATACAATGAAAACCCGCGGTGAAACCGCAATCCTAAAGATCTTCACCTGAATTGATTAAATTAAACCTTTAATCAATTCTTTTATTTTGTTTTCTTTTCTTTTAATTTTAAAACAACTCTCGAACCATTTTAACCGGTTTAGATGATCGCAAACAGTTAGTAGTAGTCTACCGATAGTTTAGTGTCCCTGAGTTCGACTCGGGCCTCACAAAGGCCTTTACTACATTGACGCGTGCACTTGCGTTTCTACGCACGGAAAAAGTGTGTCAGCTTCTAAAGATAACTGTGGAGATTACCCTATCAAAGAATTAGCCTTTACTTCTTCTGTTGCAACTTGGTCATAATCTTCCCTGTCATCTCCTGGATAGTACATAGATTGAGTCAAAGAAAGTACCTTATTGTTCTCCAGGATGTCAACAACTAGAGTGTCTTTATCCACTCTTATCATCACACGAGCCATATCCAAGAATGGCTTCCCTAGAAACAAAGAAATTTTGTTGTCTACTTGCTAAAGCATGTTGAATTGTGACTTATCTCCCATTGCTTGGGAATGCTCCGAAATCTTTATTTCAAATCTATCATATTAGATTCCCATAGTGATCCATCCTCTACCCTTCTCAAGTATCATGTCTGCAGTAGCTTGGAAAGGTCTCCCCAGTAGGAGTTCATTACCATGATCATCATACATCTCCATAACCACAAATATGTAGGAAAAAAGAACCTATCCACCTTCACTAGAACATCTTCACAAATTCCATATGGCTCCACTATAGAGTTGTCTGCCAACTGGATTGTCATGCTGCTCATTCTGGTTTCTTTGAGTCCAAGCTTCTTGAAAGTAGACAGGGGCATCATATTGATACTTGCCCCTGAATCACACAAAGCTTCTCTGAATTTTGTCTTCCCAATAAAGCATGTGATATTAAAGCAAATGGGATCCTGTCTTTTGGGTGGCAGTGTGCCCAAAATAAAAGAACTGGCTTGTTCTTTAAGCACCACCACATCAGATTCTGGGATCTTCCTCTTCTTAGTAATGATATCTTTCAAGAACTTCCCATAAGATGGTATTTTTTCAATTGTATCAATCAAAGGTATGTTCACTGATAGTTTTCAAAAGTTGTCTAGAAACTTCTTGAACTTGATATCCATGTTTATAGCCTTCAAACTATTTAGAAATGGCACTGATATCATAGGTGCCCGCTGGTGAGCTGGAATGTATGATCGAGTCTTGTTTCCTCTTACCTCATCAGCCTATTCCTCTGTGGTCTTCTGTTGATCGATAGTGTCTACTTATTCTACTTCTACTGGATTACTTTGAGTCATCTTCTGTCACTCCATTATGTGGTGCTCCATTCAGTATCTTTCTACCACTGTGGATTAGAACTGCTTTTTCCTGTCGGTTTTTGGAAGGTACATTGGTGTTTGCCGAAAAACTCAGTTGCATTGACTGCTTTAAAGCATTCACATCTACTGCAATCTGGGATATTTGTGTCTCGATACTGCAAATTTGTGCCCCCTAATTCTACAAGCCCCTCTGTGTCTATGCAATCTATAGCTCATTCTGACTCACCAACTTGCCTAGCATCTGCTCAATCTTATCAATCTTTTGTTGTTCAGGTGTATATTGGGCTTGACCACCAAATTGTTGTGGTCTACGTGGTTGCTACTATGCTTGAGAAGGGTCTTGTTGGAAGTTATTGTGGTCCTTATATGAGAACTTGGGGTCTTTCCTCCATGAATAATCATTATTCCTATATTGACCCTGGCGCATGTATTTGCACTCCTCTTACTCTTCTTCATTAGGGCCTCTATCTGGAGCACATAGTGACTTAGCAATGAGATCCAACTTCTCATTCAAGGAAGATATCACTTTAGATTCACTGACACTCTTTATTGTAGTTGGCATCTCTCTTTCTTCTCCCCAGGATTGATTATTTGACATGTTCTCGAGGATCTCTAAGCAATGAGCGGTCTTATTATTAAGAAAGAACCCTGCTCCTACTTTGTCAATAGTTGTTCTCTCCCCTTTGTACAAACCATAGTAAAATATCTTGGCTTCTCCCTACAGATCAATGCCATGATGAGGCACTTTTCTAACAATGTTCTGCAATCTCTCCCATGCCTCAGAATATGACTCCTCAGCTTGCTGCCTGAAGTTGTGAATCTTCTTTACTAGATCATTAGTCTTCTGTGGTAGAAAGTAGCATTCAAAGAACACATCAATCATCTGGTCCCATGAATCTATGATCTCATCTTCTAAATTATTGAACCATTACTTCACCCCATCTACAAGTGAGGATGAAAATAGCTTGAGGTATATTGTGCTAGCTGGGATCTTGTCTATTTTTACCATGTCACAACTCTCTATGAAATTTTTGATGTGGGTCATTAGATCTTCAGAAGGATGACCATGGAATGCATGGGCCTTGACTAGAGAAATGAGTCCAGGATCTATCTTATAGCAGCCCACGTTTATAGCTTGTCTTTTGATGGGCCCTTTCTAGGTCGTAGACGATGAAGCTTTGATTTTCTCCCATATAGTTTGCTATTCCGATCCCTCTAATCTATTCCCCATTTCTCTCAGTTCAGGTACTACTAGTGCCTCTATTTCTTCTACCATAGGAGGATTTGGTGAAGGCATTCTGCTAAACATGTCCACAGGTCTGCCCTACACTGGCTCTCCCTGTTAGAGCTCTGCTTACCCAAAACCAGGTGAAGATGGTTCACCATAGTCTAGATCTCTGGTTTGCATCATGCACTATTGTACCGGAAACAAAGAGAATGAACGTCAGCTTTAGAATATTATATTTGAATGAAGATACTATTAGGATTTAGTTTGAATAATAAAAAAATAAAATAAAAAAATGGCGTAGAGTGGTTGATTGTAACACTCGTAGTGCTGGATGTTGTTTCTTCCCCGACAACATTGCCAAAAACTTGACACATGTTTACCGTGCACAAAACACAAGTGAACATATCGCAATAATAATGGATTTGTGACGCCCAAGTCAAACACATGGAAGCGTTTCTCTAGAAACAACTACTAACTACAACTCAATCAGCTAAGCTAATGATGATTGTTTGAGTTGGGTTGAATTAGTAAATTAATACTAAAGCAAACAAACTAAATGATTTGAGTAAATTAGAAAGAGAAAGAGTTCCTTAGGACGATGCTTTTGCCACATATATCACTTACAGTCTGTCCTACATACTAATAACCTATTATCTCAATTCCTGGATAATGAGCTTGTAGCCAGAATTACCTGCTTCCGTAGTGTAATTCACTACCTATAGTAATGCCAATCCCACTCGTATAGTTATTGGTTTGATTAGTTAGGCGTTTTACATCAATACTCTGGGTTTCTCCCCTCATCTATTAGCCTCTTTACCCAAAGGGTACAATAAATGAGTAATTCTATGTTTTCCAATGCTTAATCCCTCTCCCGAGATGATTAAATATCTATCAATCCATTCATGGTGTTCAAGAATAAATAGAATATGCAACATCCATAGAATTATATCCAGTAACGAGAGATAAATTATATTAATGCATAGAAATCAACTTTAGTGTATATCTGGGATACTCTCGGGTCCTAAAGAACAAAGGTTTTTAGCCTTGCATGGTTTTCATGACAAAACACACAAAAGGGAAGAAGAAAAATGTGGGGAACATAGTAAAAACTAAGTAACCCATGGATCTTTGGCTGTCCTAACGATCCCCTTTGTAGCAGATGTGGTCTGCTATCTTTCGGTAGAAGAAACGTTCTCTATAGGTGCTCATGTCACTCCCGGTGAAGCTTTTGGTCCTCTGTCCTCTCTTCTCTCTCTCGGATCATCATACAATGAAAATGGGTCACCCTTAGGTCTGGCTAACGCCCCCCTAAGTCATAGGCATGACTTAGGGTGTGAAATTTCATCCACCATTGGCTTAGAAGCAAATATGTGGCTGGCCTGATCGGGCAGACTTAGTGGTACCGACTTGATATGTCAGTGGTACCGAGACACTTAAGTTAGGTCATGCAATCCCGATCATATCAATGCCA
This sequence comes from Alisma plantago-aquatica, assembly GCA_963693085.1. NCBI lineage: Eukaryota > Viridiplantae > Streptophyta > Magnoliopsida > Alismatales > Alismataceae > Alisma > Alisma plantago-aquatica. The sequence continues at coordinate 1,027,434,874 of OY856410.1, read as the reverse complement.
TCGACATTGTCTTGGTGGCACTGACTTCTTGTGAATTCAAGCTGTCTCTCTGACGTCAACTCGGTGGTACTGACTTTTGGGTTTGGTAGCACTGAGTTTTCTTGATTCATGCGGGGCTCTCTGATGTTATCTCGGTGGAACTGACTTCTTGGGTCGGTAGCACCGAGATCTAGGTTGTTTTTAGGTGTCTCTTTGAGGTCAAGTTGGTGCCACCGACTATTGTGGTGTCGGTAATATTGAGCTATGTCGATCTGCCTTGTACCTGAAAACACATAAAGCATTGTAAATGCTCGAAATGCATAAAATACTAGTAAAAATGATTGAAATCATGTAATTTGATGCAAACAAGGAAATATAGGCTAACTATGACATTCCAAGCATAATATGGTCATATAAATGTCCAAACTACACATGAAAACAAAGGAACATGAGCCTATAAAAGCAACTAAAAACACATGCATCATGTCTTCATAGATAACATCTTGATATATAGTCGTTATAGTCAACAACATGAATAATATCTTCATCAAGTGTTTACATTGTTGAGACAACACCAGCTTTATGCCAAGTTTAGCAAGTATGAGTTCTGGCTAAGGGAAGTAGCTTTCTTGGGGCATGTTATATCTACCGAAGGAGTACATGTGGATCCTAAGAAAGTGGAGTCTGTGATAGAGTGGGAACAACCTAAGACACCGATAGAAATGTGCAATTTTCTAGGTTTGGCAGGCCATTATAGGAGATTCATCAAGGACTTCAGTACTATCACCTTGCCCTTAACTTAGTTAATAAGGAAGGATATGTTGTTCATTTGGGATGACAGATGTCACCATGCTTTTCAGACATTGAAGGAAAAGTTGACAAGTGCACCAGTTCTGGTCTTTTCTGAGCAAGGAAAGGGATACATAATCTTTTGTGATGTGCCCATGAATGGTTTGGGTTGTGTGTTGATGTAAGACAAGCAAGTGGTTTCTTTTTCTTCTCGACTTCTTAAGAAAACGAAGAGAATTACCCGACCCACGATCTAGAGTTAGCAGCAGTAGTCCATGCTTTAAATATTTGAAGGCACTACCTATATGTGGAGAAGTGTTAGATCTTCACAGATAACAAGCACCTGATGTACATCTTTTCACAACAAGACTTAAATATGAGACAACGTCATTGGATGGAGTTGATCAAAGACTACAACTGCATGATTGATTAATACCCAGGAACAGTGAACGTTGTACCAGATGCCTTGAGTAGGAAGTCTTCATCTTCGCCTATGGATAGAGCCCAATTGAGTTCTTTGATGTGCTACAAGAAAGACATGTTGGTCTCATTGCGTCAGACAAGTATTAAATTGTTAGCTGGTTTGCTGGCACATATACAGGTAAAGCCTACACTGAGACAGCAGATAAGAGAGGCACAACATACAAATACCATGATGCAACATATTTTATCAGAGTTCAGTAGTGAAAAGTGTAATGGTTTCCTGGAGTCTGATGATAGGGCAGTTTGTTACCATAACATGATAGTGATTCTTGATGCTAATGACCTAAGGAGAATGATGTTGGAGGAGGATCATTTTCCCATGTATGTTATGCATCTAGTTAGCACCAAGATGTATCATAATATGAAGGATATGTATTGGTGGCCAGGCTTGAAGCAAGATGTAGCTCAGTTTGATAAAAGATGTGTGGTATGTCATCAAGTCAATGTTCAGAATTAGAAGCCTACAGGAATGCTACAACCGTTGCCTATACCTTAGTGGAAATGGAATCATGTGACTATGGACTTTGTGGTTGGTCTGCCTACGATTGGCAAAGGCTATGATTCCATCTGGGTGATCATTGACAGGTTGACCAAGTCCACACAATTCCTTCCTATGAAGACAATGTTCACAACAGAGAAGCTTGCTCAAGTCTATGTGGATGAGATAGTGTGTTTGCACGGTGTTCCATCTATCATCGTGTCTGATAGAGGTCCTTAGTTCATGATTCACTTTTGGGACTGACTGTATACAACTTTTGGTACGCAATTGAAGTTTAGCACTGCTTTCCACCCACAGACAGATTGTCAATATGAAAGGACAATATAGACCTTAGAGGATCTCCTGAGGGACTGTGCTGTTTGGTTTTTTGGAAATCGGGATATACACCTCAGTTTGATAAAGTTTGCCTACAACAACAACTATCACGTAACATTGATATGGAACCATTTGAGGCATTGTATGGGAGGAATTGTAGGTCACCGTTGTGTTGGTATGAGACATGTGAGTATCAGCCTCTTGGTCCTGAGCTTGTGCATCAAAGGACAGAGAAGATAAAAGTGATACAACAATTAGTCTTGTGACTAATTGTGGGAGAGTGTGTCGATGACTAGTACGCCGATAGAAGGGGACGATTCCTTCTAGTCTGTCCATCAAGACGATTAGAGTTCCTGATAGTCTGTGTGGACTATCTATATAGTCGGGAGATTTCTGCTGCTCAGGAGGACGACTGTCAACCACAGTCCGAGTCTACACCAGGAGCTGCACATATGTCGTCGAAGACTAGGTTGTTGAAGGCCACACTAGTTGCAAGGTATTGTCACTGAGAAAGCCTCATGACCAAGTATATCTTACTAAACTATCTTTCCTATTGCATAGTGGTTTTTGCGATTTGCTGGTTATGGGTTTGTGGTTAGATTTTTTTTGCCCAACAGTAATAGTAGCAGCAAAAGTGGCCTTAAACTATTTTTCAAGGTTATAAGAAACCATTTTCACTATCTATGGATTAGTAACAATAGGAATAGAGGTAGAATCTCCATCAACATTGGTAGTTAACACTTTATTTTCCCATTTAAGATTTCCATGCTTTTACAAACATTTGTCTTTGTTGTGACTAGGGAGACTAAGGGGAAGTAATGAGATATGTGATTTATAGCTTATCAGGATCCAAAAGAGAACTAAAGAGTAATGTTTCATCCACTTTTTAAAATCCTCCTTCAATTTATCAGATTCTTCTTCCATAGCTTTCTTCTTGTCAGATGTGTCTTCTTTTGGTGGAGGTAGATCTATTACATGTTCCAGTTTTCCTAAGAAGTGTGTATAGATTTGATAGCAGTGTACCCATAAGACATAGTTGGAGCCATTAAACTTTATCAAAGTTACACAGTTGGGGTGTGTTTTGTAAATCCCATTAACGGAAGAAGATGAACATGTAATATACCAATAAAAGGTATAATAGAGCAGAAAAAGAAGAGTAGTAACAAGGAAAATTAGTTCCTAACAAGCCTTGTTAAGAAGAGGACACAAATAATAGAACTAAAGGTTCCTGACACACCATGTCAAAAGTAGACACGCCATGTCACATGTGGAATAATACAATAGTAATAGATTCACCTCAACAGCTGATGGTGACACATTGTGTAGGTAAGGTACACACATGTAAGATGGTAAAATAGCAGAATTTGCCCAGAAAAAGATCCATAATAGATTGTGAAACTTATGGATCACTAAGAAAAAATAGAGTTATGTTGGAGAGATCCAATCATATCTGATAATATGTGAACAAAGACCTATAGAATATGGCCATATATGACCACAAAAGGATGTCGTAGGGCTTTTTGAACAATCAACATTTAGGGTAGAAGACCAATTGAAAGTTTGTAGGTAGTACTCTTAGATCCTATTATTGGGGAGAGGATAGGTGCTAGAAGGATGACTAGATCTCCCTTGATGTGATCAACAATGATGGAGAAGAATGAAAATGATGAGTGGGGATGGGGGAAGAGACGCTTGGAGAGGAGGGGACTTGACACGACTACCCATCCTGCTCTGATACCATATGCAAAACAACCATCTTTTCTATACTAAAAAATGGGAACAATCCTCTCCTATAAATAGGAGGAGAAACAACAAGGAAGTACACATGAAATCCTAATGGGCCTATTTTACACAGGCCATATTACATAAGACCTAAGTAAAAAAGGAAAAATAGAATTAAATGGAATAAAAAAACTATAGACAAATATATATATCTTCATTCAATGTAGATTTACAAATTGCGTACTTTACTAATATCTAGCCCAGATTGACTACTAAATCATTATTAAAATAATTTAAACCTAAAATGCATATAATTTTTACATTTTTCTATTTATCATTAGGATGATATTTCCCTTCAGAGGTATCAAACATGAATTATCATGGTTCAATATACTTCCATTTTAAGGTGATAATTATTTTTCATTTTTGATATATATCTATTCATAATGTATGCCCAACCTTCATGATGCACCCAATCACACTTTAATGACATTATTCAATGAAATTACATTGAAATTCATATTGTATCTATTATCTTGTTTGAATTTCATATAAATTCATGATTCTTAAAGGATCAACAATGTCTAATATGTATTATTTGTACATTTCATATTTTGGTTGTAGCAAAAAATTCTTATGTAAAAGAGTAAGACAATCTATGACTTGAGAAAAGAAATCCCACTTCAATGGTATAATATGAACAACATCACTTACTGATATACATACACACAAATATATATATATATATATTTATATATATATATATATATATTTATATTGCAAAACATATTAATTAAAATAATTTGTGTACCAATGGATATATTTTCATAAAGGTAAAAAATTTGGAGTTTAGTAGATAAAATCAAATGATGAAATACGCACATATATATAACAATTCGACCAACATGATATTTTCTTTCATACTTTACTACTAAGATTCCAATGAGTGATATGTGATAATATAAAATTCACAATGATGTCATCAATAGAAAAAAATATGGAATCAGAATAAACATAGACATGTGCAAGTATCTTATATATGTCATAACTTATATTTTAAGAAATTTATTGTGCATTTTAGTTGAATATGTAATTTCTTGTAATATATATTAATGTCACGAATGTGCATTTTTTACAAATCATATACACCTTTAGATTTGTAAATTTATGTTGTCATCATGTTTTATATGATAGGATAGTGCAACATTCGATGTTAACAACGAGAAGATTGATATTCTCAACGAATTTGAGAGTTTCTAAGAAAGATATCAAGATGATAGGTAAGACCAATATTTGAAATATATATAGAAAAACTACTTTATACCTTTCTAAAATTGATGAATCTCTATCTACACTAGTTCTGAGAAAATTCCTGCAAGGGTTATGAATGAATTGATTACTTGCATAAAATACCATTATGATTTAGGTACAACCATGTACTTACACTTCGATTGTCTTCCCATACATCTTATCACATTTAATCCCACTTGATCAATATTGTATATTGTATATTGTATATTTATTGTTTTGAAACAAGATGTTCCTTGGAGGATGTTGTAGGTAATGTATGTCCCATTCAATAATCTAACAATGGGGTGTTGTGAATGTTGGATGAACTATCAACTTGAATAGGGATCTTATTATTTTTCATAACTACAATATATTGTGGGTTTTTCAAATATGAGTATGTGTTTTGTTACGATTGATAATATATTTCTTTCAAAGTGTGTGATTTCTTAGTATGCCAAATGTTGAAATTTGTCATATTCATAAAATAATCAATATTTTATTCATGATTTCTTGAGTTTTATTCCTGATGTTATGGAGTATTTACATAGAAAAGATATACATATATATTTTCAATCTTGTATTGAAACACCATTTTTAAGTATTCATTTATAATTTTTTAATTTGTACAAAAAGACCATGTTGTTCATGTAACAATGTTGATATCTCACTTCAAGTTAAAGGACATCTTTAGAAATTCAGTATCAATTATAAAGAAAATAATTATTATAATATTTAATAACTACATGATTTTAAAGCGAAAGTGTTTTTGTAACGACCTGACTTTAAGCACCCCCCATGAAGGAAAGACCCAAATTAGTGAGAGTTACCTAAAATTCCCAAGAATCCATATTTAAACAAAAAATAAATATTAGCAAATATTTTCAATTAATTCAAATATTGTTTACTAAATGCCCGTCCAATGAATTGAATGAATTTCTATTATCAAAACTGTACATATGAGAAAAAGTATCTATCTAATTCTCCTTACTTAGCTTTAACTCCTTCAAGTAATTTCATATGGTTTGTCAAATCTGATATCTTTATAGTTATGATGTTCCTAAAATGTTGTGAAACAAAAGCATGGATCAGCATATCAAAATATATCATGTACGTGGGGTGCTTGCAAAAGTGAGCAAGTATATAACAACATATATTCAATCAATTACTTGCATTTTATCCATTTAATCTCATTTTTATGTGATACTCATAGTGACATTATAATTGAACAAGCTTTAAATAAACATACAAAAATTTAGTTGTTCAATCCTCAAGGAGAACCTCAACAAACACAGACAAAATATATTGTGGGTAGTCATATTCGAAACCACATACCTTTGGTAGAATAATGAAAATTATTATGTAGAATATACTTCAAGTACATTCAAGAAATCCAATTAACAAAGATGAACCCAAGAAATCAATCATTAAATTTACATGTATGTAAATCCCAAAGTGTCACCAATCATATTATTAAATATAAACCCTACTCGGTCTTATTCTAGGGTTTGGGGTTGTTGCACATTCGGATAAGGAATAAGGGTACAAAACCCAATTCCATCGTATGTTCAACATTAGGTGGATTCCCAATAATTATGTCCTTCTTATCCTTTCAATATGATCACTTATATTCAATTTTGTTCTTTACCAACATCGCAAGTTATAATCTGTAAATCCTAATCTCATATGCATGATTATTCACATCATATTCAATTGTGTTCATTAATAACATAGCAAGTTATAATCTTTAAACCCTAATTCTCATATGCATGATCATTCACACTAGAAGCCCTAACTAGTCATCACTATTATCATGATCATCTTAATTTCTCATCTAGTCCAAAAATAAAAATTATTACAGCAAATTAAATATTTTTTCATATTCAAACATCTTATTACACAAATATACGGTTTAAATGCATTAATCACCAAATTAAACCATATTTCAATACTTTTAGAATTAGGCACACATCTAGGGTATGAAACCATTTTATTTGGACTCTACTCGTTAGGGTATTAAACCATTTTATTTGGACTCTACTCATTAGGGTATGAATCCATTTTATTTGGACTCTACTCGTTAGGGTATGAAACCATTCTATTTGGATTCTACTCGTTCTCTTGATAAATATGAGATATAGTTGTAATGTTACCCGAGCAAGGATCTATTTTCTACATTATTTGAAAGATTGTTATTAATCTGACTAGTGGCAGTGAGCCACGTCAGCGACAAAATCCCCATTTCATTATATTAGATTAAGTTAATAAAAATAGGGGGAGGTTACTCCCATGCCCCTATGCTCTAGGTCGGCGACCCGGGGCATATGGGTCATTTGTCATCAACCCATCCCCTACCTCCTGATCATGAAGGAGTCTCACTCCCACCCGTGAGTGTGACTACCGGGTTACCATCCTGCTTTTGTTTGTGGACTCTGACATCCATGAAGGACCTATGGACCTCTGCAACCTTGGCTGGTCTTAGCCCCGACGCCAGTAGCACCACTATAATAGGCGAAGAAGAGGTGGTTCCTAGGGTTCTAAGTACTGCATGCACACATCAACCGGAAGAAAGGAGGATAGATGCTTTACCTAGGAACATTGTGTGGTCGAGGAAGTTGTGCATCTTGTATGTTGTGGTCAGGGATCCTTCCTTCTCTTTAAACTATCAGTCGCAAGGATCTCCTTGTCAAATGGATGTCTGACTTCATTCATATTACCCATGCCTATGCAGTCATCCTCGCACTTCACTGGTATCTTGTGCCACCCCTTGGAATAAGGGGAAGTTTCCCATTCATCTTCATATCACCTCAACATATGAGAGATGGGGACTCCATGACGATGATAGTGAGCCACCCATTGTAATATCGATGATCAGGTCCACGACCACCCCTTCCCGTTATGCGACCCTACACTGGATCCGTAGAGAAACCAAGTTGGAAATATGAGGGGAGAAAGGTTGAATCAATCAATTATCAGATGAATCTTATATATACAAGTACTATCTTCCCTTACTCTTCTTATTCCTCTCCTTCCTTTAAGGAAGCCCCAAAAGGTTAGGTATAATTTTGGTGTCTATAATATAAAGATATCCTTTTTACTCAACAATTCAATACCATCTAGAAAGGATTCTATTCCTTCTCCAAATCTTTTCTCTCTCATGGTTAATACAAAATACACATTAAAAAGTAGGAAAATATTTAATAGGTTGCCAAAGTGATGACCCATATATCCATACTTGTCCTTCAAGTATTCATTTAATTAGATTATCATCTTTACTTGATTGACACACACACCAACCACAATGGGAAGTATGTAAATGCATGAAACTTTATTGTCTATGAAGATTATTGAAAATTATTTATGACTTGGGATCTACATCATTCTTTAACCCAATTATTCCTATTTCCCAAAAAATCACTAACATTTTTCCCAACTCATATCTAATGTGTGGGATCTAATGGAATATAAAATTTTCTATTTTAAATATTCCATTAAAAAAATTAGCATTATTTCATGAAAATTCATCTTACTCCCAGTATCTAGAACTCTCTTCTTTTGTTATTATTCTATAGTATACCAAAAGTTAGATCAAAATAATACTGTTTAATGTCTCAAAAAGTGTGTTGCCAAATTGGATAGATAATTACTCTTTTAATTATCCAAAACACCATATATCTTAGTTTCTTTTGGAAACTTGCATATCAGCTCATATTTCTATTATCTAGGAATTCATAAATCCATTAATATTTATTTGTACACAAAACCTCTTATTCCTTTGTCTAATGCCCCAAGGACATATTTGTAACACAAATAGTTTCATGGGCATCATGGGTAGAACCCATGCCACAAATATTATTTTATCATTTCATTGATAATAACATTGAGGAATTTTTCATGTCATTTCATACCTTACATTTCTATAATTCAGTTTCACAAATGTTGAGGATATTACATTCACCCCTCCTTAAAAGGAATTTCATCCCCAAAATCTAAACTTACTAAGCTCAAGGTGAATGAGAACCAATCTTACTTTCAATCCTTAGGGTAAGAAACCCTACATAGATACCTTTAGAGACTTTTATTGATATGAAAATTCCACACATCATTATTCGGATTTGTACTTGAATTCACTTCAAGGTATATCCTCGTTCCTAATGTTTACATGATATCATCCCTTGGTGATTACACTTTTCATTTTGTCATTCAATTTCACTCATTGAGTACCTTTTCACTTAAGTTTCCAACTTATTGTTCCTTTATTTCCACATAAGGGTATGGTAACACCTCAAACCGTAGGTCATGTCATTAAGTTCAACTTAATGTATACTTTCTCATGTGTTAATTTTAAGCAGAACATGTGTCTACCCCATCGACCCCACTCACAATGAGATGAAATATGGGCTTGACTGCAACTCAAATACAAAGTTCATATCATTCCACGAGCAGAGATGGTGTACACACATAATCCTAAAATTTAATATTTTAGGTTGAATCATTCTGAACATGACTATAACCATACTTACTTTTAATTCCAAAATGTTCTTATATTTAATAAAGTTAGGTGTTTTTCTCACTCTTACGTTAGTGAACACTCCTTTAGGATTTTGTTATTACATGACTTCTTGTATATTTTTAAGTCATTCTCATTAGCCTTAGTCATTTCCTCAAGGTATCTAGAGGTACTAGTGATTTTAAAGTGATCTCATCCTGACGCATCTAGGGAGTACCTCTCACATTTACCCCATGGGCCACATGAACTTTTGAAGGTGGCCAATGTCTTGAGACATGACCTCAGGGATACATAGTTTTTACCTCCTGACCTTAAGGTCATGCATTTCGGGAACAATCATCTCCTAATCTCATTGGTTTTATTTACATCTAATCCCCCCTACTTGACCTCAGAATTGACTTAGGGCTCTACTCTTCCTAGGGTTTATATCAAATTTTTTATTTTCTCCAAACATTAGTGACATTCAAGGTTACCACAATTCTCAAATTGATTGGTCAACTTACCCTTCTAGGGAAGGTCCTAACCTAAGGCATCTTCTTGACTTGCAGGAGGAGGTTAGATTCTCTATCCATGACCCAACCCCATGGGTTTAGGGTTTTACCTACCCTTTGGTTCCTTCTCCCACTTTTGGTTGACCCACCCCACACCAAGACACCAACCCTAAAAGTTAAATTTTCAGCTTTATGTAACCATAATATGTGGAACATTAATTTTACATTATAAATTTTCAAAGTGTATTTGTTCAATATATGTGGTATACTCTCTCACTGGGAGGTATTCATACATACTCGTTGGGAGTATTTTAATGATCTACCCACTCTTTGGGGGTGATCTCCATTCATAACCATTATTTGGAAGCATTCACATCATAATTCTCACTCGTTGGGAACATTTAAATGATGTTCCCATTCGTTGGGGGTAACCTCCAATCATACACACTCACTGAGGTGTCCATAATATCATACTCACTCATTGGGAGTATTTTAATGACATATCCACTCACTAGTGGTAGCATACCCACACTCGAGAGGTTTATTTCAATAGTATACCTACTCGCTATGGGTATCATACTCATTCTCTGGAGGTAATTTCAATGACATACCCACTCACTGGGGATAGTTTCAATTGCATACCCACGCGTCGAGGGTACATTTAATAGCATACCCATTGGTTGGGAGTAATATTAATAGCTCACCCACTCATTGGGGATAGCATATCCACTCTTTGGGGGTATTCTTTACTCATCCACCCTATAGAGATAACATTAGGTTGATGAGCAAGTTAAACTCATATTTTCATTTTCATGTATAAAAGTGGTTACTTATGATTCTCATGTATATTTCAATCCTTTCACATGCATCATGAATGAATTTCTCTATATGCATGCATGGGATACTAAGTCATATGAACTCATCTATATATATTTTTTCTTTATTATTATTCTTACCCAAATTAGGGCTAACATGGGTAGGGTTATTATATCACCCACACAACTCCCATTTCCCCTGATTAGGGTTTAGTATGTAGGTTAGGGACTACACCCTACATCTTAGGGTTTCTATGTCCCTTTACCCACTAGGGTTTTCCCAAACCAACCCTAGTTCCATATAGGGTTACCCTCACAAGGAAAAATACATAAATCATCTATCTTTACTGTATCATTTTTTCCACATTACATGTACATTATTATTTCCACATTACATGTACATTAATTGGCATAGGATGCCTTAATCGTACTTCTTCTCAGAAGTCCTAACTTGATACAAGGAAGAAAATTTCTTTTAGGGTTTATTAAGCAAGATAATGAGAAGTGGATGAATCAATATGAGAAGAAAACATACAGATATATTATTTTGGGTGAAATCTTCCAACTTTGGCCAGGAAGGGTGCACGGGACCAGGAGTCCTTGTAAGCCAACTAGTGGTGCAGAGGAAAGTTTTTCCATCCCCTGTGTCGTGTTCCCTTCTGTAAGCGATCATCTTTAGAAGCCGCCTGAATAATTCCCTCATATTTCTATAGATTACTTGAAATTATAAGCTATTAAATATTATTTGAAAAATATGTAGCTCTGATACAAAATATAAAGAACTCACTTTCAGCATACTCAATTAAAGATAGACCCAAAAAATTTGAGAGTGATTAAACAAAATTCCCAAGGATCCATATTTAACCAAATAATCGATGATAGCAAATATTTTCCATTAATTCTAATATTATTTACAAAATGCTCTTCTAAAGAATTACATGCATTTCTACCATCAAACTGTACATATGAGAAGAAGTATCCATCTAATCCTTTTTACTTATATTTAATTCCTTCAAGTAATTTCATTTGATTTATCGAAGATGATATCTTCATAGTTAGCATGTACCTAAACGTGTCGAATATATTGTGTACGTGGGGTGCATGCAAATTTATGCAAGTATATAACCACATATATTCAATCAATTAACTGTAAATAAGAACTTGAATTTTATTCATTTAATATCATCTTTATGTGATACTCATAGTGGCAGTATAATTGAACATACTGTAAATGACATCCAATAGTTTAGTTGTTCAATCCTCAAGAAAACATCGTCAAACACTGACAAACTATATTGAAGGTAGTCTTAATCGTAATGACATACCTTTTGTAGGACCATGCATATTATTATGCAAAATATACTTCAAGTATGTTCAAGCAATCCAATCAACAAAGATGAACCCAGGAAATCAATAATTAAATATGCATGTATGTAAATCTTAATGTGTCACCAATCATACTATTTAATTTAAACCCTACTCAGTCCTATCAAGGGTTGGGGCTTGTTGCTGGTCTGAATAAGGAATAAGGGCACACATCCTAACTCCATCATGTATTCAACATTAGTTATATTCCCAATTATTATATCCATCTTATCCTTTCATTATGATCACTTGGATTCACTTGTGTTCATTAACAACATAGGTGGTTATAATATTTAAACTGTCATTCTCATATGCATGATTATTCACATTCAAATCCCTAACTATTCATCATTATTATCATGATCATATAGATTTCTGATCTTGTTCAATAATATCAGTAATTATGACAAAGTAAATGTTTTTAGTATATTCAAACATCTTATTACACAAATGTAGGGTTTAAATACATTAATCACCACTTTAACCCATATTGTACTACTTTTAGAATTAGGATAAGATCTAGGGTATGAAACCATTTTATTCAGATTTTACTCATTCTCGTGATCAATTTGATATGTAGTTTGAATATTACCTGAGCAAGGATCTATATTCTACATTATTTGCTAGATTATCATTAAGTTGTCTAGTGGTAGAGTCCCATGTCAGCCATAGGATCCCTTTTTAATTATATCCAAGTAAGTTGAAAAAAATAGTGAGAAGTTATTCAAGTGACCCTGTGCTCTAGGAAGGTGACCTAGGGCATATGGGTCATTTGACTCTAGTCCATCCCCTACCTCACGATAAAAAAGGAGTCTGACTTCCATTCATGAGAGTGGCTACTAGGTTAACCTCCTCTCTTAGTCTGTGGGCTCTGATTGCCATGAAGGACCCAAGGACCTCCATGACCTTGGTTGGTCTTACCCCAATGTTAGAAGTGTCATGGTGATTAGAGAAGAGGAAGGTGATTCCTAGGGTTCTAAGTACTTTAGGTGAACAACAAACAGAAAAAAGGAGAAGAGATGCTATACCTAGGAACAATGTGCGGTAGATGAAGTTGTGCAACTTGTAGGTTGTGATCTGGAATCCTTCCTTCTCTTTGGATTGCTATCGGCAAGGGTCTCCTTGTCAGATGTTTGTTCTATCTCTGGTCATGTTGCCCAGACCTAAGTGGTCATCCTCACACTTCGCTAGTATCTTTTGCCAAGCCTTGGTATCTGGGAAAGCCGCCCATGCATATGTGTCGCACCTCAACATACAAGAAAGGGGGTACTACCATGAGGACTCCATCCTTAGTGATGGTGAGCCACCAATTGTCATATTGTTGATCAGGTTCACAATCACCCCTTCACGCCGTGTAATCCAGAGCTGGACCAAAGAGAAACCAAGGGTTGAATGAATCAAGTATCAGATGAATCTTATATATATTAATCCAGAGCTGGACCAAAGAGAAACCAAGGGTTGAATGAATCAAGTATCAGATGAATCTTATATATATATATATATTCTCTTCCCTTTCTTTTCTCATTCCTCTCCTTCCTTTAAGGAAGTCCCAAAAGGTTAGGTACGATTTTGGTGTAAAGATACATACCATTACTTCCTTTATATAATATAATGATATCCTTTTTACTCAACAATTGAATGCCAACTAGGAAAGATTATATTCCTTCTCCAAATCTTTTTTCTCTCATTGTTAATAAAAAAACACATATGCAAAAGTAGGAAAATATTTGATAGGATTCCAAAGTGAAGACCCATATATCCATACTTGTCCTCCAAGTATTCCTTTAATTAGATTACCATCTTTACTTAGTTAACACAAACAAAATCCATGAAGGGAAGTAAAATACATGGCACTTTATTGGCTAAGTTGATTATTGAAAATTCTAAATGACATGGGATCTAGATCATTATTGAATCCAATTATTCCTATATATAGGAAACTCACTAACATTTTTCTCAACTCATATCTAATGTGTGGGATCTAATGGAATAAAAAAGTTTCTATTTTAAACATTCCATTAAAACATTTACCATTATTTCATGAAACCTCTTTTTACTCCCAATTTCTAGAATTCTCTAATTTTCTTATTATTCTTGAGTATACCAAAAGTTAGATCAAAATAATACTTATTGATGTCTCAAAATGTGTGTTTCCAAACAGGCTAGATAATTACTCTTTTAATTATCTAAAACAACATATAACTTATTTTCTTTTGGAAACATGCATATCACCTTATATATCTATTATCTAATAATCCATATAACCATTAATATTTATTTGTACACAAAACCTTTTATTCCTTTGTCTTGTGCCCCAAGGACATATTTGTAATGAAAATAGTCTCATGGGCGTCATGGGTTGCTTCCATGCCTCAAAGATGATTTTATTATTTAATCAATAAAAACATTGAGGATTTTTGTGTCAATTCATGCCTTATATTTATATAATTTAATTTCACCCTGATTGAAGATATTGCAGTTTTAGTATAGCAACATATAGATAGTAAGAACATCACTTTTCTATTTACTTATAGATTTTGAGGACAATTTTAAATAACATCATTTAAACCTAAAAGGAGCCATTCATTCAGCTAAGTAGATTGTGATCCACTTTGAAATGGTTTACCAAGCAAATCTCTAAGTGGGTGTTGAAACCAAATATAAAGTAAAACTTTACAACTAATATAAAATATTTTTAAAAATGTTAAAATGACTATAATATAAAATAATATAACACCTAAAGAAATGCCTCCTCAGAGATGAAAGCTAAAAATTGACCTTCCAATCCTTTTTAGATGGTGAAAGCCATATATATAAATACCTAATAAGAAGATTAAAAGATGAAAGATGCTCCATACTAGAGTGATTGAGTCCTCAACTAAAACCCCTAAAATATCGAATGCAAATAGGAGGAAAAGGCTTCATATGCAACACCATACTCATAAACTTTGTGTGTTCCACTTCAGAACCTACTTGGATCACCTTGAAGTTATTTAAAATAACCCAAGTCAATATATAGGCATTAGTAAGATCAATATAAGTGTTCTTCTCGCCAGTAAATCAAATAATAAGATGCCAACACGTTTTGGGGTGTGATTGCCATCATTATATGTTCCATGAAAGCAGATTGGAGACTCTTTTGAGGCTTTAATCCCAACACAAGATATTGTGATTAGGAGACATCTTGAAAGACATCATAAATTTCTTATCCTGAGGAAATGTGCAACTAAATTAGCAAACAAAAATCAATTACTTTTCCAAATTCATTAATTATCAAAATAATTCATGTTTTATAAACGAGTACAATTAGGATTAGAGGAATAGGTTGATGTAACACTAATTCTTTTTCTTCTCTACATGAATGCAGTTATTAAGGTACATATATGTTTTGAAAATGCAATTTCTTTTCCATTGCACTGAAGTGATTATCAAGTTAGATTCATCTTGTGAAATAATTAACCCCTTACTGCATTCAAAAAATCTACCAACATTGTTCACCATGTAATCAACCTCGTGTCACAAAAAGTGGCGACTAATATGAGATGGGTAACCAACTTTAAAATAATACATAACTATTTTAGGGAAGTATGAATTTGATGATGGACCTTATTATTATAATCCTTTGTTCATAAACATAAACCAAAGTGGTAACCAATCAAGTTACACCCATAAGGTAAGTGAATCATGTTGATACCAAGTATATAATTTCCCTTGATAACATTCACATCATTTTTCCAAAGAAACATTAGAAAAACATCTTCAACCCATGACTTATAGACTAGTAGATATATGAGTATTTTCATCTCTACCTTGTGGCGTAGCCATGTAGTGGCCATGGCAGGGACATGCCCTACCTTGGAACAACAAATTATGGAATCTCAATACATAATAAGTTGAATTTATAAGAAATTGTTAATGTGTTCAAGTAGTTAACGTGTGCCCTATTTGCGTTTTGTGAACTTTCTGTTAGGATTTTGTCTCTTACCCTAATTGGATAAGAAATAATATCTAACAATATTAGGGAAGTGTAATCAATGTTAGACTTGGAGTCCAAGAAATTATTTCCTTATCCTTATGTATTTTCATTTTCTAATACCTATAGAATTGTCATATCCTCTCATATTGTCTAATCGGGAGTCCCTATCTATAAATAGGGATAGACACCGATGGATATTGGGGGCCAAGATGCACCTATGTGTGGGGTTCTAACGTGTGGTAACTTCAGGTGTGCCAACGTTGGACAACATCGTGTGTCAAAACGGGAAGCCACAAAGGATAGACAAAGAGGGGAGAGAACGAGAGTGGGTTACGATATTCTA
Organism: Alisma plantago-aquatica; assembly: GCA_963693085.1. Taxonomy (NCBI): domain Eukaryota; kingdom Viridiplantae; phylum Streptophyta; class Magnoliopsida; order Alismatales; family Alismataceae; genus Alisma; species Alisma plantago-aquatica. Next base: position 1,027,418,300 of record OY856410.1, on the reverse strand, counting down.
TTGTGGGCACAGGATTGTGAGGGAGCGACAATCTTTGTAATCTTCTTGGAGTTGCTTAATAGAATTCTGCGGTCTTCTTCGCCAATCATGTTCTCTGATTGGTTATTTATTTGGTGGTTATTGGCTTTGTCGACGTGGGCGGTCGTGACTTTTTTTGTGCATGTTTGACCTGTATCTCGTGTGGCATTTTTCCTGGGCATGGAGCTTCCGCAAATCTCTTCACTTTCTCCTAATTTGCAATGCCCCCTCATCAAAGTTTTTATGTCTAGTCCAATGTATCTATCCTTCACCATAGCAAAGTTTTAAAAGTTGGAGTATTTTTGTTGAAAAATCTATCTGAAACATGAAACATGATACATGCATCTCTTCAATTTATAAAATGAATAGGTGAACTATCTATAAAAAATAGAAAAGGTGGGTTAACTTCCCTACAATCTTATTATATATATGAGTCTATTTAAATTTATCATAACCTAATTAATAGAGGTGATTGTTTAGAATATAGATTATCAAGTACTTGTATTTGTGTAATTGGTCAACTAGAGGAAAACTATATGATCTAACCAAGAAAGTAACCCAAACATATTTATAACAAGTTTGAGGATGTTTAAAATAAAAATGTGAATAATTATGCCAATCATAACAAAACTAGGAATTACTATCTAAATAAGTTTTTGCCTCTTATGCTACTACTTTATATCTCGATGGCCTACATGAATACAACAAGTATTATAATCATTTTAATTGGAAGACAATAGTACTCCCATCCAAAAATATCATAATAAGTAACTTTTTTGAAGTATATCATTTCCCTTACATTAACTAAATATTCTCATACATGTTCTTTCTCTCAATTACCCAATTATTAAAGGTAATGGAAATTATGTTTGTAGACATACTTTCTAAGTACATTTTGCATTCTACAAATTACACATGAATCTAGGGTCCCAATTTATACCCCAATAGAATTTGTGTTTAGGATGTGGTTAACAATCATAAATGAATCTTCACAACTTTGCTAACTATCGACATGCCAACACACAGACAAAAATTTCCGATTAATATTAGTGTTAATATTTTTAATATCTATTACAATATATACTACATGATATGAACTAGAATCTATAACAATAGAATATTTGTTAAACCTACTGAACCAGAAAATGCATGTCTTTGTGTTGTATTCAGATCAAGTGACCCACTTGTGGACAAGGTCCTATTGTATTTATGGCCTTGATCTAGATTTGAAGGACTATAGGAACATATTTGGATACCCTACAAATGAGGGAAGACATCATGGACCTCCCATGATCGTACATTGTTGATGTTAGTCTAGATAGAAAGTTTTTCCATCATGGTAGTTATAGTCACTAAAGTAGATAACTTATCTAGATTCGAAGGTGCCACAACACTATGAAATTGTGCTTATCAACATGAGGGATATATGGTATATTCCTTTCAATACTGGCCAAGGTCTGGAGATTGATCCCACCTCAAGGTGGTTTCCAGTCGGTTTTCAGGCAAACCCATCAAAAACAATGTCAACGAGAGTTTGAATGATTTATCGTCAAGTAGAGGTAGGAAGGAGATTCATCCATGTTGTTGAGATGGTTGAAAGTGTAGTATACTTTAGTTGACTCTTTTGGTGATCCAAAATTGGTGGGTTCCTCGCTTGCACTGAAAGTGGTTGATGCAACATTGTCTGGGTGTCATAAATCCTCTCCAGCCACCCTATTGGAGTTGACCAAGAAGGTTGGGGTCTGAACATGAGATTAACGACTGGGGAAGAAGGTGAATAAGGGGTCAAAAAGGTACTAGGGTGCGTATGGATCTATTTTAGGTGAGGTTGGTGATAAATTTGTTGCTCTGGGTGACGTGATTTGTTGGTCTACAACATGAGTCTATGAGTTGTAGGTCAGGATTATGTTGGAGACCTATAGATTTGGAGTATGGTACGTAGTAGAGACACCAAATGAGCACATGATTATGATGATGAGGAGGAGATTTCAATGTGTCATGGATCAGAGATGGCAACAAAATGCTCATTGGAGGATAACATACTCTCTCGGAGTTGGGAATCAGTGGAGGTGTAAGGATTATAGAGAACTAGAGTCATCCCAGATCTCTTATTACTTGCTAAGTGTAGCTGAGAGTCCCATCGTTGAAACAGAAGGTGGCAGGAAGGGACAAAGTTGTTGAAAGTAGTTTTGGTATGTATGCCCTGAGAGCCAATAATATGATGATTGTAATGGCATATCTTGTAAACAATTTGATTAATAATAAATGCAGTCTTCTAATTTATTTTGTTTATTTTGATTGTGAGATAATGATGTAACACAATAAATGTCTAAAGATTGATATTACTCAATGATGTATGCCTTCAGATTGAGGACCTGAACTATGAGATCATATGGATGTCAAGAGTATATGCATTCTATTTATGTACCTAGTTGGATCTTATTGTGGATGAGTGATAGACAACAACAACACATAAAATTAGACTATGCGTCGGTTGATGATATAATCTCATGATTCATGATATGTGATATCAAACAAAGCACATAGATACTTTTCAGAGAACAATGTATCAGACAGACCCACCTTGAGAGTGACATATGAAAACCATGATTGGTTGTCAGAGACATCTCTCCATAGTGATGGAGGTTAATGTGGTTCTTAGACCTAAAGTCACTACTCTCATCACATATAATTTGGTGTGCTTTGACATCATCCACCATGATCCTGAATAAGGGTTACCATAAAGGTGGTGCTCAGATGCACGGTGACACATGGGGATGACTATGAGTGATGTATATGGGATTTGTTCCTCCTACAAGAGTTTGATATCCTAGCCACGTGAGAAGCGAGACTGAGAAATGCATGACCATGCTAATGTAAGCCAATATGTGATATTGGGCTTATGATATCTCAGATAGTCTGCTCTAGTTAAAGGAACATGGATTCAATGTAGAAGAGGATGACGATTCCCTGCCTCGAGTTCAATCTGGATATCAGAGACAAAGAAACTATACATTCATTGTAACACCAATCACAGATGATAGGTTAAGTTGTTCTCCAACTTCTCTAGTTACTTGGGTAGAAATGAAGTCTTACTAGGTATCAATCATCACTTGTGAAATTATAATACGATTATGTATATCACTACTGATGTAATGTGGAGCCTACCGAGTATACACGCAAGATGTGATTGGAATAGGACTATAATTATGGAAGTGATTGGAAATGTTCTGAATTAAATTGATTACTAAAATGTGAGGTAATATATTTGAATATAATCAGAGTTAAATTGGTTAAAGTGCTTAAGACAATTAATTGTTATGTTGATTGGCTATTCCCAAGTGGATTGACTAGAGTCGGGTGATGAGAATTAGTTAATCAAATAATATGATTAATTGGTTAATTAATAGATTCCATAATATTATTTTATTGGTCCATAAGTGTCTCGTCTTAACGAACATGCATCGCTTTTGTTTACCTAAGGGTTTTGAAAAATCCTGCTTCCTTTCTCTACTATTAATAGGGGCATGACGACTGGCTTTTAGATAGGCTAATGCTTAGACACTAAGGTTATGCTCTTGTATGTGAACCCTATCCTTCATTGTCCCCAAGTGAGAGACAATGTGTGCACCCCACCATCACACAGACAACGAGATGACACGCGAAAACGTGTGGAACCATATATTACCGAAAACACGGGTTAATTAAAACCGATTGCAGAAAGCATACATATAGAACATTTGCAACCAGGCCCTACAAGTAGATCATGTCATATATATAGATATATTCAAGATCACCTTCCTGATATGTTCACCACTTAAAGTCACCCACTGTCGCGACATCAGATATTAGTTCATTACTTGTTTATACATAGAGAACAACCACGTACGACCAGCAGCAGGGTATACAAAAATTACAGCAGCTAAACATCATGAAACATCGTCAAAAGACTTCCAAGGACCTGAGAGTACAGGGACGACTTCTAAGACTCTACTACAAAACCACCAAAACAACAACATGTCCATCTCTTGCCTTTTACTGCTCTTCTTGCTGCTCGGCCACAACCTCTCGACCACCACCACGTCTAGAACGATCACCTAAAAAGGGTGTAAACCAGCAGGGTGAGACACACAGTCCCAACAAGAAACATAACTCCCCGCTGCAACTATAAAACCTCAAAGGTTAAAATAGATAACAACAAATAGTGTATAACAAGAGCAGCATACTGAGCAAAGCTATTATTACCATCAAGCTCACCAAAATATTTGGGAGGCATATAACCAAGTATTTCTTTATGGAACTTGATTGACAAGATAAACTTTATAAGAACTTATCACAAGATATAAGGATCGTACTCATATCTGCAAGGTGTAACTAGATCATCTATATAAGCAAGGCCTCAATCAATGTTCCGTGTTTTTCTCTAAGAAAGATCTACTTATTCGACTGGATTATGTTTTATTATGCCCTGAGGAAGTGAGCCTTCCCTGCTCAAGTCCAACCATTGGTTGTGAAGCCCCAAACAAGGTGTAAGTAGATCCGGACTCCATGACCTCACCTTCTCGTGGTCAGTACACGAATCACCAAGCAAGACCCCAGTCTTATGCTTATTGGGCCTCATCCTCTGGGTCAGCTCCACAAGCTTCCGATATCTCTAGCTCACCACATTATAGGTGCTAGTACATACATCCGAGCCATGAATGCATCATGCTCATCATCACATATCCTGATCCATGGGTATGTTCACCATGATCCATATATCCTGCGTCTGCAACCACGGTTGCACTCAACCCTCCTATTTTAGGCTAGGGGAAACCTCACATATTCAACAATATGCGCTCCAGGTAATCCCGCAGGATAAACCTCTTTCACCATCACCAAATACTGGTGGTGATGGATCTATGGCCAGGGAAAACTACATGATAGGTTCATTTATAACTGATTAGTATATTTTGAGCCAATTGTTGATGCAAAACAAAGTATAACATAGCCTTATAGAATTACATCATTATTTCCATCAACATATTGTCCTTGTACCTCAATCCCTCATGATATCAACCACTGCCTCTCAAGGCATCATAATCATGCATCGACATCCTTGGAATGCATCCCTTATCTCATCATCAGAGGATAACACCTCAACTAGGCACTCTGCCTTATATCAGGTCCTCAGACCTATCAACTTGTTATTTTATTAACAAGGATTATCATCACATTGTGCTAGTCGAAGCACATATATCTCATAGCTATTACCAGGCTATGAATCCACATGAAATACCTACATGGTTAGTATACACATGCGCAGAGATTACTGAAGCCATCATGGATTAACAAAATGATCATGACATCAAGTATAAAGAAGCATCCATGAGTATATCACACATAAGCTTTATCATTCATAGTATTATTATTAATCATGAACATATATTATGCCTTATACTTGTGACCATATGCATGTGTCACACCATCATGTGTAGCAACATCATATCTTCCCAAACATACCTGGTTCACCACCTATCATCTTATCTCATCATCATAGTTGCAGAATTCAAGGTGTTTACATCATATCACTTGTGTTATCATTATTAATGTAAAACTATCAACTATAGACATTCCGGGTTACCAGAGCCCTCACTAAAACTCCTGCAACCCTCACTATAAAGTATAGCGAGCAATGCCTACCCTCACCCAAGGGGGTACCGGCTAGGGTTCCAAACCCTAAAGTAACTCACCATCATATCAGCCAAACACTGCACATCCTCTAACATGCATCAAGGTTCCATTAACACTCATGGTGTCGGGCAGCCATCACCAAGGTATAACGTGCAGCACTACCAAGTCTATCGGCCAAGGGTCTAATGTGCACCAAGCTAGGGTTAAGGTTAGGTTTCATTTTTGGGCTAACCTTCAACATGAGCCATATCGACCAAAGGGGTGTCGCCCAAGGCACCCCTATTGTGCAACCATCTCAGCATCATCCGAGGGTTAACCCTATCGACCAGCATACCCATGATGCCCAAGAATGGTGTCGTTCATGGCCATGAAGCATCATCCTAGGTTTAGCATGTCGGGCATGAAGCCATATCGGCCAACACTTCATATGAGTCAAAGCTCAACTAAGACATTGTGGTATCGGACAAAAACATCCTGGGCACCATACCATATTGCCCAAGCTCATCTAAACAAGGATAACTGCCAAATCTGTGCCGAGCACCAAGCTATCAAAGCCTATCAGGCAAGACCACCCTAAGATAAGGGAGTGTATCGAGAGTCCTCTTTACATGGATGTATCGGGAAACCACCTATACAAGGTGTATCATCCACTCATCATAGGTGTATCACCCATCCATCAACTCCACCAAGGGTATTGACCAGGGGACCATAACGGGAACAAACTAAGCTTCAACTAGGCATATTAGCCAGGGATACAAGGATCATCCAAATGCCCAAGCAAGCATATCTACCAAGGATTACACCTCAAGGACACATCTTGCATCACCACAACTAAACCCTATCGCCCAACACAAGGATAGCCTACTAGGCTCCATATCAGCCAAAGCATAACGGGCACCAAGTCATCTATCTCAACAAGGTGTGTCGCCCAAGGATGCAACTCCAACCAGGGCTATCGGGCAGCACAACTCCATGGTCATATCATGCAAGGCACAACCCCACAAGATAATATTCAACCTCAAGCACAAGGGCACCACACCCTAATTGATCAAGAAGGTCGGCTCACCTCTCAACAACCAAGAGAGGGGGGTTTTGCAAAACCTCTATCACAAATCGGGCAACCACAAGGATCCACCTCAACATAGGTCATCATCTATCCAAAAGCTCACCTCTCATATCCATGGTGAGAGGAGGGTGTTGCTCAAGCAACTAGAATACAAGCTCACCTATCAACCTAATTGAGAAAGGGGTATTGCCCACATTACTAGAGCTCAAACTCACTCCTCTAGACCAAGGAGAGAAAAGAGTGTTGCTCAACAAGGAAACTCTAGACCATGGTTCGGCCAACTAGGTGTAAAGCCATATAAACCATCATCAACAACAACAACATCATGCTCATTATATTCATATGATCAACAACATATACTAGAGCAAGAAACATAACATGCAATGGCTGATCATCATCATATATGAAACATTCAACATCGAGAAGGTAGTATAGCTAGGGTTATCAGTTATGTAACCCGCCTTAAGAAAACTCCTCAAGCTCCAAACCTCTAAGCTTTAAGCTCCTATCTCCAAGCACACTACTTCAGCCACCTCAAGAAAAGGAACAAGAAGAATAACCACCAAAGCCGAAGAGTAGGCAAGATGGAGAATAAGATGCTAAGGATAGAGGGAAGATACTTACCATGAAAACAAGACCCACCTAGGGTTCGACCACCAAGCTAAAAGAAGAAGAAGGGAACTCCTTCAAGGGTATCAGCCACTAACCTTAGCTCCTCCAAGGGTATCGACCACCAAAGGTTGCAAGGGAGAGGTGTATCGTGTATACAAGGAAGAGAGGAGCATCAAAGAGCTAAAAGGGTTCCTAAGGAAGATAAAGGCAAGGCATATATAGATGGGGGTCAAGGTGAAACCAAGGCAAGGTGTCACCTTACCAAGGGACACTTGTCCACACGTTTCACCACCTTGCAAAACAGATGCACATGCCATGCCACAACTCAACCAAGGATCAGCCACATGTCCAAGCTAGGGTGACACAACCAAGGCAAGGAAGTCAACAAAGGTCAAAGGCTGACACACTACTCTTCCATGGGCGACACACCCCCATGGGCGACACCCCATTACCGACACAAAGCACCCTTGCCTGATACAGGGCTCAACCAAGCAAGGGAAGGCCCAAACAAGGGAAAACAAGGCCCAAAAGATCTCAACCAAGCCCAAGACAACTCAAGGCACGAGCCCAAACCTTCTTCTCAACCCTAGAGGAAGCAAAGCGAGAGAAAGACATCTCTCAAGGTGACAAACTTGCTTTTCAACCTTAACTCAGGTTATTTTTCAAGTAGCACCTCCAACTCTCAACTAAGCACAAGCAAACCCTAATTATCACTAAAGATGATTAGCAGGCAACCAATCACAAGGTTTAGGCAAAACAAATAGGGTAAGCCCAAAACGAAGGTCAGGGTCCTTACAAGCCAATACCCTCTACAAAGGGATTTCGTCCTGAAATCCGAAGAGAAAAGCGAGGGATACTTCTGCCTCATCTCTTCCTCAAGCTCCCACGTGGCTTCCTCAACACCACGATGATGCTAAAGAACCTTTAAAAGAACCAGGTCCTTCCTCTTCAGCTTCTTTATTCTTTTGTCAAGGATCGCCACCAGACCCTCCTCATAAGTCATGTCTTCATCAAGCTCAACCTCAACTAGCCGTATCACTGTCCCTGTGTATGGATGACTTTTCTTCAGCATACTGACATGGAACACTGGATGCAATTTGTGCAACTCTGGCGTCAGCTCTAACATGTAAGCTACCTTTCCAACACGTGCTATTATCGGGTATGGTCCCATATACCTGGGTGCCAGTTTACCTTTCCGGCCAAACCTTAGCACGCCTTTCCAAGGTGAGACCTTGAGATACACTTTGTCTCCCACCTAGAACTCTAAAGGTCGTCAACGATTGTCTGCATAAGACTTCTGTCTATCCTGTGTCATTTTCAACTTTTGTTGTATCACTTTGATCTTTTCTGTTGTCTGTTGTACTAACTCAGGACCCAGAAGCTGATTTTCACCAGACTCATACCAGCATAAAGGGGATCTGCATTTCCTTCCATATAGAGCCTCATAAGGATCCATGTCAATACTCCGCTGATAACTATTATTATAAGCAAACTCTATCAAACTAAGATGCATGTCCCAACTACTTAGTAACTGCAAAACACAAGCTCGAAGAAGATCTTCCAAAGTCTGAATAGTCCTTTTAGATTTCCCATCCAGTTGTGGGTGGAAGGTGGTACTGAACCTCAGTTGCGTTCCCAATGCTTTATGCAAATGTTCCCAGAAATGACTTGTGAACTGAGGACCTCTGTCGGAAACTATCATTGCTGGTACACCGTGCAAGCGCACTATCTCATCTACATACACTTGAGCAAGCTTCTCTGCTTTATACATTATTTTTACTGGTATGAAATGAGCAAATTTTGTCAACCTGTCCACTATTACCCAAATGGAATCATGATTTCTTGTTGTCTTTGGTAGACCAAATATGAAATCCATGGTTATATGATCCCATTTCCATTTTGGTATCAGCATGGGTTGCAACATACCTGCCGGGTTTTGATTCTCATCTTTAACTTGCTGACATACTGCACACTTAGCCACAAACTCAGCTACATCCTTCTTCAAGCCAGACCACCAATATAGGTCCTTTAGGTTATGATACATCTTGGTGACTCCTGGATGCATAGCATACATCGACGTGTGTGCTTCCTTGAGCATTAGCTTTCTTAGATTATCACTATCTGGGACCACCATACTACCATGATAGCAAACTAGTCCACCCTCGGACTCATGGAACCCATCACGCTTTTTGTTGCCAAGCTCTGACGTGATTAACTACACTGCATCATTGGCCTGCTGTGCGTCTTTGATCTGATGTCTCAGTGTAGGATTGACTTGCATCTGTGCCAACAGTCCTACCAACAAGGAATTCCAACTGCACAGTCATCTTCCGTAGGGAGACAAACATATCCCGCCTATAGCATACCAAGGAACTCAACTATGCCTTCTTTGTGGGGAGAGAAGAAGACTTTCTTCTAAGCACATCAGCTACCACATTTTACTTACCAGGATGATACTCAATGGTGCAATCATAATTGTTAATTAGCACCATACAACGACGTTGTCGCATGTTCAGCTCATTCAACGAAAAGATATACTTCAAGTTCTTATGATCTATAAAGATATGACACACTTCCCCATAAAGATAGTGTCTCCAAATCATTAATGCATGGACCACCGCTACCAACTCCAAATCATGTGTCAGATAGTTCTCCTCATGTTTCTTAAGATGTCACGAAGCAAAAGAAACCACATGATTTTCCTGCATCAGCACACAACCTAAGCCTTTCTTGGAAGCATCGTAGAAAACAACATAGCCCTTCCTAGGCTCTGGCAGCACTAGCACTGGAGCACTGGTTAGCTTCTCCTTCAAACTTTGGAAAGCTTGTTGACAACAATCATCCCAAACAAAAGGTACATCCTTCCTTGCCAGCTTTGTCATCGGCAACGAGATTGCACTGAAGTCCTTGATAAACCTCTGGTAGTATCCGGCCAAACCCAGAAAACTATGAACTTCTGTCGGCATCTTTGGTTGCTCACAATCTGCAAATGACTCCACCTTCTTAGGGTCCACTCAGACTCCTTCTGTAGATATCACATTACCTAAGAAAGTCACTTCCTTCAACCAGAACTCACATTTGTTGAACTTGGAATACAACTGATGTTGGCGAAGAAGAGTCAATGCTTGTCGAAGATGTCGCTCATGTTCTTACCTATCCCGACTATAGATCAAAGTGTCATCTATAAACACTACAACAAACTGATCTAGAAACAGACAAAATACTCAGTTCATCAGGTCCATGAAAGCAGTAGGTGCATTGGATAGCCCAAACGCATAACCACAAACTCAAAGTGACCATACCTCATCCTAAACGTTGACTTTGGTATGTCGTCCGCCTTAATCCTCAACTGATGATATCCATACCATAGATCGATCTTTGAGAACATTGCAGCACCACACAACTGGTCGAACAGATCATCTATCCTTGGCAACAGGCACTTATTCTTGTTTGTAACTTTGTTCAACTGTCGGTAATCTATACATAACCGCATCAACCCGTCCTTCTTCTTAACGAACAACACCGGAGCACCCCAAGGCGACATGCTCGGTCGGATGAAACCTTTCTCCAACAACTCTTGTAACTGCCTTTTCAAGTCTACCATCTCTGCTGGAGCCATCCTATATGGTGTCTGTGCAACTGGTTGTGTTCCTGTTACTAGATTGATCTCAAAATCAATCTCTGTAGGTGGGGGAACACTGGGAAACTCATCAGGAAACACATCCGCAAACTCTCGGACAACTGTCACCTCCTCAAGTCTAGGACCTTTTGCCTTGGTATCCACAACGTGAGCTAAGAAAGCCTTACAACCTAGCCGCAACAACGTTTCTACCACCATCGCTGACAGTAGACATGTCGGAAGAATCTTCCTATCTCCTTGGAAGATCTACTTCTCTCCGTTGTCATAAAACACTGCTTGCTTAGAACCATAGTCCAAAACAACCTTATACTTCTCTAAGGTATCTATCCCAAGGATCACATCGAATCCATTCATATCAAGTGGTATAAGATCCACTTGTATATTGTGTCCCGAAAAAGATAAGACACAAGATGGACACTCTTCTCGAAGCATCGAGGAACCATCAAGAGGAGTTTCTAACAGCATGATATCTTCCTTACGACTAACAGGTAAAGGACAACTATCAAGCAAACTATGTGTGTGACAAAAGAGTGCGTAGCACCCGGGTCAACCAAAACAGATATAAAGCAAGAAGAAGACAAATCATAATGAAATAACTCCATCTGATCTGTCACCACTCACGGGTTGACTATCGCCTCCGGCTGACTCATAGCATAGAATCGAGCCATTGCTTGTTGTCCACGTCCTATGCTTCCTTCAGATGATGATCCTACTTGTGACGCTTGACCGCGTCCTCACCCTCTGCTAGCACTGGGCTATTGTCTATCTGATCCTTGTTGATTCTGTCTCGGCTGTTGTGTTACTTCAACGTCTCTTCTTAGGAAATTTGACTTTAAGTGCCCCATCTGTCTACAGTGATAACATGACCTGCCTTCTGCCTGTGGTCTAGATGGCTTTGTTACTGCCACAGAAGCTGTACTATGCACCTTTGATGGCGAAGAAACATGACCTCTTCTCTTACTCGGAGACCACTGTGACGGTGCAGTAGAACCTCTCATCATGGAAGGTACTGAAAACCTTGACTTCTTGAAGCCACTAGATCTCTATCCCTAGAACTGAGCAAGCCTTTTCCTGGTCATGGACTCTCTTTTCTCCCTAACAGATTATTCAATCCTGCAGAAGGACTCCACAAACGTGGCAAACCGCTCCCGATTCTCTAAAGCAACAATAGGTGTTGACGGTTCAACACTCAAACCTTTCTCAAACTGCCTGATCTTCTCATCATCTATCGCTTCCATGTGAGGACAAAACCCTAGCAAGTCCATGAACTTGGTTTCATTCTCGGTGATGCTCATTGTTCCTTGGCGTAGACGCTTAAAGTGGTTGATCTTCTTGTCCAGATAAGTCTTCAGAAAGTATCTGCTGATGAACTCTCATCGGAAGATCTCCCAACCGATCTCCTCACCGGGTCTCTTCTCCTCCTCGATCGCCCACCAGTGGCCAACACTGCCCTTCAGAAGATAGACAGCGTGCTTGACTTTGTCTGCTTTGGGGATGTCGAGGATCCGGAAGGCCTTATCAAGACCTATCAGCCACAGATCAGCATCCGCTGGATCAGTCGTTCCAACATAATCCAAAGCTCCGACTCGGCGAAGCCGTTCAAAGGTCTTCCCAATACCCGATGTTTCACCATGGGGATCATGTGCTCTTAGCTGAGGCACTAGAACTCATTCTACCATGTGATTCATTGTAGCCATTAACTGCCCCATAAGATGTTGGTAGGCAGGGTTTTTAAGAATGGTTGGGTCAAGTTGGGGGACCTCAAGCACCTGATCTCCATGTGCCTGTCCTCCTGCTCCATCAACTGATGCAGCATCACTACTCTCGGCCGCATGTTCTTCATGGTTTCTAGACATCTTTCAGCTTTATCTTCTGTTGAGGGCAGAGGGTTATTGCAAGAAAATCTGGGAAACTCACAAGAACAGACACAAACCTAGTCCTAGATCCATGTAGACTCAGCGAACCTAGAGCTCTGATACCAAACTAACTTTGACACCCTGCCATCACACAGACAACGAGATGACATGCAAAAATGTACATAACCGTATATTACCCAAAAAAAAGGTTAATTAAAATAGATTGCGGAAAGCATACATACATAACATTTGCAACCAGGCCCTGCAAGAAGATCATGTCATATATCATATATATAGATATATTCAAGATCACCTGCCTGATATGTTGACCACTTAAAGTCACCCACTTTCGCGACAGTGCATATTAGTTCATTACCTATTTATACATACAGAACGGCCACGTACGACCAGCAGTAGGGTATACAAAAATTAAAGCAGCTAAACATCGTGAAACGTCGTCAAAACACTTCCAAGGACCTGAGAGTACAGGGATGACTTCTAAGACTCTACTACAAAACCACCAAAACAACAACATGTCCATCTCTTGCCTTCTATTGCTCTTCTTGCTGCTCGGCCGCAACCTCTCGACCACCACTGCGTCTAGAGCGATCACCTAAAAAGGGTGTAAACCAGCGGGGTGAGACACATAGTCTCAACGAGAAACATAACTCCCCACCACAACTATAAAACCTCAAAGGTTAAAACAGATAATAGCAAATAGTGTATAACAAGAGAAGCATACTGAGCAAAGCTATTATTACCATCAAGCTCACTAAAATATCCAGGAGGCATATAACCAAGTATTTCTTTATGGAACATGATTGACAAGATAAGCTTTATAAGAACTTATCACAAGATATAAGGATCGTACTCATATCTGCAAGGTGTAACTAGATCATCTATATAAGCAAGGCCTCAATCAATGTTCCGTGTTTTGCTCTATGCAAGATATACTTATTCGGCTGGATTACATTTTATTACGCCCTGAGGAAGTGAGCCTTCCCTGCTCAAGTCCAACCATTGGCTTCAAAGCACAATCTGGTGCCATACAAGGTCTAAGGAGATCCAGAATCCATGACCTCACCATCTCGTGGTCAGTACACGAATCACCAAGAAGGATTGCAGTCTTATGCTTATAGGGCGTCAGCCTCTGGGTTAGCTCCGCAAGCTACCCATTTCTCTAGCTCACCTCATCATAGGTGCTAGTACATACATCCAAGACATGAACGCATCATGCTCATCATCACATAACCTGAGCCATGAATATGTTCACCATTCTCCACATATCCTGTGTCTGCAACCATGGTTGCACTCAACCCTCCTATTTTAAGCTAGGGGAAACCTAGCATATTCAACAATATGCGCTCTAGGTAATCCTGCAGGATAAACCTATTTCACCATCACCAAATACTGGCGGTAATGGATCTATGGCCAGGGAAAACTACATGATCGGTTCATCTATAATTGATTAGTATATTTTAAGCCAATTGTTGATGCAAAACAAAGTATAACATAACCTTATAGCATTACATCATTATTTTCATCAACATATTGTCCTTGAACCTCAATCCCTCATGATATCAACCACTGCCTCTCAAGGCATCATAATCATGCATCAGCATCCTGGGAACGCATCCCTTATCTCATCATCAGAGGATAACACCTCAACTAGGCACTCCTCCTTATATTAGGTCCTCAAACCAATCAACTTGTTATTTTATTAACAAGGATTATCATCACATTGTGCTAGTTGAAGCACATATATCTCATAGCTCTTACCAGGCTATGAATCCACATGAAATACCTGCATGGCTAGTATATACATTTGCAGAGATTACTAAAGTCATCATGGATTAACAGAATGATCATGCCATCAAGTATAAAGAAGCATCCATGAGTATATTACAAAAGCTTTATCATTCATAGTATTATTATTAATAATGGGCATATAATATGCCTTATACTTTTGACCATATGCATGTGTCACACCATCATGTGTAGCAACATAATATTTTCCTAAACATACTTGGTTCACCACCTATCATCTTATCTCATCATCATAGTTGTAGAATTCAAGGTGATTACATCATATCACTTGTGTTGTCATTATTAATGTGGAACTATCAAATATATACATTTCGGGTTATCAGAGCCCTCACCAAAACTCCTGCAACCCTCACTATAAAGTATAGAGAGCAACGCCTACCGTCACCAAAGGATGTACCGGCTAAGGTTCCAAACCCTAAAGCAACTCACCACCATATCAGCCAAACACTGCACATCCTCTAACATGCATCAAGGTTCCATTAACACTCATGGTGTCGGGCATCCATCACCAAGGTATAACATGCATCACTACCAAGGCTATCGGCCAAGGGTCTAACATGCACCAAACTAGGGTTAAGGTTAGGTTTCATTTTTGGGCTAACCTTCAACATGAGCCATATCGACCAAAGGGGTGTCGCCCAAGGCGCCCCTATTGTGCAACCATCTCAGCATCATCCGAGGGTTAACACTATCGACCAGGGTACCCATGACGCCCAAGAATGGTGTCGTGCATGGCCATGAAGCATCATCCTAGGGTTAGCATGTACGGCATGAAGCCATATCGTCCAACACTTCATATAAGTCAAATCTCAACTAAGACATGGTGGTATCAGCCAAAGCCATCCTGGGCACCATACCATATCGCCCAAGCTCATCTAAACAAGGATAACAGCCAAGGTTGTGCTGAGCACCAAGCTATTAAAGCCTATCAGCCAAGACCACCCTAAGACAAGGGAGTGTATCGGGAGTCCTCTCTACATGGATGTATCGGACAACCACCTATGCAAGGTGTATCAGCCACTGATCATAGGTGTATCACCCATCCATCCACTCCACCAAGGGTATCGACCAGGGGACCATAACGGGCACCAACTAAGCTTCAACTAGGCATATCGTCCAGGGATACAAGGATCATCCAAACGCCCAAGCAAGCATATGTACCAAGGATTACACCTCAAGGACCCATCATGCACCATCACAACTGAACCCTATCACCCAACACAAGGATAGCCTACTAGGCTCCATATCAGCCAAAGCATAACGGGCACCAAGTCAACTATCTCAACAAGTTGCTTCGCCAAAGGATACAACTCCAACCAGGGCTATCGGGCAACACAACTCCAAGGTCATACCATGCAAGGCACAACCCTAGAAGATCATCTTCAACCTGAAGCACAAGGGCACCAAACCATAATTGATCAAGAAGGTCAGCTCACCCCTCAGCAACCAAGAGAGAGGGGTTTTGCACAACCTCTATCACAAATTGGTCAACCACAAGGATCCACCTCAACATAGGTCATCATCTATCCAAAATCTCACCTCTCAAATCCATGGTGAGAGGAGGGTGTTGCTCAAGCAACTAGAATACAAGCTCACCTCTCAACCTAATTGAGAGAGGGGTATTTCCCACATTACTATAGCTCAAACTCACTCCTCTAGACCAAGGAGAGAAAATAGTGTTGCTCAACAATGAAACCCAAAACCATGGTTCGGCCAACTAGGTGTAAAAGCATATAAACCATCAACAACAACAACAACAACATCATGCTCATTATATCCATATGATCAACAACATATACTTGAGCAACAAACATAACATGCAATGGCTGATCATCATCATATATGAAACATTCAACATAGAGTAGGTACTATAGCTAGGGTTAGAAGTTATGTAACCCACCTTAAGAAAACTCCTCAATCTCCAAAGCTCCAAGGTTTAAGCTCCTAGCTCCAAGCACACTACTTCGGCCATCTCAAGAAAAGGAACAAGAAGCATAACCACCAAGGCCGAAGAGTAGGCAAGATGGAGAAGAAGATGCTAAGGAGAGAGGGAAGATACTTACCAAGAAAACAAGACCCACCAAGGGTTCGGCCACCAAGCTAAAAGAAGAAGAAGGGAACTCCTTCAAAGGGATCAGCCACCAACATTAGCTCCTCCAAGGGTATCGGCCACCAAAGGTTGCAAGGGAGAGGTGTATCATGTACACAAGGAAGAGAGGAGCATCAAAGAGATAAAAGGGTTCCTAAGGAAGAGAAAGTCAAGGCATATATAGATGGGGGTCAAGGTTAAACCAAGGCAAGGTGTCACCTTACCAAGGGACACTTGTCCACACGTTTCACCACCTTGCAAAACACATGCACATGCCATGCCACTACTCAACCAAGGATCAGCCACATGTCCAAGCTTGGGTGACACAACCAAGGCAAGGAGGTCAACAAAGGTCAAAGGCCGACACACTACTCTTCCATAGCCGACACACCCCTCATGACCGACACAAAGTACCCTTGACTGATACATGGATCAACCAAACAAGGCATGACCCAAAAAAGGGAAAACAAGGCCCAAAAGAGCTCAACCAAATCCAAGACAACTCAAGGAATGAGCCCAAACCTTCCTCTCAACCCTAGAGGAAGCAAAGAGAGAGAAAGACATCTCTCAAGGTGACAAACTTTCTTTTCAACCTTAACTCAGGTTATTTTGCAAGTAGCACCTCCGACTCTCAACTAAGCACAAGCAAACCCTAATCATCACTAAAGACGATGAGAAGGCAACCAAGCACAAGGTTTAGGAAAAACAAACAGGGGAAGCCCAAAACGAAGGTCAGGGTCCTTACACAAGGGGAGAAACTAATGCTAGCACGTCACGAAGCAGAAGGCTACTCCTTTTCACTGGCTTAAGGAAGTGCGACGTGGAGTTCCAATCCATCCACATGGAGGTAGTAGAGACACAGATGTAGAGTTGTCTGTGTTTGGAGGGCGGTTGAGGACTGTGTATGCACGATAATAGTGACACACATCACTAGGAGAAGGGACATCACCAGACTTGCTTTGGGATGAGGTATATTCATGCACTCTACTTCCAAATATGCTATTGTCGATGAGATCCTCTGGCAGGATATGGGTGGAAAAAAATTATTGCCTCCATTCCGCCTATCGCCTCCACAAAATCCACCAAGCAGGAGGCTAACAGTGGCATATGTAGGTTGTCTGCAGGTTATCACTTCTTGACCAATAATTGTTGTTTGTGTTGTTGGCAAAAGATATAGGGTTAAGGGCCACAAAATTGGAAGTCGTTGAGGTATAAGGAAAGGAGGCGACGTCCAACATCAGTGGCATTACTAAATTTAGGATAATGGTTTCTCCATCCTCTTGCTAAACCGTTCACGAGTACATCACCTAAAGAGGAGGAAGACGTACCCTATCTATTCACTTTGGTCCAATTTAATTATTAAGGTTCTATTTATTTTCACACTTTCTAATTAGTTCAATAATATATTCATAACTTCTAAACACAAATGTCAATTGCCATGATGTTTTGACCACAAGTCTGATTTTGATATTAGTAAATATATAAAATACTACAACCACTATTTATAATCATGAATTAAGTAGCTTAATCACTCTCATAAATATTTTAAATTGTTTATATTTAGTAATATGGTTGATATCCTTTGATTATTCCAAAACCATAGTTTGTGAGATTGCAAGTGGTGAATGAAGGCAAGGTCAAATCAACGTAATTGGGTACAAACACTTTGAATTGGTACTAAAAGATGTTGAAATGACTCACTAAGTAAAATGGAAAAAACTATGTGCAAATATTTCTCAAGAGAGAAGACTCAACTCATTTAGACAAAAGAATGCAAGTGAAGACTAATAATATCCAAAAGTTTAATGATTGATCAAAATAATGAAATGAGGCGTTGAACTGGAAGACGGTTTAGTGAATGAAATCAAGTTTGGGAGAATTTAAAATTATATTTCAAAATAGTTTTAATGCTCAAATTTCAATATGTTATAGTTACTCAAATGACCTAAATTGAATTTTATTCTATAGATCACTACTTAGATATTCAAACTTGATAGTTATGTTGGTATGTATGCCCTGAGAGCCAATCATGGGATGATTGGTGGGATACATTAAGATTGATTTGATAAACATCAAAGGCAAGCTTCCAATTCTTTCTGGTTCAGTCATATGAGATAGTGATAGAACAGATTGAATGTCTAGAGAATGACAGTACTCAATGACGTATGCCTTCAGGTTCATGACCTGAACGATGAGATCATACGGATGTTAAGAGTTTGTACATTCTTGTTATGTCCCTAGTCGGATGTCATTGTGGAAGGTAGATAGACAGCAATGATACACAAGACTAGATTGTGGTGTTGGTTGATGACAGAATCTCATTAGTCATGATATAGAGATATCAAACCAAACACATAGATACTTGTTAGAGAACAAGTGTACCGGACAGACCCACCGTGAGTCTGACACATGGAACCATAAGATGGTAGTCACAGTCAGTACTCACAGTGATGGTGGTGAGTGTGATTCTTAGACCTGAAATCACTGCACTCAACACATGTCGTTGGGCACACTTTGACATCATCAAACGCAGTCCTGAAACATGGGTTGTTATAAAGGTGATGATTGGGTGGCTTTGACACATGGGGCTTTTGAGGGGTGAGTGATAGATATGGGATTTGTCCCTCCTGAGGGAGTTTGATATCCAAGGCCTCTTGATGAGTAGGATTGAGATAGGCGTGCGCACGCATGTGTGAATCAGTATGTGATATTGATGTCATACATATCTCCTTCAATCTACTCTGAGATCAAGAAAGTGAATGAACGTTGACAGGATGACTGTTCCATGCCTTGAGTTCATTCGGGATATCAGTGACAAAGGAATTATACATTCACTGTAACACCATTCACGGATTGTAGGATGAAAGTTGTTCTCCAACTTTCTACTTTCACTTGGGTAGCACTGATGTGTGACTAGGCACCGCTCTTTGCTTGTGAAGTCATAAGTGTTATGGACTTTCACTGCCAATGTGAAATGGACCTACAGGGTCACACACATAGGATTTAACCTGGAAGAGGAGTTTTGTCCACAAAGCAATGTTTAGATTGATTACTAAAGGAGTTTAGTAGTTCAATTAAACACTCAATCAGTCGATAGCTCAATATCATATGGTTCAAGGTGTTGGACGCATTGATTGGAGTATCAGATTGATTGAAATCGCAATTGACTGATTTTGCCCAACATGTGCTCCCAACCGATCGGCTCATGTGATGAACCGGTCGGCTGAGGTGCTGAACCGGTCGGCTGTAGTGTCCAGGCCGATCGGCTCATGCCTAGGTTGAAACGACCGGTTCAAGAGTTGAACCGATCGGCTCAACTGGTGCAACCGACCAGTTGGGAAAGTCATGTCGGCAAGAATTTTCCTTTGGTTTCAAATTGCCCAATTCGATTGGGAATAACATTGGTATTCGATACCAATTGAGAACGAAACAAGGAAAGTCTTTTTGAGCCAGATTAGGACCATGAACCGATCGGTTCAGGGCACCAACCGATCGGTTGGAGTTCCCCAAACGATCGGCTCAGGTCCAACCGATCGGCTCAATGGCCGAATCGATCGGTTCAGTTGTGAACCGATCATTTCAAGTTGCGAACCGGTTGCTTTTTGTGGAAAATTCTCGAACCCTTCTACTCCTGCTTTAGTCCCATATTGCCGGGCATAGAGAACCCTGTCCCATGACCCGCCTATATATAGGGGTATTGGGGGCTTCTCAGAACACAACTCAATGCAAGTCGGTTGCTTTGCGAAGTTGTCGTTCTCTCTGGTTTTGGTAACCGTGAGAGATCCCGAGCAAGTGCTTCCCGCAAAAGGGAGGTGCAACAAGGGAAGGACAACTGCAGTTGCAACTGGTAGCAGGAGAGTGTGTTAGCGACTAGTACATCAACAGGAGGGTGTGACTCCTTCCACTTCCTTGTGGGACAAGGAGTGTGGAGTTCCAGGTGGTCCGTGTGGACTACTACAGAGGCGGGAGGTTTCTGCCGCTCAGGAGGACAACTGTCATCCGACAGTCTGGTAGGAGGAGGATTCGTCAGTCGCGGTGCGACCAGGAGCTGCACAGACGCCGTCCAAGACTGGAGTTGAAGACCGCGCATTGCGCGAGGTATTGTCGCCGAGCAAGCCTTGGGACAATGTATGATTCCACAAACCATCCTTTCCTATTATATAGACGTTGACGCGTTTCCTCGGTATGGGTTGGGGAGAAAATTTTTGTTTCTGCTTCCTTCTCTGTCTCCCCTAATACCCAACAGTGGTATCAGAGCCACGTCAACTGCTCTATATTTTAGGAATATCGATATGATCGATTTTGGTTTGTCGCCTTTATTTATTGCATGTGATGCGAATAATATCGGCTTTATGCATGTCCAATCCTAAATCCACAAATCCCTAATTACATATATGATATGTATTATTAATGCACTTGATACGCGTCGCCCTTAAACGAGTTTTGTGGTGGATGTGTGTATCATGATTATGGCCTATAAACCCCTATCTGTGTGTGGTTGTTTGTGGTTGCTTGCATCTCGGTCTGCGCACCGATCTTCCCTCTCTTATTCCTGATGTAACTCGAAATAATTCGAGATTCTTTCCTACCTTTGCTCCCCCCGAATGTAACTCGGGGTTTTCCCTTTTAAAGCAATGTAATAAATAGGATATATTTTTATTTCATGTTATGTCGAAGACCGGTGGACATCAAGACGACAGCTGAAACGATCGGTTCAAGGCGTGAACCGATCGGTTGACGTTCCAGACGATCGGTTCAAGAAGTGAACCGATCGGTTGATGACCGGTTCGAGGAGTGAGACGAGCGGGTGGCAGACATGACGAGATGCACGATGACCAGGCGAACCGATCGGTTGGAGGAGCCAACCGATCGGCTGGTGGCACCCAGACGACCGACTAGAGAGTACAGATCATTCATGTGATGAGTTGATCAACTCGGAAGGCAAGGCACAGAAGTTCATCTTGTACAGGTTGCATGTGATGTAGACCTAGATGACCGTGATTCCTCTTGGCTCGAGGAATCACATTAGGATGGCCATAATCATCGCTTTTTATCGTTTGTGCATGTTTTCTGTGGGATATAGCATGTATATGATACGTACTATGTATTGTGGTGATTGGATATGTATATGTATATAAAACCAAATCCCTCATTAAAATATTAAGTTTTAGATGCCTTCCAAATGCGACACATGTGAAAAGCTTGTTCGACCAAGTGTGGGAACGCCCTAGTGTGGTGCACCGTCTACCTCGTGGAAGCGTGAAGGATGGATGTGTGGGTCTGCCCTAGCAGGGCGCATATTCATCGTGTTTGCTTTGGGTCGGACTTAACAAGGTGACCTAGATAGGATCTAGCGCCTTGAGGCATGGAGATGATCATTGCAAGGAGTTGTATATGACATCTTATCAAGAGTTGCATATGATGCAATTGGCAAAAGTTGCCTACCTGAGAGATCTATGTTGTGGGTGATAGCCCTAGCTGGTCCATGGCTTAGAGGATTTCATGATCTTGCCCACTAGAAGGTTGTACACTGCAATCTTCCGAATTGATGGTGAGGGCTATCAATTTGAAGTAAAATAGTGGGAGCGATAATTAATTAAAGGCCTAATTTTATCGTCAACTTTTCAAATCAATCAAACAAGTCAAAAATGAGTTTTTGGACTAAAATTGCATATATTTCCTTTTGTTAAAATAAATGGTTAATCAACAAATCACTTTATTTGCGATGGGTCTTTGAGACCAACAAATTAAATGGGAATAATTCCACGATTGGTTAGGACGATGAGAAGTGTTCTCAATCAAAGAGTGAAAGCTCTAAGTCCTAGTTATACCAGAACCAGATGAACTCGATCCCACCACATCAATGGCTGAAAGTATGCTTATGGAAGCATACCAAGGATGACATTGATGAGGAGTGCTTGATTTTGTGTTCTCTGAACTGTGAGTTGCAGAGAAAACATGAGACATATGATGTCTCCAAGATACTGTCCTAGTATGTCATGACAGAAGGAGATCCAGTAAGGTATTCACACACTCAATGTGATTGGGTATGTGGAAAACCTGATTAAGAAGGATTCCCTCTGAGCCAAGAGTTGGCTATTGGTATGATACTGCAAATGTTGTGAGAATCATACAATTCATGATAAGGTACAACATGAACAACTTTGACAAGCGTTGACAGAGTTGTTGGACATGTTGAGGATAGTAGAGGCAAAGATGAAGAAAGACAAACCACAGTCTTTGATATGATCAAAGAAAAGGTAATCTTAAGGGCAAGGACAAGGGCAAAGCTAAGAAATGTTCTGATGCTAGCCAGAAATCCAAGTCGTCTTCTGCCTCAAGGCACATGGGGAAAGGGTGTATGAGGGATTGCCCTCTATATCTGGAAGAACAAAAGAAGATGAAGGAGGGATGGAAATCTCCACCTAAGGTATCATGAAATGAACCGCTTCTTTATCTGAGGTATATGATACCAAGATATGGATATGTCATATATGATATGCAATATCCGCAAAGAAGTGATGGCCTTAGTGAAAGGACCAAGAAAGAAGTACCCATCATTGGAGCAAGTGTTGCGGCCATAGATAGGAGTATCTTTCAGTTTATTTCAGCCTAAAGGGCATGAAATAGAGTTGAGAACTGCTATTTCACATATTGCCAATAGATAGAAACACTTTATTCTTGCATATTGTATGACAATGATGGCAATTAATAAAGTTGATGTTTCAATCTTAAAGATATGATCTTTGTGGCAATGCCTTGTTTATCTTGTAATACATGGTATGTATAAGATAAAATGATACCTAAAGTTATTGATAACTCAAACAATTAAATTAGCATATATCATAAGAAATTCATTTCTAGTTTCCATATGATGGATAAATCTAGACTCTTTTGGTTAGAGAACCAGTAAGAGACATGAATATCTTGGACATGATTAATCAATCTTCACTAATGTAGTGAGAGAATGATTATCCTATTAGGTATAATACATGTGATGTATTTACATACCTATTGGAATAAATGCTAATACTTCAAATGGTGTTTAGAGAAATACCAATATGAATATCTTGAAGTGTTCAAGATTATCATAGATGAAGTACAAATTTGGTAAATTGTTAATTCTTGATAAGATCAATGAATGAAACACTTGAACCAAATGTTTGAGATCCTTACGAGTGATTATGATAATGTATCATAGTGAACTCATGATTAAGGCATGGTGATGTCTAAATCAAGAAGGAATCATACTCTAAGGAGTTAGAGAATGATTATCAAATAATTGAATTCTTCTTAATAAAAGGATACCCCACACTAATAAAGGACATTAAGAATCACAAGGAGTTGTGAATTCTTATATTCTTGACAGATACACCTCAATTATCTATGTGATGAGTTGTTCATATGATGAGTCAACTATCTAGATGAATATGAGGAATCAGATTTTGAGTTATGGTATAAAACCATTACATCCTATATGACATCCGTGTGAACCGTAAGGTATGACCTTGATGGTAGCACTCATTGGATCATATCCATAAGTGCAAATAAGTCTTAAGTGTTAAGACACATGGATAACATTTTGAGAAGGATGATGCTTGTTGATTGCAACTTAATGACTAAGACATTTGGCATATGGATACTAAAACCGCATTCCTTTGAGGAATAAAATAAGGATGTGTACGTGACACAACCTATAAGGTTTATGAATCCACTAATGCAAATGAAGTCTATAAGTTACAATGGACTAATCAATGTGATTGATTGAGTACAAGCAACTCAAAATTAGATCTTTACTTTGATGATATAGTCAAAGGGTTTGACTGATATGTCAAAGATAAAGAAGGGATCTGTGATTTAGTGGGAGCGTATTCACATTACACATATTGATGTGAAATGGAATTGTTCTAGAATGGAAATCCAAAAGTGGAAATTATCTTTAAGGAAGATAGAGATGTTTCCTATGTGATAGGAATAGAGATCTATAGAGATAGTTCTCGAAAACCTCTTGACCTGAAAAGAGAGAGCATACATTGGCAATCTGTACTGAAGTGTTCAGTATGCACAGATTCAGTGGGAGAAAACTTGTCCATGTTACATGGAGTTAGTATCCCAAGGCCAAGTGTCCAATTCTTATGAAGAATGGGAACACTAAGAATAGATATGGATCTATCATGTATGTAATCATCCCATTGTCTTGCATGTGTGACATGGCAAGAATAAAATGCATTCATCATCTTGCATGTAGGACATGGCAATATGATGTGCTCATCCTGATAACTCGTATGTAGGACATGACGAGTGGATGTCTGTCTACTTCTAGTAAGGGTTACTGGAATACCATAAGAACTTGATAAGTACTTGGGAAGTACTAGTTCTATGGTGATAAGGAAGAGTTCGATGTAAAGAGTTGCATTGATGCGAACTTCCGAAAGGACAGAAAATTAATCGCAAAATATATACATAAGATGTATAAAAGTGAAAGTTTGTTGATAATTGGAAGTGTTCCAATAAAACATTTAAAAGGGAAATGCCGAGTATCTATGTGTTAGTGAACAACAATGGATACTATATGGATCTGGAAGTTCATGAGATGAACTTCTATTCCACTCATTGATGACAAGTCTGGAATCCTTGATCATGCAATGTGGCTAAAGGTTAGCAAAGGAATACTAGATCGCATATTACAGCAACTCCATCTCATACGTGTGACGTACAGCGAAGAGATGTGAGGCATGCAATTTGTTCAAACTTTGGCAAGGTGTTGCCATTACTCACTATGATGGCACTAGAGCACAGTAACATGTGGGACATGTTTGAAGATCACTATGAATATGATTCATGGGTGATTGGATCGCAGTGCAAGTGGGAGTCTGTTGGTATGTATGCCCTGAGAGCCAATCATGGGATGATTGGTGGGATACATTAAGATTGATTTGATAAACATCAAAGGCAAGCTTCCAATTCTTTCTGGTTCAGTCATATGAGATAGTGATAGAACAGATTGAATATCTAGAGAATGACAGTACTCAATGACGTATGCCTTCAGGTTCATGACCTGAACGATGAGATCATACGAATGCTAAGAGTTTGTACATTCTTGTTATGTCCCTAGTCAGATGTCATTGTGGAAGGTAGATAGACAGCAATGATACACAAGACTAGATTGTGGTGTTGGTTGATGACAGAATCTCATTAGTCATGATATAGAGATATCAAACCAAACACATAGGTACTTGTTAGAGAACAAGTGTACGGGACAGACCCACCGTGAGTCTGACACATGGAACCATAAGATGGTAGTCACAGTCAGTACTCACAGTGATGGTGGTGAGTGTGATTCTTAGACCTGAAATCACTGCACTCAACACATGTCGTTGGGCACACTTTGACATCATCAAACGCAGTCCTGAAACATGGGTTGTTATAAAGGTGATGATTGGGTAGCTTTGACACATGGGGCTTTTGAGGGGTGAGTGATAGATATGGGATTTGTCCCTCCTGAGGGAGTTTGATATCCAAGGCCACTTGATGAGTAGGATTGAGATAGGCGTTCGCACGCATGTGTGAATTAGTATGTGATATTGATGTCATACATATCTCCTTCAATCTACTCTGAGATCAAGAAAGTGAATGAACGTTGACAGGATGACTGTTCCATGCCTTGAGTTCATTCGGGATATCAGTGACAAAGGAATTATACATTCACTGTAACACCATTCACGGATTGTAGGATGAAAGTTGTTCTCCAACTTTCTACTTTCACTTGGGTAGCACTGATGTGTGACTAGGCACCGCTCTTTGCTTGTGAAGTCATAAGTGTTATGGACTTTCACTGCCAATGTGAAATGGACCTGCAGGGTCACACACATAGGATTTAACCTGGAAGAGGAGTTTTGTCCACAAAGCAATGTTTAGATTAATTACTAAAGGAGTTTAGTAGTTCAATTAAACACTCAATCAGTCAATAGCTCAATATCATATGGTTCAAGGTGTTAGACGCATTGATTGGAGTATCGGATTGATTGAAATCACAATTGACTGATTTTGCCCAACCTGTGCTCCCAACCGATCGGCTCATGTGATGAACCGGTCGGCTGATGTGTTGAACCGGTCGGCTGGAGTGTCCTGGTCGATCGGCTCATGCCCAGGTTGAAATGACCGGTTCAAGAGTTGAATCGATCGGCTCAATTGGTGCAACCGACCAGTTGGGAAAGTCATGTCAACAAGAATTTTCCTTTGGTTTCAAATTGCCCAATTCGATTGGGAATAACATTGGTATTCGATACCAATTGAGAACGAAACAAGGAAAGTCTTTTTGAGCCGGATTAGGACCATGAACCGATCGGTTCAGGGCACCAACCGATCGGTTGGAGTGCCCCAAACGATCGGCTTAGGTCCAACCGATCGGCTCAATGGCCGAACCGATCGGTTCAGTTGTGAACCGATCATTTCAAGTTGCAAACCGGTTGCTTTTTGTGGAAAATTCTCGAACCCTTCTACTCCTGCTTTAGTCCCATATTGCCGAGCACAGAGAACCCTGTCCCATGACCCACCTATATATATAGGGGTATTGGGGGTTTCTCAGAACACAACTCAATGCAAGTCGGTTGCTTTGCGAAGTTGTCGTTCTCTCTGGTTTTGGTAACTGTGAGAGATCCCGAGCAAGTGCTTCCCGCAAAAGGGAGGTGCAGCAAGGGAAGGACAAATGCAGTTGCAACTGGTAGCAGGAGAGTGTGTTGGCGACTAGTACGTCAACAGGAGGGTGCGACTCCTTCCACTTCCTTGTGGGACAAGGAGTGTGGAGTTCCAGGTGGTCCGTGTGAACTACTACAGAGGCGGGAGGTTTCTGCCACTCAGGAGGACAACTGTCATCCGACAGTCCGGTAGGAGGAGGAGGAGTCAGTCCCAATGCGACCAGGAGCTGCACAGATGCCGTCCAAGACCGGAGTTGAAGACCGCACATTGCGCGAGGTATTGTCGCCGAGCAAGCCTCGGGACAAGGTATGATTCCACAAACCATCCTTTCCTATTATATAGACGTTGATGCGTTTCCTCGGTATGGGTTGGGGAGAAAATTTTTGTTTCCGCTGCCTTCTCTGTCTCCCCTAATACCCAACATATAAGGCATGTAGGGTAACCAATTTTAAAGTCACACTCGTATTTTAGTGAATGAAATCAAGTTTGGGAGAATTTAAAATTATATTTCAAAATAGTTTTAATGCTCAAATTTCAGTATGTTATAGTTACTCAAATGACCTAAATTGAATTTTATTCTATAGATCACTACTTAGATATTCAAACTTGATAGTTATGATTCAATTCATCTATATGACCATAACTCAACAAAATCTTGATGCATGCTTTACCAAGATTCGAAATTATTCATGTTTCTGTTATATTTTAATTTAATGATGAATAAGGAACCTTGAAGTATGTTTAATATGAAAACCTTGATGTTATATCCCAAACCTTGTATGAATTTAGATCTTTTATGTCTAAAATACGAGTGTGACTTTAAAATTGGTTACCCTACATGCCTTATATCTCTAAATTCCTAATGGATCTTCTCATGCCCTATTTTGTGACTAAGTGACCCAATTTTGACTTGAAATTTGACCTATAGTGCATGTCAATAATTAGAAATATAACCATATAAAGGCCTTACCATAATGATCCATAATACATTATGCTTCCAAATATGTAGCTTGGTGATGTTTATGTCACATAATTCAGGTAGATCTCATATATATTCTAATTCAATCTTAAAGATAACGATGCTAAATGATGTGATAATTCTTATGTTGACTATCTTGTCCAAATCTATGTTTGCTCCATTTATGATATTGTAAATGTAATGATAAATCTTGAATTTTACTTACTATTTGTCACCCTAGTTTCTAGATGAACCCATGATGTTATATGCAAACTTGATAATGAACTTGCATGACCTAGTTATGGTATTGAAATCGATATTGAAGAATTTTCTACCTAGACTTAGGTGACACATAAACCACCATGATTATTATTAGTGAGACCTAATATTATATTATTAGTCCAGTTACACTTGTTTTTAATGTCAAGCGCTTGTTGACCTAATTGTCAAGATCCATTCAAGCTTGCTAAATATGATTTTCTAAATCAAATTGTTAATCTTGTACTCTTATCAAATTACACTTTGTCCTCCTATTGGACAGACTAGTGGTATTGGACTTGTTTGTATGTTTGTATGATTAAAATACTTGACTTTATATAATTATTTGAACTATTTGTTCCCTATGATTAATACTTTTTTATATAAATATGTTGAAAAAATCTTTTAAAAATAATCATAGGAGTCAATTATATAAATTAAATGCACTTCCCTTTATTATCGGGGTAAGAACGTAAGGTTGGGCATCCTACTTGAATTGTCAAGAAAATGTGGACAATGTTAATGGTAGGGTTAAATCTTGATACTTAGTCTCGTAGTGACTCATGCTAAAACATGTGTCATTAATAACATTCACTTTAATGACTATCATAGTCCCTTTCTTTTGAAAGTTGGTCAATGGCCATGATATTCTTGGCTCAATAACAATAAACTTAAACCACACATGAATGCTTTCATATTAATAAAAAAGTATTTCATGTTGTTGCTTTCTTTCTTATTCTTGTATATAGTTTTGCCAAGCATATACATTCTTCGAAACATATCACTACTACAGAAATGGCTTATAACGTCACTTTTAAAGGAGGTGGTTGCATAAATACACCGACACCTAAACAATAAAGTGTCGGTTTATAAAATAAACCTACATCAATCTGTGAAGGGCGACCAGACACGGGTATCACTTTTATTCAGTGTCGGTTCCTTAATAAAAAACTGACACCTAAAATTAACCGCCAAATCCAAAATTTCCAGCGAAAAAATTACCTCCAAAATTTAACATATGGCATCGGTCAGTAACTAATAAATTGACGACTAAAGGTTATTCGCGAAACAGAAATTGGGGACATTTTGATCGTCGGTTTTACAACAATGACCGACACTAATGGGTTTTCCCGCACTGTTCGGGGGAAATTTTTCGCACCCTTTGAGCGTCAGATTTGCAAAAAAACTGACGACTATGGTCATTAATCGAGAACAAATTTTTCAATCGGAATATGTAGATAGATGTCAGTTATTTTCTAGTTAAAACCGATGACTATGATTGAGAACAGGTGTCGGTTTTTGTGTAGAACCGACACCTTTAGTTTTATGTGTCGGTTTTATTTAATAACCGACACCGAATATTAACTTAATAGCACGCGAGTGAGCCCGACTCTTCCCCTTTCTCTGTTTCATTGCAATCGGCTTAGGGTCTGGCGATTCTGGTGAGCAAATAGACTCCCTCCGTGCCGCCACCCACTGCCGCCGTTCTCCTTGCTCGCCGCCGCCGTCGCCGTTCTCCTTGCTTGCCGTCGGCCATCTGCTGCTCGTCGGCCACTTGATCGACTGCTCACCTGCTGCCGCCGGCCACCTACTGCTCGCCGGCCACCTGACTGCTCACCGGCACCCTAGCTTCTCCCTCATTCTTGCTCGCTCGTCGGCCACCTGCTGCTCACCGACTTCCCACTCGACTACCTGCAGGCTCCCAGCTCGCCTGGCTGTTGATCGCCGCCTGCCTACTCGCCCCCTGCATGCTTGCCTGCCCTCCATCTCACCCTCTCTCCCTGCTTACGTCCGATTGGGCTCAAACAGAGGGAAACATCCCCCCAAAACCCTATTTTATTACACTATTTGATCTTAAATCGCATAGACTTAATCAACATTGCTACTTGTATGATCTTAGTGATTAAAATCACTCTTTCCTGGTACCTCAGTAACTAATGTTCCCTTGAGATGAGTGTTAATTGAGCTAGCTTGCTTGCTTCCCTTGTTATGTATCTTTTATGTGCTATGACCCACTAGTCACCTTTAGAGTATTAAAATGATGCAACTTGTACACTTGTTAAGTTTGAATCTATAAATCCCATGAAATGATATCACCCCACAAAATCAGTAGTCACTATTATGTCTTGTTTACTCTAGAATCAAGATCTAATACTTTTATGCTATTTTAACACCATGAGACCTTTTTTTTCTCATTCTAGTGGATTATTATGACCTATGATGACATAACATGAAACCATGCTCTTAATAATATGATTTTGCTGGCCTAGAAACCCATTCAAGATTTACTCATTAGGGGTAAATCTTGGATAGTCCCCGGTTTGGGATTGCTCTTGAACACCTAATCTCACTTAGGATGTAAGTGTATAATGTGTATTGGGTTTTCGAGAAAATATTGGTAGCATTTCCTCGTTTGTTCTGTAAGTACATATGTACTTGGAGAACAGTGCGGAAATGTTGCCGAAATTTTCTTGAAAACCCAATACACATTTTACACATACTAGTGAGATTAGGTGTTCAAGAATGGGATAGGTGGTACACATTTATTCTATATAAGAATGACATCACATGTATAACACCCTAAAGTTTTAACCATAAACTTTAATCTGTTTACCGTAGACCCTAATCTTGTTGTAATATATACTTATTTTCTCTTTGTTCATAGAATGGATAGATCATGGAAGTCCGTTCACAATCGCTGCACCCCAGAGTTTATTTCTGGTCTTGATCAGTTTATTCGATTTGCCGAGGAACATAGGAAACAACCTGGAGATAGTTTCTACTATCCATGTAGGCATTAGGGTAACAACTTGAAAGTTAGTACTGGTGATGAAATCAGAAGTTATGTCATGTGAAATGGGATTGTACAAGGCTATACAGAATGGCACTGGCATGGAGAGATTTCAAACCCAAAACCAGTGGATGTCGATAGTAGTACTTGTGTGGAAGAAGAAATTGCCTTCAATGGCATCGATGTGAACGAATCAGTTCTCGTAGACATCGTTGATGTGATGCTGGATAGTTGTGGGGTAGAGCACACCAAAACTGATCCACCTCCCATGTTTAGAAACATTGTGCATGATGTTGAGATACCGTTATACATGGGTTGTAAGTTTACAAAACTTAGCGTTGTGTTGAGATTGTATAAACTGAAAGCTAACAATCGATGGAGCGACAAAAGCTTCACGTCATTGTTGTCTTTATTGAAAGAAATTCTTCCTGAAGGAAACGAGCCGCCGATCTCAACATACCGGTTAAAGAAATTGTTGTGCCCAATGGGAATGGAGGCCAAGAAGATACATGCATGCAAGAATGATTGTGTATTATTTCAAAAGGACTATGAGGATTTGAAAGATTGTCTGAAATGTGGTGCGTCAAGGTATAAATTGATGACTTCAGGGGAGTCCAAAACTGGTTCTCCCGCCAAGGTGATGTGGTATCTACCTATAATACCATAGTTTCAACGCGTGTTTGCCAATCCTATAGATGCGAAGAATTTGAGGTGGCATGCAGATGTTAAGAAAAATAATGATGGGATCCTACGACATGCGTTTGATTCCCCACAATGGAAGAAGATTGATTTATTGTACCCTGAATTCGTTGAAGAAGACAGGAATCTAAGACTTGGGCTTCATACAGATAGGATGAATCCATACGGGACATTGAGCAGCCAACATAGCACTTGGCCAGTTATGCTTGTTATATACAATCTTCCTCCCTGGTTGTGTATGAAAAAAGTATGTCATGATGTCGGCTTTGATATCGGGCCCTAAACAACCTGGAAATGATATCGACGTTTATCTTGAACCTATGATTGATGACTTGAAGAAGCTCTGGGGTGAAGGTGTGATGACCTATGATGCTTCATGAAGAGAGACATTTTGTTTGCATGCTATGTTGTTTTGCACTGTGAATGACTTTCCAGCATATGGGAATTTGTTTGGATATAGTGTCAAAGGATCTAAAGCGTGTCCTATATGTGAAGAGAACACCGATTCAATATGACTAAAACACGATGGAAAGACTGTATATCTTGCTCATCGAAGGTTTCTTCCAAAATTTCACCCATATCGTAGGTTGCGCAAAGCATTCAATGGACGGAATGAGGACCGTAGTGCACCTAAACCTATATCAGGGGAGGATGTTTATGAAAGAGTGAAAGACATCGCCAATGAATTTGGTAAGAGATCACAATGTAAGATGGCCACAAGGAGTGACAAGTCTTTATTCGAGAAGAATTCGATATTTTGGGATCTTCCTTATTGGAGTTCTTTGACAGTCAGACATTGTACCGATGTCATGCACATTGAGAAAAATGTATGTGATAGCGTCATCGGTACTCTGTTGAATATATCAGGTAAGACTAAAGATGGGATAAAATCGAGAATGGACCTACCTGAAATGGGAATAAGGACATTATTAACAGAAGTAGTTAGTAGCGAACGGAGAACATACTTACCTCCTGCTTGTTACACGTTGTCTAGAAAGGAGAAGAAAGCATTTTGTGAATGCTTGGTAAATGTTAAGGTGCCACAGGGTTACTCATCCAACATCCGTACATTGATATCAATGAAAGATCTGAAGTTGATAGGTCTTAAATCTCATGATTGTCACACTCTAATGCAACAAATATTGCCTGTGGCAATTAGATCTATATTGTTGAAGCATGTAAGGTTTGCAATCACCAAACTTTGTTTCTTTTTCAACAGTATGTGCAACAAAGTTATTTACCCTGATACTCTCAATAATTTGCAAAGAGAAGTGGTCGTTACCCTATGTCATCTTGAGATATATTTTCTTCTGTCGTTCTTTGATATCATGGTACATCTTGTTGTCCACTTGACTAGGGAAGTGAAAATGTTGGGACCAATTTTCTTGCATTGGATGTATCCCTTTGAGCGATACATGAGCGTTTATAAAGGTGATGTTCAAAACCGTTATCGGCCTGAAGGGAGTATTATTGAGGTTTATGTGGCGAGATAGGTTATGGATTTTTGCAATGATTTTCTGAGTGGTAATGACGCTCCCGTGAATGACAAGAATATTGAGGAGCATTTTGACAAAGGAGTTTTGGGATCAAGGGTGAAAGTAATCAGCCGTGAGCAGTTGGAGCAAGGTCACTTGTATATTTTACACAATATGGATGACGTGAGTGTTTATATCAAGGAACATACTAATTTCATCAAGAGACAATATCCTCGAGCCAATACAATGTGGCTTGCTAGAGAGCATAACAAGACATTTATTAAGTGGTTTGAAGATAAAGTCTTACATCAACTATCTCAAACACCAGATAATCTTACTGAAACCATCAAATGCCTCGCCTTTAAAACCAAAATTGAATGTTATGTCTTATGAAGGGTTTGACATAAATGGTTTCTCATATTACACAAAGCGTCAAGATGATAAGAGTGTCGTCCAAAACAGTGGGGTCACCCTTCAAGCATCTTCATTTTTTTTTGCAAGTGCAAAGGATAAAAGTCCACGTGAAGCTAAAATGTTGTATGACGGTGTCATTGAAGATATCTGGGAGTTTGACTATGTAGAATTCAGAATTCCGCTCTTTAAATGTAATTGGCTTGACAACAACAAAGGAGTTATAGTGGATGAATTGGGTTTCACATTAGTGAACTTTGAAAAGATTGGTGAGAAGGGTGAACCATTCATATTGGCATCACAGGAGAAATAAGTATTTTATATCGATGATCCTGCAAATGATAAATGGTCGGTTGTTCTTCATGGTAAAAGACAGTTCATTGAAGATCCTATAGATGAAGAAGAGTACTATGATAAGTATGATGACTCCAGCCCATTCTCAGTTGGGTTGCCAAAACCACTAAACATTGAAGTTGAGGATCACAATGACTTGTATGTTCGCGGAGATCATAATGAAGGATTATTAATTGATAAAAGATCACAATATTAGAGGCATGTATGTTTATATTTGTATTATGTTTTATTTTTCTGAATGTGAACTTTACAATGTGAATTACTTTACAATGTGAATGTGAACTTTACAATGTGAATGTAAACTTTACAATGTGAACTACTTTATAATGTGAATGTGTACTTTACATTGTGAACTTTACAATTAGTGTTACTTTACAATGTGAAATTTATAATTTGAATGTGAACTTTCAGATGGCTGAGCATTCCCATGATGACCGTGCTGATGATCACCATGAGGGTGAGGACGTGCTTGAACCGCCTGACAATGTAAGTTTTAAGAATATATCCATGAGGTTTCTATCTATATGTTCATTTATAATTATATTATGTAAGTGTGTTTTTATCAAATTTTAGGTTGGTGATGTACCCCCTGAAGAAATTACAGCACTTGATGAGCAGCAAAAGAAAATTGAGAAAGTGAGGGGCATCACAATGATGAACAAGTTAATACAGCAAAGGGGCAATGGACCCAAATTGGCTGTGGATTTTGATCAGGAAGGAAATCCATATGGAGTAAACCGCAACTCATTTGTTTCATATCTTGGGGTTCTTACTCGCAGCCATTGTAGTCCTATCCTAGAATCATGGCATAAAGTTCTTAAGGGGAAGAAAGACCACATATGGAAGGAACTATGTGTGAGTTATTATTATTTGTAATTTTATTTGTGTAGATTACTAATTTTTAGGATACTAGTTAATAACAATTCTATTTAATTTGCAGAGCATATTTGATCTGGATGAAAAGTTGCATCGTAAATGTGTGGTGCAACGCTGTGGGAGGGTCCTAAGGAACTATAGGACCAATCTCACCCGAGATTACATACGCGATGCTGAGAATAGATTCTTGATTGATTCCAATTCTAGACATTGATCAATATTTCACTAACTCTACACTAATAATTTTTGTTTGTATTCTCTTTGAAAAAAAAATATAGGAAGAAGGAAGCCACACAACAATGGAACTACTTGGACCCCAAAGAATGGGATGAGTTTGTTACCCAAAGAAAAATAGATGAATTCAAGGTACTAAGCGGCACTCCCAATTTAGTTAATATATGTTTTTATGTATTCAGCTATTCAAGATTAACCTTTAGTGTTACTAACCAAATCAATGTGCTAACTAACTAGGCTATCAGCGATGCTCAACGAGCAAGGCGTGCACTGAATGTGCACGACCACACAATGGGTCCAAGAGGATATGCAGGCGTTCGCCAAAGACTACAGGCTGAGTCTACTCAGCCTACTGCAACTCATGAGACTGTAAAGTCCTCTACTTCTACTCCCTCACCCCTACCTCGTCATGTTATGTGGATAGCTGGGAGGCAAAATAAGAAGGGAGAGATACCGAAGCCCACAACTGCTGAGGCGGCTGTAAAAATGGTAAAAATCAACTCTTAGAGTAATCTATTGATATTGATTATTGTTATGTTTACTTATGAATTTTGGTTGATGGTGATTAGTGGGAGCTGCACGAGCAGAGGAAGGAAGGCAAGTTCATCCCTCAGGGCACAAGGGATGAACTAACAGTTGCTCTGGGTAACCCAGATCATCCTGGACGTGTAAGGGGTGCAGGCGCTGATGTGGGCATCAAAGCGTTCTTTGGGCCATCCCAGCGCAAACTTGTCCCAAAAGCGGGACTTTCACAAGGTGAGGTAGCTTATTCTTATTTTAGAACGTTATTGCGAAAGGGAATTCAATAATCAGAAACTAGCATTTCTTTTATCCATGTATAGGTAGATTCCTTAATTGATAGGAGAGTCGAGGAAGTACTTGATAAAAGACTCCATGAAGCAATTAACAAGTGACAGGCGTCTCAGACTGCCACTCAGACATTACCTTTGGCGAACCTCTCTTCTCCTACTGCTCGTACTGTAGAGGTTGGGAGTAATCCTATAGACCCAAACCTAGCACGTCCTCTGTATGTATTTTTATGGCATATATAATATCTAGTCTGTTCATGATGATATGTTTGTGTATATATGCATAAAACATTCTTTACGTAAATTTATAGGGGTTGAAGCCATGTCGACTACAAAGTGAAGGATATATCGTTGCAGAGACATCGGCTTACCCACCCCTTAAAGGGTGCATATTTCATGGGAGTCCAGTACCAGATGGCATGGCACGTGTGAGCCCGATACATATACTCGCTGGATGGACGAATCTTGCACTGCCTCATGCACACCCAGATGCTGAAACACTTGGTGAGGCAGTTGGCGGAGTGATACTGTGGCCCGAAGCGGATGTCCTCTATACTGATATTGTATGATAAATTTTCATTACTTTAATTTGTTAGTGTGTATATATATATGAGTCAATTGATATGAAATTATATATACATGTCAAAAAGACGAGACCCGCTACATCTCAGCCTCGACCTCCTCTACTACCAAGTTGGCTTCAAGGGGACCTACACGCCTCGATAGGTCCTAATTGTAGGAGTGTGGCTGTATGGATCGGCGAACATAATCCAAACTTCCCTATAAATGTTACTATTCCAGAGAATGTTGCAGGTAAATCATACGCTAACAATCTGTTTGTACAAGTTTAACATACGTATTAATACATACGTAATAGAAGTTCTGGATATATATTAATGCATGTCAACCATTCAGAAACAACATATTTATACACGATACTTTGGGGTTGTTTAGTTATGAATGGATGAACACATCTATGATAGAGTTGTGGATATGGTGAGATAAATGCATACGGCAATCTGGTTTATACATCCATATACCTTGTTTTATATACGGCAATCTGGTTTCTTATATATTAATGCATACGTAATACATATTTTGCAGCCACTTACACAAGACATGTACAGATTTTGGGTTTTCTCATGTGGGATTTTTGGTTCCATCTTTGATTAGTCTTGTAGATACAGACCCATATTCAGATACTTTTGAATATTTTGGTAAAAATAATAAGACAGTGATAATAGCTCCATTCAATGTCGAGTAAGTTTACTTTGCTTGTAATTTGGACTTAAGCAAATTACATTTTTATTGTGGATATTGAGTTATTAATTTTCTACTTTCTTACCTGTAGTACTAAGCATTGTGAGTTATTAGTTATTGTCCCCAAGACATTCACCGTTTATTATCTAGATCCTGCGGGGAGTGAGTTGGATGTATTATATGGACATACAATTAAAATGCCATTATTCTCGTGAGAAATATTTTATGTTTTCATATTTGTTAACATATGTTACTACATTACTATTTAATTATGCAATTTAATGTGTTACATTAACATATATAAGGCTTTACAAGAGTACAAAAAAGTTGGAGGAAAGGTCCCCAAGAAAAAAAATCTAACACTCATTTGGGAGAATGTGAAAGTAATTTCCTGACTCCAATGTATATGTTATTTATGTGAACTGTGCTTATTTGTATTTTTGAATATTTTGTATGTTTCAATTTATAGTGTGCTACACAAGACAACGGCTGGGCATGTGCCTACTATGTGACGCGATTTATGGACCTAACTATCAAACATGCCGTATTGGAAATCGATAACATTCAACAGGTATTATACATAGTCTCGTTAGATAATATGAAATATATGAATCTTATTATATATTATTATAATTATGTAAATACGTCATTATCTTTTTAGGTCTTTAAAATTGAGAACTTCAACACAGGTGCAAAGCGTTTCGATATACATGCTCCCTAAACGAGAGATGAATTAGATGTTGTAAGAGAAGATTGGGCAAAATCCCTGCAAAGAGTGGGAAGTTTTCAATATGATTTTGCTGACAATGATGACAATGATGACAATGACGATGAATAAAGAATAACTTTGTTCTCACAATTAATTTTTTGTGAATGTGAATAAATTTTTAAGAATTGTCATATGTGTGTGAAAATCATCAATACATGAATGTTTCTAGATGTGTCTGAATGTGAAAAGAGATGAAATAAATACAACTGCAGGTTGCTACTGGTTTCTACATGCGTGTGTGATGAAAAAATAATATGAATTAAATGTTCTTATATATGAGTGTGAATCACATATATATAATATTGTCCATCATGTAATTTTGCAGGTTTTTGATATATTGTTGGTTGATATCATGTCTGCAGACTGACAGAAAAAAAGTCAAAACATAGGCGTCGGTTATTTGAACAAAACCGACACCTATGTTATACGGCGGCGGTTTTTCACCTAAAACGACGTCTATGTGACCAGATACCACGGCCGTGCTGGGAAGCACGACCGTGGTGGCAGACATGGAATATGGCGTCGGTTATTAACACACAACCGGCGTTGGTTCGGATGATGTGGCATCGGTTTCTTTTAGCAAACCGACACCT